>JASSKH010000029.1:0-667764 GCA_031763025.1 Macrocystis pyrifera
GTGGCAGGTACGTTCACGGCGCCCTTACGGCTGGAAGTGTTTCTGATGACATTGACGGTGGAAGCGATGAACCCGACACTAGGGAAAAATGCAATATCCCGCAGCATCTCGGTGAAGATCAAGGCCTGAGCCGCACCACATAGGTCCACCAAGGTATTGCCACCGCAAAAATCGGCAGCGGTTCCGATGGAATTAGCCGCCGGCATGAGGCCATCCACAACACCGTAACAGTTAAGCAAACCTGTATTCAACTTTCTTGTGTACACGAGGAAGTATTGTAGCCCTCCATGTGTGAGATGCATCATGCCGACGTTTTCGGTGTGGTAAACGCTGAGTTATCCACTGCACATACTCGCGCTCAGGGACTTAGCCGGCGTTGACCAGAGTTTTGCCGTTCCCTACTTCGAAAGCAAAAAACAACGTCGAATGCCCTGTCGTTTTTCCAGTACAGCACGACCGTGAAGGAATAAGGGGAAACATGCCAGCAGTCCCGCCGTTTTCCTCTAGCATTTGAACTGTGCTACAGCACCTCGGTCTTGACTTCCAAACCGTACATGTTCCGGCCATTCCTCAAGACGGCTACAACACGTATGCACACATTGAAGCAGATTGGTAATTGGACCTTATTCACCGTAGAAACGGAGCGAAAGAATCGGAGGCGTCTGTCGTACCTACAGAAATATGTGCTTGTCACACTTTGTCATCCGTAAGAAAGACTGCCGTGGAATTGTCGGCTGATCGGGGTTTCCTTATCTTGCACCTTTTGCGGGTGAAAAACGGGAGACACACCGCAGACACAGACTTGCAGCTGCCGGTATGTATCCATGCGGAGCGAGTGGGGTTACGCCCCGGGGTTCTGAGAAGAAATGCGCGAGAAACGACATTGTGCCTATTTCTGCTCGAAGGGGTCTATGCCCAGGACCGCTTCTTGTACTCGCTTTTCTACACACATTTGGCGAACATGCAAATGTCTGTACGGTACGTACCTATTAAGCGTATACCGTTGGGTACTTAGCAGAAAAGGGACAGAAATTGTCAGAACCTTGCATCTCACGGCTGTCGTACCCACCGATGCGTGCGGTCTCTGAAATACCGCTTTCGAACGGTTTTGTTTGTGATGATACGACTGGAACATGCCAAAGACGGTGTTTATGAAGAATAACACAGCATGCACTTGCCGTGACTCTCGGTACAATATATTTTTATACACCGTGGTTATGAACTTTCGGTGTTTGCGCATAGTTCAGACCCTCGGATGCAGATCATTCAAACCTGACACATCCATCAAACACAATATTGGTGTGGCAAGCTGGTGCAGACAGAAGGCGTAATGTTCTTCAGGAACAAACAGTCGAGCTGTTGCTGCCAAGATCGACGCGGCGTTGTACTTCAGATGTTCGGCCTACTTTTCTGAATCTCCTTAGTTGATGAGCTCTATGCATCAGCCGAAAACTGATATCAGCAAAACTTAAACTGCCTTCCGATGAATAATCTCATTACACAAGTAGATCAAAACGTCAGTTTTCGAAAATGTTTTTGGCAGTTTGACGATTTTAGGTTAAAGAACCCCGTCATTGAGAACTTATATAGCGGACATGTGCTACCTCTATCGCAGTACGCGTCCGAGGGCCCCAAGCGCCTAGTCCAGATCGTAAACGTGGTTATGAACACGTAAGAGGCCGACATGCAGAGCGATCAGGTGGATAAAATAACTTTATGACCTCTGTCATAGGTAGGGTAAATCACCCCCCCCCCCCCGCAGTTTAAGATATCGGTCGTATTTACGGAGCTATTAGTTCGAATGTAAATCCTGTACTGTAAACCACAGTGATCCGTTCTGGTAAGGTATGCTTTGTCCGCTAACACACTGCGGAAGGATGAATTGTCTGCAGCATTCATCGTTTAAGTTCTTCGCTGGGTGCCGTGGGTATTACACACGCGATGTGTGGCACACACGTACATTCATTCAACTATAGGAACGAGTGGAGTTTGCCAACGGGCCGTCTAGAGCAGTCGACGGCGTTCGGGCTTTCAGGGATGAGGCAGTATACTGGTCGGCGAGTCGATGAAGTACGCTTGCGTGGTGTCGTGTGTGTTTTTATTCGTGGCTTTTGACACGGCTAAGTACAAGGTGCAAGACAAGGGCTGGGTGGTGCATGCTGTTAGAGGGTGTCGTTTACCCCTCAGCTATTATCGCTGTAATGGATACGAGCGACAGACTAATTGTTTCGAGAACAATTATTTGTAGACTACGTTCAGATGGCCAGTCATGAAAGATACCAGGAATACAACTCTAAATCATGCGCAAATGCCAGTCTCAATCGTAGGCAACCCTAGTACTAACCCAACGCCAAGCAGTTTGCCCAGACAGCCGTGAATTTGTTATTTAGGGTTGATTTTGTGGTAGACGAGGTAGAGGTACCAACGTTATCGCAATGCAGTGCGGTATTCTAGCGACGCTATTGGCAAACTACCAAGCAGACCGAACTTGGGGTTTGCCATCGAAGCGTGCTACGGTAGGGATGGCACCATATGGTCAGTGAGACTCCTTACTTAGAGAGCTCCGTATCATACCCCAAACCTGAACCTACTGATTATTGATTGACCTCTAAAGGTATAGACGCAGCTGGCACGGGAACGCGTGGCTGACTCCATACATGAAACGGAACTCTTCTTGTATTCTATCCTCACTGTCGAGTTGATTCGCCTCGTATGCAGTATAGAGTTACACCTGACGAGTGGCATTGGTGGGCATGCATTATCCCAAAATCCCCACACCCTACGCCAGAATCCCTTCCAAGCGTGGAACTCCTCAGTCTACGAAGGATATTATATTTGTCGTCTATCTGAGTGCAATCAACATCGCCCCTACTTATTATACACGACCATACAAATATCCCCCTTGCTCCTGTGTGTTTCCCCCCCCAGCTCTGTACATGAAACTGTACGACATCGCAGGGCCGATGTATCTCAATATTATAATCCACTCAAATCAAACTCATAAAGTCAACAGTCCAATCTGTAACTCGAGAATCAAATTCTTGAATCAACACTCAAATCCTGAAATCAGTATTCAAAAGCTCAAATCCACAGCCTCTCTGTTGCAAACACATAAAACTCTCGGACTCCAATGCCAGGTAAGACAGCATCCCTCTCGGATTCAGAAAGGTAAAACGGCATTTTCCGCGGAGTTTCAGCGGCCGTAGCGAAGATGGCGGGTGCGGCGGCTGTGGTAAAAAAGACGGCGGTGACGGTGGTTACTGCATGCGCTTCATCGTCGCAACAAAAGTGCAGCAATCCTCTGACTGCTGACGCTGCTGACGGTGCTGCTGGAGCTGCTGCTGCCCCTGCAACTACTACTCTCTAGGGCCTTCGCCACCAATGCCAAGCGAATCTACCAAGTCCGGCTCAAACTTGGCCCTGCTGGGTTCGCTGCTTCTTCTGGTGCGGCATCTCCTGCCTCTCTTTCTCACGGACACGTCTTCTCCCCCAGGACCTCGAAAGCTTCTTCCAAATACACACGCTGGCTCCCTGACTAAGGCCACGCTTGCCAATAGAAGATCACCAGTATTCACTAGTGTATTGGTTGATATCTAAAGGTATAGACGCACCTTGCACGGAAACCCGTGGCTGACTCCAGATATAAAGCGGAACTCCTCATATATGACATCCTCGCCGTGGAGTTGACTCGCCTCATATGCATTAGTAGGAAAACTTTGCGACGATATCCCACACCCTACTGCCAGAATCCCTTTCCAGCGTGGAACTCCTCAGTCTACGATGGATCTTATATGTCGTGTATCTGAGTGCGAGCGACAGAAAAAACACTACGCACAAGGTTGGCCCTATTGCCAAGAAATAAAAATGAATACTGAACGCCGGCAACAATTCGGGCAGTTCTCCGTTTGAGGAGACCCATCAGTCACGAATATTTGAGACTCCAAAGTCCTACATCTGTCGTTGCGCGGCCTCAGCACATGTGTGCATTTTCGTCCAACCAAAAATTAAGTAAAAGGAAATAAATTTGCTGCTAACTCCGCTGCTGGAAGCTGCTTGCCAGGTTCCCTTACAATGTTTTTTCGCAAACCAGCAGTCGTTAAGGGTCTCAGGTTTGATACGTATTTTTTAAACTTTGCGATGGCCCTGTTTGGTTTTTCAAGCACTCCGATTAATTTGTTTGAACAGGCCAGGGCGAAGGGTATGGATACATACGGGAGGATCACCGTCTGAGAAACGCAAAATCCGCTAGTCTTCGCCACTTAGAATAAGGCACTAATAGCTGACCTAAAAAAGTCCGACGGTAACGGCCGGGAGTAGTCGATGTTCGGCCATCTAGAAGTAGATAGATTTTAGATCAAGTCAAAGGTCGTAAACATCGATTTGACTATGGACGTGCCATAGATAGTCGTCGTAACGTCGGTAAAGTAGGCCATCGTGAGGTTGGGTGGCATTGCAGCAGTCAGAGTGCAAACCTGTAAAAAAGTGAAGTGTTGATTTTACTCAGAAACACCGCAAATAGGATCCATCGTTGACTGACGAGTTCCACACTGCAAAGGGACTCTGGCTGTAGGTTATTGGGATATCGGGGTTATGTGTGCCGACAAATGCCACTCGTCAGGTCTAACTCCATACTGCATATGAGGCGAGTCAACTTGACAGCGAGGATGTAATACAAGAAGAGTTCCGTGTCATGTATGGAGTCAGCCACGCATTCCCGTGCCAGCTGCGTCTATACCTTTAGAGATCAATCAACACACTAGTGAATGCTGATGATCTTTTTTTCGCAAGCGCGGCCTAGGCCAACCTAGAGAGGTGGGACTCTGCTTCCAGCGTGTGTGTTATTAGATGATGCGCTTAGTCAGGGATCCAGCGTGTGTATTTTGATGAAGAGATCAAGGTCCTGTAGGAGAGGACGTGTGCTCGAGAAGAAAGAGGCAGGATATGTCGCACCAGAAGCAGCAACGATCCCAGCAGGGCCAACCTTGAGCCGGACCTGGTAGATTCGCTAGGCACTGGTGGCGCAGGCGCTGGAGAGTAGCAGTTGCAGGGGCAGCAGCAGCTCCAGCAGCACCGTCAGCAACGTGGGCAGTCAGAGGATTGCTGCACTTTCGTTGCGACGATGAAGCGCATGCAGAAACCACCGTTACCGCCGCCGCCGTGACCACCGCCGATCTTTTTTACCATCGCTGCTGCCGCCGTGGTCTTGACCGCCGCGTAACCGTCGCTGCTGCAACCCCTTGGGATAGTCAGGCATCTGCCTGACTTCGTTGGTTCGCTGCGGGCTAGCGACGTAGATGTAGAACGTAAAATATTACATGAACGAGAGAGTGTGGCCGGCAGGAGCCGGGAGGGAAGGTGGAGACCGCGGTAGCGACGCTGGAAGTGTTCTCGCAGAATCGATTGCCGGGACTGCTGAAGCACCACGCTGCAGGTGGACGATGTGGGGGACGTTGCCCCCGGGGAAAGAGACGAGGGAGAGCGTGAATATGGACGCCGGGGGAGGAGTCTGCATCGTCTGATCGGGATCAGCGCACGGGCGCGACAGGATGCGCTGCCCAAGAAAGAGAGGATGAGAGAGAAGGGACCGAGGCGCCACCAGCAAGGACTTACGTCCACACGAGGGATGTTTGACTTTCTTGATTGATTGCTGCGGTGATTTCCGTTTTTTTTATTGGTGATGTATCGATTTAAGAATGGTAGATAATTTCCGAACTTTGGAGATTGAGATTTTGGAATGTTGGAAGTGAAACTTACAGCTGATGTTGTACTTAATCTCATTTCGGTCAGGTGCCGCAAGCAAAACAGATACACACATATGTCTGAACCAAAACAATTATTGCTGAAAACTGTATCAAAAAGCAGATAAGCGCCCCAATTTTATATAACTTCTTGCTGAAAATTCTAAAAATAAGATCCCACCACTATGACCTGACGTAGATCTTGGACATATCTTGACACACACATACCTCGTATACACTACTTTCGAATCTACACAAAAAGACATAAAATAAAAGCTAGACATTAAAACAACAGCAGCAGCAAGAACAGCAGCAGCTCATTCCGGGAGAATCACTCATATTTAGAACCATAACATTCTAAAAATTCAACAACACTAAATCAACATATAAAACTTAGTGAAATGAAAACGCTTTCAACATTATATCATTCTCCGTTGTTCAGGTTACATAGTATCGGTGCGCACAATTATTATTTAAAATTGTCCTGTTGACCCGCGGGCAGCATCCAGGGGAGCCACTGGCGTATATCTTTGACAAGGAATTACATATAGAATACGTGCGTTCGGTTGTATTTCAAATTTTATAAAATACTAGTTAAAATCGGTGTAGACGAGACGTGTCACGCACCTTGCAAAGTTGACTATTACGGTTGTCCACAGTTAATAGGACCTACGGTACACAAAAAGACCTATATATTTCCCTTTTTTCACTACCAATATTTGGTCTTGTTAACTATGTTCCCCCGTAATATCAACTACTGCTGTATTTAATCAGTCGAACTCACAGCTGACGCATTTTTTATATATAAAATAAATGAAATCAGATGCCCAGATGTTCACGTATGTATATAGCTTTCCTCGCTGGAGTTATCCTGTAGACGAAATGCGTCTACCTGTCTTATAGTTGGCTGGTCGAGGGCTCTGGTTGGGCATCGATACCAGTATGAAATTTAAACGGTAAAGGTACTCTAGAATTTGGTTGGGGTACGTGCGAATGATGCGAGCTCAATGACTGGACGAAGACCCTACGCCTATGTGCACCTTTTTGACGTCATTACGTATCATATGCAGCAAGAGGATAGATAATCCCACCCTATTGCCAAGTTTGGCGGTGCGTTGGTCTGATGCTGACAGAACCACTAGCAAGTACAGCAGAATGAAGTTGTATATGTAGAATGAAGTTGTATATGTTGAACCCTTGTGCCCGACTACAGCAACACGTCCGTTTGCGGCTTTTCATATATTTACATCTTACCATGCGGGTAACTCGTTTGTTTGTGAGTCATCGGGTTTGATGTGTAGCAGCTGCTGTATAGCACGACCCGCGCCACTTGTTACGTGCCAAAAGGCAACATATTTGCGGACGGAGATACATAAAATGTACGAGTACAGCAGCAGAAGTAGTATGGTCCTGAGAGCGAAAACATCCGAGTATGCATGACACAGACCCGAGTAAGATACTGACTGGACTGCATAGTAGAACACTCCCTCGTCCAGCGTCTGTTGCCCGGTACTACTGTTGATGGTAGAGTTATGGGTTTGAGCTGAGACGAAAATAATTTGCTTGAGACAGCTACATATGTTCATCAAGTACGTACTGCGGTTTATAGTGCTCGTGGAATACATGGGTTTGATGTGGGACCAGGTATTCTCGTCGTCAGGTAACTGTTTTTTGCGGGGGCATTTGAGAAATGACTTTTTGTGGCAAAAGGAGTTTGCAAGCTGTGAACGCGTGAAAAGTGAAAAACATCCAGTGCAGACCTAATCGCTCGAATGCACGTCCTATCTCTTGTGTGTGCCGGGTCAATGCTGCGGAGGCGGCGGTTGATTTCACGCAGAAGGATGAGCTGAATGATCTGAGCTGCGGTAACGCCATGAGACTGAACGGAGAGGCAGCCGCGGCGGAGGCAACAGCAGTAGTGTTCGGGGCATTGGGGTGATTCTTTTCGAAATGTGGTTGCCTGTGAATCTGGATGACTATTTTTATTGTGTTTTTGCATTGTTTTTCTGGTCGATTTCGATTCTGCTAGAGGTTTAGTGTTTTCGAGTGGTTTTAAGGTCGAATATAATCGAAGTGAAAGAATGTACGCTATCTCGCATTACCGTCGCGATCTGTGTATCAATACCGGGAGTAGGCGACAAGGGGAGACTCTTATCCGGAGGAACCGGACTCCTTACGATCTCTGCCACTAGTTTTTTTGATTTGTTTTACTACTGTGATATTTTCTATGACTGTGATACCTTTTCTAATGGAGTAGAGGGAGAGGTTTTGGTTAAGGCTGAAGAGAGGCTGTGACGTGCCTGGGGGTATGCGGTCCATATTAAATGTTTTTTTACTTGGAGGGTTTAGGTAGTACTTCGTAAATTGAGAGTTTATTTTTTTGGTTCTTGAAAATTTGTTCTTTTGTTCAGAGTCAGTACTTACTGAGCGGTCTAGCAGTGCTATATAATTCCCTGTGGTGGGTCGGGGGCTCAAGTCTCGTCGAATTCGAAAGTTGTTCTTTTCGAGCGCGCGCGCGCTGGAGACAATACGAATGAATATGATATTGTGCCTGTAAACACCAGTAGCGGTTGGCGAAGGGAGGGCCCCGGAGATCACTGTTACTAAGTCGACGAGGTTCCACTGAAAATGGTTGGACCAATTCCGCGGAAAATATCGTTTCACCTGACCGAATCCGAGAAGAATGCCGTTTTACCTGGCATTGGATTTCGAGAGTTTTATGTCTTTGCGACAGAGAGGCTGGGGATTTGAGCATTTGAATACTGATTTCAGGATTTGAGTGCTGAGTCAAGAGTTTGGTTTTTGAGTTACAGATTGGATTTGTGACTTCCTGAGTTTATTTGAGTTGATTGTAATGTTAAGATATATCAGTCCTGCAATGTCGTACAGTTTCATGTACAGAGCTGCGGTGAATAGTAATGGTCACACACAGGAGTGGGGGGGATATTAGTATGGTCGTGTATAATGAGTAGGGGGGATGTTGATTGTTGTCGGGAACACCACATATAAGATCCATGGTAGATTGGGGAGTTCCATGCAGGAAAGATATTATGACAGAAGGGTATTGGGATATCGGAGTAATGTGTGCCCACCAATGCCACTCATCAGGTGTAACTTTGTACTGCATATGAGGCGAGTCAACCCGACAGCGAGGATGTAATATGAGAGGAGTTCCGTTCCATGCCTGGAGTCAACCACGCGTTCCCGTGCCAGCTGCGTCCATACCTTTTGAGATCAATCATCAGGAAGTTAGGAAGATCATACGCCAAACTCTCACCCCACGAGGTATACCCAATTATCCCGCCGCTAACTCCACCAATGCATATATTGTGTCGTGCTCGGCGCCTGATAACTTGATCGATCTTTCCTCGCTTTGGTTTCGGTCCTTTCCAGTGTTTCCGTAGGGCCTGTTACATTATATTGGAGACAAGTGGTTAGGATACCATGCGTACGCCAGAATGTGTGAATGCAAACTTCTTATACCCAATGTTCAGTGTACATATGTCTGTCCCACTCTGAGACGTTTTGGAGATAACTGATCGTGTTTGGATTTCGGGTAACTGTCAACTGGTTGAACGAAATCGTTTGAATGCCTATAATGCGAGGGGTATTGGCATGGAACGCCGCCAACATCGGGCCTATGGATAAGCAGAAAAACGAAGGACGAAAAAAAAACGGTCTCCAGCGAGAAAGAAGAATACAGTCAACGCGGTGGTCACCTTGATTATACTTACAGCAGCCGTTGCGGGGTAATGTCCAGGCTAAAACATTAATATGCATTCAGACAACAGGGCCGTAGTCCTGGACTGCGAGCCAACGTTCCAAGTTCTTCGACTGGTTTCCTACTAACTACTAATAAATTGGCGGCAGGCCGCTAAACCCCACAGCGGAGGACGCAGGGGGCACGCAGAACCGCAAGCGGCTAGAAATAAAATATGTTGGAGGGACTTCGTAAGCACGGACGAAGCCGCTGCGACCACTCAATGTTGAGGTTCCGGGCATCCTGACGGCACCCCTAGGGCCCAGTCAGTAGCGGAACTGACTCTGGCGATAGCTGCTGCCTATGTGGGGGTCAGGGTGGTTTCCGTCAAGAGAAGGTTCGGCAGCGGGTCAAGCATGCACAACGTCGACCAAAGAGCCAAAGTCCAAGAGATGCCATTAGTTCATGCAACTCGTAAAACTAAACTGGAATATTTACTCCCTTATTCAGGCCTTGTTTCTCCGTGTTAATTACTGGCGATCTACAGTAGATGTGTGTTTTAAGAAACCACGTAAACGTATGCATTGCAACCGTTGTGCCCGTTTCACGCACTCCGGAGCAGGAGTTCACGTATGCCGCACGTTGTTCCCCTCTAGCAATAGAGAAAGTACGTGTTTCATTTATCACGATCCTGTGCCACCGTACACCTAGTCGTCTTATTTGCAACACCATCAAATATCCGATGAAAAGATGGTGCCAACTCAACTCACGACTTATGTGTAACACCAACAAATATCCGATGAAAGATGGTCCCAACTCAACTCACGACTTATTTGTAACACCAACAAATATCCGATGAAAGATGATCCCAACTCAACTCACGTATCAGCCCCAGTGAAGCTGAATCTGGTAAGGCCGTGACTGCGGCAGGTTGACGTCTGCAGGGTCCTCCATGGGCCCTCTTGTCTTGGCCCTCTCGCCAATCGGGGAGGGGGTGCGGGGGGTTGCGGGTGCACCGCAACCAGTGCATAGGCCGGGTTCATTACACCGACATTTCACACAGCCACTTTCACTGGCTGGAGTTACCAGGGGCTAGCTCTACTCATTGGCGACCCAAGAGCCATTTCCCACATGAACGAGAGGGCCGGAAACAGGCAATAAGCACAATATCAATGCATTAGAGCAACAAAAAAGGGGCATTTTTTTCGTGCCGGCGTTTCTTCCTCGACGTTCGTGTTGTAAACATAGAGCAGTAATGCAAACCGTATTATGGCTGGTGCGCGTGGTGACACATTTGCTTGGAGTCAAAGACTCTCAAACCTCTCACGGAGTTGTATAAGCGTTTCAATAAAAATAATCAGATAGGCTGAAGCTCAACTCTGTCGTATCAGCACACTCCAACACGTGAAACACACATATTGAAGACTGCGAAGAAATGAATAACGGCACGCTGTTTTCCCTTCTTGAGGGGTGTGCGGTAGTATTGTAAACTATGTGTGTTTTCACACTTGGACGGTAATGTTGACTTCGGTGAGGAATAACACTGCGTTATTAGATTAACCCGAAGAAACAAAGTTTGCTCAAAACTTTAACCTTCAAAAAAACATGGGAGGGTATCTGGAAGGCATGCATTTAATATTGATCAAGCGCAAGGACGAATTGTCTGTACGAGGAAAGTGG
Organism: Macrocystis pyrifera; assembly: GCA_031763025.1. Lineage (NCBI taxonomy): Eukaryota > Phaeophyceae > Laminariales > Laminariaceae > Macrocystis > Macrocystis pyrifera. Next base: position 11,119 of record JASSKH010000029.1, read on the forward strand.
ATGGACAGATTGTCGGTTGTTGACGTTTCTGGTAGGCGACAAATACAATACCTGGTGCGCCATATTGGAGAGAATCGAATATTTTAGCCAAGGACCTGCAACGCCGTGTATATAAATCCTTCTGTAAAGGATGTCCTGCCAATACTAAGATTAAATTCATGTGAATAATATTCCTACAAGATGGGATGATCGTGAATAATGTATTTATATTGAGTATGAGAGCTACGCTTGCCACCGAGAAACTTCGTTTATGTCCTTATCATGCAGCGAAAAACCGAGGTGTTTGTTGTCAGTGTCTTCGGGCTTGGGTGCGAGGTCGTAACTGGTGGATACAGACGTAAACCAAAAACTAATCACCTGTAGTGCGCACGAGTGCTGACGTGCGAAATCCCTTCACAACGTTGCAACTGGTTATATTTCGCCTAGCGCTTTTCCATGCGATTTTTCCGATGGTATGGTAGACGCGTAGCTATCGGAAACCAAGCTAGCTGAGACAACCACAGTCGTAACATAGGACCACCACGGGCCTCCCATTTGTCTTGCATCAGAGCACACAATCGGTTGTTGTGACTGTTCCATCCGCATAACCGTCCTCGGGAACAGGTGCTAAACCGGAACATGACTGTAGAGCCGACCGTCTATTAGATGACGTGCGGACAGTTACCCTCCAAGCCGGGTGAAGTTAGACGGTCGTGTTTGCTTTTTCCTTACCTGATAGAGTTATTTCAAATGCCCGAGATGCACCAAAGATATCATAAGATAATTCCAATACCTCCTGGAAAGCAATAGGTAAGCCCCTGCCAAGACGTGGAATACCTTGGAATGCGGCATGATATGGACGGAGAATACGGTCTGCTTCACACATAGTTCTCGGATGTCATTGATTACATTAATCCTGCCGCGAACGACGTGCGCGATGCTGTTCTATCAGGTAGAGGTTCATATGTCACACGACGAAGCTGAGCTCATCAACTCGGTTTTCGGACATCTTACTTCGTACCAGACATATTTCAATTGACTCTTACATGACATTGGATCGTGATTAAGCCTTGTAACATCGGCATAGCTGAGTATATATCGATTGATCGAGGGACACAGGCATCCGAGATTACCGCTCGGTCAAACAGCGCGTACCATGACCTTGCGCTGGTGGCAGATGCCTATGTATGCTACGTTTATCGGTCACTAGCTCCTGTTTGATCGACGTACACGGATGAAGAGATCCTTTTTCGCTGGTGCAACATTCAGGGTGTCACCGTAAAAGGCGTGCTGGATGTGTTCGCGACTGTGATATATCATGTTTTCTCACTGCCGGATGTGTATGTCCAGATTACAGAATTATATGAGAAATGTTAGGCTGCTTGAACCTGTGATGAATGCGTCGGTCAAAATGGAAGCCTGATATTTCAGTACTACTTGTAACCCTATTTGAAAGTAACGAACAACGTTGGCGACGAGGAAGCAAGTACGTCGACAACATACTACTCTGACTTTCACAGCGAGGCTGCAGCGCATGAAAATTGTGCCGGCTGTGCGTGCACGGTTCAAAAACTGTTGTCTCTATACTAGACGAGATTCATATCGTCCCGTCAATTACAAGTTGCACTATTGCATCCTATTATTTGAAACTGCTTATCATATACTCCCTCCTGGTCGCAGTTGGTTCATCCGTCTTTCCGTTGGAAAAAATAGTGCCCCTTTGACGTTGTCTGAACTATGACATCGTCGAATTGATCCTCGTTCACTTTCCTGTCCTCCAAATGTTGCGTGACGCGAGGGATCAGCGTCACCCGTCTACTCATTCGGTACGGGTGTACCGGTGTGCATGACATGGAAACACGATTCGAATATCTTCAACTGTCTTTCCCAGGTGCTCTACGCGACATGTGCTGCTTTCGCGAATCAGCAGGGAGTTCCCACGAAATAGGCGTGCTACTATTGACCCTATATCCTATTTTTCGTTCTTCCACAAACGGCGAGGAGTCGGCGCACCCACGAAGTCGTCGTGGCGTTATTGCTGCTCCCTTCGGTCGTTGTTTGAATATACAACCTAACAATAATGAAGGCGGGGTCAACGGACACGCGGATGAAAAGTTGCTTACTAATTCAATAGAATCATCATTTAGGTACCATCAAGAGGGTGGACGGTACGTACTCCATTTTGTATCAGACGGAATCTCTTGGCGGCGTGACAAAAATCAATAAATTCAAGACTTCGCATGAATTTTGAATCTGGACGACATCCACAGTTGACAAACTTCGAAGTGTCCGCCTTACGGTAAGCTTCCATTATAATCTATGACGGGCATTCGACTGTTTTCATTCATGGTACACTCCGGTCAAAAATGTTTATCCTTATACCTGAATGCGACATGATATCGAGGGCAACGCTAGTGTAAGATTCGGCGGGTCTGGGGTGGGGGCTTGCCTTAGAGTGGTAGAGTACCGAGAGGGAGGGTCACCCAGCCAATTGTGTTATGAGCAGATCTGACGCACGTTGTACACCAATGTTTAGTGTGGTTTGCGTCGGCCGGCCGACAGACTTGCACCAGACAATACTGTAAATACTCGACTGACCGTGACGGCGTGGTTCGTCCTACGTAGGCTATAAAAAACAATGTTCAAACCTGCATGTCAAGTCCGTTCCTGATAGTACTGTGTATTGAAGAGGTTAGACATGTGCAGTTGTTTGCTTCAACCATGAATGCTTCAAATCGTTTATTTCCAACATTTTCGTGGGGTTTTTTTCCGTACCTCGCTATTTGTGCCGAGACTACCATGTGCTCCATAAAATGTGGTTAACATAACTGTCAAAATTGAGAGTTGCTGACTTTCCTCAGGAAGTATCCAAGAACATGTGATGGGTCGCTCAAGCGCGTGGGTACAGCAGCCGGTACCATGACATTGACTCGGACAAAGATGAATCTCCCCGATTTTATCTGTCGTGGTTGGCCTAACGCCACTCGCTCGATCCGCTTCCGCACTAATCGAATGCGTTCTCTCGGACCAAGGCCTAGGCTTCACAGGACAGAGTAATGTCACATCCATATTGCCAGTCATTGAGTATATTGGAGCAACGGGCATCGTCCGCGTTTCGAGTGTGTGATATTCGACCACGTTGTACCGCCGTCTGCCGAGGAGAGTTTATAAAGCACGAGAGTCAGGGGACACATCACTCCACAATGTGGTCTTGCAATCTGTCAAGTTGGGCGCAACAAGGGCAACATGCATGGCCTAAAGGATGACGAACGAGACACACTCCGACTTGGAGTTTACATCAATCCGGAGTCTCCTACATCGGTATGGGTGGTTGCCTGTATGGTACAGGTATGGATTACCGACCTCGGAATTACAGCGGTGAACACGGGTGGCAATGTATAATGGGAGGACGACAGCGGCCGGCGCCTTACGGCTCACGATCATAAAAAAACACTCCAAATACCTCGCATATGACTCCAACTGATTGCCGTCGTTCATGGACATAGCGGCAGCAACCGTCTCGTCTCCAGGTTGGTATGACGTGTAAACGAAACCGTTGCGAGCTCAAGTTATATGCATAGTGTCCAAACAACATAAAATACTACCCACTAGGTTGGTTTCCTGATGATGACAGGCAAATCAGCAGTTTTACATTATGTGGCATACATAGGTCGACCTGCTCTACATATTAAAACCGCTTGTTTGTGTTACTTTAGCTTCAACTTTTAAGTCGTGTACCCCATTGTGACAACAAGTTTGTTCGCGAACATTAACAACCGTACGCAGCAGGACAGCGCTCGTAGATATCAACAATAATCAGCATCCATTTACATCAGTAGTGCTTACCGCAGCAGCATTTTATGTTTCGCTTAGTTGATTGGACTAGAGTCAACAAGGCAAAATGCGATTACCGTACCGACACCTATACGGAGAACACCTGTGGGGGGAGGTTGACCACACAGCAATTCTCCTGAAAAATTTGATTTACATGGTAAAGCCGTAGTGATTCACACTTTTCTTCGATCTTCGGAACAGCAATCCGATTTTGGCGGCGAACAATCCATTCGAGGCCGCTGAATAAGGAGCGCTTAAGAGACGTCGAACCTGCTATTGGGCACTATATTTCGTGCGTATGTGTACCTTCACATCTGGGTTCGGTCTCCAACTTGTCGAACGTTTCTCGTCGTAATGTTAAATCACTTGGATGGTGATGTGCGTCGCCTACAATTTCGATGGACGATGAACAGGCATATCATTGTGTGACAAGCCCTTTTGCCAGCTTCAGGTGAAACGAAATTTGCTCATTGTGTGAAACATACTGTTTATGGACGAGTAGAGAGGATGCGAAAGACGCATGTCACGGACAAGACTTGGCCATGTCAATTTTCAAACAACTTGGCCAGACGGCGCCCTTCGTTCTTGCTGGTAGATGTCAACATTTTCTCGTAACAAGTTAGCTAATCCGTGTTTAGAAGTGTTTTTTCTTGACAGTTTTAGGCATACCCACTTACGAAGGTTTTTTCTGCCACTACCTACTACAAGACTACGAGTATACCAATAAACATGCTTTTATGGTCGGATAAACACCATGTGCGGCGAGATTACCAGTTTGTTCTTGCGGGAAGGTTCAGTCTGTTAAATCTTCCACTTGCCTCAATAGCGACATTGGTATTCTTGAAGGACGGCTAGCTTGCCTTCATAAGCACCAATGAGTGTTATGGTAAGACGTACCATCCGACAGTAGCGTACGTCCTGTTGGAGTGGTTGGGCAATGAGTACCACCATCATAAGAGCTCTTCTTGTTGTGCTGTGTTCTCTTGACAAATATGTTCCCATTTTCAGGTCGACCGTCTAGTTGTTTTTGAGCCGTCGTAACCAATACATCATATACATACTCCTGAACGTTTTTTGGCAGTAGTCATTAGGCGCCACCTCTCACCTCTCTTCAAAGAGAGAAATATTTCATACGCATTATTCTACCAGGTTGTGAGCCTTGATTTGTGATGCTCAGATCGGGTGTAAGCACGCCATGCCGCCTCTTTGAGTGGTCAAGTTTAGCTGTAATCTCGATGAAAACCTACCATACGTTCTCAAGATCGGAGAATTGGTGTTGACCTTAATCGAAAAGGTGTCCGTGCAAACCAATCAATTCCACAAAATAGCTTCATCGACTTTCACTGTTACCGACGATTAACCACACAGACCAATCGAATCGACACAAATAGGCCAAATTATTGCACATTTAGATATGTAATAATATCCGCGCTAAATACGGGTGATACGAGATTCGACATCAGCAATATGTCCACCGGAAACTCCCCGTATTGTTATGATTGATAAGGCTTGCCCCAGGTGTTGCCTCCGACTTTTTCTGTTATCGTCGAGTTTTGTGAGAATAATTGCGACCGTTGTTCCTGCATCGCCCCACTTGACGCTGCTGCAGCAGATAGATGCTGCTGCATATGCACATCAAAAACTTCTCCTGCTGCAAGTGTGCTGCCGCTGCAACTATGTGTGATGCTATTGCTGCAGTCGTCGTTTCAATAACATGCTGCAAGCAAGAGAGCTGCTTCCAACAAGCACTGCTTTTGTTTGCGGCCGCTATTACTCCTGCCTCTGCTGGCTGCTGCAGCTGCAAGCGTCAGAACTGTTGCGGCCATGCTCCTTATCTTCCCCGCTATGCCCTCTTGTCGGACGAAGACGACCAAAAACAAGAAGGAGGGCGATCTTCTCTTTGTGCCGACGTTGGATTCATTGCGCCTGTTGGAAAGCGCGCAATAGACCCCACTTTGGCCTGTTGGCGCTTACTTCTGCCTACGTTTTCTACAGCTTCCTGTTGCTAAGCTCTGCTGGTGCTGGTGCTGGCCGCTTCACGTATGTCGTTTTTGTTGCCTGCGAGGTTGCAAGTGCTCCCGCTGCTGCAAGTGCGATCGTTGGTTGATGTACCAACTCTTTGTACAGCGTTTGTCGTGTATTGATTACGCGAACACCGGAAGGTCTTTAGTTAGGACTATCTTTACGACGGAAACCTATCTTGATTAATATAGTGTGAAGAGATGCCTTGGTGACAATATCAGCCTTTACATGGCAGGGTCGTGCAACGTCCACCAAGTTCGTTCGATACGACTACTGCGGAGATCAACGACTTTCATGTTACCACGCGCGAGCACGATAATGAGCCCGTTTCGCGCTATCACCCGAGAACCTCGCGTCACCCGTTACATCACGTCGGTATAGGACATTTTGTTACTCGGAAGTTTCTTTGCCGTTACCCTTTCAAACTAGGACTGGTACAATTAAACTAAACACCATACATACCTTTTATCGTCGTCACATTTCACGTTGTTTTGAATTTGCGTTCATGTCCCTAGTGCTAGAACGGGTATAAAAGGTTTGAGCCCTATAACACCTAGAAAAGTATATATTCAAGACCGTTCTCAAACCATCGTGGGAAACGTACCACAAGGCACTAGCCGTCGTTTCGAGTGCAGAGGAAATAGTTTGTACACGACAAACAAAGCCCCGACAGCAGCAGTATCACGAGGGAAACCGCGGCAATGTCCACGCTCTTGTCCGGGAACTCAACACGTAAGGGCGATATTCGCCCCGAGCCAGCAAATATTCGTCATCGCTCGATGCTCCAAACGACAAGCTCTTCACGTGCTGTTCGCCATGGACAGATACCTGGTAGGCGACGAATCCGCCTAGATACAGGACACGAAAAACAGTATTTAGCCAATCAACACCCGAAACAAGCACTTCCTATATGATCGCTTGAACATACGGCAGGCGCAAAGCTGTCATCATCATCATATTCTAGTGTTGATTTGACCGCCAAAGCTAACTCGCGTTGTACGTTGCCTCTGATTAGGGGTGAACCACCGTTGCTCCCAGAACGTCTCGACCACTTCTTCACGGCAACTACATTGCGTTAGCCATCTATTCAGTAGTCCTACCGTGGACGCATTGTCGTCGTCTTGAAAGGGCCTCATCTCCTTCTTTATCGCCGCTACATCGTGTTTCACGTCTACTACGACTACGACCATCACTTTTTGTAGATTTAGACAGCAGGTTTCAGCCATACCTTACTGAAGCTTGCACACGTGCTACGCATGAGACGCGAATTTGCCCGTCGACATTCCTTGCAGATGATCAACAACTACTCGGTACTACGTACCCTTACGCTTTTTGAATGGAGATTATTGCTACGAACACGACAACCTGAATAGTGTTGGTTAATGGGTCTTAACTGTAACCGTAGTTGACATCCTGGTACGATTGCACCCGGACACGAGCGTCCTCTCCTCTCACCCGATACAGCAGCAGCGGAGGGTATCTACATGGCTAACGCCGACAGTTCGTATCTGGATTTGGGTGGGATCAGCGTGCCACTGTGCATATACGAGTTGTTTTTCGATGATCGAGCACCTCGACCTCACGACAAGGACGCGGAGTATCACAAGCAACGTTTGAGAAATTTATACTGCCAATATCTTGACAACACACTCTTGTTACCGTTGTTTTCATATCAGTTACCGTAGCTACGAGGACTACACGCAATAGAAACACCTGGGACCCGCACGATAGCACTTGCGGCCATCACAGCAGCACCGGCGATGACAAATACGTTGCCATCAAAAGCTACGAATACGACATCAGGATTACCCGCACGTGGATAAAACATTGGACAGGACTAACTAAGCTTACCAAGTCGCACGAGTACAACATCAACATGTGCGACGTGTTTGCCATCGAAGCGGAAGCCTTGAACGTACAGCGAGGCCTCTCGGGTGGATTGGCCGCCAAACATTCCGACATGTTCACGTGTTCTTGGCTCCGGCACAGCTCTCCGCGGCATTCCAAAGGTATGTTCTTGGCTACCGCTACAGCTCCCCGCGGCATTCCAAAGGAACCTTAATCGCTAGACAACATCCACAACATTGTCCAGGTTTGTCACCAAGCTGCACTATACCGAGGAGTACTCAAGCTACATCAGCTCCAAACGACGGTCCCCATAATACGCCACCTGGATATAACAACTGTCATCTCATGTATCCCTGGGGAGTTGATCTGAAGAACTGCACTAACATCCAGACAGTCTTACAGCGGACCAAGCAGGCAATTGGAGGCGAAACTAGTCATAATCCGAAACAAGCAGCTCGATCTGATGTGTCTGGGGCCTCCACAACAGGACGAGCAAAGACAGCATCGTTTGTGCACTTCTGGACCCGAGGCCAACCCAGTGACACCACCGCCAATCTATGTATCAAGTCTACGGTGTACGGATTCTTCACCGCAGCTTACGCCAGCAGAGTAATGAGCGTGCTTCGCAACAATAGGTAACTTGAGGTCGTCTACGGTACTTCTCGTCTGGCATTTGGTTTTCATTCAGGAGTATTGCAATGTTTTTGCTGCTTAGCCTTCCGGGCTGTTACTCCATTTGAAATTGTCGTGCTTTTAAAACTTAGCACTTCTCTACATTTTCACCTCCGGTCGGATGCCAACGCGGGGAACAGCAAAGCAGAAACGGGGGGGCTTCACCGGTACGAGATAGGTTGTTTTTGCTTGGTTTTATTATTCAATTTCTTGGGAAAGGTAAGCTTCTAGCGCTCGGGTATCTTGTACCACATTCTGTACGCACCACTGCGTCACAGCATTCGAACTCATAGGTATGATACAAGCTCCAAATACACAAGATGGTACGTATTTCGTTGTACAGCACAAACGCCCGCAGGTTGACAATTTTTCTAGTTGATTGGGTATCTGTAATCCTCACGGGGGGCGCGCGCCAGGCACGGGGGGGGATGGATTCCACTTCGTTTCCAGGATAAACCCGCCGGCATGGTCAGGACAAATGGGTAGTATCGTTTCATGTAGGGCGTGTATATACATTGCTTACGCAAGCGTATAGGGCTAAGTGTTTTTGCTACTCTATCGTACTTTGATTTCTGGGGATCTCACTTCCAATGTGGATGCATTCTTTACGATAGACTTGTTATTGGGCATCGACGGGGCTTTTGCACTATAATTGATTACGCTAACAGCACCATATCTGCATGAGCTTTCGCCCCTACGCAGGAGTATGAGTTTACAAGTATATAAGTTTGGGTACACGAAATAAAGCAACGTGGATATACCTTTCGAGAGTACTCTTACTCGCAATATATACGTAAACAAGTCATATCGGGCTACACTTTATGGCCTCTGCCAGATGATATCAGCAAGAGGGCTTCCAGCGAGGGACTCCACCAGTCTCGCTGGCCTCGCACTCAGTAAGTCTTGTTCTTAGAGCTTGTATTATCACGGAGTGATCCTCATCGGACCACGAGCCAGGTGGCTAGGGGACATCACACAGGATCCCCGGCCACTGCTCCACTCACACATGCGATTACACTGAAACCTCCACGGCTTGGTATCTTTTGGCTACAGCACCCCCAAAGCGAGTTCACTCGTTCACAGGTTCGCAGTTGCGCTGGGCGACTGTCGACAAAGAAGGTTTTGCGATCGTTAATACGTTCCGGAGGCTCGAATACCTGCTTTGGGGTGGTGTTCATATCTTTACTGATCATCGAAACTTGCAGTACATTTTCAATCCGGAGAAGTGTGTCACGACGGTCACAAAGACCATGGCACAACGCCTAGAGAATTGGAAGGGTGTTTTAGGACAATACCGCTATGCAATCGAACACATCCCTGGCGATCGAAACTGTTGGGGGGATCTGTTGTCTCGTTGGGTCAAAGTTCCTACGGTGCCTGTTCGTTCGGTTGCCGTGCACAGCCCATGTAATGCTGACGATTCGCTTCCCGCATTGGATGTGATTCGTGCCTCGCAACAAAGGTCTGTCGCTCGTATCGGCGTTGGTGTTCATGAATTTTCGACAACCTTCGGTCAAGCTACCTTGGCCGATGATGGTTTGTTTCGTGTGCGTGTTGGGGTGCGTGACGTCTTGTGGATTCCGCCGGATGATCTTGCTCTTCAAACTCGTTTGATGGTGTGCGCGCACATGCGCTCGGCTGGTCACCGTGGTGTGGCGCCGACTTTGTTTCGCCTGAAGGAATATTGTGTTTGGCCTCACATGGATTCTCAGGTTCGCGAATTCGTTCGCCAGTGTTTGCACTGTGTAGACACGCGTGCAGGTGCACTCATTCCTCGTCCCTACGGAGACACGGTGCATGGTACCGCTCCGGGAGAAGTGGTGCACTTTGATTTTTTGTATGTTGGCCACAGCGGGCCCGAAGGTAGCGATGGCCTGCCTGATGAGGATGGTTTCCGATATGTTTTGGTCATCATGGATGATTTGTCCAACTACGTGGCGTTGGAACCGGCCGAGGCTTGTACAGCCGAGGTCACAGCGAAGCATTTGCTAGCCTGGTGTAAGACTTTGGGGGTGCCGCGTGTGTGGGTGAGTGATACCGCCACGCATTTCAAGAACAGGGTGCTTGCTTTGTTGAGCGACGCGTTGCACATCGAACATCGTTTTGCTGTCGCTTACACGCCGTGGTCGAACGGTACGTGTGAACGCATGGTAAAAGAGGTGGTACGTGCTCTGCGTTCCATTCTGTCAGAACAGCGTCGTCAGGTTTCGGAGTGGGTTGATGTTTTGCCGGCCGCTCAGTGGGCCTTGAACACTTCGTTTCGTGAACGTTACCGAAGCACTCCGTACAGCGTGATGTTTGGGCGTGCTCCGCGTACCGATTTCTCGGCGCTCGTTTCTGAGTCTGATGGCAGGTGGAATGTTGACGTGATGAATGCTGACTTGTTGCGTGCGAACGTCCGTGAAGTCGTTGCAGAGCAGGAGAGATTTTGCGCCGATATTCGCGCAGCTGTTGCCGTGTCTCGCGACAACAAACGTAAACAGGCTCAGGGCCAGGTGGTGTTGCCAAAATTTGCGGTTGGTGATTTCGTGTTGTATGCGTATCTAGATATTATGGCCTCTGCCAGATGATATCAGCAAGAGGGCTTCCAGCGAGGGACTCCACCAGTCTCGCTGGCCTCGCACTCAGTAAGTCTTGTTCTTAGAGCTTGTATTATCACGGAGTGATCCTCATCGGACCACGAGCCAGGTGGCTAGGGGACATCACACAGGATCCCCGGCCACTGCTCCACTCACACATGCGATTACACTGAAACCTCCACGGCTTGGTATCTTTTGGCTACAACTTCGAGTTTTCTCGTGCTCGCAAGCTTGGTCTGTAGTACGTTGGAGTCCCTTCAACAGGGAAACTATTATTGCTCCTGGTCAGCTAGTTTAACACCACAGGTATTGGGGCATGCTGTCGTGGGACCCACCGTCGGTCCGCTATACATTGCATAGAGAGCGTATATGCGTATGGTCTGCGTGTTATTGAGGTGGCCGCACAACGACCACGCCGACTTCCATCAATCCTCTTGTTCTCTTCCTAAATCATCGTTTATACATAAAATGGTCAAATTAACGCTCCCTTTTCCCGGTCTCTTTCGATGCATCACTCCGGATGTTGTACAAAATTACTTGGCGCCGATCTGCCTCTCCCATCACAGAGCCGGAGTCTCGGCACAAACGTTTCATCGTGATCAACTCAGCGACTACTGACCTTGAAAGGGCAGTGCAAGGAGCTTATGTACTCGGACGGCTCACGTTGGCCACTATGAACGTGTTAACCACCGGCAATTCACCACTGGTCTCTCGGAGTTAACCTTCGCTCTGCTGTTACGACTATAAAAACAAGCACACCGTACACAGTCAGCCACTGATACGTTAAGTGAAGTTGACGATCACATTGCTGTCCGGTTACGATACTGCGATCACTTTATGAAATGATACTGCACCAATCCCGGTGGATTATTCGGCGGCAATCATTACCACCAAAGCCTCCACAACGCGAAACGGTGTCGCATCTCTGCCAGAAGTTACGGAGTATCCCATGATTTAATTATCCCTTGCCATAGTGCTGGATTCATCCTTGCTAGTGTTTCTTTGGTAACACTAACCACGATGCCCTGGCAGCTCCAGACCTATGTGCGGTGCCGATCTCAGACCATGACGCTCCACCGACCCAAAGTGATGTGGCGTGCAGAGTCTCGGTGAAGACACCCCGCTGTCAGGATTCAAGGCCGCGAAATAATGCCCAAGCCCCTTTTTTCACGGATACGAGCTACGTTGCCTGCCCCCCCCGTATCACAGCTAGGAACCACGACAGGCTGAGGCGCCAGGCAGTTACGGAAAATGAGGTGGGAACCCCCCTTCGATGCTTCGGGCGTTAGTAGCTGACGATTCTATTGTATCTAACATCGAGTGCAAGCCCAAAGAGAACCAATATGTCGGTACAAATCGAGCTTAGGGTGCGTTCAGTACTGGACAGTGCTTTGCCCCTTCTCGAAACATCAGATATCTCCTGCTATGCGAGGGATATTTAAAAGCGCTGATCTTCGCGAGTGGTGCGAATTTGACTACTTTGTCCGTCCATAGGTGAAAAGCCAACAACACGAACTATCCACGATCGAAGTTGTCATTCACGTCACCAGCCGGCCGATCGGTGTAATCCCGAATTATTGTGCACGAGCTCAGTAGCGGGCTATTGATGGCCGTGACGCTCCCCGCTGAAACTGGGCAGCATCTCTGCGACCACTATAGTTGCGAAGCTAAGACCACATCTTTAGGTCCATTTTTGGCTCTAGGACAACAGAACATTCTTCCTGCATTTGATTTAACATGTCAAAATACATTCTCCAACAGAGCAAGGGTTGTCAGCACTAATCGTCGAGGACAGAGAGTAGCTCCTTGTATGTGTCTTCCGTCTTGTGACGGATATGATCTACTATCGATTGTCGTGACATGACGGCACCTTGATCGGAGATAAAACCCGTTGTTTTATCGCTGTTAGAGGGCTTTCCCATGTATAGGCGGCGCGTCGACATACAGGTGCGCGCGAAACCTACGACCGACTCTCCTGAGACAACGGCGCCTTGGCCAGGGATTCTGCCTTTCGTTTCATCGCAGCGAGAGGCATTGTCAACGTAGAAGCTGCGCATTGACCCATAGGTTCGTGCGAGCCATATTTCTGACTGGGTAATCGTATAGTTATACGTGGTACGTGTCGTCTGGATTTAGCGATTACTGACACATGGACGCTGACGCTCATACGTGCCAATGTGGATGTACAGCCAACACACAAGCGTACGAGTGCACCAATATTTTAGTTCGGATTATTGGGAAAAATCGATATGCAGATAGGGTGCGAGTTTATCATATCAGTAGTATGGTATGTTGTATATCCAATGCAACACCATGTTCAACAATGATGAGGACGTTGCTAGATCGTTACATGAACTTTGTCGAGAACACTGCAGCAACCGCACGACATATATCAAAGCACACCTGCCGGGAGCAAGGCGGGCTGTCGCTGATATTCAAACGACAGTCAGCCGTTGTCTACGCTATTAGAGTGTTTGCGATAAAAGTAAAAAAAAAACATTCTATTTCCGTGAAAAAAAGTGAATTTCCTTCCCTTCCTGATTTCGGTATGTTTGCGAGTGAGGTAAACCAAATCCTGCAAGCGACGCCTCCGAAAATTAGAAGGGAAGCGGGGAGGTGAGGCAACGCGGCAAACAACAAGAAGGACGAACGCTGTGAACAACCAAACAATCATCGTGCGAGTAGCAACGGCAGCCCAGCAACGTTTCGTCGGCACAGTTGACCGCGAAGCCACTACATCAATCCCACGACTACAAGCAACAGCTAGCTGGCTCTAGACGCAGCTAGGGGCAGCGTGAGCAACAAAAATAAACAGCGTTAGCACCAGCACCAGCACCAACCAGCTTCCATTTTTGGATTGCTGCTGCTGCGCTCGACCTACGCACGCCACTGTGCCGGTGCGCTCCGTTCCGCCGCCGCCGCCGCCGCCGCCGCAGCAGCCGCAGCCGCCGCGGCCGCTGCTGCCGCTGCTGCCGCTGCCGCTCTCTACGAGCACGATTACGAGTGCGACCGTGAATACGAGTCCTTTTTTAGGATGACGCATCCTCCACGTCGTCACCAAGCGGGCGAAAGCGTGTACCGTAGCAGCGGCGGCGACCAGCTGGCATGATCCAACGCCGCTCGTGCGCGCTATACTCAAGCTACACCTTTCGAGCCTCTGTGTTCCCAGCGGTTGTCGTGATGCGTACGGCAAGCAGCATGCATGGTGGCATGGAAGATGCTGGATGTTTGATACTTCGAGATTTGAGTTGCGTTCAGCGTCGGTTTAATCCTCGGTACGTGTACGCCAACGAAACAGAGAGCCAAAAGTTACCGTAACTTTCGCTGAAATCCTTACGTCGCTAACGTACGTTTCGGCCGCTTTTTCAGAAATTTACCCAAAAAACTTACCTCGGGAGAATGTTCAGAGAAGTAGAAGTAAAAAAAACAAAAAATCGCAAACATTCTATCAGCCCCTTCTTTTCTTCCCTCCAGACTTCTTCCTATTGTCTCTCACATCAAATATTGTTCCCGCAGTGGCCACCGAGGCCACAAGAAAAGCGCGATTTCAGGCATTTGTTTTTTCTTCTTTACAAGCGATCTTCACGGACGTTTCAGTGCTACCTCTGCCATTTCCCTTCACAGAGTCGGAGGCTCGAAAAACGCATGATCATCCCAGGTCGAGTCAAGGCATGCAAAATTATTCCTAACTTCGCTTTATGCCCTTGTACTCAAGAAAAAATGTGAGTATGACCTTAAAGGGGAGGACGGCCATGCATTGCCCCACGACCTTCACCTGAAGCCACTAGCTCATAACCTCAATGGGCAGGGCGTGAGTCGTCAAGCAAACAAAAAACGGGATAAACTGCCAGTTCTGCTGGGGTTGAACATATGCTTAGTCAATAATCGAGTAATGCTACTAACGATGTTCGTTCCGAACCTGTCGCCGGTCGCTGGCAGTCGGTTGCATGCAAAAGTTTCAGAACAATCGCAAAGACCGGGTCCGACTCTACCCAATCTATCACCGTGTGAAGCAAGTTAGGCCATATATCGTACGACAATGGCGCTTCCTGAGATAGCTGTATCTCGTCGACGCCGATCTCTCAGTTGCCGATGTTGGGCTGTAAGACCCTTGCATGAAATTCCTGAATTACAATATAAGCACCGATCTTATGGACCAACGCCAGTCTTTGAACTGCATTGAATCCTTCCTGACAAACACGTGACACCCTTCACGTTGTTGTCGAGGTTGCCGTTTTTTTTTTCTAGTTCCCCAATTATCCAGCGTACTCAATTTGGCTCGTTCGGAATTGGAACGGTCTTGCAAAGTTAGTGTAGCCTTATCGCGCGATGAACGCTCAACATATGTTGTTTGCATGGATGTTCGGACCAGCTAAGTCTCGTGTAGAGATGAAGCCGGTTTGGTTAGACGTGAGTCACACATAATGTATGTGGCATGGGTACCTGGTACCGAAGCGTAGTTTAGTGATCCCAATTTTTAGTAGGCATTTCAGGTTACGCTCTCCCTGATGGCATACGGTCCAGCGCGGAGCATTTTTTAAGGAGCAGAAACAGTCAGTGGGCTGATCACAACGCACGCAGAAGAGATCCCAACGCGAGTTCGGCTGCCATCGTGACGGGGGTTGTCTCGTCCACGTGCTCCTCGCATTCTGCTAGCTCGAAACGGCATTCCTTAGTCGATTACGTGCAGCAGCCCAGTACCGTATCTAAAATAGATTGGTGTCTAGACTCGGGTCGTCGTACGAAGCTTGCGGCAGATTTCTGAGGGGTGATATATAAGGCCCGTGAGCGATCACGATGACAAAGTCGTAAATCTACGGCAGGAGTACCAGTGGAAATACGGAATTCCACTGACGTCGATAGCTCGAGATAATTAAGGAAATATTGTTGTCGCTGTGCAGTGCAGCTGTAGGCGAAGCTGTATCTGCGGTCCTATATACACAAAGCGTGTCAAATCGACGGATATAGCAGTGGTGAATATTGCTGTCCGTCACTTTGGTGGCAGCAAAACAATTGTCGATCAGGTATTGGCCCTAGCCAGACGTCCATGTCCGATAAATATGTTGTCGTGCCGACGAAGCTTGGCGAAATACTTGCACCTGTCTCGACGCCTGCGCGGAGACACTACCTGGGAGTATGTACGTAATGTGTGGTGCCTGCAAATACTGTCTAGCGAAATCGTGGCCTTCAATACGTTTCCCGTCGAATACGTGGATTAATATTGTCTTCGGGTGCATTCTAATAACGATGGTAGAGCGAAGGCGCAAAAGAAGGGGTTCTCAAATCGAACTCGACTTCGAATAAACCCATTGCGCAATGATGTTCAGCTCTAGAACGGTAGCGTCTGTGCGAAGCAATGTTAGAAATATGTACGTGATACACATTACAGCACAGCAACAGACTCGAACTGCTAATAAGCATGAATTCGTGTTGCCCAAGGGACGTAGAGAACGGACGCTCTAGCTGAACATTCTGTCTATGTCCCCAAAGCAAAAGCGGGTCTGGGCCAGATAAGACGAAGCCTAGATATGCAATTGATAAGAGTGACAAGATGCGCATGCCATGTTGTACCTACTTGATAAGTTGCCCACTACAACGGCTAGATTTGCATATTAGACTCGTCCTAGCGATCGGGCGAGAACGCGTGCATGAGCACAAGCATAACCGATACCACACGTTCGTCATTGAGACCAAGTCAGACGGGCTCTGACACAAAACTCATGTGCACCAAATTCCAACGAATGTTACCTTGCATTGTGGTTTGTACGAAACCCCCTGAACACATGTTGCCTTTTGTTCTGACATGTTCGGAGCGTCGTGTCGTTGTCTCGTATTGTCTCGTGCTCACGGAAATTCGGCGTTGTTTTTGATTGTCGATCGTAGTGGTTAAGTAGCCAGCAGGCGTCAAAAATAATTCGTAGGACCCATTGGTGTACGCCGTGCCCACACCACACATAAGTTCTTTACGTCGCCATGTCAAAGTAAATGGTCGAATGTGCAAGATCGAATAGGCTCCGCCAAGAAATATCTCACGGTTTTCTCGTTGACGCCGCAATAGTGCGGGTTCAATATGCTACTGCCGTAATAGGCATTAGACATAGCACAGTACTGTGTCTATCGTGAAGGTCTTGAGCAAAACAAAAACTCATAAAGGTGGTAAGTTGTCTATACGCAGTCGCCCACTGCGTCAGACTGTGTGTGCCAGGAGTACGAAACAAGAGTTTAAGTATTAGGGCTTGCATTTTAATAAGGACAGCAGACGTATTTGCACGGGAATATTGCTAATTCGTCGTACACTTGGCCGTCGATAAGGATACGAATGTAGCCCGTAAGCTATCTTGTGTCATCGTCGACATCGAGATACACACTACTAAAAATGAGAAGTTACGAGTCGACGGAATATGAAGAGTGTGTAAGCAAAGAAAACGAAAAAACAGTGTGCCGTAAATTTCTTCCACCATGTGGAATTTACGAGAATGAATCGTCGACCGTCCAACGCACGCCAAGGATCGTTTTTTAAGGATTATCGTTCCAGAGCTTTGAGTCAGCGCCCGGTCATGGCAACCTTAATTGTGTTTTAGTAAACAACCGGTATGCTGTACGAAACACCTTACGGTTGCTCCCTAGTAGCCGGCATTCGTTTTGGTTGTCGGCAACCCTCACGTTGTTCTGAGTAACCGCGCAGCCCCGTATGACACCTAGCAGCACGTACTTCGCTTTGTCGGGGATGCCGTACGTCGATGCCCGTAAGTAGCTGTTCGTTACCCCCGGTAGTCATCGTGATCCCTACACTTGATATTTGATCGGTATTGATGCAGTAGAGGGCCAAATCTATTCAGTATAACATTATCCTAAAAATACGGTAACGTCCATCAAAATAAACCCCAAGGAATTCCAGAGTTCGCACTATGGGCCTTACGTATTTGAGCGCTACACTCCTATCACCAATCTAAATTTAAGCAAACAACCAACCGTAAACCATTTTTCATTCCGGCCTTTGCCGGTCTCGAGACTTCTCCAGCAACGCTGCTTACGAGGGATTCTAGACGACGGCTTCTTACTTCAACCACTGGTCGGTTTACGCGTGAAACAAGTCCGTATGTGCTAACAAAAGTAAATTTAGTGCCATCCGACGATGGGTCTTGTCCATGCTCAGTGTACTTAATGAGCGGCGTCGTAGTCCAGACAATCATAACCTTCAGTATAACATTTGGCAAGCGTTGCTTTTACTCCACCGACCCCGTCAAGATTTGTTTCGAAGCACTCCCGTTGCGACGTCTACCACAACGGAATGGAACTAAGTGTCCTCGCGTATTTAGTCGGTGATGTAAACCAGGTAAGTAGTTGTTATCATAATATACGCCATCGTTGTTTGATGTGTTGCTGCCCCCTGGTTGTACTGTACATCGAGTCCGAGGACAAGCCCCAAGTTATCTTCAAGCCGAGGGCAAAAGCAAAAAAAACAGATAAGCCTGGTCCATTCGAGGCCACTACAATTGCTGCCGAAACCAAGCAACAGTCCACGCCACATACGGTCTTTTCGGCCATGAAACTTAACATATAGAATTTCTTCGCGTCTAAAGCTTGGCTTGGCGTACTCCGACAAGTGGAAAGGTAATGAGTCAAGTACCAATCCTTACTAGTAATTGGCAGTGATGAGGCGCGACATCAGGAGTACCTGCAGTAGTCATATCTGCGATGCATCATGCTGGCCGAATACGGATTATTCTGTTTGGTGCTGAACCCACACGAACAAACATCTACTGCTTGCTGCTGCTGTACTACCTACTACATATACGCCGTCGTTGGTGAATCTTAATATCGTACATGTTTTTGGCCTCTTCTCCTCTTCGTATATGAAAAACACAGCAGCAGTACGCACACACCCACTACCTGTTATGTTGTAACATATACTGGTATCCTGGATTCCACCTGGATCTCCGGCAAAATAATTTGAAGACGAAAAATATGCAATGCTGTGACCACAGAACTTGTATTCGTATCGTATCTCTCGGGGATTCGACAATCGGCACGGACAATGCCGACGGTAGAAAGAACAAGAACGAACACACCTCACATGTTTTTTCCAACAGTGTTTTCTGGTTGAAATTCTAATTTGAAGACGAAAAATCTGCATCTGAAATGTTTTGTCGAACAGAAAGAGCTTCTTTCGCGTAGCAGGTGCCACCACTACTTGCTACTTGTACTGATGTAAGACTTTTTCAAGCAGCAGTGCATCTCCAGCAACAAAACAGCAGCAGAGCAGCAGTAGCAGCAGTAGCAGCAGTAGGACGCACGAGGCCAGGGTCAGCGTCGCTGTACGCTCGGCTTGTCAATCTAGCACTTGAACCCTTTGTACACGTACTCGAGTTTGTCTTGTGTTGGTTCCGAACTCGAAATTCGGCATAATTTGCAGACGAAAAACCTGCACCCGACATGCTCGGTCCACGGGAGAGAACTTCTCGTAGCAGGCAGCAGGTGCCACCGCTACTCAGTTGATGTACGACATCAACAGCAGAGCTTCTCCAGCAGCAATACAGCAGCAGCAGTATTAGTAGGACACACGAGGCCAGAGTCAGCGTCGCTCTACGCTCGGTTTGTCATTCTTAACCCTTGTACCCTTTGTACATGTACTCGATTTTGTCCTGTGTTGGTTTTGAACTCGAAATTCGGCATAATAATTTCAACACGAATAATCTGCACCCGACATGCTCTGTCCTAGAGAGAACTTCTCGTAGCAGGTAGCAGGTGCCACCGCTACTACTGATGTACGACATCTACAGCAGATTTTTTCCAGCAGCAAAACAGCCGCAGCAGTAGGACACACGAGGCCAGGTCAGTGTTGCCGTACGCTCGGCTTGTGTGTGAACCTTTCGTACATGTTTTTCCTGGTCCCGAACTAATTATTTGAAGACGAGAACTCTACAACCTGACGTGTGTCCAACAGAGCTTCTAGCAGTGCCACCACTACTGCTGCTGTACAACAACTATACAGCAGATATTCTCAACCTTCTCCGTCCCCTCATCAGCAGGAGGGGGGGGCTGCGACATATCTCGGGGACATGGCCCGAACGCTCGTTGCTGTGGACAGGCACAGTCTGCCTACGAGTACTCGTAGAACTGGGTTTCGTTAATTAAGTAGAACTCAAAAAGCAAAAACCGTAATAACGTGGTGTTGGCTCTGTGTTTTTTCAACATGGCCGAGCACAAACATGTGCCTACACACGTTGCCACACCTAGCTTGACCAACTGTGAACGACTTACCACCGCACCAGCACGAGAAGGTTGCGCTTGTGTGTGGGCGTGCACAGAGCCCGCCGGGACTGGAATTGGTGCCGTGAGCGTAAAGAGCGGTGGTCAAACTTGGCCCAAAAAAGTGTTGAATCACACACACATACATACATGCAGAGACACTCAGAACAAGGCACCCTACCCTCGTATCCGAGCCGCTATGAAGAGGTTTATTTTTGCTTGAAAAAATCCAAGAAAAAAAGGCTCGCACGCTCTGCGTGCTTCGCGCGACTCAATATTATGGTTTTCGTCGTCGTATTCACTTGTTTGTGCTGTATACTATGCGTCAGCATACGCACATGCCTAGCATCGGGTTTAGGTTGCGAATGAAGGACCGTTTGCGTCCATGATGCTGTACACCAGTGCTCGTACGTCGATGTGGCTGGTCGTGATTCAAAAATGGGTGAAATGTTCGTGTAGGGGGTTCTGGCAGGAACCGTGTATGGTCTCCCACTGGTTCAAACGCAGGCGGAAAGGGTTAAAAGCTAGAAATCGTGAACAAGTTCAGGCGTACCCGGTCTGTTTCAAACCCTAAACAGGTCCGAGCTGATTCAAATTTTTTTTCGCAGATTCCCTTCCCCACGCTGGTAGGCAGCAGCATCCACTCGAATTGAACGAATTTGTTATGATAATGACCGGCATCAACGGTGATATAAAGTTATATTGTCGTTTTTTTTAGTTGAGATCTTTGGGCCGGCGCTGTTGGCGATAATGCGCCCTGATCCATCACGGGCCTCGAACACCGTCAGAAACAGGCCGGCGTTTACATAGCAAGCAACGTTACCGTTATTTATTTCTGCACGGTCCGGTTCCAGCTACTCCCAAGTCATGTCTGTATATATCTTGGCCCACACATAGGCATATCTAACCTTCGGGTGCTTAAAATTCTCGTTAGTTAGAAAACTCTTTCGCCGAAAATCGACCAAATAAGGCACTACTAAGTAATTATCTGGCAACTTCAGTTTTTTGCTGCGTTTTCACAAAGCATGAACACATCAGCGCCGTTTGACATAATAGACTAAACCGGTGCGCATGTGTTATTTTTGTCCTTCCCGAGGGCCTACGTCTTTTCTATTACATGAAATATTGTATCTAATGATCCAAACGTAAACGTAAAAAACTCCAAAAACGAAACACCTGTCAAATACCTACACAATCCGCCCCCCCCCCCCGCTAAGTGAGGCGTTCAAAAGACTTGTAGAAACCTAGCAAACACGTTCAGGCTCGGAAAAAAGTCGTGGACGTTGACCCCAGCGAGTATATTCCCGCGGCAATCCTGCTCGTATTATTAGTAGGGCCCATATATTTACCCTATTCCTATAGTCATTTCGGTGCAATTAAACTGATACGTCCGCTGAAATTTACCATTTGACTATTACGGGGGACCATAGTAAACAAGACCTATGGTAAAAACAAAAACCTATATATGTATACGTATATTTGTCAAATTTTCGTACTTTTGCCAACTTTTCTCTTCGCACGAGCACTTTTAGGCAAAACATTAAGTACACGGACACGGGAAGCCCTGCCGGACACATTGGTCTAGGTCTCGGTGGGATCCGTGCACTCTGAAGCGCGTGGCGGGCGCTCGAAGTTTTTTTTTTCCGGCGGGAGTGGATAAGACGATTTCCCTGGTTTCAGTAAGAGGCCTTACTTTGTACGACGTATCGGTACATACATGTCATGCTGTCTGTTTTCTCGCCTAGGCTCTCACGAGCTATGAGCACACAGCTCAGACATATACCAGGTACAAAACAAACAACATGCACAGATCCCAACGTTCCAACGGTGCCGCCCCCCCGCCCACTCGCCGTGCGTGCGCGACACACCCTTGTGCGCAGTGTTACTGTGGTTGGTTGCGTTTGTCGGAGCCTGCATTCCGCATTTTTACCCGTATATCATAGGATGACGTATATATCGCTGTACATATTTCTTGTGTTGCACGGAGCACGGACCACCGCCTAGAGAACAATAGCCACAGCAGTGCACAGAGCGTGCTTGCCTCCAGCTTCCTACAGCACCACAACCTTTGCTGCCCTGCTGCCCAGCAGCAGCAGCAGTGGGCATACCTTGCGCGTATGGATGATCGTACTGCGGCTATCACAGTTGGTTTATTCGATCGATCATTTGACCACGCCACGAACATACCAACCAGCATCACACACCTCTCTCCCTGCTTCAGAATCCTCTTCTCCTGCTTATCGTTGTGTGTGATCCAACATTGCCACTGCTCCAGCTGTGCTCAGCACGGTGCACCAACAGCAGCAGCAGGCAGGGTACTATGCGCATGTGGAAGATCCGCGCTGGAAGCTCAGTACTACTACTGTAGTTCGTTGTTGTTGCCATCTTCATTGGCCGATGCACGTATACCTTCCGTAGTGTGTGACCCATTATCCCTGGATCGATATATTTCTCGTCGTCTCAAGTACAACAAAAACAAATCGTTCGTACTACTGTACAACAAATTACTCGTACAGCAGCGTTCGTTCAAAGCATACCTACAGCAGTAGTTCTCATTGCTGCGTGTCCTACATTGCTGACCGATAGATCCTAGAGCCAGCTGAAAGGGGGTCGGTACACGTACGTTCCTCGCGTGGCATTCTACAGCAGTACTGCTGTATATACAGTCGCACCTGTACGAGCCACTCTACTGCTGTAGTAGGAGATCGTGCAAAGTGTTTAAGCTTACGTAAAAACACGACGTGCCAGTTGTACGAGCACTGTTCTAGCGTAGACGTTTATACTGCGCGCGATAAATTTTTCGTTTCCGAGGTTCGAGTCGCACCATACACGCTTTTTTTATGTTTCACTTTTGACTTTTTTTGTACCACGACTACAACAGTACTAATAATAATACTTTGCACTTTGCTTTCGAAGTTGTATTATATTAATGCGCAACCCCCCGCCCGGAAAGGGGGGTTGGAGAAGGGGTGATCCCCCCGGGGCTGCCCCAACGGCATCCCCGCGCTCACATCCGTATACTCGAGTCAACTCCCAACCCAACTGGCGACACAAAACTCTCGACGCCAGCCTACCAAACCGCTATCAGGAAAGCCGTTTCTGACAAATAACTCGAGAAACCACACCAAGTGCAAGATGACCTCACACGTGAGAAAATCGACACGCACTTGTACCAGGCATATACAATAACACAAGTACATTTAAACTTACAATGCACTTCAGTGTTAATATACGGATAACCCCTTCTCCGATACTTTCAGATTGCGCACAAAATCCGAGCCGATGCAACACCACGTCAGCGCCACGTTTACTTTTATCAACTATAATAGTATGATATGAAGAAACCCCACTTGCATCGAACCATACCAAACGCCAAATAAGGCGGCTAGCCCACGCCGCCACTCGCGCAATCTACTACACCCGGTCGCACCATCAGCGAAATTGCCGGGTACGTATAACATACAGCAACTAACGAAATGTTACTGCGACTATTGAAGTCTCCTCCACTGACTCCCTCAAAAGCACGGGCGGGTGGGTGGGAACTCAAACTAGTCTCACACCTTGGACCTGTAGCTCTGCCTCTGCTTCACTGCGCTGATACGTGTAGGTTGCGGCTACGTACCAGACAAGGTGTGTTTACCAAGGGCTACGATTCATGCTACCATGAATCACCGCAGTCATCTGATTGGCTTGAACTTCCTACGTACGTACAAAACTCACATTCTCTCATTCTTCCGAGAATATTCTGCTTTACACTTTGCTTTCGAAGTTGTATTATATTAATGCGCAACCCCCCGCCCGGAAAGGGGGGTTGGAGAAGGGGTGACCCCCCCGGGCTGCCCCAACAGCAACCCCGCGCTCACATCCGTATACTCGAGTCAACTCTCAACCCAACTGGCGACACAGAACTCTCGACGCCAGCCTCCATCACACATGGGAGTTGACCCTATTTACTGACGTGTTCTTACTACCCCTTCCCCTCCCACTTTCAATCTCATACGGAACGCATGTAATAACACACTTCACCATTATTTACTTCTGCCTATTCACCTCTAAGAGTGAATTAACTCGCCCCCACTCAGTGCCCTGGCCCGGCTGGATCCCACCGCAAAGTCCTTCCTGGGCCATAACGTCTGCTACCCAACTGGCATCCTTTGCATGACTGCGAACATACGCCTTGTACGCATCGGACGCCCATCGGCCCTCACGCTGTAACACCTCTGGTGTCGCCCCACCCGTCGACAAGTGTGTTGCGCCCCCAATCCTCAGAGAGTGCAGATCGTACTCCTCCGCACGCACGCCGGCCAACACAACCACTTTCCGCAAAGCTGTCGTCGCTTGCTGCTGTGTCCACATGGACCATCTGCCATTACCAACGCCGAAAGCGGCAAGGGGGGCCGACGAAGGAAGAAACAGATAACAGGACATCAATTCGATCATGAGATCGACAGCACCGCCACCTTCGCCCACGCGCAACGCCGGACCGCAACGTACGCGCGTTAGAACCGCTCCTTTTCGCAGTTGGTCCCCTTTCGACCCACGAAACCGAACCTCAACGCGGTCTGCGGTGGACCACTGCGCGACTGTGAGCTGTAATTTTTCGCGACAAAAGGCTACATCGGCCCGTCGCAAACAATACGCCTCATGCACACGTGACCGAGTTTCCGCAAAAATTTCCGAGGCGCGAGTCAAAGAACAAAATGAAGCGCAGAGGGCAAGCCACAAGACGCGACCCCCCGTCTGCCACGTAGATATCAATTTCTCGCCCGCGATCAACATTTCCCACGAAACCGGCCTACGAACGGTTGCTTGGTTACCAGCGTCGGCATGCGAACGAGCGGCGCCTTTGAGTGCATTAACCAAAACCGGATGAGTAGTGTCTAGCTCGAACCCTCGTGAAATACGATGAAAAAATCTTGATCGCTGACAAATGACTTTCGATGGTTGCCGACCGCAATTTTGTTGGTGGCAAAAGCGTACGCGATGTACTCGAACAAATGCCACACGTTGGTCATGCTGTCTCCGCACCGGTCTAGGAGTACAGACATGCCACACCGTACCCGAAAGTCTACCCACGCGCCAAAATGCCCCTGATAAGTGCGTTCAGACGAGGTCGCAATGTCATTTCGAATGAGTTCGAGGCCAACACCGAAGTACAGAGGTATGTGCCCGCATCCCCCAGGTCCTGCTCCTGCCACGGAATATCGGGTCGAACATCACGCAGATTAGCGAGGACGGAAGCACAGTCCCACCGTGAGATACCATCAGCGGCCACGTTAAAAATGCCCCGTACGTGTTTTGCGTCAAAGTGCCAACCCGAGGACAGTTCGAGCACACCAAGAAGGCGCATTAATGCGCCAGATCTCGGCTCCTTGCCCCCGCGACAACGGCGCACCCACTCTACGGCTGCCTCGTTGTCGCCCCCGCAATAACACACAATCCCCCATTTCGAAGGGACTTTCAGCACAAGCAGAGACGAGAACCCATGCAGAAACCACCATGCCCAGCAGTTCGAGGACATGAATTGATATATCGTTCTCATCTGCAACGGACTTGGTCGATCCACAAAATCGAGCCCGCTCCCCTGCGTCAAGCTCGTATCGCCAGTACACACCAGTTTCAAGCCAAACCCCCCGACAGCGGTTTTAGATACGTCCGAAAAAAGAGTACGTCTAGGGGGGCGCTCAAGCAAATGATGCATCGGAGCCGACAAGGTTCCGCCGCGCGCGTCCAACCCTTCCTCAACGAACCACCTCCAAAACTCGAGGTCACCGCGGAACTCGGGTCCCAGGGCGAGACGCCGCCCGGGGTTTGCCATACTACAATCAAAATCAGCTCCGGCGGCAATGCGCGGCATACCAACCGTAGCCAACAAGCGGTTAACGAATAAGCGCCCCGGACGAACAGCAAAGGACACATGCATGAGAAAGCCAACGACCAGTGACACCTGCTTCGCTGAAGCGGACGCACAAGACGAGGGCCACTCCGCGAGGATATTGTGCAGCTTGAGGCGCTTATGCGACGGCAACGTAACAGTAAGCGCTTCAGTATCAATGATCCATCCCAAGACTTCGAGTTGCGTGTCCCAGTTCATTATTTTTTTTGGCTGACAAGAGGGGTGGATCGGAAACACCACGTTCGCCCAACAAGCGAAAATGGTCCGACGCCAGCGACCGTACAGCACGCAAGCAACGGCGGCCGTCCGGCCACCATTGCGACTCGACGACAATGCTATCGTCAACATAGTACCTGACAATACCATTTGCTTCCGGTGAGGCCTCCTGCGCCAGGAAAGGGTCCACAATCACACGGAATAGCAACAACCTGAACTCCCCGCGGCCGGGAGAGTTCAACGTGCGAAACGGCGGCAGCCCCTTGTGGGGAAACATCTGCGCCTTGAAACGTAGTGTGGGTGTGAGCATGCTCGAGCGCAGAGGCCATCAACCCCCAAACCCAGGACTATTACGCCAACCAAACTGCAAGCGCAAATCCACGACGACGCGATTGCCGAAAACGTATCCAAAGGTCGATGCGCCTGCCGGATCAACCAAAACCTGTCGAAAAGCGTCTTTAACGTCCACACGACACAGCAGGATCCGAGCGCGAAAACCGTGCGTCTATCGCAAACGCAACACCCGTAAAAGCACATCACGAAGCACGTGTCCGAGCTCGCACGATGGCGCGGAGTCAAAGTCAGTGTCACCGTTAACACTGGTTCGACCATCCCCGCGCGCAAACGTGAGATCGTGAACAATCTTTAACTTATGTTCGAGAACGACGCTCAGCGGTGAAATGCGAAGACCCTGGATCTCGTCTGCAAATCGCAATTCAAACACCACCGCTCGGCCGTGGACAAAGTCTGCGCATGTCTTATCATGGATAGCCACAGTATGCATGGCAACGCCCGGGTGATTTCCATACGCGAGTTCTGTGGTCAACCCCCCCCCCCCGTGCGACGCAAACAGGCGCGCCTGGCGCCAGCACACGAAGCAACAAAGAAATACGGGAGAATTTCTTGACATCACCGAACCAGTGCTGTACGACGGCAACGTTAATATGTGAAGCGAACAATGAGGCGCCGATGGTGGACAGGAAAAGAGGAACACTGCCTTGACACTGTCGCAAGAGTGAGGAGCTGAGCGAAGCGACCTGATCGAGGCTCGCTGAGCCTCGCCCAGACACTGCCTGCGCCACTACCTCCCGAGCGGCAATCCACGCATCTACCTCATCTGTGATCGCATCCAAACGCACGTCACCGACCGCACACTACACGCACACCGGGTCAACGGACCCATCACCCTGCACACACACCGTGTCACCGGGCAAATAACTCGCACGCACGCCCATATCCGTACCTTGCTTTGAGAAGGGAACCAAACCCGGAGTCACAGCGACGCGATCTCGCCCGACACCGCCGTCGCCAGCCAGAGCACCTAAAGCGCGCCCACGCACACCCCCCCTCCTTCGTGGGTTGCCAGCCGAGTCCCAGCTCCGCCGCCGGCGACAAGCGCCGTCGCCGCTCCGCCACCTGCCCGCGCCGCCGCCGCCCCCCCCCCAGTGTTGGCCCAACCGACAGGAAAGGCCCGTGTCTTCATCCCGAACCAGAACCGCCCCCTGCCCCGGCTCCCCCGCGACCCCCACCTGGGCGGAGCACCATAGCCCGCGACCCACCAGCCTGCCTCCGCGCCACCTCTCATTACCCCCGCCGGTGCTGCCGATCCACCATCGAGGAGCGCCGTAGGAGACGAGGCGTCGGACGGGGTATTAGCGTGCACGAATTTGCAGTCGGAGAACCGACATCGGCCCGTGGACGAAAAAATCCTGCACAGCGGGGCGTTCTTCTTTCTGGGCGGGCCCATCCTGGCGGCGGCGAGGCTTTGGCTCCGCTTGTATGCCCCATCCCGACTGTCGCGTGGACCTTGGAGACCTTCGACAAGCCTCAGAACGTCGCCCCCGGACGAGCAAAAGGAGAGCGTGCGACTGAAGGCAGGGACAGGCGGCGCGCCAAACACCGCGTCAGACTGAGGGGGAACGGTCAACGGACGAACTTGCTGGGCGAACCTCATAAGGTCGTTCACCCAAAGACGTAAGTCGTCGTTCACCATTTCGCTCATAACAGCTCTCGCCGCGGAGCCGGAAAGCAAAAATATATTGCTGAGAGTGTGACGGCGAAGACCAGCAGCCGCGGATGTAAAGGAGGCGTTGACGGGTGCCAGCCGGTCCAGGCACGCGCGGTCGTCGGCGACATCCGCCGAGAGTCCAACTGTAAGAATCGCCATAAGCGCCTGGCGCAAGAGATCCAGGCGGTCCGCGACCATCACCAGGTGGTCAACAGGGCGATCAGCACGTGGCCCATACAAGGCCACGTCAAAATTGCTGACGGCACGAAGCTGAGCCGCCACCGCCGCCGTAACATCGACGCTCTCCCCCACAAACGACTGGATATCCGCGGCCGACTCGCCGAGGTTCGGGGGCAAGCGTCCCCGAAGCAGCCAGTGTTTTCGAGATGACATTTATTTCCACATGGCCGTGTCGTCGGTAGCTGCGATTTCTGTACATGGCGCTCCCTCGCATCTCCGCTGTCCCGCACAGAAGGCTCACGGTCGGACAAATTGTCAACAAACACCTGGAGGAGCACTTCGTTGTTGGCGATCTTGGATAAGCCGCTGGTGACGGCGTCCCGAAGGCCAGCCACAGACAGGAGCACGTTGTCCAGTGTAGATTTGACGCCTATTAATAGTTTATCCGTGTCTATTCGAGAAAACTCGGATGCCACCTGGTTCTGCCAATGCAGAACGTCAGCCGTCGATACTGCTCCCCCCAAGGCTGTCGGCATAGATGAAGAACCAGCCGAAGCCGCAGTGGTGGCAACAGCAGCCGCAGCGTTGGTCTGGCGAACGGACACAGCTTCTTCTGCGGCCTGGCGAGCCTCGGCCTCGGCTATCCTAGCACGGCGTGCGTCTACCTCCGCTTGCACAGCAGCTACAGCAGCATGAGCATTCGCCTCAGCTTCTGTTTGTGCAGCAAACCTCGCAACCTGCGCCTCGCGCGCAATAGTAGCCTCATTGGCCGTGGCCTCCGGCGACTTGCTCTCGTCGGACATCCCGAACTCACATTAGTCTCACACCTTGGACCTGTAGCTCTGCCTCTGCTTCACTGCGCTGATACGTGTAGGTTGCGGCTACGTACCAGACAAGGTGTGTTTACCAAGGGCTACGATTCATGCTACCATGAATCACCGCAGTCATCTATTGGCTTGAACTTCTTACGTACGTACAAAACTCACATTCTCTCATTCTTCCGAGAATATTATGCATTCGTTCACACCTTTTGCTTTTCTGAGCGTATATTAATAGTATGATATGCTGTAATACAAGTTGTGTGCGTTTATTTTCCGCTTCTGACTTTTTTGGTACCAGTACATTCATCCACCTTGCTTTGCTGAACGTATAATATGATGTACAAGTTACTTGTGTGTTTTTACCCAAGGTCAAGAGTTTGGGCGCGCTTACGTGTGGCGTGCGTTCACACCTCAACATTTCACAGCTACTACTCCCAATAGTTGTGAGTAAAGCAAAGTATGTTTGAGAAAATACTGATTGTTATCGTAGGTACTTCGTACACTCGCAGTATTTCGGGGTTTGGTACTCGAGATGCTGTGCGTACTCGCAGTATTTTGAGGTTCTGTCGATACTACTTCGTATACTTTCGGGCTCGCACTAATACGGAGTTCGCTACTGCTGCTGGTGTGGATACCCCCTGTTGTGCTTCAAGTGTCTCGGGGTTCTGTACCGTGGGTAGTACAAGTATTCTAGTCTACAGTAGTAGCAGTATTTCGTCCGTTGGTAGTGTTCGTACTGCAGCTTCTTCTGCGAGACTCAGTACTCGCAGTAATGAAATACCCTCAATATGCCCAGTGTACTTCGAGTATGATGTATACCTCAACCGTCTGTGCACCGCGTCGACAATTCTCAGTCCCAGCGTTCTGCACCAGACACACCCAAATAGTCCGACACGAGTGGGAGCTGGAGAAAACCACTTTCGCTGGCGACGATTTGAGTACTTAAAGAAATCTGGCAGTATTTCGAGGTACGCATTTGCGAGGAATATATATCATGCATGTACTGCGAAATACTCTCAGTATCTCGACGTTCTGTACTGCGCATATTGCCTTTACTCCCAGTATATTTCGTGTTTCGATACTACGGCGGGTACATACTTTCCTGTATTCTCGGGGTTCGGTACTGCTCACACTCTCATTACTCTCAGTATTTGGGCCTTCTCATTGCTGGCGATATTTTTGCCGCCAGTACTCCAATACTCTCAGTGCTCGGACTACGATTTGTTCTCGAGCATTTATCTGTGAATGATGTTACCCTGAGCACCAAGAAACATTTATTTTGGGCGAACATATATATACATTGTACCAAAGTGTATGTGCTGTACCTTACTCAACCGGTCACAAAGTACTATGGCGCAACCTCGACCTTGCGCAACGTTTTTGTACTTACGAATTAATCGCCGCGAGTCGGCTGGATCAATATATCCACTTACCGCTACCCTATTTTATATTATTGTAGTAATCATCCCACACATTATATAATTCCGTGAACAGTATAATAGTCTGTCCTCAAAAAATATGTTGTGTGTTCTTCAGGTTAAAATGATGGGTGGATGCAGGTGCTACTTCTACACAAGTGTGCAGGGTTGCATACGTACGAATATCATTTCGTTCTTGCGCCACTCTCCTATTCATACGGCACCTCCCGGAGGGGAACCTTGTGTTTCCTTGTTTTTACCAACAACATTTGGTCTTATTCATCATGATCTCCCGTAATAGATACCTCTTGTGGGAAGGAAAGGTCGGTCCCCACCTGCCGAAAATTACCAATTACCAGGTAACAGGCATGCAGTGGTGATCAGACACATACATATGCTACTCTTCGCGTGTAAAGCAATACCGGGGCAAGTGCATGTCCCAGCACCTCCACGTTTCCAGAGTAGTACGAGGCACGGCAGGGAAACAACAGGCAGAGATATGGCAATCTTGTACTATGGACTCGTTCGTACAAACACACGAGACTGTTGTTGCGTGTTTTTTCAACACGGGTGCGATACAACTCTTCGCTGTACTGCTGTCCGCACCACAAAATGCAACCTTGTTTTTACAAAATTGAGACCCCATGTATATTCAAAGAATACGAGTATGTCCTTGTGTTTTGTTTTCTTGTACCTGGTTGTTGCTGTGAAGCGATTACGATCAAAGGTGGAGCTGTACCTTGAGGCACCGACATCGTCCGACGCGGGATGCTCTTGCACTTTCCACAGGCAAGGCACCTCCTACTCCTTGGCTGGCTTGGCTGGGAGTAGGGTAATCGATTGCCGTTTACGGCCTCCGATGGCGTCTCATCTGAGTCCGGTATCGTACAAGACTTTTAGACAACATGCCACACAGCAGCATCTACGACGAAGCAAGGCCGATCTTGGTCTGCTGCTCACGTTTATGTTTGCGGGCAGCGCGGCAAGCACTGGCTCTATTCCTATACATCCCTAGGCTGCGAGCCCTGGGAAGTTTGTGCTGGTTTCGTGCGGTAGATGGCCCCGATAGCAGGTCGGCAATTTAGAACGAAAACTCTGAGACAAACACAAACTGACCCGAACGCTCGGTGGAACAGATATTTAGACAGGTAGGTACAACAGACTCCGCGGTTTCCTTGACGCTGCAGCCTGCATTCACCGGCTCAAACCTATGGGCGTCGGACGATCAACGCAAGCTCGATTCCAAAACCTCCGACCAGAAAAGGTTGGACCGGCTTAATCCGCTGAGGACTGATGGCCTAAATCTGTACGGCTTTGACTAGTTTCGATAATGTTTGGTTTCCTCGCTCCACAAGTTACGGGCAGCGCTCAAACTAACACCATCAAGCTGAATTGTCGTTGCAGTAGATATTATATCGTTGCCACTCTACCTGGTAGTCTATAGCTCGAAGTCGTCAATCTAGGTATCCTCCATCCTCAAATAGGCACTGGAGATTTTATGTGATTTGTGACGAATAATAATGGTGGCGAACAGAAGAATTTGGGCAAATTTCTAATGACCTAAAACAATGCCGCCAAAACCAATTCTAAACCATGTAGACGAAAACAATGCGTTCTACTCTGTGCACCACTCAGAATTGCTCCCTCGACATTAACGCACCTTCATTATGGAAGCACGGCTAGCAGCAGGGTTCCCGGCGTGTCACGTGTACTTGGTTTCAGTCTATATCTGTCCTGTACTTGGCCTACAATGGGCCACGTATAATACCTGTTTTGACTCAACTCGAAACACAATTCCGGGAGCACTGCTCTGTCAGAGAGTCAAAAAGGCCATTCTACCATGCGTGCATATTGGAAGTCGTCCTTTACGACAGCAAGCAGTAGTACTCAACTACTTTATCATATTAATAGTTGATACCTATTTACATATTTCGTGACGGCGTCAAAGTCTACGGTAGCATCCCGGTGTCATATGTAGGAGAGTGCATCCATGGGGAGCGAAACATCAACCCTGAACTGAATACGTTTCCACGCGACGCGGCTAGTAGAGCGTTTGTGAACGATTTGGTTCGACTCGGATTATTGTATTTTTGTTAGTTTCATATACAACGTACCGATCACAACCCACGAAAAATATCCTGTTTGGAAACGTCACAAAAAATACGTTTTTCACAGACCTATTTAAAAGGTTGCTTGTGTTGGGTATCTCTGTGGGTTTGTTCCTAACAGGGAACGAACGAAAGCAATTTGCTTACTCGTAGTGCCTTTGGATCCATCTGT
This sequence comes from Macrocystis pyrifera, assembly GCA_031763025.1. Taxonomy (NCBI): domain Eukaryota; class Phaeophyceae; order Laminariales; family Laminariaceae; genus Macrocystis; species Macrocystis pyrifera. The sequence continues at coordinate 44,124 of JASSKH010000029.1, forward strand.
TAATTTCACTGACTGGCTATTCAGGTTTCCTCATTAGCTAATTTGGTTTCCTGTCATTTTTGCTCATTCGCTGTTCAGGTTATTATAGTGTTCGGTTTCCTTAACCCACATCGAAATGGGACCAAAATCTCCCCCACAAGTCCTAATGTGTCTGCCATACTGGTTTCCTCTCGACTATCGGGCCTGCCGGTCACACGTATGAAATTAGTTATAGCTGTTACATTGTAGTTGTGTTTCAATGCAAAGCACATGCGGTCATTCGGTCAACATGACTCCTTTCTCCTAGGAACTACAAATATTATTATTAATAGTTCATGTTGGTATACATCTGGTCCGTACCTGCCGAAGAATACCTTGTTTATAGAGTACACTACAGCAGTTATAATTCAATTCAAGTATATTAACATGGCTTTATTACGCAGATCCTCCCATGTCTACGCCTCTCCTCTTTCCGGGCAGGCTCTGACTGACGATATTACAGTGCGGAATAGCTTAAATGTATTAGTACCCTTTTTCGGGGACGTGCTTAACAAACACGGTAGTGGTGTAGGACTACAGAAGTAGCAGATCCTGGCGCAGACAATCAAAGTTGTATGGCACCAATATAGTAATGAATAGAACTGCCGTAGAGTGTGTGTATGGCAACCATTTTCCCCGAAATGGGGTCTACAGTGTATAGAAGTGTTATTGCGGGGGTTCCTAGTAGATAGGACCTGCGGTGAACAAGCACTCGCGTATTTCTCCATTCTTACTCAAAACTATTTGGTCCTATTTACTATCCCCCCCAGTCATTGTGTACCCTCCATATTCCTGAAAAGGTCGTGGTACCGCCTCATACTCGAGAAAATGGATGGTAAAAAACCATGGAAGAGACAAAGGTAATGCCGCTACGAGACAATCGATTTAACGATTGGATCTGATTGTTGACGTATGTTTAGGCTAGGATCGGGGATACCGAAATGATGCTAGTGAACGTCACCCTCGAGGTAACGTCCCGACGCGTAACGTTAATCGAAAGCGGGAAAAGTCCTGAGTAAGCGCTCCGTGTCAAACGAATAATAAAAAAAAAAAGTGGCCCCAGCCTTACAATAAACTACCTCGCCTGTACTTGTTTCGGGTGAATGCCCCGGGGCCAAGACGGCAAGCGATTTCGTGTGTGGCAGATAGAACTGTTTTCGAAGCCGGCAGATATGTGCGTTACGTACGAAAATTGATGCCTGGGATGTGGGCACTCACATGTTTTGCGGAACAACAGCGTAACCGACAAAGCCAGACGTGCACAGAGCACCTTTTGTGCCATGTACGTTCTACGTTCAAGCATAAATGCCCCCCAGTCAGAACAAGTACCGTGCAAGCATGAACGGAGGTGTGGTATGTAAAATAACTGACTCGTGCTACTGCTGTATGTGTATAGTGTGATTACGACGATGACGGGCTCAGTCCAGACACAGCCCCTGTCCAAGCCCGGCCGCTGCACCACGTTTGCCCCCGAGGCTGTCGTCGCCGTAGCGGAAACGGATGTTTCATCGACAACCCTGAGCGTCGTCGCAATCGAGTGAGGGGGCAGAGAATTACGTAATTACGAGGGTTCATAGTTAATAGGACTTGCGGTGAACTAACACTCCCGTATTTGTGCATTTTTACTGAACCTATTTTGTCCTATATACTATCCTCCCGCGCATAGTGTACCCTCCATATTTCTGAAAAGGTTGTGGTACCGCCTCATACTCGAGAAAATGGATGGTACGCACCGTGAAAGATACAAAGGTATGCCGCTACGAGAGTTGGATCTGATTGTTGACGTATGTTTAGGCTAGGATCGGGGATACCGAAATGATGCCAGTAAACGTCACCCTCACGGTGACGTCCCGACACGTAACGTTTAGCGAAAGCGGGAAAAGTCCTGAGTAAGCGCTCCGTGTCAAAAGAATAATAAAAAATAAAGTGGCCCCAGCCTTACAATAAACAACCTCGCCTGTACTTGTTTCGGGTGAATGCCCCGGGGCCAAGACGGCAAGCGATTTCGTGTGTGGCAGATAGAGCTGTTTCCGAAGCCGGCAGATATGTGCGTTACGTGCGAAAATTGATGCCTGGGATGTGGGCACTCACATGTTTTGCGGAACAACAGCGTAACCGACAAAGCCAGACGTGCACAGAGCACCCTTTGTGCCATGTACGTTCTACTTTCAAGCATAAATGCCCACCAGTCAGAACAAGTACCGTGCAAGCATGAACGGAGGTGTGGTATGTAAAATAACTGACTCGTGCTACTGCTGTGTGTGTATAGTGTGATTACGACGATGACGGGCTCAGTCCAGACACAGCCCCTGTCCAAGCCCGGCCGCTGCACCACGTTTGCCCCCGAGGCTGTCGTCGCCGTAGCGGAAACGGATGTTTCATCGACAACCCTGAGCGTCGTCGCAATCGAGTGAGGGGGCAGAGAATTACGTAATTACGTGGGTTCATGGTCAATAGGACTTGCGGTGAACTAACACTCCCGTATTTGTGCATTTTTACTAAACCTATTTTGTCCTATATACTATCCTCCTGCGCATAGTGTACCCTCCATATTCCTGAAAAGGTTGTGGTACCGCCTCATACTCGAGAAAATGGATGGTACACACCGTGGAAGATACAAAGGTATGCCGCTACGAGGGTTGGACCTGATTGTTGACGAATGTTTAAGCTAGGATCGGGGATACCGAAAAGATGCCAGTAAACGTCACCCTCACGTCCCGACACGTAACGTTTAGCGAAAGCGGGAAAAGTCCTGAGTAAGCGCTCCGTGTCAAACGAATAATAAAAAAAAGTGGCCCCAGCCTTACAATAAACTACCTCCCCTTTACTTGTTTCGGGTGAATGCCCCGGGGCCAAGACGGCAAGCGATTTCGTGTGTGGCAGATAGAGCTGTTTTCGAAGCCGGCAGATATGTGCGTTACGTACGAAAATTGATGCCTGGGATGTGGGCACTCACATGTTTTGCGGAACAACAGCGTAACCGACAAAGCCAGACGTGCACAGAGCACCCTTTGTGCCATGTACGTTCTACTTTCAAGCATAAATGCCCCCCAGTCAGAACAAGTACCGTGCCAGCATGAACGGAGGTGTGGTATATAGAAGAACTGACTCGTGCTACTGCTGTATGTGTATAGTGTGATTACGACGATGACGGGCTCAGTCCAGACACAGCCCCTGTCCAAGCCCGGCCGCTGCACCACGTTTGCCCCCGGGGCTGTCGTCGCCGTAGCGGAAACGGATGTTTCATCGACAACCCTGAGCGTCGTCGCAATCGAGTGAGGGGGCAGCGAATTACGTAATTACGGGGGTTCGTAGTTGATAGGACTTGCGGTTAACTAACACTCCCGTATTTGTGCATTTTTACTAAACCTATTTTGTCCTATATACTATCCTCCCGCGCATAGTGTACCCTCCATATTTCGGAAAAGGCCGTGGTACCGCCTCATACTCGAGAAAATGGATGGTACACACCGTGGAAGATACAAAGGTATGCCGCTACGAGAGTTGGATCTGATTGTTGACGTATGTTTAGGCTAGGATCGGGGATACCGAAAAGATGCCAGTAAACGTCACCCTCACGGTAACGTCCCGACACGTAACGTTTAGCGAAAGCGGGAAAAGTCCTGAGTAAGCGCTCCGTGTCAAAAAAAGAATAAAAAAATGGCCCCAGGCTCACAATAGTCAACCTCCCCTGTACTTGTTTCGGGTGAATGACCCGGGGCCGAGACGGCAAGCGATTTCGAATGTGACGGATAGAGCTGTTTCCGAAGCCGGCAGATATGTGCGTTACGTACGAAAATTGATGCCTGGGATGTGGGCACTCACATGTTTTGCGGAACAACAGCGTAACCGACAAAGCTAGACGAGCACAGAGCACCCTTTGTGCCATGTACGTTCTACTTTCAAGCATAAATGCCCCCCAGTCAGAACAAGTACCGTGCCAGCATGAACGGAGGTGTGGTATATAGAAGAACTGACTCGTGCTACTGCTGTATGCGTATAGTGTGATTACGACGATGACGGGCTCAGTCCAGACACAGCCCCTGTCGAAGCCCGGCCGCTGCACCACGTTTGCCCCCGAGGCTGTCGTCGTTGTAGCGGAAACGGATGTTTCATCGACAACCCTGAGCGTCGTCGCAATCGAGTAAGAGGGTCGTCTTCTCAGTCCTCCTGAACGCCCCAGGTCAAATCGCAGATTAAATGCGACGGACTAGTTAGCGCTGATTCATCTGAGCAACAGGCGCGGGATTTGGTGGTAACGTTCCCTCCCTAGTTGGTGCCGTTTAACCAGGACGACGCGAGCTTCGCCAAACGTTTAAGTCATGGGCAGTACAATTATCGGTGTTTGGTGCGTTGCCCATGCTGCTGGGTTGCGACATGATTAACACCTATTAATAGTGTTGACTTTATCTTGTGTACATGTGAGAGGTGTCGGCGTTTTCTTGATATTAGTGTATCGCCGCGTCTGTAAGATTTGTGTGATTTCGCCGCGTTTTTTCCGTATCGCTCCGAGGGTCGAAACATCCGATTCTAATTTCCACAAAACGTGCCGGTATCGCAGTTGGTACCCCGGGGCGTACAGTTAAACCTGAAACATAGCTCCGGCATGTGTTTACTCGCATTTTTTGGGACGTGATATTCGTCTTGCAGGTACAGTAGAGCGTGTATGTGGTTTGGGCGTTTTCGTCAGCTTTCTTCGATGATGTTACACGGAGTATTTCAGGTGTTACAAATGTTTCTTCATATTGATTCCCCTCAATCGCAAATGACAACCTTGCCGCCGCACTAACAACATCTCCCAGTCTACAGTTGTATGCAGGTGCACATATATATACCGATCGAGCACATACATGGAGTTAGTGGACATTAATATATTTATTATACTTCTTGTATATATGTGTCAGAGATATACGGTTCTATGCCCCTCGCGATTGTACCATACATACCATAATGACGTAAATGACCACGCGTGAGGCATTGCCAAGCGCTGGGCCAGATCTCGCCCACAGTAACCAGATTCACCGATATAGCATTGATGTTTTCTCCATTGCAATTCGAGCACGCGCTTCCGTGCGACACGTCTGATCTCGAATACTACCACGCCGTTGGGATGAGTACCCGTGGCTTTTCTTTACGAATATGCAGTGATACGGCGTTTCCAAGTACTCAACCAAACATATGAGTACGAATCTGCTCAAGATCCGTTACGAGGCTGCTGCATCTTGCAACTGAACCGGAACACGATTCGTTCTCGGGATGTGAGTCTGAGGTAGTATCTAATAAAAAACGAAATAAACAAACACGAAGGAAGGAAGACTTTCAGGTGCTCTCTAGTCTGTTGTCACAATATATATAGGAACTTAAAACCGGTGTTCAGTATGGTTTTTAACACTTTGTTCGTAGTATTGCGGGGGACCATAGAAAATAGGACTTACGGTACACACAAAAAAAAGGGGATCCTTACTTTTACTAGCACTACTTGGTCCTATTTACTATGGTCCCCCTTAATATTGTGTAGTGGTTGATCCAAAAGACTATTACGGGGGTCTATAGTAAACAGGACCTATGGCATACATAAAAATCTATATATTTAGGTATTTTTACTAACAATATTTGGCTATGGACCCCCGTAATAACAAATTTAACGTGGTTTTGCTGCACAGACACGACAAAAGCTCACAAATTTGCTAGTTTGGTTACATATGGAAGTTACAAGCAGCAACTATACTTCTGTCTCAGATACACGTTCGCTCTTAGCGAGAGCTGGAGGTACTGATTGTGCCCGAACCCTTGCCTGGGATATTATCGATATTTACCCAGAAGACATATTTGCAGAGTGATGACAAAAAAATGTTAAATGTCTTATGTACTGCTGTTACACCGTTCATCGCATGCGTAGCATGCTGCGTGTGCCCAGGTCGTGATCTGAGATAATGGTGCTACGGAGGAGACTATAGTAAATAGGACCTACGGTACACACGAAAACCTACATATTGATCTATATTTTTAAAACCAATATTTGGTCCTATTTACAATGGTCTCCCGAAATTGTGCTCTGTGCTTCAGCCGTTCACTTACTGAACGTAGGAATTTCTTGCAACCCAATGGGCTACATACTATTAACAATAATTAATTATCATGGCTGTGTTGACAAATCAAGGACGGCGTTCACAATCTTCTCGACGAACAATGATCAATCTAACAACAAATATAATAAGGTACAGGTAACAACGCCCTACGGCAGACCAATTGTTTTCGACAGCTATTATATGTTCCAGCAGCACCGATGTGGTGAGGCGTTGAGAAATGCCATATTTTCAGAGTTTACAGGCAGTACGTCGGTTAGGAAGGGGTTTGTAGGTAGAGTCTTTCGCAGATGGGCTGCACTACCGTATTGGGATAACATTGAAAAACGTTGCTGTGGATCTGATTGGAAACATGTCGTGCTTGAATGGACTGCCTTCTACCGGTTGTGGCCCTTTTAAAGTATGTGGATGGTTTAATAGTTGTAACTGTAACATGCGTTGGACATTTATTTGCCAGATTATAGCATATGAAGGCGTTGTACCTGGTATCAAATCTAATTTAACAGCCAAGCTATTTATAATATCCCCAGGAATGCTGGAAGTTCAGTGGGAAGCTTTGTATCGTGTGTGCTTGAAAAATATTCCCGTCATCCCCAAATGCGGTGGCTTGGTAGGTGGTCCGCGAGCCTATCAAGATCAATTTCGTGAGTTCGAGTCTCACCGAGTGCATGCTCATAGGGACATTTTCTTGCATAAAATTGATTAGCGGAAAGCGCGAGAGCGTGAGTTAGCTGTACATTCGATGAAAATCGACGAGCAGTGGGAATGCTGAACCCTATGCGCGATAAAAACTAAATGCACGTACCGGGGGGGAGAAGGGACGACACCTGTGACCACGGCTTGTCCAGAAGATCGTCGAGGGTAAAACCTCTTACGAGTGGGCTGGAAAGTAAAAGCGATGATAAAAAAAATAAAAAAATAAAACAAACAAACAATGCCAGCGTTTGCCTTGCTGTTGCAGCATCATATTTCAGAGTGTTACTCTTTAGACTGCTGCCACCAGGTAGTAGTCAGACAAGCAATAGAATATGATGATATTATACTATCAATATCATCATTAATAACAGTATATCACTATTAATATTATTAATAGTATGTCTTGTATGTGCTTTCAATACTGCTGTGATACTATTCATCTACAGGGCGCGTGTCCCAACCTGATACTGCAGCGGCGCAACAAAAGACAACCATGTAACAGGTATTACATTGGTGTTTCGTCATGGCCCCATCCATGGACACAAAAACACGACAATGTATGGATAGACGGCAGTTATGAAGCTATGTCAATGTTCCCCGCAGGGACCGTTGGTATTACTAGTTGCAGTGTGGAATACTGCCGTATCGTGCTGAACAAATTGGTACACAAGCAACTCATCCACATACTTTCTCACCGTTCTAAAGTCGGTGTCATTTTGCTATTCCTGTCCCACCACTTACGGTAGAACTTCTACTACTGTAGAACACAAATAGATAATTAGAGTAGCAGGTACTATAGCAGTAAGTGGTAGCACAGCAGCAGTTATATATGCTTGCACTTTCAAGCATGCGTACCTACAGCAATTGTACGGGTAAGATGCTAACAATGAACAATTGCAGCGACGGGCCGGCTAGGCCATGAGTTCAACGACACACGTGCTTGATTGTGTATTTTTCATAGATTATTTTATATTTTTTTTCCCCTCACAAGAAAGGACTCAAGGAGTATATGCTGTGTAGAGTATAGCTATGCTGTACACCGTAAACAGTATGCTTTGTTCTGAGAAAAAAATGCAGGAAATGAAACACAATCTAGAATATAGTACAATGCAAGCGGATAACTCGTGCGCCGGGTGATGCGCCGCTCAACCTTGCCATGAGGGGAGGGAGCAAAAGAAGAGGAGGTGTTGTGAAGTCTCAATTAAAGTTGTCGACGAGTTGTGAGGTCAAGAGGCCTCTCATCCCTTTCCCCCGTGGCCCCCAAAAATCATCAAAATATATATTTTACAAGGTTCCCCTCCGGGAGGTGCCGTATTAATAGGGGAGTGGCGCAAGAGCGAAAGAATAATACTCGTATGAAACCCTGCACACTTTTTTAGAAGTAGCACCTGCACCCACCCATCATTTTAACGTGAAGAACACACACACATCATATTTATGAGGACAGACTATGTTATACTGCTGTTCGCGGAATTAGTGTGGGATCATTAATTACTGCAATAACATATTATAGGGTATCGGTAAGTTGAGATATATTGATCCAGCTGACTCGCGGCGATTAATTCGTAAGTACATAAAAGTTGCGCGAGGTCGAGGTTGCGCCATAATACTTTGTGACCGGCTGAGTAATAAGGTGCAGCATATACATACATACTACAGGCACTACAATATATATGTTCCCCCAAAATAAATGTTTCTTGGTGCTCAGGGTATAATATCAAGGTTTCACACAGGTAAATGCTCGAGAACAAATAGTAGTCCGAGTACTGAGAGTATTGGAATACAGGCGGCAAAACTGCTGCGAGTACTGAGAAGGCCCAAACACTGAGAGTAATGAGAGTGTGAGCAGTACCGAACCCCGAGAATACAGGTTGCTTGAAGTATGTACCCGCAGTAGTATCGAAACACGACATAAATACTTGGGGTAAAGGCAATATATGCGCACAGTACAGAACCTCGAGATACTGAGAGCAATCACAGCAGTCATGCATAATATTATATCGAAATACTGGCAGACTGCTTTGAGTGCTCAAGTTGTCTCCAGCGAAAGTAGTTTGCTCCAACTCCCACTCGTCTGGGACTATCTGGATGTGTTTTGTGCCGAACGCTGGGCCTGAGACTTGTCGACACGGCGCACAAACGGTTGAAGTATACTTCACATACTCGAAGTATACTGGGCATATTGAGGGTATTTCATTACTGCGAGTACTGAGTCTCGCAGAAGAAGCAGCAGTACGAACACTACCAATGGACGAAATACTGCTGTAGACTAGTACTTACTGGTATACTTGTAGTACCCGCCGTACAGAACCCCGAGATACCTGAAGCACAACAGGCGGTATCCATGCCAGCAGCAGTAGCGAACCCCGCATTAGTGCGAGCGCGAAGCGAACCCCGCATTAATGCGAGCCCGAAGAAATTATACGCGGTAGTATCTACAGAACCTCAAAATACTGCGAGTACTCAGTATCTCGAGTACAAAAACCCCGAAATACTGCGAGTGTCCGAAGTACCTACGGTAATAGCAGCAGTATTTTCTCGAACATACTTTGCTTTATAAACTCCCGATTAGTCGGAGTAGCTGTGAAATGTTGAGGTATGAACGCACGCCACACGCAAGCGCGCCGCCCAAACTCTTTAATTTGGGCTAAAACACACAAGTAGCATGTACTCTGTCACATTATACGTTCAGAAAAACAGGTGTGGACGAATGTATTATTAATACTACTGCTGTAGTACTCTGTTGTAGTTCTGTGGTACAAAAACAGTCAAAAGTGAGATTAAGCAAAAAGAACGGGGATGGTGGGAGTCGAACCTCGGAAACGAAAATGTTATGCAGCAAGTGCAGTTTAAACCTATACGCTAGAACAGCGCTCGTACAACTGGCATGTCGTGTTTTTTACGCAATCTAAAACACTTTGCACGATCTTCTACAGCAGTAGAGTAGCTTGTACAGGTACGACAGCATATTCAGCAGTACTGCTGTAAAATGCAACGCGAGGAACGTACGTGTACTGATCCCCTTTCAGCTGACTCTAGGATCTATCGATCAGCAATGTAGGACACACTGCAATCAGAACTACTGTATGTGTATGTACCGCTGTAAGTATATTACGAACGCTGCAGCAGTACGAATGAGCCGCAGTACGATCATCCATACGCGCAAGGTGTGCTCACTGCTGCTGCTGGGCAGCAGGGTTGGTTGTGGTGCTGTAGGAAGCTGGAGGTAAGCACGCTCTGTGCACTGCTGTGGGTATTGTTCTCTAGGCGGTGGTCCGTGCTCCGTCAACAACCCAAAAAAAAATGTATGATGAGCGGGGGAGAAAACGGAGAGCATGGCAATGTACCGATGTACGTACGTACAAAATAAGGCCTCTTTACCGAAACCAGGGAAATCGCCTTATCCACTCCCGCCGAAAAAAAAAATTTAAGCGCCTGCCACGCGCTTCAGAGTGCACGGATCGCGCCGAGACCTAGACCAATGTGTCCGGCAGGGCTTCCTGTGTCCGTGTACTTACTGTTTTGCCTAAAAGTGCTCGTGCGAAGAGAAAAGTTGGCAAAAGTGCGAAAATTTGACAAATATACGTATACATATGCATCCCATTCGGGAAAAAAATAAATCCCGCCACATATTTCCGTCGGCCAATTTGCCGTCATATAAATCACACTGTCAGTTCAATCAGACTTTGGTACGAGCAAATGCCACTTTCCCCCTGCTCGTTGCACAGTCGTGAGTATCTGCCCACATTCATAACTGAACAAAAACAGAAATGCAACCTAAAGGTAGAAAAACTAAAAGTACAAGAAAAACAACAGTAGAACTAAAATATAAGGTAGATAAAATAATTCAGTTGACCTAATCTCCAGATAGCCAATAGTCAATGTCGAAACGTCAAAACTGATAAAACACAAAACCAGCCCCAAAAAGAAAACACAAAATCGGTCGAACCAGAAAAATCCGAAGGACCAGAAATACGAAGAACCAAAAATCACCCAAAAATAAAAATTAGTACCGATGGCACACATTCAGGTTTTCCAGCGGTAAGGTCACCACAAATTCATCACAAGGGTGAGATGAAACTCTAGAAACTCCCGCGATATCGCTTTGGTCATTAACTGCGCCTGGTGAAACGGGAATGGTACGTGGATGATCGATATCTCTATTCTCCCAACCAGTCCACTGAGGAAGCGGTGTTGCATGTCGATGTGCTTGGAGTTGGAGTTAGTTATGGGGCAGTGCGCAAGCTCCACCGCACCCTGATTATCCTTGATCACCGGTATGCAGGGCATTCCCACCTCAGGCATCATGAACGCCAAACCTGCCTCAAAAACAACAACACTTCCTGCATACCGCCAGCACGCGTCACATATTTTGCCTCCGTAGTGGAGAGTGTGACGCACTTCTGAGTCCTGGAAAACGAAGACACACAGGCACCCCCACACATCACCAATCCTCCTGAAACTGACCTTCTGTCAGCCGCCTGGCTTGGGTAGTCAGCGTCACACCGTCAAGCCCAGTCCCGCTGTTGTACTTCTCTGAAAAGTAACCGAAGGAACTGGACCGTCTCACATACCCTAAATGCCAAAGTGCTGCCCTCTTGTGCACTAACGTTTGTGCAGCGCAGTACTTTGTCATTGCTCTTACGGCATTGGAACTGTTTGACCGAGTCTGTTGTGATAGCCACATACGTGCGCCTACCAACTCGCGAAACGGCCAGTCTCTCGGGGCTTCATTCTGGTCGAATTCCGCAAGTTTCGTGTCAACAGGAAGCGGAACACTCTTTACCAAACTCTATCCTGTACTCATGCGCCAATTTATCAGCGAATGTCTGCTGTGAAATCTTGAACACCCGCTTCTCCCAATCCCTCTCGTACAAACGCCCCAAATACGAACGTAACTCTTCCAGGTTCTCAACCGGAACCATTTGGTCCAGGTGCCTGCCAAACTGATCACAAATTGCCCCCTCCCCTGCCGCAAAGATATCATCCACATTCACTACTGGAGTCATCACTACTCTCGCTTCATCCGTCAAACGAAACGCACGTGCTCCTGCCAGGCAGTGTGCAAACCCTAATGGCAACAGACACCTAGAAAGGTGTGCATGATATTGCCTTGAAGCCTGCTTGAAACAGTACAAAATCTTGTTCAGTGTTACTATCTTCCCCGACAGTCCACCGCAACCCTGAGACAAATACATGAATACGTTTTCCTCGAGGTCAGATTGCACGAACGGCTGCTCAATGTCAAAATGGCACAAGTCATGATACAGCTCGCACGCCATCGCTGTCAACAACCGAACACTCGAAACAGCAACAGTAGGCGCCATGAACGTCACGAAATCAATGTTAGTTCTGTGCTCATCCCCCCCCGCTACTTGTCTCGCGTTAGGTTTTGTGGGCCAACCGTACTAATCAGCCTTCCAGTCAAACACTCACATTGCGTTGATGTAGCTGTCCACTGGTTGCTTTTCTGGCTCACACGTCCCCGCGTCCTGCAATCCGCGAAACTCATGCCCCATCGGGTCCTCCCAAAGATGAGTGTAGTCCGATCGCATGGCTTCCTTGTGGCTCCGTGGGACCTGGGGGTCAGACGCGTAGCATTGCGGCAAACCTGGAGGCTTGTACTGCGGCCGCTGGTTCCTCAGGGTGTTATCGATATACTCCCGAGTGGCACTCCGCGTCGCAAAAGCACACGACATCCCCCCGCCCCCCCCCTGTTAACGATGTTTTCTCGTGGTTTTCTCTTGTCAACCTCTTGGGGCGACTCGCGTCGACGGCCTCTCGTGTATAGAATATCGACACCAGCACCGTCTCGTCTAGCATCGACAGAAGTCCGACACCATGGTGAAGGCCTTGACCGCGGCTTACTAGCGACAGCGGGGGGCGCTCCTCTGGAGTTGCCGAGCGCTGAACGTCCGGTGTGGCCGTGAACTGAACCGTCTTCTAACTGGTACGGCCGGATATCCGTTGCCCTTAAGGCGGCGACTGAAGCGGCGGTAGCCGCGCCGATAGCGGAGCTGCGGTGACGGCGGCTGACGTGGCAGTGGCGGTGGCCGAAGCGGCGGTGGTGGCGACTCGCACGAAATGCTTAACACGGCTCGACGGCGTACCCTGAACACCTCGCGTCCGCCGGCGCCGGCACGGGCACTACGGGCGCACTCGGGACCGTCCACACCACGTCGATGGTGGAACAGATGCCGCCCATCGTGGCCTTGACGACCTTCACAGCTGACGACAGATGATTGTACTCATGGTACCGCCTGGACTTCAGATTTAGACCTACGGTCCACCCGCATCATGCCTTCTTGGAAGAACGGCACCACCGGCAGTCGCGAGTAGTACACCTCGTATGGTGACGGCCACCCGGTGTTGGCCTGGGTCGCGGACCGGTTGAAACAGTCGGCAGCGCAAAAGACAGCTTCCAGCCACAGGCGGTTGCCATTGGCCCCGGCAAAGGGAATACGGGCGGGTTCGACCCTCGGACACAGACGTCGATTCTCTGGCCAGTATGGCCACCATTCATGACCCGCCAGGAGGCGCTCTCGACAACGGCGTTCGGTTGCGGCTTACCCGGGGCCGTGCACTCACGTCGAATCCCAGCAGCGTCGCAGAGGTAGATGGAGCTGCTGTCGGCGAACTCCCCACTGTTGTCCGTGCGAAAGCAGGGTGGTCGCCCCATGACGTTGGTGTCGGCGAAGAATTTCTGCGCGTACGCGGTGGTCTTCGACTTGTCAACGAACATGATCAGATAATGAGACCCGCCTATGGATGCCTCATAGGGGCCGGCCAGGTCCATGTGCACCGTCTCTATTGGCCTCTTTGCGCACGATGCCGTCCGTTGCGGCACCCCTGCCCGCACGCCGCTCGCTTCCAAACATCCACCACACGGTTGCAGCGCTCCCGTTAGGGTGATACCGTGCTGCCAAGGTATTTCCCTCAAGAGACGTTCGTTCAGGTGGCCAGAGGAGACGGGAAAGGGGCTAATTTCAATAATCATGTCACGTTTGCCAACAGCAAATCAACGCCTACCCGTAGCAAGTACAGGTTTAGCAGTCCTGCCTACGTGTCTAACATTAACGTCCGTCCGATCCTACTCTGTAAGAGCTTGAACCGCCGCCTCAACGGGGGTGGGAAAACAATCGGTAGACACAGTGTCATCCTGACCGTCCATGAGCCGAATATCGGTGAAAACGCTCATATCTGGCGCCTGCATCCCGGAGGCGGCGAACAGGAGCGTAATCCTCATCACGGCATCCTCTACTCCTACGACCGATCTTGTATCTGCTTCATCAAGGCCCGGGGAGGGTTCAACAAGAAGCTATAGGGACTACACCGTTGTCGGTGTGCTGGAAACTTGAATCCTGAAGTACTAGCGCGTTAAAGGCGGCGGGAAACCATCATCCGTAATCACTACCCCTTTTACACTATGGTGGGATACGGGTTGGGAGTCAGACACCGAGGGCCCTGCCCTATCTACGTTGATAAGCGGAGGGGGGGGCAAGGGGGGAGCAAGTGAAACACCAGACGTTGAAGCATCCCGGTCTTTCCAAGCGAGAGGCCTGGACCACCAGACACGGCAGGCACAGCAGTGGATCCTGCAGTGAGGTTCGGGTCTGACAGGTCCATGCGAGTCGCGTACAAACGTGATCCGACCGAATCGTAGATGAAGGTCAGACGTTTATCTAACAAGTGCACACCATCCTCGTCCATGATGATTCTCAGTCCCCCCCTCGGGTCTCGTGTAAGGAAACAATGTTGTACTGGATAACCTCTGGCACATACACTCTTGTCAACTTCACGTTAATGTCTGTCTTCTAGTGCAACGTAGGGTTGGGGCTACCTAATCCTATCACTTTAACCTCCTTCCCGTCACCAATCAGAACCTTCTCCTTGCCAGGCGGAATCTCTACCCAGTCGTACACAAATCGAGGGTCACTGGTAACATGGTTAGCGGCCCCGTTGTCGGAAGCCGACATCTCACTTCCGGCTGGAGGTCTCCCACGTCCTTCAGCAGTCTCGGCATCAGTCCGACCTGCAAGCGCCAGCCCAGCGGCTCCTACGCTACCAACGCTCTATTTCGCATCGCCTTTGGGCCCTGAACGTGCCATCAGAAGATGTCGGGCTCTCGGTGGAGATGTAACTGCTCCGAGAGGAATGACCGAGGAAGTGGGCAGGAAATGATTGGGAGGATACTGAAGGTGCTGTGGCGGCGGTGGCGGTTGTTGGTGCTGCTGCGAAGGCAGTGGCTGGTACTGCTGCGAAAGTATTTCCTCGTAGTAGTGCTCGTGGTCATCGACGTTGTAGCTGCCGTCCCCGGCAGCGGCGGCAGCCTCATGATTATAAGCATACGGGGCGTCGCCGTCGGCAGTAGCGACGGTGGCGGTGGCGGCGGCGGTGGCGGTGACATTTCCCTGACTGTGTGAGTGCGCCCACGGCTGCCGCCGACTCCTGGGTTCAGCCTCCTCCACCGGCGGCTGATTTTCGGTTGGACGGGGGTGCCGGGAATAGTCGTAGCCACCTGGTGGAGCGGGGTACGAAGGAAAAACTCTCCCCCTACCCCCAACTGGTTGCGCACGACCGCCCCCATTCCTTTCTGTACGGCCGCTGCGTCTGGCCCTCTGCCTCCATTGCCCCACTGCTGTGGCGCTCCGCTCGATCCGCGTCCTCCCCGATCGATGGCGTACTGGTGCTGATGGTGATGCTGCTCCTGCTGTTGCTACTGGTACGGCTGCTGATGGTGCTGCTGGTGCTGCTGGTATGTGTGCTGATGCTGCTGTTGGTGCTTCTGGTACTGCTGCCGATACTGCTCCTGGTGCTACTTGTAATACTGCTGCTGCTGCTGCTGCTGCTGTTGCGTCTGGTACCGCTGACGCTGCTGCTGCTGCTGCTGCTTCCACTGTGCACTTATGTTGTCATTCTTCCTGTTCTTCCCCCGTCCCTCTCGTCCACCTCTCCCGCCAAGTTGACTACCCTTATTGCCCTGAGCCACATCGGCAACGGCGAGGGCGTGTCCCGTCCCGTTCCTCAGCTCCTGATCCCTCGACATCTCCATATCCCCCCTACGCGCTGAGCACCACATCTTCAAGGACATAGTATGTCAACTCTGCGTTGGTGAGAAAAATGCTCTTTTGCACTACACCGAACGCAGAAGAAAGGTCACGCGCAAAATTCTTGTTAGAGTCAATATCGGGAACAATCATTCCATGCGCACAACGTCTGCTCGTGCGCACACAACCCCTCCAAAAGTATTCGTTTTGGGGTTTCCCCATCCTTCATGCGAAACCTGTACCATTCCTGGGTCAGCCTGGTCTTTTCTGCCGCTGCCTGAGGCTGGCAATGCCCCTTGAAAGCAGCCCACGCATCACTCGGACTACCTGCTGCAGCAACCAGAGGTGTAACTGCGCGGCAGGTTATCTGACGAAGCATAATGCCCCAAGCCCCTGTTTGCCTTTTCCACATTCTCTCTTCCAAACTCAGCAGTCAACGCTTCTCGACTCGATTATTTCAGACCTACTCTAATAGGTTTAGCAGTCTCTACTGCCTGTAGAAAATCCATGTCCCACAACGGAGCATTCATCTGCCTCTCAAACAACTTCACTTTGTGCTGTCTCGCTGTTACGGCAAGCTCTCTGGCGTGCGCTGTCAACGCTCACCTGACTCGCCTCTGCAGTTCGTATGTTAGCCCCGTCGGCAGTCAAAGTGGATCCGGTGCCTCGTTCAGGCGAAAGGGAAGCAAACGATGACCAATAACCCGACTACGAGCAATGCAGATACTCGATTATGCCCGCTATCACGCGGAATGACGCATATATGCGAGAAAATAGACGGTTCAGCCTATACTCCTTGAATTTTCAGTTCTTTAGTTCACTTTTTGGTTTAACACGTATTCTCTTCCTTGATTGGGTAGTGTCCAAACCCACTCGGTGTTGGCCCACGTGCTGCATGCACACTACACCCTAGTCAGGCGTTAAGCATTCAGAAGGCTGAAACCGTCTGCTGACTGAAACACGCATCCCACACTCACAGAGTATTCCGCCTCTACTGTGCAGCCAACGACTCGTGGCTGCGTGCCTCTACTCGTCGTGCGTTTGGTTGCTCCCACGTCCCTCCACCGCAAGACCCCCTCAAGTCTGGTATAATCCTCCAGATCTTAAAAGAGGGCGGCCCCGGAAAACGGAGCTTTCATTCCCGTCTCACCCAGATCCGCCGCTTGAATAAGCGATTTGAACTGAGATCGCCGCAAGCCCTTTCCCTCGCTAACGCTCTGGGCGATTCCGCTCCTCCAGGTATTGTTACCATTTCCAGCCTGACCCACCGCTTGAACAAACGGTTTAGGCTGAAGTTGTCGCCAGCTGCTTCTTTTGGTTTAGACTTGACGCTTGAACTGCTATATATCTTCATCTAGACACCCCGCTCGCCGCTATTAGTGGCTGACGTCGTACACGTTTTAATCAACGTTTGCCGCCTTGAAATGTCTGGAAACTCTCTCCTGACCTTGATGTCTAGCCGGTGTGCCTCGCTCGCGACTCTGGAAGTTATCTCTCGCTCTTCTCTTTTTGGCATCTCCGGCGGGCGAGAACGGCAGTCTGAACAGTAGTGCAGTCCGCACAAAGCGTGAAATATATCCATCTGCCTGGGAGTGAAACGTGTATGCACCTCATCCGGATCCAGTTGGAGACTGCTCCCATACGTGCGTGTCTTCACCAGGAATACGTGTACTATCGAAGGTTCCCGTCAAACCAGTTAAAACGTACTCGCATACTCACGCGTCTGCGACGGCTCACGAGAGCTTGCGATCGATCATCGTGTAGAACGGTTTCCGCCAATTTGTAATTCTCGGGAAGTCTTCTATCCGAACCCCCAATCAGGTGCGCGAACTATATATCGACGGCATTGTCAAGTCGGAACATTCTTGAAATATCTTGATGCCCACTGCTAACACAGTCGTCCTGGGTTCGGCACTGCACCAATCCACATAAATTTTAGTCGAACGTCGATGTGAGGATTTCAATAATCAATGACAGGCATGAAAACGTTTAGCCCGGGCGTGACACCCATCAGTGACAGGCATGACGAACGTCAACGGAACGCATGGTGAGTGGAGATCGAGGGTGAAGCGCCGAATCCGTCACTCGGAGACTACCTATTCGTCTCACTGAAGAGGCGAAGACTTGCAGTGTCCCGACAATCCTTTCTGTAGCCACTCTCCCATTATTCGACAGATCCCTGCCCTCGGGTGTGGAGGACGAGACCGTAGCATACCGACATTCTTAGACTCTGGCACAGAGGGTTCACGGCTGTAAACTCCCCCTCTGCATCGCCCCAGACCAATAGTAATTACCAAACGCACATCGCTCAATGTGAGACTTTACCGCAAGTGCCTCCTTCGGCGGCACAGGGCAGGCGAGCAAAAGGTGTGCTGGCTTCTTCCACCAAGGAAAACAGGCACTCGAGACTATTACCTGTTTGCAGTCCCTGCTTAAGGCCTGATATGTACGTATTAGGGACGTTTCGCCATTGTAGGGTGCTAGTGAGTGATACTGTCACTTGCGTGGTCACGTACTTGCTCCTCCTGCATTTATGTATGAGCATATTCTTCACGTCCTTGGCCCAACGTGGGCTACTTACACTTGCCCAGTTTCAGAAACGTTGTGCATACCACGCCCGGACCACCACACGTGCTGCGAACAAAGGTGAACAACTCCTTTACATATAGCATAGTTTTGAGTCCTCGTCAGTATGGGTCTACCGGCGTATACCGTCGTGGTATTGCAAGCACCATCCCTCTTCATCTTTGCCTCTTCACCTGACCCAAGCTTGACTAAGAATATTCGTGTTTCCGTGGTAGCACTGCACCTCTACCCTAGCTTCCTTTGAACAGACTTCTGCACTGTATAGATTACTTGGGCCGTTATGGCAGAGGGTGGACATACGGGTCCCTCGTGCCGTCTCGTCGCCCTTGGACATAATCCGCAGCTACGGCAGTAGTAACTCGGCAACACCAAGAATGTCACAAATTTCCGTAATTCCAGTCGTCTTAACGACCATCGACGTTGATTGATCAGGCATGTTGTGACGGTCACAACCCAGTTACTTAACTGGTCTCGAGCGCGTTGACAGGTTGTATGCATGCATGATAGATTGCACATGACGTGTACACAAAACCGTTCACTCCAACTACTGTACCACTCTCCGCCGTCGGTGCAATCCCTTCGTCTGCACCTAGCTCCACAAGGATAAGTCCCTCCGATGTTAGTCCCTCCGTACCTCAGTACGTTTGACAACAAGGTGCATCGTCTGGGAAGACATCCTTGTAGCTATCACCTCAAGGCAGAACACGCAAACCTTCACGGGGTCTTCGGAAGGAGGTGACGAGCTCAGGGTGGCCAGTACAGGTCTGTGACGTGTTCGATGAATCGCAGGTATCTTCTGCGCTGCACGAAAGAAAGTCTCTGACTATAAAACAACCGAGTCGACGACGGGAAACTCCCTTCCCCAGGCGTAATGGTCTGAAGTAATTTATCGACCACTACACTGCACTCACCTCCTCTGCCGTGGATGACCGCCTAGCATTACCTGATTGACGCACGGCCACAATACACTCGACGACCCGCTCGGAGTTCGTCTTTACCTGGTGTGACCCTCTTTTTGTTGTTAATTACTTGAATGTGTTGGACGTTCCTGTCTGGCCGGGCCAGGTTCATTCCTTATGCTCGTGACCGGTATTGAGGCACGTGCTCACCGGTACCAAGCCACACTTATCAAGGAGCTCACCTTTCCCACTAAGTTGGCCTGAGTAAGTTGAGCATAGCGTTGATCTTGGAGTTTTATGTACTTGCCCCATAATTGACCTCTACCACTTGTTCAAATTATTGTCGAGGCACACCGGTCCTTTCTTAGCGTTGGGCGTCGTTTACCAGTCAGTTACCGTTCTCTCTGAATTCGTTGGTAGTGACTTGGCTACCTCCTTGGTGGTACCCGTAATACACCTGGAGTCGGTTACCTTTAACTCACGTTTCGTTGGGCTTGACTCTATTGACCTTCTTTGCCGTATCCGCGATAATTGGGGATCCAGTCACCTTTCTGTCTCAATGATGACCCCCCTAGTTTGCCTCGAGAGTGTGAGACCCCATCCATGAGCCTTCTGCTTCTGCTACATTGATCACATTCCCGGTTTCTTAAGGGTTGTGGCAGTGAACTAACTCATAAGGTCGCCGTTCATGATTTTTACCTTCTTTTCGATCGTTCGATCCTCGAACACGATCCCCAGACGAATAGGAGTTCCACTCTCGGCTGCTTCGCGTTCCGGAGCGATCCCTATTACAATGTCTTAATCTTGGGGTCGAATGTCCACCTCCCGAATCACCCATTAACCTTGGTGTTAAAATACCCTATTTACCTCTTCCTCTTAAGGGAACTTCACAATCTTTCACAGCAATCCTCTTACCTTGAATATCATTCAAGTTGATCGGCGTTTTCATCGTGGGTAGGGTCGATTCAACCCTGGGTTGGGTTGATCGTCTCAAGTAGTCTCCTTATCTTGGACATCATCTGCCTAGGTGTGCGTTCACAGTAGTAACCCCCCTACCTTGGATACTCTCTCCCCCCCCCCCCCGTTGCATTTCACTAGGCTCAGCGAACACAAGACAAAGAGTAATATCATCCACCCTGTCCTGTGTTCATCCTTGTGACATCCACTGGTAAACGACAACTACTCTCGGTGGGATGCTAAAATGTTGTTTTGGCCTATTCCTGGTGTCATGGGCACGGTTCGGATTATTTCTCAGGCGTGCATTCTCCATTCACCATGCTATACACATTACCGTCTCGATTTACGAACTCGACCATTTTCTTCCGGCCACATATTGCAGATATACCCGGTACCGCGGTTGAGGTCCTGGCTTGGCGCACGTACCAGATAATCCGCACAGGTGTTTAAAGACGTCGACCTTGATATGTGGCATATATTTTGTTTCTGGGCTGAAGGGCGTTCCAAATAATATGCGCAGGTGTATACGTAGAGAATTGGACTTTGACATGTAGATCAGTCGTTACAATGCATGTGTGGTCACTCCCAGTACTATACACTGTACTGATAAAGGACTGACAGTTCCCTATTTCATCGTGGGCAACGTCCAAACTGTAGCGACAAGCTACGCGACCGCATCCGGGTACGGGGCGCGCACGTGCCTGCATGCTCATCAATGCCATGCACAGCTGTGTCAAAAAACAAGTCGGCTCAAACGACCAACCAGGTACGCTTCATAGGTCATACATAGCTGTTTGCTTGTCTGTTATCGGGGCGCCCAGGCCATATACTCGTGGAAACTAGATGTCAGAAACATGCACACTGCTACGTGGCAGGGTATGATCTTCTGCCACCCGCTGCCTGCTTTTGATACGACGACGGCAACCAACCTCACGTCGTCTGCGCTAGCTTGGCAAATCCTTTGCCGCAGCGACGGCGATAAACCCCACGCCACCCAGGCCGAAATCGCAGAGCCGGTTGCCATAGATATTTGCATAGCACTACGTCAAGTCGTCTGGGCAAACGCGGCACAGCGTTCGCAGTAGATGTTAGGTGAAATACACTGGCTCGGCGACAAGTACGATCTTCTACCTCCCACCGCCTGCGTTTGCTATGACGTCGGCACACAATCTCACGTCGTCTAAGCAAACAAGGCAAATCCTTTATCGCACCGGCGGCCCACACCCGCACGTCGCCTAGGCCAAAACTGGCAGAGCCTTTTGCCGTAGCGATGGCATAACATAACACGTAATGTCGTCTGGGAATAAGTGGCACTGCCTTAGCCGCAACGACGGCACATAACCTCACGTTGTTTGAGCGAACGTAGCACAGCCTTTGCTCTAACGACGACATATGACCTCGAGCCGTCTGGGCAAAAGTAGCGTAGACCCTTCCATAACGACGGCACATAGCCTAACGTCGTCTGAGCGAAAGTGAATGCGTCTATAATCCTGTGTCAAAAATGAGTGCATTTAAGTTGTAAGTGGTAGCATACTATAATATCCATTACCGAATATTTAACGTAGTAAACACAAACTGAAACCCCCGCAAACCCAACAAACCTCACGTCTCATGGGAGAGCTCACCATCATCTGCCATGATAATGACAAGTTCTCAGCTTCACTGTCAAGATATGATGCCCTCAGTGCTTACCTTCACTGAGCTCAATCCACGGGGGCGCTCACCTCGCCACAAAACCAGACCCCAGGACACTCAACAGCACACGAACTTACCAAAACCCCAGGAAACCCCACAGCATCCAATCCTCGCAACGGGGCTCACCTTCACCTCCCCACTCAGCGATATATATCACAATGACAAGTGCTTACCTCCACTTGCAAGGCGCTACGCTCGTCAGTGCCCACCTTCAATGAGGTCAATCCGCGGGGGCGCTCACCTCGCCCTCCTGCCTGCTAGTAATTACGAACTTCTCACTCCTCAGAATGGTACCATACCAAGAGTACCAAGCATACTGTTAGACACCCCCAACAACAGCCGCTATGCGGACATCTCAGGCATGCTGTCATACCAAGAAGGCCAAACAATCCATCGTGCAACTCGAACAACACCCGATACGAAACATCCCACGCTTCCTAGTGCACCAATAATACCAGACGTACTAGCGTGCAGCCCGTCTCTTTGTTGCGTGCAAACCAGGCTGTGAACAGCATGAATACATGCAAAGATGGGAACTCATTCTCAAACCACAGGTGTAGAATGCCGGTATATGGCCACAGTTGCACTGATCGTACGCTGCCGCTGTGGTATCATCGTTGTCAGTTTGTGTCAGGTCTGTGTATGGCTTTAGTTCGTCGCTGCTCCACAGTAGAAACCACAGACTAACAAAAGTTTTGAGATCAAACAATGAGTCACAGTCAGTATGTGCATCACTGCTGTTGCTCAATATGATATGTCTATAAGTAGTGAGGACGTTTTAGTGGGTGCAAACCGGGTGTGGCCCTTTCTGCGTCACTCTCTTCTCTTGCACGCACCAAGATAGTTCTCGACGGACACGCACGATAACATCAACAGTAGTGTACCGCCACGAGCAACAGGAACGCACGTAGGGGACTTTACTCGCGTCATCGTCTGGAATATTTTGACCGAAGGCTAAACTATACACAAAGCCTGTGGTGTACCTAACTTACGAAGCACTCTTCCTGCGACCCAGTCGTATTTCTTATGGGCTACTTTGTTTTTTATTAAAGTTTTCGAGGTCTCTGCGTACCAGTGAGGACTCAATTTTTCACAAGGTCCATCGCTATCGCTACCCTTGCAGTATTGAACACTTACCCCCACGTCTGCAATTAACTGGCAACAAATTTCCGATCAACTTCACCATTCTCCACTTTGTACACCGCTACTATTATACTAGCCTTGCACGCATTTCACACCTGTCAATCCAATTCCTTTCTACACACCAGAACAACAAATTGCATGAACCCAACTGTCTCATACACACATAAACAAAGCAATATATCAGCTCTCCGCCCCCCTCTCGTTTTGTGTGCTATGACATAGCATAGACAAAAACAAGTACCTTTAATGGCTGACCCAACTCGTGGTGGTAGTCGTATGTAATTTATCATGATATCTTCATGCGGTCCGCCCAGGACAAACATATGGGCTGTTCATTGGGGTGTCGGGGGTACGAGTATATTGGGATAGTGTGAATGAAGCCAGTATACAATACGAAGCCGCATGGGGTACCAGCAGCAAATGAATAATGAATGATGTGCACCAGATATTTTGCAAGAAGCTGCGCCGTGGGTGGTGTTCTGGTACGTGTATGTACGCCTTGCGATCTTGGGCATCTGCTCGGTGCATATTGACACTGATTACGTACTCGTACTGATACGTTCTTGTGATCCTTTCTTTCATGTCTATTGCTTCTTCAGATGAAATGCTACACCCTGCTGTACACTATTCCGTGACAGAATGAGGATGCATACTGCTTCTCGTACACTCCTACAACTGTCAGTAGTAGTGGTCTATATTGTAGCTGAAATGAGAGCTAATACATTTTGAGCGTACAGTAGCATACATACATGTCTTAGAGTATTGAGGAACCACGAGTTTAAAACATCAAAATAGCTTGAAAATTCGGCGCGCTGAAGATCAAAATTGAGATCAAGATTGAGATTGCCTCTTTCGCCAAGATGGCTGAAAATATCAATATTGCCTTTTCTCGGGCGATATTTTTCAAGAAGTAATCGGCACTGCTTTCGGAGGCAATCCCCAACACTGCTGTTTATACACCTCGGAATCCGGGTGCGTTGATTCAGGGGTTACGGCTCTTCTAGGTGTGTACTTTCAGACTATGTGACTAAACCTGTGTTGACATGCTGGTATTCCATAGACTGGTGCCGAATAGTTTAAACCTACTAGTACTATGCACGGTGCCAAAAGGCTGATGACTATATTTTTATATGTTTGCTTCAAATAGCTATCTCTCTTTCATGGATGGAATGTATGAGTCGAGGCATGTGGTATCCAGTATGGTAACACGGCATTGCGTTGTCACTGAACAATGTAGTGTCTCTGTGACGTGGGTTTGTGACCACAGAGCCTGTATGTCAACTGGCAGTAGGACTGAACAATCAGCCCGATGAGCACGGACATTGGTTGTGCTGGATATTGTGTAGTCTCCGCAAAGGTGAAATGATGGTTATCTGGACCCAAGAGGTCAACATAGGATACCAGGTATTTATTAAGATACATCCCTCATGGTTGTTAATTTTCGCTTATTATTCTAGGCTATTTATTTACGCCGACGAACAACACGTTGTATTTTTCACACAACAGATTCAGCCACAACCTATTACGTTGATCCGATGGATCCTCCGGATCGATTCGACTACCAGAAAGACAACTCCTTCCAGCGAGTGACCACATCTGGTGTGCTGACGCCTACATATAGAGTACAAACTACTGTCTGTATGAGCGCCTACAACAGGAAGTCGCCAGTTTGCGAATTTTTCCCTCACGAGAGCTTGCCCACCCACTCCTTATTTGTGTTCATACTGCAACAGGTAATGTAATGTATCAATTCTTAGGGATGAGAGTGTTCGTGGCCCAGCTCGCTTACTGCAATGCTCAGTTGAGTGTTTTCTTGACACTACAGAGAGACGATACTTACCTTTCCTATCTGCCCTGCCGGGCACGGCAAGAATATCGTCTAGAGACGCGGTGTTTACATGAGTTTGGTAGAAACGCTCACTGTTAATATTCTGTTGACAGAACCCCTTTCGTTTACTCGGCGTCGACAGCAAGCACACTGTCCACATTTTTCGTGGGTGCCTATTGGCACCCCAAATATATAGAGCCTATTAGCACCGCCATTGTATAAGTTCCAGGGATATGTTCAAATCTTGTCACACCCAGCCGGCATTTCGACGCTTTCTGGCTCGTCATATAAACGTAAACACGACATCAAGCAACCGCTCGTCCCAAGCTCCTGCCATAGTCAAAAGCTGCCTGTCTAACACGCCCAGGTAGACCGCATGTAAGTGTGATGTTGATACGGGCTCACTTGCTATGCCGAACTATATCCAGCATATGACGAAGGAGAGCGTATCATCACATTTCGGTGTACGCGACAACGACAGCTGCAGTGTGTATACAGTACAGGTACTGCTGTAAACGTATCGTTGGTCGCTATTCATAGCCTGTTGTGAACTTATATTTATAGTTTATTCCTTGAACGTTTGACATAATTATGTCGCGTACTGATCGGTTGTGTGTGCTCTAAGTATACACATGCACTATCACCAGGTAATGGTGTCTTGAATTACTGAACGTTGTTGGCATCACCTGTCTTCAATCGTACACAAATATTCATTCTTGTTCTTGATCTCGCATTGACTATCAAGTCAAGGAGGCCGTGGTCACACAAAGGTGCTCGAGCCCTGGGAAGATCATATCGTATTACTGCTGGTATTTCCTACACGTTTGACAGCTTATATATAGCCTGTACTCACGTGAGGTATCTCAATGTCTTGTTGCCACCAGGTTAGCTTTTTTATTGGTACTACAGACAGCGAAACACAACGACGGTCTCGCTACGAGGGGTCTCCGCCTAGCTTCATTCGTACTGCTCAACCACATTTCCTGTCCGTATATACCTCTATTTCAACACCGTAAATGACCGATCAGCGATGAGCTTATTTTTCAAATTAGCTGGATATTTGTTCGACATAGTAGGTTTTCATTCTCTTACGACATCATAATATACCAGCTGTAGGTCGTCACTACATTTGATGAGTAGTATGCACTACTAGCTTCTTGCTGAAACGTTAGTGCTCACCGTCACGAGGAGCACTACCCTCGAGAAGTGTTCACGCGACTCGTTTACTGTAGCTGGCGGGCGCTCATCTTCACCTTCCAGCTGAGCACGGCGACTTACAAAAAGTGTTTATCGGATTTTACCAGTTCGCTAGACCCAAGGTTTACCGGACCAAACGCACTCAAAGATGCCATCAAGTCCGCAAAAATGATATCACAGATAAGAATCAAATACCATGAGTTTGCCGAACCCCCCAGTTGTGGTTTGAGGACACCAGCCCTCAAGCAGCTGGTGGTCGTGTGACTTGCTCTCTTCGACCTGCATGGTACTTGTACCCCTATCACCGCCTCTTGATCCTGCCTGGATCAATCTCCGGGTTCGTCATGTTATGGCCAGCTCTCCGACGTGAGCGGTCAATTCTGACCTCACTCGCCCCCTCTCTCCGTGGGCTTACCATGTTACTACAAGCTCCCCGGCGAGAGCTATCAACGCTCACCTGACTCGCATCCTCAGTTCGTAAGTTTGACCCGTCGGCAGTCAAAGTGCCTCCAGTGCTTCGCTCAGGTGAGACCGAAGCTAACGATTACCAAAAACCCGATCACGAGCGGTGAAGATACTAGATTATGCCCGCTATTACGCGAAATGATGCGTTTATGCGAGGGAATAGTTGGTTAAGCCTTTAATCGTCGAGGCTTTAGCGCTTTGAGTACCTTTTCAGGTCTTCCAAGTATTCTCTTCTTGCCTGGGTAGCGTTCAAAGACACTAGGTGTTGGCCCACGCGCTGTATGCGATGTACACTTTGGTCAGGCGTTTTGCATTCGGCAGGTCGAAACTGTCTGCAGAATGAAACACCCATCCCACACCCACAGACTATTTCGCCTCTGCTCTGAGCCCACCGACTCGTGGCTGCATGCCTCGAGTCGTCATACTTTTGGTTGCTCCAACGTTCCTCCACCGCCACATCTCCTCTCCCTGCTTATAACAACCGTCAATACTGGTGGTCCTACGGGGTTACTGGTATGACTCATGTGAACCGTGTCTGCCTGTGTCGGAGAAGTAGCGTCGTGAGGGGAGGATGCTGGCTGGACCTACAGTGGGTTGGCATGGGTTGTATTCTTGCTGCTCCTGGGCTCCTTGCCCCGGGCTTGCGCACCCTCCTTGGTGCCATTCTCCTCTACTGTGATCGCGGTCGCATACTCCCTTGCCGCCGCGCGGTCTTTTTCTCTAGCTTCACTTGTAGCCTTCATGACGCAATCTTTAATCGCTTGACGGGCTTCCACAGACAGCGAAG
The DNA here is from genome assembly GCA_031763025.1 of Macrocystis pyrifera. Taxonomy (NCBI): domain Eukaryota; class Phaeophyceae; order Laminariales; family Laminariaceae; genus Macrocystis; species Macrocystis pyrifera. The sequence goes on from JASSKH010000029.1 coordinate 71,528, forward strand.
AGAACGAGAAGAAGTTCATGGTACACCATGCATACGAGCTAGCGTTACTTACAAGTCGACGCTAGCATTAGCGGACAACTTCTGCGCCGGGTGATGTGACACTCAACTACGCCATAACGCGAGGGAACAAGAGAAGGCATGGTATTGTGAAATCTACATCCACGCTGTAGACGATTTGTGAGGCCAATAAGGAGCCTCTCAACCCTCTCGCCCGTCACCCCGGAAAATGTTAGAAATATGTATTTTAGGCAACCCATTCGGGAGAACATAAATTCCACCGCATATTTCCTTCTATCAGTATTTCGATACAAAAATCACACTGTCAGTTCAATCAGACGTTGACACAAGCAAATCACACACAATGAACTATCCGCTACAGTACATTTTCAGTATAATACTGGTTGTGGAGCCTGGCACTTATAGAATTTATCCATATGGTGAATGCGGAGTGGCGCCAGCCTCTCCTATGGTATCAGTGTTCTTGGCTGGCGCATGCCGGCACTGTAAATGGAACACTGAAAACATTCAATTAGCAAGCCAGTATCACACCGGGATGCGTAGCCGACCAAGACAACAGACACAGACAATGACACGCTTGTCGAATCACGTACGACGAAACAACTAGGTCCTACGGTACTGTACTAATATTTGTTTCCTCGTGCAATTGTTTATTTGGTGCTAACGTTTGGATAGGTATTATATCTCCGGCCAAAGTTCTATATGTGGTGGACTCTCTATCAGAAGGCGATCTATAAACAACCACTATACAGTCAAACATGCCCTTAGTAGCGTGGCGTGGCAGTGAGATTTGCAGATTTATGTCCTTCTGTCCGTATGTCTAGACCATTTTTGGTTTGAAGGTATATTTGTTCATCATATTCGACTCTTGACATGTTCCCGAACAAACGAGTTCAGTACCTTCATATTTGACACACTCGGTGCTGTTTTAGAAACACCAGAGAAACCAAAAAAACAAAAAAGACGCTTTGCTGAACACTGCAGATCGCCGATACCTGATCGTCTGAACCTGTGTCTTGCCTTTGGTTGATCGACTATTCTTATGTTGATGCAGTAAAGGTTTTAAGAAATGTATGCGAAATTACTCGTAGCCTCATTATCTTGTTTTGATCAACCGCATCTTCGACCTCCTTTTGTGTTTTTTTGGGATGATTCCGGCAAACATCCATTGACCATCGTGTAGTCTGCATATACGAGTATTCAGAGTTGGCTAATGTGATATGATATATAATCATCTATAGAAGTGGTTATGTTGTAGCCCTTAGTATCGAAGACCTAAATACCCTAAGAGTATTCCCGGGGCTCTGAAGGTTAATATTCAGTGCAATAAATAGGATATCCGACAGGAGAAGAGCAGACAAGCACCAGGGGAAAGTTCCTCGGACAAGTGTTCTTCCCCATCTAGTGGGTTAAAAAAAGGTGAGGAGAGTGGGCTTGAAACCTTGAATCAATCCCCTCTCGAATCGCTCTCTCTCTAAAACTCACCCCTCTCGTCATAAAGAACAACATTACGACAACAACACACAAAGAAGTCTCCTGAACAAGGGAAGCTGCCTCCTTAGCGAGTTCTTATAGTACCTGTATTTCATTCCTTTACGACGATATTCCGTCTTTACCACACTTGACGTCGACGCAAGCGACACCGGAGCTTTGTAACGAAGTAACTCCTGTTCAAAGGGCCTTTCCTGTATCTTGGTTTATGATAAAGCATGGGAGTTTTCGAGAGATTGATTCGATAGGGGCTCGATTCAAGGCATCAAGCCCACTCTGCTCTTCTTATATTTACCCTCTTGACGGGTAACGACACTTGTTCAAGGAACGTTTCCTCGGGCGCTTGACTACTCCTGTACCGTCAGCTATGTTAACCGATTTGCTGCAAAAGAAACTTCATAGTCACGGTAATACCATTATGATCCAGGGCTTTGATACTACGACGGGCTAGATCATAACCACGTTTATAGACCGATACCATATCATATCGCAATGGCCCAAAAACCAGTGACGGTTGTTTGCCCGTAAAACGTACAGCGTCCCGAGTTTATCACCTTATATAGTACCCATCGCATGATTAATTACTTTTATCTCATCTTCAATCGGTCGTCGTCAACGCACGCACGTTATGGGTCTACACAGTGCACCTCAATTCTTTTTCCACAATCTAACACCTCGACGAAGACCTCATTCCACCAGAGGTAGTGGTCACTTTTCTGACCCTGGATATATAGCGTTTTCCCGGCAGGGGCCGTTTTCTTCACACTCAGCCGACGGCAGAGTACATAGACAACGATTTTCGCACTGCGACTATACTCAAAGAACTTGATGAAGATGCAGCAACTTGCACACCGAAGCAACGGTAGCGTCACCATGGACGACGGACAGTCGGAAAAAAGGTTTTTGGCTAGCCTTCTTCTGTAGTACGACACAATATGTGTCGTTAACAACCTAACGTAATTCGTGCAGTACAATGTTTCGCATTGTATGATACTATAGATTTCTGTTTTTTTTAAATATTGCGTTCAATTGGAACTCAATCGTACACCACGCTAATTTCATCGACTTCCATAAACAATTTTGAATATTTATATATCTCCACTTAGTTCAATGTAACCTCTAGAACCAACGGCTGAAAGAGCGTTCATCGCCAGGTGAGTTTTCTATCAGGTCGTTTTCGCGTAGTAAATACATGCTTTGTTGTTCCAATTTCCGATTGTCCGCATGTGCTCTCGTTGTATTCTTCTCTGTGTTCTTCTGGTCTACCAGGTAATGTGTATTCGTTGGTTGTTTTACTCCCATCTCCAAGAAGAAACAAGCACTAACACGCCAATACAATAGAAAATAGTACTCGTGGTGACAAGAAATTTCTTAAACTTACTTTTGATACACGTAATTGGGGTAACTGTAAAGAAATGTATTTACGCAAGAACCTCACGGACGAACAAAAGGCCGTATCCACGTTTAGTGTTTGCGTCATAGGTGTGTTGTTCCCGAATAGACTTCGTGTCGCCAGCTGAACATCAACAAGAGAGTAGCACAATTTACACTCATCATCTTGTCTGCACTGATGATGCTGGCAGTCAGTAGGAGTGGATTTTTATGCATTGCGGTGCACCTACTCAACAATGGCAGCAATTGAGCATGTCGTCAGTGTGTGTTGTGAACCGGCCCCTGTCCATCGGTACATTGCGTGCTTCGCTGCTGCTGTGTGCTTCTGAGGCATTACGTGCGTATTCATATTTGTTTTCCATCTAATAAAAGTGGCGAATCCATATATATCGGAAATTTGGCAAACGACAACACGAAATGGGAATTGTCGTCCGCAATTGAGAAATGTCCCTGTTGGATGCAAACGCGGCGCAGCCGCCATTAACTCTAGTTTTGGCCCTTTTTGTCTGAGGTTTGGAGTCAGAACCAGGGATAAGGTTTGGGTTAGGGTTTTGTATCAACCCAAACACGGGGTTAATATGATACTTGATATTTTGGACGGAATCCACGTGATATTATCAGGATACGATATATGTTTAGAGCCATCCCACAGTAGGGATGCACCCGACGTTCCTGAGTCCCTCACATTGAGAACGCAATATCTCACCCGATACAATACTTAGAAAAAAATCGTTCGGGCCATCTGACCGGTACTTGTATGCGCTAATCCTAAAACAAATATACGAGTACTTTTTTTTCCTAACTGGTAGTTCCTTACTTAAGGAACCCAGTTGGTCACAAACATTTCGCCCAAAAAGTGCAACCCCTACCGGGGGGTGACTCTTTATATATATCAACATATATACCATGATTCATCGATATACCAGGTTATCAAGATATACATCTTGATATTTTAGAACGATTTTAAACAGCGCAACAGAGCCCCGATGAGTCGAGATCCCACGACGAGTCAAATAATCGCACACGCGCAGGCACGCGCACGTCCGTAGCAGTGATGACACGTGTGCAGTTGGTAATAACCCCTGTGAATAAGGTACTTTGCTGCAGCCTGTATCAAGTATCAGAGATAGTAACATGTCTACCCAAAAAACAAATGCACACTGATTACTCGCACTCGTGTGTGGTTGTACCATACACCTCTTGGCAGGTACATTATTATGTCGTTTTGTCGACGCGCGCCATATGGACGCGTCTGACTAACAAACTCTGTACGGCTCGAGTAGCATCACACAAACCCAGCCCACTATAAGTAGACGCGTGAAGCCCATGGACATACACACCCCATACGGTGTATTTATGTATTTATTATACAATGATGATGTCTACAACGATGTACGATGTAACCCTGTACTTTATCCTTTCATTTGGATGGGTAAATTTGTTCCTTCGGGGTACATGCAAACAATACTTCGCATTTGGCACTTAACGCCCTGCAGCATTCTCGACCAGATGTTATGTTTCATGCTTTCTTGTTGATGCCTGCCAACCGCTACCCACCCAGGCGATTCTGGGGCTATGACGCTGTGACCCTTGGCATACTGCAGGTCGGCCGTGCGGGGCGGCGTGCGTATGTCTATCCTCGATTGGGTTTGTCCCCACAAGAATTTCGTTACTTAATGCAAACGCACTTTTTTGTGTCGGAAAATATCAACTTATCACGGAATTTCACTTGATATGATATATCATGATAATTAGATAAAAATATATAAACTTATCAGCCTTGTGTTAATGCTATAGTTGATACTGACTGTATCAACTCAACAAATATCAACATATCACGCGTGTAGTTTGGGCTGATACCCAACCCTACATAGCTAGCGTTAGGGGTTGGGTTTGGTCTTCGCCCGTACCTTGATCCCAACAAAATACAAACAACACATTCATTCTTGTGGTACAATGTCGTGGGGGCCGAACACAGAGCAATCAATGGTCTACTCCCGAGTTTGTAAAAACATAAATTAAAAAGAACAAACGAGTTTGAATAGTTCCTGATGTTGGAAGTCCCATTATCCCCTAATGCTTTGGCCACAGACTACTCTCTGTATTGTGGCACGTCCCTTGATTCCGCGTTCAATACATACATATCAGGTTGGGTGCCGAGGTGCTTCGATACCGTATACCTGCTTTAACAACTCGAGAAAATAACATATATTGGAGAAAAAAAATCGCTAGGCGGCTAACTTTATCGATTCGTATAAAAAACTCTAGTCTGATACGCTCAGAGATTATGTGCTCTTCAACAGCAACGGAACGCACTTACTCTTGATAAAATCCAACGACTAAAGCCGGAGTTACAGCAAAAACCTCATATTTTCCGCGGATTCTCTTTTTTTTGTTTCAGACGATAGTTTTTGCAGGTTATACGGCTGTACTGGTTCCATTTTACTAGAAGTAAAAGGGCGTTCGGTTGCTATTGAGGAGTACACAGTTTTTGAGCCTATCAGACTTGGAACATTTTACGAAGTAGTAAAGAACTTTGCCGCTTAGACGTTTTTCTATCAACTACTTGTCATTTCCTCAAGTTCTAAAATCCAGTGTTCGTACACGTACATCCCGTGTAGTAGCGGGGTAGCCGAATGTCAACATGAAAAAGTTCCCGCTGCGACCCGTCCGGTCAGGTATTGCGGGGACCGCTACTCACAAACAGTCAATCAATCCTGACGAGCCCCTGCGTGGCTATATCCTTTAAAAGGGAACCGTTGAGTTAAGCGGAGGCCGAATCACGTCAAAGGGTGCAACAGGATGGAAATAAACGATGCAAATATAAATCACGAGGTATCTACTGTTCCCCAGAAGATATATATACGGTCTCCACGTCAAAAGGCAACAAAAGTAATGACATAACGTTCGTATGTTTGTACGCCGGACGAGTACGACTTGCTTTTATTTCTGTAGTATTTGGTACGCTAATTTATTGCCGTAGCCAAAATAGAATGTGGGCCTTGATGTTAAATCTCTCATTAATAGAATTTTCAATAGGCATGGATTGACTCAAACGCAATTCAGCGTTATATCGTGGGCTTTAAGGGGTGTCGCAATTGCGTAGCCGGGGAAACGAAGGAATGTGTACAGTAATGTTGAAGTATACGAATATAAATATGTGAATGACTAACTTTCTAAAACCTCTGTGCACCGTGACCTCTGATCCCAGTACTCTATCGTGTACAACCATTTTCACGAAGCATACAATTGCCAGGTGCTTTACAACGCGACACAGCCGCAAAAATAAAAAAAGGTACGAGCAACTAATTGTTATTTCCGCGGTGGGAGTAAACCCCCTTTTTTGTCGTCTTGGAAGGATGTAGAAATAATTTTTATCTAGATTGTGTGCCTGCCTGTCAACAGTGCAACTTAATTCGCCAGTTAGCTCGTCGCAGAAAAAATATGAACCTGTGATGTCAGACCTAAATTACGCGACGTTTTGGTTGTATGCATCCGGGTGATAGTATAAGAAACCCATTGAGATTTGCGTCGGATGATATGCACTACTGGACAGGCTTAGTTCGGATCTGATATAATTTATGTATTTTTTCGGCTATAGTCGTGCGTGGCGGGGGTGGTTAGTTTCTTGGCAAGGCTGCTCTATTTCGGTGCGCTTCTACGTCGCTGGTCGAACGAAGACATGCTTGCATCCCGTGGCTGCATCGCTCTCTTGTGATTGACGATCTTCATGTAAAGACATAGTAAACATTGTCACGATCCCCCGTCGTTTGCGACACTTCTGAGGTAAGAGAGTGTGAAACAGTTCTGATGTCCACAAGATATCTACTATCTTAGGTCTGTATCGGCTGTGTTTTTTTAATAGAAATCTTGCTAGCATCGAACCAGGTTAAATTTAGAGTAGGCAATTCCAGAAGCTTTGCTCTACGGCCGTCTGAAAAATTCCTCACATGAACACGACAATGAACAGCGGTAAGATCATTCACTGTCGGATATTTCAAGTATGTCCTTTTGCGCAAGGCCCTAACTGCATCTGTCCTTGTAACCCACTCCCTTTTCAAGAATACTTGTTTTTCAAACTGATCGCGCATACGTCCTCTCGTAGCGCTCCTTCTATTCGTCTAACCGTTTGCCTCAGACATCAGCTCAGCAATGGGATGCATGTGCAAGTGTTCACGAACTACTGCCACTTTGCACTCCCGACAGGGTGTCGGTGTCAAATGAGCCCAGAGAATGAACAGCGCCACTCATGGATCCGTCTAAGCCTTCAGTAGTGGCAATGCCTCGAGTTTTTGTCTGTATGACATCTTCGAGCACAAAATATTGTACACACCTATCTGTCAGAATTTCGAGCCGGTCTCAACCCAAAATGGGACAAGCACGCAAACCGCGAATGGCGGCTTCGGAAGCATGAGACAGCGGTGTTTCCATAGCCACAGGCCGAGGCATCAAAACTCATTGCTGCCGAGAAAAGCAGTCTAGAATTGTGGATTTTCTTGTAGGCTATGCGGGAGCGATTAAGTTTCTTGGTGCACCAGATATACAAAGCCGGGTTGTACCTGTTCTGTATTTCGTTGAACGATTATCGCGATTGCCCTTGATTAACCAGTTCACTTGCGAAGTACCCTAGCGTCTTGTTCGACCCCCTCGTATCCCATCGTACATCCATGTAATTCGGCGGGATCTCATGGGAAGTGTGCTTGCAGTTCGATTCGATACTGCCAGAGATTCGAAGTATCTATGTCTAACCAACTCATATTCGAGAGCTTATTCGCAGATCCCTCTCGCCACCTGCCGCGGTTTCGCGCAGTTTCTTTGCCGGGCCGAGCATAAGTCTCGTGTGTGCCGGGCTCCGCAGTGGCTCCGCCCGATTCATCTGCACGCATCTCGTTCACGGCCTCGTCGTGAGATTACACATGAATAATGCCGCCCGATCGGCCCTTCGAGAGCCTTGCTGGCCACCGGGCGGTCGATGTTGCACGACATTTCAGCTGGGTGCACTACAACCAATTAATATCCCTGGCACGTGGATGACACTGAAGGGGCACAGCGCGGAGGGGGTGCGGGCGTGTTGGAGCCCGTTATGCTTACAGCAATCACATCCCCGCCAGGAACATGCTACTTTGATAATCTCCGATGACGGAAGACAATCCGTTGTGTTTACGTTGGGCGACACGAGAAAGCTACGTACGACAAGGGTTTAAGACACAGATCACTGTAGCAGCTCATTGTCCAGAGAATGTTGAGGAAAGATACATGCCTCCCTGTCTTCTATCAGACGGCAGCTTTGAGCGTTGAAACGTTAACACCGCTTGTCATGTTAAAGAATGGACGGTCTCCCTGCTATGTACAGTATGCTTTCCGCTTAGTTGGAGTGTTATAGATATAGTAGATGTTTCAAACGTGACTTATAGAAGGCGTTTTGTCAACAAAGCGTATATGCCAACAGTCCCGGAAACACAACCAAACTGTAGAAAGCACCTGTGGCCCTAGCACAACCCTGGCTGATTCTTCGATACTGAGGACTCTCAGGAACCTCTGCTGACGACATGGGCGAGCGGAGCTGTTGCGCTGCAGATGCGTTTACGGTGGTTACGGGTCTGAAACCGTACGTCGGTTTTTCCGTCGTCGTCATATGCCTTCATTAGTCGTACGTCCAATCGTATTGGGTACAGGGTACGGGAGGGTAATATCAGCCACACATGTGGTGTGCGAGGAGGCATGGGCATCCACCACGGTGGTCCAACAAGGTATATAGAAACAGTTGTGGCGCAGGAGAACCGAGCAGTAGAAGGGGCAGCGCCAGTAGTAGCTGCAACGAACGCTGTATGTAGGAGTACTATGTGCTGTTTGCTACTGCAGCGATTGCTATTTTCGTGTCTTCGGGACGTATAAATCTTTTACCGATGAATTTGCGCAGCTTTGCTGCCTGCAGCATCCGTACCTGATCGGTATATTGTTGTGGTTCATGTTGTTTGTGAGTGCCGAACATGTAGTGCAACAAGGTAATACAGCAGGTTGGCAGCTATACTAATATACTTGTGGAACATGTGATCGATGATCGTACACTATGCAAATCGAGTAAGATAACAGCAGCCAATCTCTTTCTCGGCAAGCCTGTACTTGTAGCATTTTGTGGTGTGATAATGCCCGGTACTCCCCAGTATATATAGGTCATCTGTAGTGCTCATGCTCCCAGTACTCGGAGCATTCGGACGCAAGTACTCAAGGTGTATCGGGAGAGAATTGCGAAATTCGTTTTCAAGTGCATCATATCTAAGTACGACCGGTTGAGCGATGCGCAATTACCTTTGTGAGCTACGTGATACGTCGGGCACTCTCGTCGAAGCCCCACAAGATGGAACGGCCAAAACGAATAGCACATTTTGGGGCCTAATGACTGAAAAACTCAAAGACGACATGCAGTAATTCACCAAGCTTTAGATAAATCTACAGCAGGAAGACTCCACATTTCCTGCACACTTCGCATGACCTCGCGACGGGTTGAGTACAGGATTGGGATAAGGCCGGCGTCCAATTGCGCTACAGCGCTCGTGGCGGCGTCGCTAAAGAGGGAACGTCGTGAAAAGGAATATAATTTTGGTGAGTACTGAATTACGCGAACGAGGCGTGTACGGAGATCTGCTTATTTTTTCATTTTTGGTTTCCACTACTAGTTGGACTGCGTGTAGCGTTATATGTAGGAGACTCCGACAGCATGCAACAGCTATGAAGCGGTCATTTCTGCGTCGGATGTGCCATCGAAACTCGTACACGAATAGTATAAGCACTAAAAAGCCGTCCGTTGGATACCGCGTGTGCAATCGTCCGGAGAGCTCTCAACTTTGTCTCTAGGAATGATCTTCGTCCTTCACCAGAACGGTATTTTTTTTTAGTTTTGGGCACAATGCGAGGCGTTGACCGGTTGCCATCGAGGCCGACGACGAGGCTGCTGGGACTTACACTCCTGTAGTATCAACGTTCACCCCCTTTTCACGTATATATGTACCTCCCCGACCTGCATAGTAAAATTTCCCCAACATCTCATATACCATTACATTAAGTTTAGTACAATTGGTAGAGATAGGGGTGGATGAACTTTGTAAATTATTTGCTCGAGGAGTTACGGGGGACCATATTTAATATGACCAAATATTGTCAGCAAAAATGGCGAAATATCAAGGGTTTTGTTTTTACCGTAGGTCCTATTTACTATGGTCCCCCGTAATAGCGTGGATTAATCAAGATGGTCATGACACAGAGGCAAATATGTATCCGCGTCGTTTGTCCGACAATGGTTTGATGAAATATTCCATGCATCATGCCAACCATGGTCACTGGAATAATAGGTACGAGTACGCAGTTCTTTCGCTAATTTTTCACGGGTACGTATTTAGACAGTTATCTGCTTATTTCAATGAGGTTAGAAAGACGCGAGGCATTCTCCCACTCGTACTTTTTTCCAAGGCCTTGTCTACGATTTACCGGATACAAACCGCATCCTGGAGATATCTAAGTCTTAGGACGCCGGACCATTGGATTAGCCGTTCTAGAACTTTGGACGCAGCACGTTGACGACATAAGGGACGTTTCAACATTAACCCCACCACGGAGAAGCCAAGGTTTTCAATCATGCACTAATGTATTTTCGACGAAAGGTTCTGCTGGCTGTAGCCTACCTTCGATATCAATCGTGGTGGGATGCACATGGTGGCAGTGCTGGCGATTAAATGCATTTCCCGGATCACTTCCTACTGCTCAACGACCCGTGGGATCCAATCTGGCTAGGATCAGGGCGACGACCTAGATCACAACGCAAAAAAGTGCGGAGGTGTTTGATCAATTGAGCAAACAAGCAAATACATCTATACTCATGTTTTGGACGAAGCATTTATCCCCGAGGCACAGTATGGTGATTCCACCACGGCACATGTCACTTTACGCATGGCCCGGAAGGGTGCATGGAGCGTTGGAGATGAGTTCGTGAACGACGGAGAGCAAAAAATTGATTCCACGGTAGAAGTGGCATGTTTTGGATATTTAATATTTCACCGGCCAAGCTTCTCGAGTACGCAACTACCGCTTGATAATATACCTTAGCTAGGATATTTGTTTTAAGGCCAATCCGAAACAAAACTTGATCAGTTTGTTCGAATAATCCGCTTCCAAGTCATGTAATGGGTGATGTATTTTGTGGACGTATTTTGTACGGTACTACTGTACTATACTCTGCTGGACCCCTGTGATGGTGTTGCTTCACAACGGCAACCAAATCAAAACAGCCCTTCCAGGAATGAACACACTATATACAGCAAAGGGGAGCTGTATCGAACATACACCTGCTGCTGTAGGGTGTTCATCGATTAAATGTGTTCCATGTTCAAGGCGGTCGAGCCTCCTTGCTCCGGTGGGGTCCAGAAATTTCTCCGCCATGCATCACCGTTAGTTTGGTGTATCCCTAAGGGGCCAGGTATGCCCGGCGTGTTGCATGCTGAGCTGGTGCCCAGCTGAAGCTGGCAAGCGACTGGGTTCACTTAGGCCTACCTCAGCTAACTATATCGAATCCATTGCTAATAAACTATCCGTGATCGCCTTTCAACAATGACATACAGATACCAAGATGTTGCTACCGTTGACAGGGGCCAGCTGACGTGAAATATAGTTTCGTTCAACGTCGCGAGCAAGTGTGAACGACTTGTGTTGGGCTCGACCGCGAGATAATGGAACACGACAAATCCAAATGTGCTAGAAAATCCAATGCAGGACATGGTGCATGCTCCTCTCGGAGTGGTTTGTGGTATGGACACCTTGCTGTGGTGGTGTGCCTTGGTGCTTGAATAACAGACAGCTGTCAGTCAAGCGTCCTAGAAGAGTCGACACCATTTAACGAGGCCGGAATTTCCGTCATCTCGGCGACATCTGGCACGGATAGACATTTGTTTCGTCACGTATGATACTGCTTCAGTGATTCAAGCAAGAAACGTGTAATATCTGTTTTGTATTTTCAATTAAATCAGGCTAGCTGTGCAACTTGAACGCTCTGCAACAACCAGGATGATAAGTGTCTGCAGCGCGACGGTTTGAAGTGCACCTCAAAACATATACCTCATTTGTTGTCGAAGGTGGGAGTGTTCTCCTGATGCACGGATACGGAGCCCGCGATTAACACAAAACACTACTAACTACTACTTACTGTCTGATTGAAAACACAACAAGTTTGGTGCACGGCAACAATGTCCCAACATGCTAAACACCTACAATTACGCTGGTGCGTACAAACCGATTAGTCTTGACGATTGAACATTGCAAGGTATGTTACAGGGAATCTTGGATTGCCCATTCTCGAGGACGGAGTCTGTGTCCTTTGTCTGAAATCGCGCAGTTTCAGAAATACCCTAGTCGCAGGGTGGCCACAATAGTTCCAACCTTGGGTACCACCACCTAACCAGCGTAAACGCAGCATTTCCGAATAGGGACGGGGCAATATTTTGCGTATTGTCAAGACAGACAAGCATGGCGCAGACAAGATACACAAAGCTCGCGATAGTTGTTGTGATTAGTTTGTTCGTTTTTTATACCCAGTCATAAGGACCTGAAAGAGCTCGCCTATCACACGCGTTATAATATGTATTCGCAGCGCGGTTGGAATGTGTTTGCCATATTCGCAGCCAAGACTTCTACGTGAATGTTCTGAGCACGAGGGCTGAGCGACATCGCGCCACAGATGTTCTGTGATTACACGACCGACAACCGTAGCGGGTAATCAACGCCCAGAATTTTTTCCGTAACGTTCGCCGTGAATGCCAAAAGGTAAGAGACGTTCAATGCAAAGGCTTGGACATTCAGGTATACACATGTACGGTATACCGGGTATATATTTGTCTGCACCATATATATATTCGTGTTTACGATCCTCAAAAAATGGTTGATCCGTTAGAAGCAGATTTTTCGAGTACGGACGAAGAGTTTTGTCACGGGTATTCTTGGCGTTATCCAAGGAATATGGGGCGATGCATGACAAAGCGGGTCAGAGAGGCTAATGTATGTTGTAGATTCCACTGAAGTAGGCGGCGGACTGTCCAGGCCAGCAGAGGAAAGCACTACGTCATACCACACAGGGTATGCATACATAGTGAAGCCACCCAGTCTTCAAGTAGTTCGTGAACTGAGTTTCCCCCATTTCCACACTGGGTGTGTGTCTACGGGGAGAGAGAGCGGTTTGATTCAAACAACACACACCAGTCTTCATCACTATATTATTTCAACTACTGAATATTGTTTATGTGCACACCCAAAAACGCCCGGTATGCATTCGTTTTTTACATGTTGCAGACGCAGTCAGGCGTGGAGGGAGAACTACCTAATTCTCAAGGCGATGGTGTTTTTGTATTCCGGCCAGGATTAATTAGGGTTACGGTCGGTGCTTAGAAATGTTTATACACTTGCGGAAATGCAGCCTTTCAACCAATTCGAACCGTCGCCACATTGCCGGTGCCGGATATATTTCACATTGTGACAACAATAGCGGGTGACGTGTCATGTATTATCCTATACCCTAGGTCCTGCGGATTCTTCCACAATATTTTTGCACTACCTGTGTACTTGCCTCAAGACCGGGTCACGTCTGCTCATCGCTTTCGTGTCATCAGCGAGAGCAGACCTGTGTAACCGCGCAATGACGGATTCATCAAAGCACATATATACTCCATGACGCGGCTACACTATATCGGGGATTCGCCAAAAGGGGGCCGGATACCGAACTATTCGCCTGGTCCTGCTGGCGAACGATCGACGTAGTATGTGACATGCCTGGTCCACGCAATTGGTACACCGGATTATTATTGGGCGCGGGACATTTGATATACTGTACATGTCGACAAAATACGCATATAGCGTGCCGGTGACTCTTAGGTCTTGGGGATGGGATTCGACAGGTAAAGACGCGACATTTCTAGACGGACACCGAGATGGTTGATTTCACCAGATTATCCCTGCTTTAAACCCTTGATGCGGGTACGTCAAAAAAAGTAAAAAAGAGATACTAAACACTCGGTTGTTATGCCCATCGCCACAACAATGCCTGGTGGAACGCATATATATATTACACAAATTAATATCTTACGCTGCACCGATACTTACATCGTTAAATATATGTAGTCGATCGGATAAATACAACACAATGTACTAACATAATGTTAACTATTTAGACACTCTAAATGCTGGCAGGCTCGGAGCAAACGACGGTGTTGGGGGACGACCATGGGGAAAGTTTTCTGATTGATTTTGGGACTCTTTGATCCACCGTACGTCATTTGTCAGTACTACGCGTACTAGAATGCAAGTACTATACGCACGCATTCTACTTCTTACTCATGTGTACTGGATACACAATGGTGGGTGAAGCAACCTTCTCGTACGTGATTGTCAATCACTAAAAGTACCCGTGTGCGGTTGAATCACTAAAGGTACCCGTGGGCGGGCACAATACCTACAAGGGAGGTAAAAATAAAAGCAAGGGAGGGTTGTATGACAGGTATGGGATATCAGTGTTGGTCTAACGCGGTGCACCGTGGTGACGGTTACCGAGCAAAAAAAACGCATCTACACATAAACACTAAAAACAAATTGAAAGACAGGGGGTACACTATACACTACATTCTAAAATGCAGTGGGCGTCGGAGATCAATGCCGCGTTGGCGATCAATGCCAACACCCGCTGTGCCGGCAAATGGTCAACGTCAATCGAACGAAAAACGGAGAGTAGTGGTTATAACGGCACGCACAGTGCCGGCGTTGCCGGTGGCATGGTAGGGGGTCCGTGTGCCTACACCAAATACATTTTGTGGGTTCGAGTCTCACCGTGTGCATAGTCGTAGGGGTGTGATAGCTTTGTAATTGATTGGTGGGAAGCGCGACAGCGCGAGTTAGAAATGTTCGACCAGAACCGACCGACCGTGGAAATTCTGGACCGTATGCGTCGTAAACATTGTAGGTGCGTAGCGGGGGGGAGAAGGGACGGTATCGGTAACCACGGCTTGCGTAGAATATCGCTCAAGGCAATACAGCGGTCGAGTTAAGTCCGAACGTCAAAGTGATGATGACAAAAAAAAAAAAAAACATACAGTCTTGTGCCACTACCACAGCTGTGACCGCAGTGGGCTATCCAATAGAACTCGAGAAACCCGGCGTGTGTATGTCCGTGGCGCATGGCTGGCTATAATCGTCGGGTGAACCACACTTTCATGTTCTAGAATTACGCTGTTTTGATTTGACCATGGCCGTGTTTGGAAGTTGTGAAAAAAACCGAAAGGTCGGAGCATTTTGGGTAGTACTCCTCAACCATTTAATTTGTGTTCGCGAAGACGATCCATGTTATGATTCTGCGTTGCGTTTTTACAGTAGTCATTCGTTGGTACGTACGCTTGTGTGTTCTTTTGACGTGAAAGCGGTAGTAAACTCGCTCTCGAGTCCTAGTTGATCAACGTGGGAGGTAGCCGCTACGGTTGGTGTTGACTTGGATCACTGGTGGACGGGCACGGCGTGCACAGCTAGCGTGGCAGTTGTGGCCGTGCCCTGCGATGTCATGCTCTTCTGATATTGATAATCTTGCAGACCGCAATTTCGACCCTGGTCGGCCGTTTTGTAGACCCATGGTTTAAACTCGTTTTTCGGGAACACTCTGAACTGCAGCTGAGACGATGGTGACTGCCATGAAAGCATTTGGTCCGACTATGATAGAAGGTCATGCGGGCCCTAGACTGATCACGGCATGCGTAGCGTCCTCGACCCCGCCTGAGGAGAATATCCACTAAACAGAAAAAACCCTTGACATTCACACAAACCGTGCTGTCCCGCCGCTAATGAATCCATGCGTTAATAGAAGATACCCCGTGTTCTATATCTGAAACGCTACTGGCTACGAGAACGCCAAGACCGAAAAGGCGGGACCATTTTCATATTTTGAGCTCGTGATCGACGGAGATACTATGTGGCTCTCTGTTCTACCTTGATAAAAAAATTCGAGGGTACGGCTGCAACATTGCCAGCGTGACAGACGTCGTGTCACCCTTGATTCACACCCCATTAAAGTCGGTCAACTGAACCGATGTCCCATGTTAGTCCGCCCCGTCTGTACCCCGTTTCCCTCTCACAAAAGCCTTCAAAGGGAGTGTATTTTCAACGTACGCCACCTCTCCCACCCCCGGTCACTTACCTTCAGCTACTTCACCAGCACTCCCCTTCGGTGAGACCAATGATTAGCAAGGCATTTTATTAGATTTATGTGTGTTGTACTATGTAACCTTTTTCGTTCGATCGAGTGTCGCTTTACCATTTTACGCGCGCACTATCTGCGGATGTACCCAGACACGGAACGCCTAAGTCGAACCTGGCGCTAACCTCATTTAGCTACAGTAACTGTTGTAAGATTGCAACATTCATCAGCGTTTGTTCGACGCGCAGAAAGTTGCCCGATGCCGGCAACGGATCCTCACCTCTCAACGGCGCATCGGGTGCAGTTGCACACGCTCCGCCTGAATCAATATCCATGCGACATGGTCTGTGAGAGCTGGATGCATAGGCTAGACAATTGTGGGCGGCAATTATATTGTACACACAATCTCTGACACGATTATTTACGTGGAGAAACCAGGCCGTAAAGCATCACGTCACAACTGGCAGAATTGTCGACAACATTTGCTGCGCGGACAGTAGTATGCAGTGGACACTCTCATCTGGTGCTGACGCATGTCTTCCGCGGTACCCAATCTCTCTTTTTGCACAACAACCGTCACGTAGGTAGTAGCTGACGGATTTCACTCCGCATACCAATGAAACATACAGGTGCAGCAGCTGCATACGCTTTACCGGAATAGAACTCTTAAGACTTGGCGGTGTACCCTGTTAGTAGTTCAGCACATACATCGAATAGTTTGGGCCTCCGTTTTGCTGTGTACATTTTACATTAAAACGATCGCGAACTTGGCGAAATCACACCACAAGCGCCACAACACGTAAAATAACGGTGACGATTATATAATTTAGAGCGAACGGTGGTCCGTAGTGGACACTCATGCTTGCTGCAGCACCAAGGCGAGGCGCGGCACCTAACGATTCTTTTTTTGAAAACAACAGCAGGAGCGGACGTGTAACATACATCCGTCAGCAAGAGTACCCTGTTCTGTTTCGGTGTCCTTGCCGTGGTTGTATGTTGACTATCTCTGTGCTTGTGTCCTTGGTGGTGTATCGCTCTGTTTTCTGTTCTTCCAGGTAGGATGCATATTAGTTCACGGATGGTGTCAGTTTACAGATCTTAGCCTGCGACCTCACCTGCCGATTGAAATTCGCTTCATGCCATGAAGCATACAGTACGCATCCATCCTGCGGCCAAGCCGTTCCGTCAGGACAAACCGATAATAATACGTACATTCTAGCAGTAGTACCAGATGTATACGAGAAACACGAGCTTTGGAATTTAATCCCACTGTAAGATTATACTCCGGCCACACCGCAATTCAGATACCCTCGGCCCAGCAGTCCCAAGATACGTCAACCATAGCCGCGCGATAAAGTAGCAAGCTGGCAACAAAAACGTCAACTGTCTTCTCCCTTGCCTTTGCCCCTGTTCTTCCCCTTTCAGACGGACAACTGTCGGCACAGCCAAGCACCAAGACTAGAGACAACGCCCACGGAATGACGCGGTGTGTCCCTTTGATCGCCGCTTTGGCGACTGTAGGTGTCACAGCCGGCGCCAATTTCCCGTCCTACAAAGATGGATGGGGATTGTTCAATCGCAGGGGTGAGTTGGAGGTGTCCTCATATGCTCAAATTCAGAACAATGTGTGAGTCGCCTATTTACGTTAGAAACTGTAAAAGCAGGGAGAACAGCATCGGTTTACCGAACAATGCTGAAAAATCAGGAACGGTCTACAGAGGAACCTTCTGATTATCATCATGTTGTGTTTTGTGATGTTGCGGAAATTTCAATCACACATATCTCACTCTGACGTATATCGGACTAGCTTTTTTATTACGATGGCGCGTTTATATTGTTATTTTGCCACATGTATGTATGTAGGTAGACACAACCAAGTGTTCATAGTAGACTTTTGTTTGGTTGTTGTACCGATGCCTGAGGCAGCAGCGATGAACAAAAGCTGTGGCCAGTTAAAATGATCCCGGATAGTCTCAAATTTCGAACATGATTCTTACAAAAAGCAGTTCATCAACCGATGTATAAAAGAGATAGATCTCATCCACCACAAATATATACGGAGTCTTTAGTGAACGACTTGATTAGGTGAGTGCGTATTTATCAACGAACTACAAATACCAGTCGACTAAATTACTCGATTATTAGTTTATGTCCAACCCAATTGACTAGACAAACTAAATTAACTGCAAAGCTGTGAAGGATCGTACTGAACATTTAATCGGTCTCAACTTATGACCAGCAGCGTTGGAAGCAATAAATAAAGTTGAGTAAAAGGCATGGGCACTGGTTTTGACTGCACACACGTACGTATACAAAATACCCGAAGGTGTTTTTTTGGTTCCAAACTACGAACGCTGCTGTTCATTTAGACCCAACAATAATAGCCGTTAGACCTATATTTTGTACTGCGCTGATACAAGTTTTGTATTTTCACGAAAACACCACAACACTCTTTTTTTGTCATCCAACACCGGTAGTAGGTACCAGGCATACTGATTTTTCCGGCCCCAGGCGCATGACAACCCCGCCTCTGTTTTGACACATGAAAACATATCTACCATTCACAACGCGCAAAACTAATTTCTTCAGACGGATTCGTATTTTCGTCACGTTTTTACCTCTGAGGCACACGATACGATGATAGTTGTTGACCAAACGGTTACTAGCTTATCGAGTTCAAAGATTTAACAAAATCACCC
This sequence comes from Macrocystis pyrifera, assembly GCA_031763025.1. NCBI lineage: Eukaryota > Phaeophyceae > Laminariales > Laminariaceae > Macrocystis > Macrocystis pyrifera. The sequence goes on from JASSKH010000029.1 coordinate 90,341, forward strand.
CTCAAAAATAGCAATTCGCCCTTTATCAACATCTTGTCGTGTTACTGTCTGGGAAGTGTTCAGGTACAGTAATGAGCTCATTGTACGTGCACTATATCATTCTTCGAGTGGTCTCAGCCGAGCAGTAATATCAATCGTTGTTATTGCTCACATGAACCCGTGAAGTACGATTCACAACAAATTAACAACGGAAAAGGATTGAATCACACATGTGAGCTTCTACGTTGTGCACTACATGGAGCTCAGAGCCCGTATACGAGGATATCAATGTACACACTGTCATTCTGTGTACTGCAAAATAACACTATTTTGATGAGAGCCTGGACCAATGGCAACCCCAAGCTTGGGATCCTAAAATAAGCAAATAGCAGTCCATCTATGGTGCCGGTATGTGACAGACAATAAGACCGGCACTACACGTAACGGCTAACATCACTATTTTGGACAATGCCGCACTGAGTTTTGTCTTACGTGCTAAGATATTGCCCAGAAACTGTGGCGACAACCGACCTTGCTTAAACGTCAATATGGAAGGACCGTTTCTCGACTATTGTCTGGTGCGAGACTTGCGCCGCTCAATTTTTCCCCCTTTCTGATTTATCGCCGGCACGCCTTCACATCTCACCGCAGTCACGGCCGACACCGAAACAGGGTCTTCGCGGCAGGCGCACCACCGCATATCCGAAGGTACGCACCATGTGCAGAAGACTAGCTGCAGTGGAGTTGTTTGCCGTGCGGCTTCTACTCCTCGCATTCCGCGTGATACATTTTTTTACGAAAATCATGAAGTGTGCTTGATACACATGAGAACCGTGATATAGTAGGTTTTGCGCGTTTGACTTCAGAGAATTCCAATCGACGGGTTTCGGAAACACTATGCGAAGGCATTTGCGCAAGGTTTTGTGTATGACGCTGGGCGGACATCTGTTTGCCGAATATGGTTGAGAGGTGGCTTATGAAGTGACACATGATGAGCCTTCCAGAGAAACGTTAAATTGCCGATCGTAGCACGCGTCATGCATGTGGTACGTTGCACTGAAGACGCTTTATGAGCATTGACCGGAGTCCCTATTCTCGGCCCGCGTTACCACGTATGGTTGAGAGGTGGCTTATGAAGTGACACATGGTGAGCCTTCCAGAGAAACGTTAAACCGTCGATCGTAGCACGCGTCATGCATATGGTGCGTTGCACTGAACATGATTTATGAGCATTGACCAGAGTCCCCACTCTCGGCCCGCGTCACCACGTACGCCGAACACCCTTTTCGTTGGAACATCAGCAGTAATAGCTGTAGTCACACACATATGAACGACGCCCAATTGGCGGTGGCACGGCTCTGCTCCATGGAGCAAGCACGGTTGCGGTGATCGTAAGTTTCGTCGCCACTACGTACGCCGCGTGGACCACAAAAGAGGGTAACGCCAGTTTCGCCATTTCACAACGACAAATCGGGTCAGCGACTTGTCGACTACATTTCATGCTGCGAACCGTAGGCAGAGTCCTTGCCAATTACAAGATACCTTGGTGGGTTGAATATTCAACAGAAATCTCAGCCCCCATGAACATGCTATGCCGTACCCGCATAGATGATCGCGACTGTCGTCTAAGCCAGTTTCGGTCACCAACTGCTTCGCCCCCGACCGCAGGAGCTCAACTGCGACTCCTATTCCTGTGATGGCGGTTACACTCCCCATCCCCAAGGCGGACAAGGTGGCCTGTGATGACAACAAGTGCACCGACCACCAGTGCTGCGAGCTCCTATGCTCGTGCTACATGTGCCCCGAACACTACAGTAGCGTCAAAGGTTTTGAATCAATTCTCTGCGAGGACTCCGGATGCACTCAAGCTCTGTGCTGTGACAAGGACGGTGAGTGATTCGAGCCATCATCGACCACACGAAGCTATATAAATTGAGTCGGACCGGGTATCACTTGTGTGTAATGGTCTGCGGCAGAATCGGTGTCCAACAATCGACAATATCGAATAACCTCCCTCTGGTTGATCCTCCTTTCGAAACATTAATCAAGAAACAGACGTAACGAGGAAACATTTCATAAATCAAGCAAATTTTACCGAGGGCGAAAATCTACGCCTGCGACAACATCGCGCTTAATTAAAGAGCCAGGAAAATCGGGAAACAAACTCTGTAAGAAATACGAATTGTAGGACTGAATCCTCTTCGATACAAACGGTCCTAGGAGGAAGTGCACTGCCCGAAAAAAACAGTGTGTACAGTGGTAGCCCTCTACGGCAAAGCCGTGTTATTCGGCTACGTGGTCCTTAGGGAAACATTTTTAGTGTGAATTAAATTGTATGTTTTATTCTGGTGCACGACACCTACTTCAGATGTTTAAAAATAGCTATGTGTTGTGTGAGGTACGGTCGTAGTCGCTGGAACCTACGCGTTTTTTTTTGTGTGCTGCCCATGAGCGAGTTCAGACCATGTGTTTTCCCTCTCGGCGCAGAGCAGGCTTATTGCGTTGTTTATTCAGAAACTTGACCACAGGGCGGGTGTTCGGCATGCGATACGATAGTACGAGGATGTACGATATAACCAGTGCTTCTGAGATTTTCCGGAGAAGAAGCCAAAATACAGATTAGTTCGTCACTTGGTCAGATTTGATTGGTAAGGCATAAGTGTGTACGACGCTATCAGATGCGAATGTTCAAGAGTCGGTTAGAAGTCAACATGATCCTTCGTAAGGGCACTTCATTGTTGGTATCATTTGTTAGGAATCTTTGGTGGTTGATTGCGCCGTCCATGTGTGAAGTCATGCGAAGCTGCACATACTCTTCACCATGCGGATGGCGTGATTGGAGTAAGCGATAAACGTTTTGAAATGGCAAAAAGTGTAGCTAAACAATAAGCACGATGAGATGCCATGGGTATGTGAATAAATATAAGGTTCTGACCTGAGGTAATGTGGGCTTATCAATTCACATTGACCTCGATGTAGGAGACAGCATGACCTGCCCGCTTGTCGTAAACTGCGATTTGTACATTCGAAAGTACCACGTCTGAAGAAGTATTACCTCTAGCCGTAGAACGCACCTGGGACCTGGCGTGGATGTAGTAACGCGCCAGGGACGAGCTATACGTATTTCCCATCAAACTGTCATCCGTGCGCTCTTAATATTGTTCGGCAATTGCACCTGGGTATTTTTCACTATGCTTGCCACCCGCCATTCTGATGGAAGGTCATGCGAAGTCGGCCAGAGGAAATATCGCCTCAAATCAGGACACGAAAATCTCGACCAGGCTAGACTCTGGATGCACTAGGCCCCTCCGATTTCGTCGAAATATATACAGAACAATATAGAGTCACCCCTAATGTAAAATATATCAGCTATACTGCCCGCTACGATGAAACTTGATATATAACCTAGTTGGCAGCGGAACTTGTACGGGTATCAAACGTCGTGAGCTCATTGCCATAACACCAAATGTATTCGAGAGGTTCCGTTGTGGGTTGGCGTCCATACTCCTTCTAAACCAGCTTAGGTTGGGTATGGCGTCGAGTAGTCCGATAGATGTGCCGGCATGTTTGGCACTCTTTATTCACGGCGACTGCAACAGTAACAGCGGCAATACCAGCGGCAGCAACGAAAGTTAATGCGGCAGCAATCGCCTCCGCCAGCCTCTGAAGCTCAAGCTCAGCTTGCTCATACTTTTCATGCGCTCGCTGCAGCGGGCAAGGAAGTTTGGATTTTTGTTGAGTGCTGTCGATCGAGCGCGGTCGCTTTGAGAATACGATTCGATCTCATCAACCGTTCGTGTGGTTTGGTGGTGTTTCGTTGCCCTAGGTGTTTGGGAGACCAAACTCACTCCGGTCATATCGACGAGACATACCGCACTTGCCATTGCTCAATCCGAGAAACACCGGATTCCTCTTACTCAAGTCAGAGGGTAAGACCTCTGTGGACTCCAGGCCAAGCGAATACAGTTACTAGCGTCGCGTCAAGTGGCTTGATCCGGTTTACCTATGGGTGACATGTTTTTGACAGGGACGCAATGAAAATTATGTAACGCTGATCTAATAATGCCCTTGATGTCTCCCCAAAAGAACGATTATCTATGCTCCCTCGAACGGGGACGATTTACCCTTCTCAAAAGCAGCTCCTAAACGCGCTTGTCTGGGCAACGTATGCACGGACTTCAAGTACAGCAATGGCTACAGTCTAAGGCGCTCTACGACACCCTATGTTAGCTGAAGCTCCTCACTTGAGGGGCTCTATACCTCATCCGACAACTGACTTACGCAAGAATCAAATGGCATCCCGATAGTAATCATACGGCGTAGGAATAGAAAAATGTCAAAATTCCATACTCGACTATCATTCCGACAGTTTTAGGTTAAGGAGACCCGTCATTCACAAAACGGTTTGCCGGAATTGTGACATCGTAGAACGCCTCTCCAGCAGACAACTTGACACGACTTTAGCCAATGACTCTGCGTTCACCAACGACGTCTGCTGGAAGCCAGATGGTGAGAACTCCGTCGATCCTTGTCTACGAGAAACCGACCGTTACGACGTCTACTTGTACTCTCCATAACGTATATGTAGCGATACTTTAGTGGGCGTACATAATTATTTTGTCCATTTTGTTGCAGTCCATTCATCGCTAAATCTATGCTCTTCGCCCAAATGAACACATTTACACTTGCCGATCCCGACCATGTAACTCTTTTTGGGACTCCTCTCCATCTTCTTGTAGACAACTTCTGCACGGACTTCAAGTGTAGCAAGGGCTACACACTAGTGAAAGATGCTGATGAGACCCTCTGCAAGGACTCCGGATGCACCAAGGACGTCTGCTGTGAACCAGAGGGTGGGAGCTGAATATCGTTTGGCGATGACACACCCTGTTCTATATGCACGAGCAGTAGTCGAAGTAGCTATTCGATGTGCTGTCGAACGAAGAATATACACAAAAGAACAATATGATGCAGTACGTATGCTTTCTTTGTTGTGGCTATACCTCTAGGCTATCATTACATTTTCCAGGTGTGATTGTTGTTTTTGTTTTTGTTTTTGTTGTTGTACATAACATCATCACCACAAACCAATGCATTCCATGGTCGCAGGACAGGCTGCAATAACACTGGAGCGGAACAATACCTTGGTTGAAATGAAAAACAATTAAATGAAAATAGACATGATACTGAAGTAATCAATGCTAAAAAACAAAAACAAAAATGGTTCGACCACACGCGTACCAGGTATACGCGATACGCTGTTCATGTTCCTATAGAAAGCGAGAAAACCGCGTACAACCCAGGGAGGAATAGGATGGATGAAAAAAACAACTCGACCTCGAAAAATCAGAAGCAAAGTCAATAAAAATATAAAATAAAAGATGAAAATCAAGCAATGCAAGCAAAAAAGAAAAAAGCAGGGAAGTAAACACCTAAGAGAGTGCGCAGATTTTAGCAGATTGTCGGTTTGCAAGCTACGCGAATGGTGCAAAACAGAGATGAGAACAAAGTACAAAAACAGACTTACTCCCCTATTAGAAACACCGGGGAAACAGAAAAGAGTCGTGAACTAAAAAAGAAAAGAAAGGCGAAAGAAGAAACCAAAAAAGGAAAAGCATATACCTGCACCAATAAGCAAAATGAAGATACCGACGGAGACACTAAGCGAGGAAAACAGGAATAAAACGAAAAGAAAAATGACAAAAAAAAACAACTTGAACAAAAAAGATAGGAAACTGATGATGCGCACGTGCCTGTGTGTGGTTATTCGTATCCATCTGTAGACGAATTCTGCACGGGCTTCGAGTGCAGCAAGGGCTACACCCTCGTGAAAGACGCTGACGACACCCTATGCAAGGACTCCGGATGTACCAAGGATGTTCGCTGTGAACCGGACGGGGAGAGCTTAGAAAACGCTTGTCGATGATACACCAACTATTTAGCAACGACTATTAGTTCGAGTACCTATTGGAGGTTTTGAAATATATCAGAGTATATACAACAACGAAAACGTTGCGGTCCGTAATATTTTTTTTTGTGGAGAGCCTATACCATCAAGGCTATCATTACAATTTACAGCTAGGAAACTGATGGTGAACACTTGTCTGTGTTTTGTCGATCACAGAGAGTGAGAGCTTAGAAAAGGCTTGTCGATGACACATCAAAACATTAGCAACGACTAGTAGTTCGAGCACCTCTTAGAGGTTTTGAAATGTAACAAGAGTATATACAAAAAGAAGAACTTAGTGGTACGTATGATGTTTGTTTTTAGCGGCTATACCACCAGGCTATCATTACAATTTGCAGTTAGCAAACTGGCGGTGAACACATCTCTGTGTTTTGTTGATCACTCATTGATTCCATAGCCGCGACGACTAGTTTAAGTACCTATTCGGTGGTTTAAAAAAAAAGATGGGTATAGAAAAACCTAAAACGTTGTGGACCGTACGGTTTCGTTGTGGAATGGATATACATCCAAGGCTATCATTACAGTTCGCCGTTAGGAAACCGACGATGCACACTTGTCTTGTGCTTTGTCGATGACAAACTGTATTCTACAGCCGCGTAAAGCAAGTCAAGCGTCTGTTCGGTATGCCGTCTAGTAACGAGTGTAGATGGGAATAAAAAATCTACTGGTTGGGATGTTCTACTTACATATTTGCTATACCTCTAAGCCCCAACAGTTGAATTGTCAATCACAAAACTGATGATGCACACTTGTCTGTGTGTGGACATTTGTATAATTCTGTAGACAAGTTCTGCACGGACTTTGAGTGCGGCAAGGGCTACACTCTAGTGGACGACCCCCGATTCGACCCTCTGCAAGGACTCCGGATGCACCAAGGATGTTTGCTGTGAACCAGAGGGTGAGAGCTTAGAAATCGCTGGTCGATGATACACCAACTATTTAGCAACGACTAGTAGTTCGAGTACCTATTGGAGGTTTTGAAATATAACAGAGTATAGACAAAAAGAGAAATTTAGTGGTCCGTAAGAGATTTTTTGTTGAGCGACTATACCACCTAGGCCATCATTCCCATATAGATATAGTAAACTGACGGTGAACCCTTGTCTGTGTTGTGTAGATGACAAACTGTTTTCTACAGCCGCGAGAAGCAGTTCAAGCATCTATTCGGTACGCCGTCTAGAAACGAGTGTAGACGGGAAGAAAAAATCTTCTGGTTGGGATGTTCTATTTACATATTTGCTATACCTCTAAACCCAACAGTTGAATTGTCCATCACAAAACTGATGATGCACACTTGTCTGTGTGTGGCTATTTGTATGATTTTGTAGACAAGTTCTGCACGGACTTTGAGTGCGGCAAGGGCTACACTCTAGTGGACGACCCCGATTCGACCCTCTGCAAGGACTCCGGATGCACCAAGGATGTTTGCTGTGAACCAGAGGGTGAGAGCTTAGAAATCGCTGGTCGATTATAAACCAACTATTTAGCAACGACTAGTAGTTCGAGTACCTATTGGAGGTTTTCAAATAAAACAGAGTATAGACAAAAGAGAAATTTAGTGGTCCGTAAGAGGTTTTTGTTGAGCGGCTATACCACCTAGGCCATCATTCCCATATAGATATAGTAAACTGACGGTGCACCCTTGTCTGCGTTGTGTAGATGACAAACTGTTTTCTACAGCCGCGAGAAGCAGATCAAGCATATATTCGGTATGCCGTCTAGAAACGAGTGTAGACGGGAAGAAAAAATCTTCTGGTTGGGATGTTCTATTTACATATTCGCTATACCTCTAAGCCCAACAGTTGAATTGTCCATCACAAAACTGATGATGCACACTTGTCTGTGTGTGGCCATTTGTATGATTCTGTAGACAAGTTCTGCACGGACTTTGAGTGCGGCAAGGGCTACACTCTAGTGGACGACCCCGATTCGACCCTCTGCAAGGACTCCGGATGCACCAAGGATGTTTGCTGTGAACCAGAGGGTGAGAGCTTAGAAATCGCTGGTCGATGATACACCAACTATTTAGCAACGACTAGTAGTTCTGAGTACCTGTTTTGAAATATAACAGAGTATAGACAAAAAGAGAAATTTAGTGGTCCGTGAGAGATTTTTTGTTGAGCGGCTATACCACCTAGGCCATCATTCCCATATAGATATAGTAAACTGACGGTGAACCCTTGTCTGTGTTGTGTAGATGACAAACTGTTTTATACAGCCGCGAGGCGGTATGCCGCCTAGAAACGAGTGTAGACGGGAAGAATAAATCTTCTGGTTGGGATGTTCTATTTACATATTCGCTATACCTCTAAGCCCAACAGTTGAATTGTCCATCACAAAACTGATGATGCACACTTGTCTCTGTGTGGCCATTTGTATGATTCTGTAGACAAGTTCTGCACGGACTTTGAGTGCGGCAAGGGCTACACTCTAGTGGACGACCCGATTCGACCCTCTGCAAGGACTCCGGATGCACCAAGGATGTTTGCTGTGAACCAGAGGGTGAGAGCTTAGAAATCGCTGGTCGATGATACACCAACTATTTAGCAACGTCTAATAGTTCGAGTACCTATTGGAGGTTTTGAAATATAACAGAGTAAAGACAAAAAGAGAAATTTAGTGGTCCGTAAGAGATCTTTTGTTGAGCGACTATACCACCTAGGCCATCATTCCCATATAGATATAGTAAACTGACGGTGAAGGCTTGTCTGCGTTGTGTAGATGACAAACTGTTTTCTACAGCCGCGAGAAGCAGATCAAGCATATATTCGGTATGCCGTCTAGAAACGAGTGTAGACGGGAAGAAAAAATCTTCTGGTTGGGATGTTCTATTTACATATTCGCTATACCTCTAAGCCAAACAGTTGAATTGTCCATCACAAAACTGATGATGCACACTTGTCTGTGTGTGGCCATTTGTATGATTCTGTAGACAAGTTCTGCACGGACTTTGAGTGCGGCAAGGGCTACACTCTAGTGGACGACCCCGATTCGACCCTCTGCAAGGACTCCGGATGCACCAAGGATGTTTGCTGTGAACCAGAGGGTGAGAGCTTAGAAATCGCTGGTCGATTATTTACCAACTATTTAGCAACGACTAGTAGTTCGAGTACCTATTGGAGGTTTTGAAATATAACAGAGTATAGACAAAAAGAGAAATTTAGTGGTCCGTAAGAGATTTTTTGTTGAGCGGGCTATACCACCTAGGCCATCATTCCCATATAGATATAGTAAACTGACGGTGAACCCTTGTCTGCGTTGTGTAGATGACAAACTGTTTTCTACAGCCGCGAGAAGCAGATCAAGCATCTATTCGGTATGCCGTCTAGAAACGAGTGTAGACGGGAAGAAAAAATCTTCTGGTTGGCATGTTCTATTCACATATTCGCTATACCTCTAAGCCCAACAGTTTGAATTGTCCATCACAAAACTGATGATGCACACTTGTCTGTGTGTGGCCATTTGTATGATTCTGTAGACAAGTTCTGCACGGACTTTGAGTGCGGCAAGGGCTACACTCTAGTGGACGACCCCGATTCGACCCTCTGCAAGGACTCCGGATGCACCAAGGATGTTTGCTGTGAACCAGAGGGTGAGAGCTCAGAAATCGCTGGTCGATTAGTTACCAACTATTTAGCAACGACTAGTAGTTCGAGTACCTATTGGAGGTTTTGAAATATAACAGAGTATAGACAAAAAGAGAAATTTAGTGGTCCGTAAGAGGTTTTTGTTGAGCGGCTATACCACCTAGGCCATCATTCCCATATAGATATAGTAAACTGACGGTGAACCCTTGTCTGCGTTGTGTAGATGACAAACTGTTTTCTACAGCCGCGAGAAGCAGACCAAGCATATATTCGGTATGCCGTCTAGAAACGAGTGTAGACGGGAAGAAAAAATCTTCTGGTTGGGATGTTCTATTTACATATTCGCTATACCTCTAAGCCCAACAGTTGAATTGTCCATCACAAAACTGATGATGCACACTTGTCTGTGTGTGGCCATTTGTACGATTCTGTAGACAAGTTCTGCACGGACTTTGAGTGCGGCAAGGGCTACACTCTAGTGGACGACCCCGATTCGACCCTCTGCAAGGACTCCGGATGCACCAAGGATGTTTGCTGTGAACCAGAGGGTGAGAGCTTAGAAATCGCTGGTCGATTATAAACCAACTATTTAGCAACGACTAGTAGTTCGAGTACCTATTGGAGGTTTTGAAATATAACAGAGTATAGACAAAAAGAGAAATTTAGTGTTCCGTAAGAGGTTTTTTGTTTAGCGGCTATACCCCATAGGCCATCATTCCCATATAGATATAGTAAACTGACGGTGAACCCTTGTCTGCGTTGTGTAGATGACAAACTGTTTTCTACAGCCGCGAGAAGCAGATCAAGCATCTATTCGGTATGCCGTCTAGAAACGAGTGTAGACGGGAAGAAAAAATCTTCTGGTTGGGATGTTCTATTTACATATTCGCTATACCTCTAAGCCCAACAGTTGAATTGTCCATCACAAAACTGATGATGCACACTTGTCTGTGTGTGGCCATTTGTATGATTCTGTAGACAAGTTCTGCACGGACTTTGAGTGCGGCAAGGGCTACACTCTAGTGGACGACCCCGATTCGACCCTCTGCAAGGACTCCGGATGCACCAAGGATGTTTGCTGTGAACCAGAGGGTGAGAGCTTAGAAATCGCTGGTCGATTATAAACCAACTATTTAGCAACGACTAGTAGTTCGAGTACCTATTGGAGGTTTTGAAATATAACACAGAGTATAGACAAAAAGAGAAATTTAGTGTTCCGTAAGAGGTTTTTTGTTTAGCGGCTATACCACCTAGGCCATCATTCCCATATAGATATAGTAAACTGACGGTGAACCCTTGTCTGCGTTGTGTAGATGACAAACTGTTTTCTACAGCCGCGAGAAGCAGATCAAGCATCTATTCGGTATGCCGTCTAGAAACGAGTGTAGACGGGAAGAAAAAATCTTCTGGTTGGGATGTTCTATTTACATATTCGCTATACCTCTAAGCCCAACAGTTGAATTGTCCATCACAAAACTGATGATGCACACTTGTCTGTGTGTGGCCATTTGTATGATTCTGTAGACAAGTTCTGCACGGACTTTGAGTGCGGCAAGGGCTACACTCTAGTGGACGACCCCGATTCGACCCTCTGCAAGGACTCCGGATGCACCAAGGATGTTTGCTGTGAACCAGAGGGTGAGAGCTTAGAAATCGCTGGTCGATTATAAACCAACTATTTAGCAACGACTAGTAGTTCGAGTACCTATTGGAGGTTTTGAAATATAACAGAGTATAGACAAAAAGAGAAATTTAGTGGTCCGTAAGAGGTTTTTTGTTTAGCGGCTATACCACCTAGGCCATCATTCCCATATAGATATAGTAAACTGACGGTGAACCCTTGTCTGCGTTGTGTAGATGACAAACTGTTTTCTACAGCCGCGAGAAGCAGATCAAGCATCTATTCGGTATGCCGTCTAGAAACGAGTGTAGACGGGAAGAAAAAATCTTCTGGTTGGGATGTTCTATTTACATATTCGCTATACCTCTAAGCCCAACAGTTGAATTGTCCATCACAAAACTGATGATGCACACTTGTCTGTGTGTGGCCATTTGTATGATTCTGTAGACAAGTTCTGCACGGACTTTGAGTGCGGCAAGGGCTACACTCTAGTGGACGACCCCGATTCGACCCTCTGCAAGGACTCCGGATGCACCAAGGATGTTTGCTGTGAACCAGAGGGTGAGAGCTTAGAAATCGCTGGTCGATCATAAACCAACTATTTAGCAACGACTAGTAGTTCGCGTACCTATTGGAGGTTTTGAAATATAACAGAGTATAGACAAAAAGAGAAATTTAGTGTTCCGTAAGAGGTTTTTTGTTTAGCGGCTATACCACCTAGGCCATCATTCCCATATAGATATAGTAAACTGACGGTGAACCCTTGTCTGCGTTGTGTAGATGACAAACTGTTTTCTACAGCCGCGAGAAGCAGATCAAGCATCTATTCGGTATGCCGTCTAGAAACGAGTGTAGACGGGAAGAAAAAATCTTCTGGTTGGGATGTTCTATTTACATATTCGCTATACCTCTAAGCCCAACAGTTGAATTGTCCATCACAAAACTGATGATGCACACTTGTCTGTGTGTGGCCATTTGTATGATTCTGTAGACAAGTTCTGCACGGACTTTGAGTGCGGCAAGGGCTACACTCTAGTGGACGACCCCGATTCGACCCTCTGCAAGGACTCCGGATGCACCAAGGATGTTTGCTGTGAACCAGAGGGTGAGAACTTAGAAATCGCTGGTCGATTATAAACCAACTATTTAGCAACGACTAGTAGTTCGAGTACCTATTGGAGGTTTTGAAATATAACAGAGTATAGACAAAAAGAGAAATTTAGTGGTCCGTAAGAGGTTTTTTTGTTTAGCGGCTATACCACCTAGGCCATCATTCCCATATAGATATAGTAAACTGACGGTGAACCCTTGTCTGCGTTGTGTAGATGACAAACTGTTTTCTACAGCCGCGAGAAGCAGATCAAGCATCTATTCGGTATGCCGTCTAGAAAACGAGTGTAGACGGGAAGAAAAAATCTTCTGGTTGGGATGTTCTATTTACATATTCGCTATACCTCTAAGCCCAACAGTTGAATTGTCCATCACAAAACTGATGATGCACACTTGTCTGTGTGTGGCCATTTGTATGATTCTGTAGACAAGTTCTGCACGGACTTTGAGTGCGGCAAGGGCTACACTCTAGTGGACGACCCCGATTCGACCCTCTGCAAGGACTCCGGATGCACCAAGGATGTTTGCTGTGAACCAGAGGGTGAGAGCTTAGAAATCGCTGGTCGATTATAAACCAACTATTTAGCAACGACTAGTAGTTCGAGTACCTATTGGAGGTTTTGAAATATAACAGAGTATAGACAAAAAGAGAAATTTAGTGGTCCGTAAGAGGTTTTTTGTTTAGCGGCTATACCACCTAGGCCATCATTCCCATATAGATATAGTAAACTGACGGTGAACCCTTGTCTGCGTTGTGTAGATGACAAACTGTTTTCTACAGCCGCGAGAAGCAGATCAAGCATCTATTCGGTATGCCGTCTAGAAACGAGTGTAGACGGGAAGAAAAAATCTTCTGGTTGGGATGTTCTATTTACATATTCGCTATACCTCTAAGCCCAACAGTTGAATTGTCCATCACAAAACTGATGATGCACACTTGTCTGTGTGTGGCCATTTGTATGATTCTGTAGACAAGTTCTGCACGGACTTTGAGTGCGGCAAGGGCTACACTCTAGTGGACGACCCCGATTCGACCCTCTGCAAGGACTCCGGATGCACCAAGGATGTTTGCTGTGAACCAGAGGGTGAGAGCTTAGAAATCGCTGGTCGATCATAAACCAACTATTTAGCAACGACTAGTAGTTCGAGTACCTATTGGAGGTTTTGAAATATAACAGAGTATAGACAAAAAGAGAAATTTAGTGTTCCGTAAGAGGTTTTTTGTTTAGCGGCTATACCACCTAGGCCATCATTCCCATATAGATATAGTAAACTGACGGTGAACCCTTGTCTGCGTTGTGTAGATGACAAACTGTTTTCTACAGCCGCGAGAAGCAGATCAAGCATCTATTCGGTATGCCGTCTAGAAACGAGTGTAGACGGGAAGAAAAAATCTTCTGGTTGGGATGTTCTATTTACATATTCGCTATACCTCTAAGCCCAACAGTTGAATTGTCCATCACAAAAACTGATGATGCACACTTGTCTGTGTGTGGCCATTTGTATGATTCTGTAGACAAGTTCTGCACGGACTTTGAGTGCGGCAAGGGCTACACTCTAGTGGACGACCCCGATTCGACCCTCTGCAAGGACTCCGGATGCACCAAGGATGTTTGCTGTGAACCAGAGGGTGAGAACTTAGAAATCGCTGGTCGATTATAAACCAACTATTTAGCAACGACTAGTAGTTCGAGTACCTATTGGAGGTTTTGAAATATAACAGAGTATAGACAAAAAGAGAAATTTAGTGGTCCGTAAGAGGTTTTTTGTTTTAGCGGCTATACCACCTAGGCCATCATTCCCATATAGATATAGTAAACTGACGGTGAACCCTTGTCTGCGTTGTGTAGATGACAAACTGTTTTCTACAGCCGCGAGAAGCAGATCAAGCATCTATTCGGTATGCCGTCTAGAAACGAGTGTAGACGGGAAGAAAAAATCTTCTGGTTGGGATGTTCTATTTACATATTCGCTATACCTCTAAGCCCAACAGTTGAATTGTCCATCACAAAACTGATGATGCACACTTGTCTGTGTGTGGCCATTTGTATGATTCTGTAGACAAGTTCTGCACGGACTTTGAGTGCGGCAAGGGCTACACTCTAGTGGACGACCCCGATTCGACCCTCTGCAAGGACTCCGGATGCACCAAGGATGTTTGCTGTGAACCAGAGGGTGAGAGCTTAGAAATCGCTGGTCGATTATAAACCAACTATTTAGCAACGACTAGTAGTTCGAGTACCTATTGGAGGTTTTGAAATATAACAGAGTATAGACAAAAAGAGAAATTTAGTGGTCCGTAAGAGGTTTTTTGTTTAGCGGCTATACCACCTAGGCCATCATTCCCATATAGATATAGTAAACTGACGGTGAACCCTTGTCTGCGTTGTGTAGATGACAAACTGTTTTCTACAGCCGCGAGAAGCAGATCAAGCATCTATTCGGTATGCCGTCTAGAAACGAGTGTAGACGGGAAGAAAAAATCTTCTGGTTGGGATGTTCTATTTACATATTCGCTATACCTCTAAGCCCAACAGTTGAATTGTCCATCACAAAACTGATGATGCACACTTGTCTGTGTGTGGCCATTTGTATGATTCTGTAGACAAGTTGTGCACGGACTTTGAGTGCGGCAAGGGCTACACTCTAGTGGACGACCCCGATTCGACCCTCTGCAAGGACTCCGGATGCACCAAGGATGTTTGCTGTGAACCAGAGGGTGAGAGCTTAGAAATCGCTGGTCGATTATTTACCAACTATTTAGCAACGACTAGTAGTTCCGAGTACCTATTGGGGGTTTTGAAATATAACACAGAGTATAGACAAAAAGAGAAATTTAGTGGTCCGTAAGAGATCTTTTGTTGAGCGGCTATACCACCTAGGCCATCATTCCCATACAGATATAGTAAACTGACGGTGAACCCTTGTCTGCGTTGTGTAGATGACAAACTGTTTTCTACAGCCGCGAGAAGCAGATCAAGCATCTATTCGGTATGCCGTCTAGAAACGAGTGTAGACGGGAAGAAAAAATCTTCTGGTTGGCATGTTCTATTCACATATTCGCTATACCTCTAAGCCCAACAGTTGAATTGTCCATCACAAAACTGATGATGCACACTTGTCTGTGTGTGTGCCATTTGTATGATTCTGTAGACAAGTTCTGCACGGACTTTGAGTGCGGCAAGGGCTACACTCTAGTGAACGACCCCGATTCGACCCTCTGCAAGGACTCCGGATGCACCAAGGATGTTTGCTGTGAACCAGAGGGTGAGAGCTTAGAAATCGCTGGTCGATTATAAACCAACTATTTAGCAACGACTAGTAGTTCGAGTACCTATTGGAGGTTTTGAAATATAACACAGAGTATAGACAAAAAGAGAAATTTAGTGGTCCGTAAGAGATCTTTTGTTGAGCGGCTATACCACCTAGGCCATCATTCCCATACAGATATAGTAAACTGACGGTGAACCCTTGTCTGCGTTGTGTAGATGACAAACTGTTTTCTACAGCCGCGAGAAGCAGATCAAGCATCTATTCGGTATGCCGTCTAGAAACGAGTGTAGACGGGAAGAAAAATCTTCTGGTTGGCATGTTCTATTCACATATTCGCTATACCTCTAAGCCCAACAGTTGAATTGTCCATCACAAAACTGATGATGCACACTTGTCTGTGTGTGGCCATTTGTATGATTCTGTAGACAAGTTCTGCACGGACTTTGAGTGCGGCAAGGGCTACACTCTAGTGGACGACCCCGATTCGACCCTCTGCAAGGACTCCGGATGCACCAAGGATGTTTGCTGTGAACCAGAGGGTGAGAGCTTAGAAATCGCTGGTCGATTATTTACCAACTATTTAGCAACGACTAGTAGTTCGAGTACCTATTGGAGGTTTTGAAATATAACACAGAGTATAGACAAAAAGAGAAATTTAGTGGTCCGTAAGAGATCTTTTGTTGAGCGGCTATACCACCTAGGCCATCATTCCCATACAGATATAGTAAACTGACGGTGAACCCTTGTCTGCGTTGTGTAGATGACAAACTGTTTTCTACAGCCGCGAGAAGCAGATCAAGCATCTATTCGGTATGCCGTCTAGAAACGAGTGTAGACGGGAAGAAAAAATCTTCTGGTTGGCATGTTCTATTCACATATTCGCTATACCTCTAAGCCCAACAGTTGAATTGTCCATCACAAAACTGATGATGCACACTTGTCTGTGTGTGGCCATTTGTATGATTCTGTAGACAAGTTCTGCACGGACTTTGAGTGCGGCAAGGGCTACACTCTAGTGGACGACCCCGATTCGACCCTCTGCAAGGACTCCGGATGCACCAAGGATGTTTGCTGTGAACCAGAGGGTGAGAGCTTAGAAATCGCTGGTCGATTATAAACCAACTATTTAGCAACGACTAGTAGTTCGAGTACCTATTGGAGGTTTTGAAATATAACACAGAGTATAGACAAAAAGAGAAATTTAGTGGTCCGTAAGAGATCTTTTGTTGAGCGGCTATACCACCTAGGCCATCATTCCCATACAGATATAGTAAACTGACGGTGAACCCTTGTCTGCGTTGTGTAGATGACAAACTGTTTTCTACAGCCGCGAGAAGCAGATCAAGCATCTATTCGGTATGCCGTCTAGAAACGAGTGTAGACGGGAAGAAAAAATCTTCTGGTTGGCATGTTCTATTCACATATTCGCTATACCTCTAAGCCCAACAGTTGAATTGTCCATCACAAAACTGATGATGCACACTTGTCTGTGTGTGGCCATTTGTATGATTCTGTAGACAAGTTCTGCACGGACTTTGAGTGCGGCAAGGGCTACACTCTAGTGGACGACCCCGATTCGACCCTCTGCAAGGACTCCGGATGCACCAAGGATGTTTGCTGTGAACCAGAGGGTGAGAGCTTAGAAATCGCTGGTCGATTATAAACCAACTATTTAGCAACGACTAGTAGTTCGAGTACCTATTGGAGGTTTTGAAATATAACAGAGTATAGACAAAAGAGAATTTTAGTGGCCCGTAAGAGGTTTTTGTTGAGCGGCTATACCACCTAGGCCATCATTCCCATATAGATATAGTAAACTGACGGTGAACCCTTGTCTGCGTTGTGTAGATGACAAACTGTTTTCTACAGCCGCGAGAAGCAGATCAAGCATCTATTCGGTATGCCGTCTAGAAACGAGTGTAGACGGGAAGAAAAAATCTTCTGGTTGGGATGTTCTATTTACATATTCGCTATACCTCTAAGCCCAACAGTTGAATTGTCCATCACAAAACTGATGATGCACACTTGTCTGTGTGTGGCCATTTGTATGATTCTGTAGACAAGTTCTGCACGGACTTTGAGTGCGGCAAGGGCTACACTCTAGTGGACGACCCCGATTCGACCCTCTGCAAGGACTCCGGATGCACCAAGGATGTTTGCTGTGAACCAGAGGGTGAGAGCTTAGAAATCGCTGGTCGATTATAAACCAACTATTTAGCAACGACTAGTAGTTCGAGTACCTATTAGAGGTTTTGAAATATAACAGAGTATAGACAAAAAGAGAAATTTAGTGGTCCGTAAGAGGTTTTTTGTTTAGCGGGTATACCACCTAGGCCATCATTCCCATATAGATATAGTAAACTGACGGTGAACCCTTGTCTGCGTTGTGTAGATGACAAACTGTTTTCTACAGCCGCGAGAAGCAGATCAAGCATCTATTCGGTATGCCGTCTAGAAACGAGTGTAGACGGGAAGAAAAAATCTTCTGGCTGGGATGTTCTATTTACATATTCTCTACACCTCTAAGCCCAACAGTTGAATTGTCCATCACAAAACTGATGATGCACACTTGTCTGTGTGTGGCCATTTGTATGATTCTGTAGACAAGTTCTGCACGGACTTTGAGTGCGGCAAGGGCTACACTCTAGTGGACGACCCCGATTCGACCCTTTGCAAGGACTCCGGATGCACCAAGGATGTTTGCTGTGAACCAGAGGGTGAGAGCTTAGAAATCGCTGGTCGATTATAAACCAACTATTTAGCAACGACTAGTAGTTCGAGTACCTATTGGAGGTTTTGAAATATAACAGAGTATAGACAAAAAGAGAAATTTAGTGGTCCGTAAGAGATCTTTTGTTGAGCGGCTATACCACCTAGGCCATCATTCCCATATAGATATAGTAAACTGACGGTGAACCCTTGTCTGCGTTGTGTAGATGACAAACTGTTTTCTACAGCCGCGAGAAGCAGATCAAGCATCTATTCGGTATGCCGTCTAGAAACGAGTGTAGACGGGAAGAAAAAATCTTCTGGTTGGCATGTTCTATTCACATATTCGCTATACCTCTAAGCCCAACAGTTGAATTGTCCATCACAAAACTGATGATGCACACTTGTCTGTGTGTGGCCATTTGTATGATTCTGTAGACAAGTTCTGCACGGACTTTGAGTGCGGCAAGGGCTACACTCTAGTGGACGACCCCGATTCGACCCTCTGCAAGGACTCCGGATGCACCAAGGATGTTTGCTGTGAACCAGAGGGTGAGAGCTTAGAAATCGCTGGTCGATTATAAACCAACTATTTAGCAACGACTAGTAGTTCGAGTACCTATTGGAGGTTTTGAAATATAACAGAGTATAGACAAGAAGAGAAATTTAGTGGTCCGTAAGAGGTTTTTTGTTTAGCGGCTATACCACCTAGGCCATCATTCCCATATAGATATAGTAAACTGACGGTGAACCCTTGTCTGCGTTGTGTAGATGACAAACTGTTTTCTACAGCCGCGAGAAGCAGATCAAGCATATATTCGGTATGCCGTCTAGAAACGAGTGTAGACGGGAAGAAAAAATCTTCTGGTTGGGATGTTCTATTTACATATTCGCTATACCTCTAAGCCAAACAGTTGAATTGTCCATCACAAAACTGATGATGCACACTTGTCTGTGTGTGGCCATTTGTATGATTCTGTAGACAAGTTCTGCACGGACTTTGAGTGCGGCAAGGGCTACACTCTAGTGGACGACCCCGATTCGACCCTTTGCAAGGACTCCGGATGCACCAAGGATGTTTGCTGTGAACCAGAGGGTGAGAGCTTAGAAATCGCTGGTCGATTATAAACCAACTATTTAGCAACGACTAGTAGTTCGAGTACCTATTGGAGGTTTTGAAATATAACAGAGTATAGACAAAAGAGAATTTTAGTGGCCCGTAAGAGGTTTTTGTTGAGCGGCTATACCACCTAGGCCATCATTCCCATATAGATATAGTAAACTGACGGTGAACCCTTGTCTGCGTTGTGTAGATGACAAACTGTTTTCTACAGCCGCGAGAAGCAGATCAAGCATCTATTCGGTATGCCGTCTAGAAACGAGTGTAGACGGGAAGAAAAAATCTTCTGGTTGGGATGTTCTATTTACATATTCGCTATACCTCTAAGCCCAACAGTTGAATTGTCCATCACAAAACTGATGATGCACACTTGTCTGTGTGTGGCCATTTGTATGATTCTGTAGACAAGTTCTGCACGGACTTTGAGTGCGGCAAGGGCTACACTCTAGTGGACGACCCCGATTCGACCCTCTGCAAGGACTCCGGATGCACCAAGGATGTTTGCTGTGAACCAGAGGGTGAGAGCTTAGAAATCGCTGGTCGATTATAAACCAACTATTTAGCAACGACTAGTAGTTCGAGTACCTATTGGAGGTTTTGAAATATAACACAGAGTATAGACAAAAAGAGAAATTTAGTGGTCCGTAAGAGATCTTTTGTTGAGCGGCTATACCACCTAGGCCATCATTCCCATACAGATATAGTAAACTGACGGTGAACCCTTGTCTGCGTTGTGTAGATGACAAACTGTTTTCTACAGCCGCGAGAAGCAGATCAAGCATCTATTCGGTATGCCGTCTAGAAACGAGTGTAGACGGGAAGAAAAAATCTTCTGGTTGGCATGTTCTATTCACATATTCGCTATACCTCTAAGCCCAACAGTTGAATTGTCCATCACAAAACTGATGATGCACACTTGTCTGTGTGTGGCCATTTGTATGATTCTGTAGACAAGTTCTGCACGGACTTTTGAGTGCGGCAAGGGCTACACTCTAGTGGACGACCCCGATTCGACCCTCTGCAAGGACTCCGGATGCACCAAGGATGTTTGCTGTGAACCAGAGGGTGAGAGCTTAGAAATCGCTGGTCGATTATAAACCAACTATTTAGCAACGACTAGTAGTTCGAGTACCTATTGGAGGTTTTGAAATATAACAGAGTATAGACAAAAGAGAATTTTAGTGGCCCGTAAGAGGTTTTTGTTGAGCGGCTATACCACCTAGGCCATCATTCCCATATAGATATAGTAAACTGACGGTGAACCCTTGTCTGCGTTGTGTAGATGACAAACTGTTTTCTACAGCCGCGAGAAGCAGATCAAGCATCTATTCGGTATGCCGTCTAGAAACGAGTGTAGACGGGAAGAAAAAATCTTCTGGTTGGGATGTTCTATTTACATATTCGCTATACCTCTAAGCCCAACAGTTGAATTGTCCATCACAAAACTGATGATGCACACTTGTCTGTGTGTGGCCATTTGTATGATTCTGTAGACAAGTTCTGCACGGACTTTGAGTGCGGCAAGGGCTACACTCTAGTGGACGACCCCGATTCGACCCTCTGCAAGGACTCCGGATGCACCAAGGATGTTTGCTGTGAACCAGAGGGTGAGAGCTTAGAAATCGCTGGTCGATTATAAACCAACTATTTAGCAACGACTAGTAGTTCGAGTACCTATTAGAGTTTTGAAATATAACAGAGTATAGACAAAAAGAGAAATTTAGTGGTCCGTAAGAGGTTTTTGTTTAGCGGGTATACCACCTAGGCCATCATTCCCATATAGATATAGTAAACTGACGGTGAACCCTTGTCTGCGTTGTGTAGATGACAAACTGTTTTCTACAGCCGCGAGAAGCAGATCAAGCATCTATTCGGTATGCCGTCTAGAAACGAGTGTAGACGGGAAGAAAAAATCTTCTGGCTGGGATGTTCTATTTACATATTCTCTACACCTCTAAGCCCAACAGTTGAATTGTCCATCACAAAACTGATGATGCACACTTGTCTGTGTGTGGCCATTTGTATGATTCTGTAGACAAGTTCTGCACGGACTTTGAGTGCGGCAAGGGGCTACACTCTAGTGGACGACCCCGATTCGACCCTTTGCAAGGACTCCGGATGCACCAAGGATGTTTGCTGTGAACCAGAGGGTGAGAGCTTAGAAATCGCTGGTCGATTATAAACCAACTATTTAGCAACGACTAGTAGTTCGAGTACCTATTGGAGGTTTTGAAATATAACAGAGTATAGACAAAAAGAGAAATTTAGTGGTCCGTAAGAGATCTTTTGTTGAGCGGCTATACCACCTAGGCCATCATTCCCATATAGATATAGTAAACTGACGGTGAACCCTTGTCTGCGTTGTGTAGATGACAAACTGTTTTTCTACAGCCGCGAGAAGCAGATCAAGCATCTATTCGGTATGCCGTCTAGAAACGAGTGTAGACGGGAAGAAAAAATCTTCTGGTTGGGCATGTTCTATTCACATATTCGCTATAACCTCTAAGCCCAACAGTTGAATTGTCCATCACAAAACTGATGATGCACACTTGTCTGTGTGTGGCCATTTGTATGATTCTGTAGACAAGTTCTGCACGGACTTTGAGTGCGGCAAGGGCTACACTCTAGTGGACGACCCCGATTCGACCCTCTGCAAGGACTCCGGATGCACCAAGGATGTTTGCTGTGAACCAGAGGGTGAGAGCTTAGAAATCGCTGGTCGATTATAAACCAACTATTTAGCAACGACTAGTAGTTCGAGTACCTATTGGAGGTTTTGAAATATAACAGAGTATAGACAAGAAGAGAAATTTAGTGGTCCGTAAGAGGTTTTTTGTTTAGCGGCTATACCACCTAGGCCATCATTCCCATATAGATATAGTAAACTGACGGTGAACCCTTGTCTGCGTTGTGTAGATGACAAACTGTTTTCTACAGCCGCGAGAAGCAGATCAAGCATATATTCGGTATGCCGTCTAGAAACGAGTGTAGACGGGAAGAAAAAATCTTCTGGTTGGGATGTTCTATTTACATATTCGCTATACCTCTAAGCCAAACAGTTGAATTGTCCATCACAAAACTGATGATGCACACTTGTCTGTGTGTGGCCATTTGTATGATTCTGTAGACAAGTTCTGCACGGACTTTGAGTGCGGCAAGGGCTACACTCTAGTGGACGACCCCGATTCGACCCTTTGCAAGGACTCCGGATGCACCAAGGATGTTTGCTGTGAACCAGAGGGTGAGAGCTTAGAAATCGCTGGTCGATTATAAACCAACTATTTAGCAACGACTAGTAGTTCGAGTACCTATTGGAGGTTTTGAAATATAACAGAGTATAGACAAAAGAGAATTTTAGTGGCCCGTAAGAGGTTTTTGTTGAGCGGCTATACCACCTAGGCCATCATTCCCAATATAGATATAGTAAACTGACGGTGAACCCTTGTCCTGCGTTGTGTAGATGACAAACTGTTTTCTACAGCCGCGAGAAGCAGATCAAGCATCTATTCGGTATGCCGTCTAGAAACGAGTGTAGACGGGAAGAAAAAATCTTCTGGTTGGGATGTTCTATTTACATATTCGCTATACCTCTAAGCCCAACAGTTGAATTGTCCATCACAAAACTGATGATGCACACTTGTCTGTGTGTGGCCATTTGTATGATTCTGTAGACAAGTTCTGCACGGACTTTGAGTGCGGCAAGGGCTACACTCTAGTGGACGACCCCGATTCGACCCTCTGCAAGGACTCCGGATGCACCAAGGATGTTTGCTGTGAACCAGAGGGTGAGAGCTTAGAAATCGCTGGTCGATTATAAACCAACTATTTAGCAACGACTAGTAGTTCGAGTACCTATTAGAGGTTTTGAAATATAACAGAGTATAGACAAAAAGAGAAATTTAGTGGTCCGTAAGAGGTTTTTTGTTTAGCGGGTATACCACCTAGGCCATCATTCCCATATAGATATTAGTAAACTGACGGTGAACCCTTGTCTGCGTTGTGTAGATGACAAACTGTTTTCTACAGCCGCGAGAAGCAGATCAAGCATCTATTCGGTATGCCGTCTAGAAACGAGTGTAGACGGGAAGAAAAAATCTTCTGGCTGGGATGTTCTATTTACATATTCTCTACACCTCTAAGCCCAACAGTTGAATTGTCCATCACAAAAACTGATGATGCCACACTTGTCTGTGTGTGGCCATTTGTATGATTCTGTAGACAAGTTCTGCACGACTTTGAGTGCGGCAAGGGCTACACTCTAGTGGACGACCCCGATTCGACCCTTTGCAAGGACTCCGGATGCACCAAGGATGTTTGCTGTGAACCAGAGGGTGAGAGCTTAGAAATCGCTGGTCGATTATAAACCAACTATTTAGCAACGACTAGTAGTTCGAGTACCTATTGGAGGTTTTGAAATATAACAGAGTATAGACAAAAAGAGAAATTTAGTGGTCCGTAAGAGATCTTTTGTTGAGCGGCTATACCACCTAGGCCATCATTCCCATATAGATATAGTAAACTGACGGTGAACCCTTGTCTGCGTTGTGTAGATGACAAACTGTTTTCTACAGCCGCGAGAAGCAGATCAAGCATCTATTCGGTATGCCGTCTAGAAACGAGTGTAGACGGGAAGAAAAAATCTTCTGGTTGGCATGTTCTATTCACATATTCGCTATACCTCTAAGCCCAACAGTTGAATTGTCCATCACAAAACTGATGATGCACACTTGTCTGTGTGTGGCCATTTGTATGATTCTGTAGACAAGTTCTGCACGGACTTTGAGTGCGGCAAGGGCTACACTCTAGTGGACGACCCCGATTCGACCCTCTGCAAGGACTCCGGATGCACCAAGGATGTTTGCTGTGAACCAGAGGGTGAGAGCTTAGAAATCGCTGGTCGATTATAAACCAACTATTTAGCAACGACTAGTAGTTCGAGTACCTATTGGAGGTTTTGAAATATAACAGAGTATAGACAAGAAGAGAAATTTAGTGGTCCGTAAGAGGTTTTTTGTTTAGCGGCTATACCACCTAGGCCATCATTCCCATATAGATATAGTAAACTGACGGTGAACCCTTGTCTGCGTTGTGTAGATGACAAACTGTTTTCTACAGCCGCGAGAAGCAGATCAAGCATATATTCGGTATGCCGTCTAGAAACGAGTGTAGACGGGAAGAAAAAAATCTTCTGGTTGGGATGTTCTATTTACATATTCGCTATACCTCTAAGCCAAACAGTTGAATTGTCCATCACAAAACTGATGATGCACACTTGTCTGTGTGTGGCCATTTGTATGATTCTGTAGACAAGTTCTGCACGGACTTTGAGTGCGGCAAGGGCTACACTCTAGTGGACGACCCCGATTCGACCCTTTGCAAGGACTCCGGATGCACCAAGGATGTTTGCTGTGAACCAGAGGGTGAGAGCTTTAGAAATCGCTGGTCGATTATAAACCAACTATTTAGCAACGACTAGTAGTTCGAGTACCTATTGGAGGTTTTGAAATATAACAGAGTATAGACAAGAAGAGAAATTTAGTGGTCCGTAAGAGATCTTTTGTTGAGCGGCTATACCACCTAGGCCATCATTCCCATACAGATATAGTAAACTGACGGTGAACCCTTGTCTGCGTTGTGTAGATGACAAACTGTTTTCTACAGCCGCGAGAAGCAGATCAAGCATATATTCGGTATGCCGTCTAGAAACGAGTGTAGACGGGAAGAAAAAATCTTCTGGTTGGCATGTTCTATTCACATATTCGCTATACCTCTAAGCCCAACAGTTGAATTGTCCATCACAAAACTGATGATGCACACTTGTCTGTGTGTGGCCATTTGTATGATTCTGTAGACAAGTTCTGCACGGACTTTGAGTGCGGCAAGGGCTACACTCTAGTGGACGACCCCGATTCGACCCTCTGCAAGGACTCCGGATGCACCAAGGATGTTTGCTGTGAACCAGAGGTGAGAGCTTAGAAATCGCTGGTCGATTATAAACCAACTATTTAGCAACGACTAGTAGTTCGAGTACCTATTGGAGGTTTTGAAATATAACAGAGTATAGACAAAAGAGAAATTTAGTGGTCCGTAAGAGGTTTTTTGTTGAGCGGCTATACCACCTAGGCCATCATTCCCATATAGATATAGTAAACTGACGGTGAAGGCTTGTCTGCGTTGTGTAGATGACAAACTGTTTTCTACAGCCGCGAGAAGCAGATCAAGCATATATTCGGTATGCCGTCTAGAAACGAGTGTAGACGGGAAGAAAAAATCTTCTGGTTGGGATGTTCTATTTACATATTCGCTATACCTCTAAGCCCAACAGTTGAATTGTCCATCACAAAACTGATGATGCACGCTTGTCTGTGTGTGGCCATTTGTATGATTCTGTAGACAAGTTCTGCACGGACTTTGAGTGCGGCAAGGGCTACACTCTAGTGGACGACCCCGATTCGACCCTCTGCAAGGACTCCGGATGCACCAAGGATGTTTGCTGTGAACCAGAGGGTGAGAGCTTAGAAATCGCTTGTCGATTATAAACCAACTATTTAGCAACGACTAGTAGTTCGAGTACCTATTGGAGGTTTTGAAATATAACAGAGTATAGACAAAAGAGAAATTTAGTGGTCCGTAAGAGGTTTTTGTTGAGCGGCTATACCACCTAGGCCATCATTCCCATATAGATATAGTAAACTGACGGTGAAGGCTTGTCTGCGTTGTGTAGATGACAAACTGTTTTCTACAGCCGCGAGAAGCAGATCAAGCATATATTCGGTATGCCGTCTAGAAACGAGTGTAGACGGGAAGAAAAAATCTTCTGGTTGGGATGTTCTATTACATATTCGCTATACCTCTAAGCCCAACAGTTGAATTGTCCATCACAAAACTGATGATGCACACTTGTCTGTGTGTGGCCATTTGTATGATTCTGTAGACAAGTTCTGCACGGACTTTGAGTGCGGCAAGGGCTACACTCTAGTGGACGACCCCGATTCGACCCTCTGCAAGGACTCCGGATGCACCAAGGATGTTTGCTGTGAACCAGAGGGTGAGAGCTTAGAAATCGCTGGTCGATTATAAACCAACTATTTAGCAACGACTAGTAGTTCGAGTACCTATTGGAGGTTTTGAAATATAACAGAGTATAGACAAAAAGAGAAATTTAGTGGTCCGTAAGAGGTTTTTTGTTTAGCGGCTATACCACCTAGGCCATCATTCCCATATAGATATAGTAAACTGACGGTGAACCCTTGTCTGCGTTGTGTAGATGACAAACTGTTTTCTACAGCCGCGAGAAGCAGATCAAGCATATATTCGGTATGCCGTCTAGAAACGAGTGTAGACGGGAAGAAAAAATCTTCTGGTTGGGATGTTCTATTTACATATTCGCTATACCTCTAAGCCAAACAGTTGAATTGTCCATCACAAAACTGATGATGCACACTTGTCTGTGTGTGGCCATTTGTATGATTCTGTAGACAAGTTCTGCACGGACTTTGAGTGCGGCAAGGGCTACACTCTAGTGGACGACCCGATTCGACCCTCTGCAAGGACTCCGGATGCACCAAGGATGTTTGCTGTGAACCAGAGGGTGAGAGCTTAGAAATCGCTGGTCGATTATAAACCAACTATTTAGCAACGACTAGTAGTTCGAGTACCTATTGGAGGTTTTGAAATATAACAGAGTATAGACAAAAAGAGAAATTTAGTGGTCCATAAGAGGTTTTTGTTGAGCGGCTATACCACCTAGGCCATCATTCCCATATAGATATGGTAAACTGACGGTGAACCCTTGTCTGCGTTGTGTAGATGACAAACTGTTTTTCTACAGCCGCGAGAAGCAGATCAAGCATCTATTCGGTATGCCATCTAGAAACGAGTGTAGACGGGAAGAAAAAATCTTCTGGTTGGGATGTTCTATTTACATATTCGCTATACCTCTAAGCCCAACAGTTGAATTGTCCATCACAAAACTGATGATGCACACTTGTCTGTGTGTGGCCATTTGTATGATTCTGTAGACAAGTTCTGCACGGACTTTGAGTGCGGCAAGGGCTACACTCTAGTGGACGACCCCGATTCGACCCTCTGCAAGGACTCCGGATGCACCAAGGATGTTTGCTGTGAAACCAGAGGGTGAGAGCTTAGAAATCGCTGGTCGATTATAAACCAACTATTTAGCAACGACTAGTAGTTCGAGTACCTATTGGAGGTTTTGAAATATAACAGAGTATAGACAAAAAGAGAAATTTAGTGGTCCGTAAGAGGTTTTTTGTTTAGCGGCTATACCACCTAGGCCATCATTCCCATATAGATATAGTAAACTGACGGTGAACCCTTGTCTGCGTTGTGTAGATGACAAACTGTTTTCTACAGCCGCGAGAAGCAGATCAAGCATCTATTCGGTATGCCGTCTAGAAACGAGTGTAGACGGGAAGAAAAATCTTCTGGTTGGGATGTTCTATTTACATATTCGCTATA
The DNA here is from genome assembly GCA_031763025.1 of Macrocystis pyrifera. Lineage (NCBI taxonomy): Eukaryota > Phaeophyceae > Laminariales > Laminariaceae > Macrocystis > Macrocystis pyrifera. The sequence goes on from JASSKH010000029.1 coordinate 118,189, forward strand.
CCTCTAAGCCAAACAGTTGAATTGTCCATCACAAAACTGATGATGCACACTTGTCTGTGTGTGGCCATTTGTATGATTCTGTAGACAAGTTCTGCACGGACTTTGAGTGCGGCAAGGGCTACACTCTAGTGGACGACCCCGATTCGACCCTCTGCAAGGACTCCGGATGCACCAAGGATGTTTGCTGTGAACCAGAGGGTGAGAGCTTAGAAATCGCTGGTCGATCATAAACCAACTATTTAGCAACGACTAGTAGTTCGAGTACCTATTGGAGGTTTTGAAATATAACAGAGTATAGACAAAAAGAGAAATTTAGTGGTCCGTAAGAGGTTTTTTGTTTAGCGGCTATACCACCTAGGCCATCATTCCCATATAGATATAGTAAACTGACGGTGAACCCTTGTCTGCGTTGTGTAGATGACAAACTGTTTTCTACAGCCGCGAGAAGCAGATCAAGCATATATTCGGTATGCCGTCTAGAAACGAGTGTAGACGGGAAGAAAAAATCTTCTGGTTGGGATGTTCTATTTACATATTCGCTATACCTCTAAGCCAAAACAGTTGAATTGTCCATCACAAAACTGATGATGCACACTTGTCTGTGTGTGGCCATTTGTATGATTCTGTAGACAAGTTCTGCACGGACTTTGAGTGCGGCAAGGGCTACACTCTAGTGGACGACCCCGATTCGACCCTCTGCAAGGACTCCGGATGCACCAAGGATGTTTGCTGTGAACCAGAGGGTGAGAGCTTAGAAATCGCTGGTCGATTATAAACCAACTATTTAGCAACGACTAGTAGTTCGAGTACCTATTGGAGGTTTTGAAATATAACAGAGTAAAGACAAAAAGAGAAATTTAGTGGTCCGTATAAGAGATCTTTTGTTTGAGCGGCTATACCACCTAGGCCATCATTCCCATATAGATATAGTAAACTGACGGTGAACCCTTGTCTGCGTTGTGTAGATGACAAACTGTTTTCTACAGCAGCGAGAAGCAGTTCAAGCATCTATTCGGTATGTCGTCTAGAAACGAGTGTAGACGGGAAGAAAAAATCTTCTGGTTGGGATGTTCTATTTACATATTCTCTACACCTCTAAGCCCCAACAGTTGAATTGTCCATCACAAAACTGATGATGCACACTTGTCTGTGTGTGGCCATTTGTATGATTCTGTAGACAAGTTCTGCACGGACTTTAAGTGCGGCAAGGGCTACACTCTAGTGGACGACCCCGATTCGACCCTCTGCAAGGACTCCGGATGCACCAAGGATGTTTGCTGTGAACCAGAGGGTGAGAGCTTAGAAATCGCTGGTCGATTATAAACCAACTATTTAGCAACGACTAGTAGTTCGAGTACCTATTGGAGGTTTTGAAATATAACAGAGTATAGACAAGAAGAGAAATTTAGTGGTCCGTAAGAGATCTTTTGTTTAGCGGCTATACCACCTAGGCCATCATTCCCATATAGATATAGTAAACTGACGGTGAACCCTTGTCTGTGTTGTGTAGATGACAAACTGTTTTCTACAGCCGCGAGAAGCAGTTCAAGCATCTATTCGGTATGCCGTAGAACCTTGTGCCGTCTAGAAACGAGTGTAGACGGGAAGAAAAAATCTTCTGGTTGGGATGTTATACCTCTAAGCCAACAGTTGAATTGTCCATCACAAAACTGATGATGCACACTTGTCTGTGTGTGGCCATTTGTATAATTCTGTAGACAAGTTCTGCACGGACTTTGAGTGCGGCAAGGGCTACACTCTAGTGGACGACCCCGATTCGACCCCTCTGCAAGGACTCCGGATGCACCAAGGACGTCTGCTGTGAACCAGAGGGTGAGGGCCGAATATCGTTTGGTGATTACACCCCCTATGCTATAGCCACGAGCAGTAGTCGAAGTAGCTATTTGGTGTGCCGTCGAATGTAGAGAACTGGCAGACACCTCGTTGTTTAGGCTTTTCTGAAGTGGCTAAGCTTCCAAGGCCATCAGTACAAGTGTCCTTTAGGAAACCGATGATGCGCACGTGCCTGTGTGTGGTCGTTCGTATCTATCCGTAGACAAGTTCTGCCCGGGCTTCGAGTGCAGCAAGGGCTACACTCTCGTCAAAGACGCTGATGCACCCTCCGCGAGGATTCCCAATGTACCAAAGATGTTTGCTGTGAACCAGAGGACGAGAGCTTAGAAAAGGCTTGTCGATGGTACCATCAATTCTTCATCCACGACCAGTAGTTCATGTTCCTATTCGGGGTGCAGAAGAATGAAGACCACAGGCTTAAATTCATCACGTTGTTGTCCGTTTTTTTCTGATGTGGCTACACTTCCAAGGCCATAAGTACAATACTGATGATGCACACTTATCTGTGTGTGTCCGTTGATATCCGTCTGTAGACAAGTCCTGCACGATTTCGAATGCAGCATGGACTACACTCTAGTGAAAGACGGTGATGAGCCCTCTTGAGGGACTCCGGATGTACCCAGGGCGTCTGTGATGAAGCAGAGAGTGAGATCTGAATATCTTCTTGCCGATCACACGCCGATTCTTACACACGAGCAGTAGTTCAAGTATCCGTTTTAGGTGCTGTCGAATATATATATTATATACAAAGAGGAAATGGTTGTAGCGTCGTTTTAGTGTTTAAATTTTATCTGTAGTAAGGCTTTGGCCTCATGTGCCCGTTAGTGAACTAACGACGTACCCTTGTCTCTCTGTGGCCATTGATCGCCCTCCATAGACAAGTTCTGCACGGACTTCAAGTGCAGCAAAGGTTACACTCTGGTGGATGACGCTGACTGGACCGTCTGCAAAGACTCTGGATGCACTAAGGACGTCTGCTGCCAGCCAGAGGGTGAGAACGTAAAGGGAGGTTTGGTTGGAATGCGCGTTTAGTATATCAACTCTAAGTACTTTGATTGCCTACTTTTGTTACCGCCGCATGTGTGGATGAAAAACAAGTGTATGTGTTTCGTACTGCCATACTGTTTCTACAACTGATTCTCCCAGTGTATTTCTGGAACTACCTGTTTGGATGCTGACAACGTCTCGTTGTTCGCTCCCGTTCCTGACCATGACACTTTAGACAAGTTCTGTATTGACTTCAAATGCAGCACAGAAAACAACGATGCTGAGAATACTCTCTGCGAGGACTCCCAATGCACCAAGGACGTCAGCTGGGATCATTTTAGTACGTACGGAGTGAAATCCCATATAACAAAAAATGTTTGCTGTTTTTGACGCGGATGTAAGATTGCTAAGGACGCTGCATGCACTATGGTTTTCAGTCGTTAAGATCATTACTCAGTGATATGTTTGCTGTATTTGCACCCCGCACACAGCGGAAAGTACACCCCACTGAATGGATATATGCACTTGTATATTTCGAGTTAGGACCTGTATTGTTTGGCTGCTCCTTCCTATGACTGGCTAGAAGAAGCTCCGACATCACGTGCACCTAACACTACAGCCTGGGTGGGCTATGCCGACCCAACTGTCTGCAAGAACACGGGATGCACGAAATACCTGTGTTGCGAGATGGAACATAGGACCCCCGTCGAACACGGGCACCATCTCGTACGTGTATACATATATTTGAACTAAATGAAATTTTACGACGCCCTCACAATGAGTCAATGAACTTGTAGTTTCACACAAGTAGGGTTAAGAGCTTTGGCACCCCCCAACTGCTGCCGTTGTTGCGGTACGGTGGTCCAGGCGTCGTTGAATCTGGTGTTTACAACCAAAAATATGTTTTCAAGTTGTTTTTAACGCTCAGCTAGTACATTCTGGTGTGCGCTGTGAAATCACAGATACGACCTGCGAGAGCTACGACTGCCCCGACCACTACACGCCGGTGGACGACTACCTCACAACCGTGTGCGTGCACTCTGGGTGCACTAAATACCTTTGCTGCGAGAAGGACGGTGAGATATTACGAACATTTGGAGGCTGATGTTTTCTTGTAAATCAGTAAAACATTGTTCGTTGTAAATCAGTGAAACATTGTTCGTTGCGCTAAGCACCGAAACAAGGTCGCACAGGCGCAAGCGGTCCACAGTACACTACCGAAAAGCGTTGGGGGGTATACCTAGCAAGTACTACGTGGTTGGGCGCTGGACCCAAGACTGGGTTGATCCAGCCAACACGTACGATCACCTCACTCAAACTTTTGAGAGGTCTTCCTTGTGACACGTTTATCACCAATCATGATATGCACTTGATTTGTGACCGTGATGTATGCGAGGTCACAGTCTAATGTAGTACTATCCTCAATTTTGCAGGAGCTGTCGCCTTTACTACACCGAAACCAAGACACCAGTGTATATACGAAACAGTTATTTTGTCCTACGTATGGTTAAAACGTTCTCCATTGTAATATTTGTTAGTTGACTGTAGGTACGTTCGAGTTACGGCAGGTTTCAAGTACGAAGTCGTACCGTTCGGTGTAAATTAGAACCATTTGACGCTGATAACGTAAAATAGCCTTTAGTGAAAGTATAGCTACAAATCTACACCGTGTACTCAAACCACCCACATTAATTAAAAAACTTTGACCTCACATATACATATTTTATATGTCTGCCGGTATGCTATGATTTCCACCGGTATGAGCGCGTAATGTTCTGGACGGAAGTTGGTCTGGTTGATGATAAGTATGGTAACGTGGGCCGCTGAGATAGAAATATTATAAATATGGTCTAACCAAATAAATTAGTTACATACTTTCACCGACCCCATACTCGCACAGACACACTATCGTTTGTTTACACCCTTCTTTGATATTTAGTACGTGGTAAAAATCTAGCACATTGTCGAGCTGGTTTAGAAAATATACGCTTACTACGGTACGTTGAAGAGGCATAGTCACGACTACCATCCCATCGACGTTGTATTTTTGTAGTATATATAAATGGCTTTTTGTCACGTGAAACCTATATTTACGCTGAAGATGACGATGGCGGTGGTATTACAGACACGTATTATAGTACAAACAGTGGATTATTAGAGTGATGCACGGGGCACGGAGATAAACACCCCCACACGGACCCGTCTCTTCTACGATTGTCGGTCACCAAGACAGTTGTATTTCTGTCAGGTTCTGCTTTTGCTGACAGCGTCCTTTATGATGCCCGTTTCCCTTCCGAAGTTGAATGTTGCGACTCTGTCAAGTGCTCCGAGGGGTACACTTTGATCGACGACGCCGAAATGGTCGAGTGCAAGGACAACAAGTGCGATGAAAACCAGTGCTGCGAACCGGTTTGCTCGCACTACAAATGCCCCAAACACTGCTCCCCAAAGGCTGACTCCAATAGCATCAAGTGTCACTACTCCGGGTGCGACACCGACACTTGCTGCAACTATCACTGTGAGTATTGCTCGCAGTGAGGCCTTGCACCCTCGCCGTTTGGACCATGCTCTGACTTGTACTCGTCTTGAACACCATTGAGTTAATGCCGACACGTTTGCTGAGTTGCTCTTGTTATGAAAAACACGGCAGCGGCATCAAGTTAGGGAAACCTGGTTGGTATTTGTCCGCTTGCGACCACCCTTAGTGGTCTTGCCAGGAGTATCAAGTTATTGTATTTTATACAAGCAAACATTATGTTGCCGAAGCTTGTGTTGCACTACGAGTAATCACAAAATCCGTTCGGTGGCTTGCCTGAAGTAGTATCACCAACCTGTCAAGAACGAAGAAAGCCACAAGCGTATTTGTCAACACGTCACGAATGCAGGCGCTTACACATTTGTCTGCAAGGGGGTTGGTTGCAGGTTTTCTTCAATCGCAGTCGAGATCGAATGACCGCGCACGTCACTACGGTAGAAGGAATCGCATTTTGGCACCAGCCGACCGTAAAATCCAATTGAAGCTCTTAGTTACAAGTATCTGAGCCATCCCACAGTAGGGATAATGCACCCGACGTTTCTGAGTCCCTCACATTAGGAACTCAATATTTCACCCGATACAATACTTGGAAGAAATTTGTTCTGGCCATCCGGCACTTCTATGCGCTAGTCGTAAAACGAGTGTACGAGATTTGTTTTTCTTTGTAACTGGTAGTTCCTCACTTAAGGAACTCAATTGGTCAGAAACCTTTCGCTCAAAAAGTGCAACCCCTACCGTGGGATGACTCATCTACAGGGGAAAAGGAGGGTGACCACATGGGAGCAAGTAAGATACGTGTTATACATACGTCGTTGCATCTACGAACTCAATGTGTGTTCTACTGGTTCTCTATATTCCTATCGGTCAGGCAACATCCTGAGGAAAGGCGACAACGATGTTTTAATTACATGCTCAAATGAGACCGCTGCCAAACTTGAAGTTTTGACCTACAATCGTAAACATGCTTCGTGTTCGCTGTGCGCAGGAAGCGGCTGATATCAACACCCGAAACGCAAGGACACCCTAAAGTGTAACCCTGATTGAGGATGCACGCCCGGTGCTCGCCAGTCCACGTCGTACGAACTCGCCGACCCACGAACTGAGAAAACGTCAAGGACCTCACTTCCCGCTGACAGCCGAGCTAGCCCTGCATGGCCTAACGGCATGCTAACCGCGTTGTCCAGTTGAAAACGGCGTGTTCAAGCTTTTAGCCGGCGGAAGCCGCAACCTCTTGCCTTGTGCGGTTCTCAGGAATAGATGTATCTTTAACGCAGTCGTGTAGGGCCATTGGAAGGACAGTGGTACACGACATTGGGGCGTTTGTATGTTTTTATCTGATTGGTAATGTCGTATATATTTCGTTTCAAAATCGATGTGGTCCGCCTATTCGTATGCACGTGCATCGATCTGCTAAACGAATGGTCCCTGTCTATCAGTACCTGGTATATGTTAGACACCGCGTACCTTTACCGTAAACATGTTAACGATATTTGCTGCATATCGATTTGATGTTTTTTTTTGTTGCGAGATCATTAGAGTCGACAACAATTTGATCTATAGCTTACTTCGTTGATACAGTTTATAATGCAACATCTGACGATGACCCAACTGGTGTAGCTCCAGAAAAATCTGTTTGCTTGTTGCCTTCGTTTTTGCTTGTGGATTTAGACAAATGCGGACGTAGGACCAGTGAATATATCTGCATGATATGTTGCTTGATGCATTTCCATGAATGTTCGTACGGGATATAACGGCTGCTGTACGGTCATCTGGGATAGGCATCCACAGAGTCAAGCAGCCTGCTGGTAGGATACCTTTTTCGGGCGGTTGATTAGGGGTGCCTCTTCGATCGATTTCCATTTCCAATCCCTCGAGTTGTGTTACATATTGGGTACTGTATCGATCGAGTTATCTGGCATCGGTGTACCCGGTCCGATGGTTTTGTGATGGATATGGGGTGCCAATGAACCGGAACAGGCCTAGCACCGCGAGAGCATATATGATCCTTTTTCCCCAGGCATCAGGCTACGGCGTTCCCCAGCAAGAACGGATGTTGTTGTGACGGGAGCTGCTTCCCCTCAAAGAATATGGCTTTTCCACAGGGATAACATAGGTCGTCGTTATTGGAGCGTATCCGGTAGATTCTATTCGATGTTATATATATTGACATAACCGTGCAAATTTGTATCTGATTGATTCTACGAGAATCAAATGCAGGCTGACATTGTTCAGCAGCTCCGTTCACGCTCGTATTGTTTGCTGGGCGGCTCGAACGAGATTATGCGTGGGCGTCGATATCGACCCAGGGCATAGTTCAGCCCACTGAGTTGCCAGTCGCCCGTGCTCCTTTAAATGAAACGATTTTCCAACATGACAAAATGAAGCCTACACATACAGATATCTTTCTGGTGTAACGAGTCGGATTGTTCGCGCACTGCCAGCACATTTTCATTGAAATGGTTGGAAGTAGGTGTCCTAAAATGCCGTCTGGTGCTATCCAATTCCCATTTTCCGCGGCCTGTTGCTTGAAAAGTCCACATGCCCGGCTTCGGTTTGACGTTATACTCCGACGGTACCAGGGTGTAAATTAAGCCGGAGTAACAACAATGATATTCCTGGATGCATTGGGTACGTCATGCAATATTGCTGTAGGTACCAACGTCAATAGTTGAGACGTTCAGCATCATGAACTAAGCCCGAAGAAACACGCCAATCGCGCCATCACCCCGTTTCAAGTAGTGGAAAACATGCCCGATCGGTAATTATCGAACGAACAAATTGTGTCGTTTCTTGTTTCGTAATTGGTCGTTTTATTCCGAATGAAGTACGAATCAGATGGTTCGGATATTGTTATACTTTCAGCCGAAAACAATATCTATTGGAGTATCCTACTTCGTTACGAGCACAAATATGCACCGCGACAGTACCAGTAGTGTTCTTGTCTGTGCAATCGATTTCCAGAATCTAGGATAGTGCAGTACACATATTTGTTGACAACGCAATTTGCATAGACCTGCTGAATTACGACATGCTTACGACTATTAACAGCCGGAAACTACACTGTTTCGAGGTATGTACCATGTCTACTATAACCGCTCGACACGATCTGTATGACGCTAGTTAGCAACTTGGTCTTTATTTGTGAACTTCCTTGTAGTATTGGCACTCGTGGCAATACAAGGTTAAGCTTGCTTCTTATGGTATCGTGTTCAGAGGCATCTATTTCGTACGTGGCAGAAACAACAATGGGCAGCCCGCTGGCCATTTCATCGCTAAGGCTCATAGATGTAAATCCTTTTGCTAGCGTCGAGCTCGATTCACTACGTTCGATGGTTGTGAAATATCTACTGTGTTTCCTCCTATCTTCAGGACATAAACAATGCGCTGTACTACTTTGGCTTTAGCGGTCAATACCTTTGGCCTACGTCGAGAGCACTCGCTTCTTACGCCATGGCACGCTGCACGCTGGGAACGGGGATGTTTGCTTCCGTCCGTCACCGATCGCTCAACTGTGTCCACGTCCACACCTGAGTTCCAATACGACGGCATCAAAGCCGTCATCCCGTAGGATAACACGTTCATGGTTCAGGGAAAACGCTGAAAAACGCGCACCGGCGGACTTTCGCCTGGTGTGAAGATCGAGGTGTTCGACGAGCATGAACCCCTGGGTGATTGGCCTTTTCGCGAGGTGGTGGGGTTCTCGATGTGGCTTGCGCACCAGACACGACCGGATATTGCGAACGCGGTGGGGGCGATAGCGAGGTACACGAATATACCGAGGGAAGTACACTGGAGGACAGCAGTCGGTATTTTTGAGTATGTATTTTCTACTAGTGGTTTCGGCACTACGTTCCAGAAGGGTGGCGGGCTTGAGCTGGTAGCGGTTTTGCAGATACAGACTCTGCCAACAACGTAACTGACAGGAGGTCAGTTTCCGGTGGGCTATCATGTGTGGTGGGGCATGTGTGCTGTTTATCTAAGACTCAGAAATGCGTCACACTCCCAACCACTGAGGCCGAATATGTAGCACTGGCAGACACTATCAAGGAGGCAATGTTCATGCGCTATGTATGGAGTTTTATTTTGCTAGGGTGTGGGGAGAGATGCACTACGGTTTTCGAGGATGACGAGGGGGCGAGGCACCTGGCACAAAATCCAGCGTGCACGTCGAATTCGAAGCATATCGACGTACGACACCACTTTTTGCGGGAGCTTATTTTTAAGGGGGAGTTTGATATTACCAATATAGAGTCGGGGGAACAACATGCAGATTTCTTGACAGAGCCGCTCAACAACATGGTGTGTCGTTACCACCGGGATTACCTGATGAATCTTGACCCGGTTTTTCCGAGGTAGAAGATTTTATGTTATGATTTTAGAGTAAAGGATTTGTCTGAACTACGTAAAAATCCGAAGATGCTGCCGTTTTTCCCTGGCCAATTCCTAGGATGATACCAGTTTGTTCCTGGTGATGAATTTCGAGAGATTTTTGTGTTTTCGAGTAGTTTCAACGGTTTCCAGAGTTTTAGGTGTTTTCGAGTAGTTTCAACGTCAAATAAAATTCGAGGTGAAGGGATGTATGCTATCTCGCATTACCGTCGCGATCTGTGTATCTTTGGCGGGAATAGGGGACAAGGTGAGACTCTTGTCCGGAGGAACGGGGTTCATTGCGATCTCTATCTTTTGAATTCTTGGCTTAATTTTCACTTTGATGAGCATGACTACTGTGAAATTTTCTTTGATTTGCATTACATTCTTATGAAATAGAGGGAGGGGTTTTCGATAAGGCTGAAGAGAGACTATGAAGCGCCTGGGGGCGGGTGCGGTCCATAATAAATGTTTTCTGACCTGGAAGGTTTGGATAGTATTCTGGAAATTGAGCGTTTAATTTTTGGTTTTTTAAATTGGTGCTTCTGAATTATTGAGTTGGTCATAACATTGGGATGTTTCAACCCAGCGGAGTCATACATTGTTATGTACAGAGCTGGGGGGGGTATTGGAGTATGGTCCTGTAAATTGAGCAAGGGTGTTATTGATTGTGCTCAGAAACACGACGGAGATGTTTATATTTAACAGGAGGGAGTTCCACATATTGATATGGGAATATAGGAGACGGATATATAGACGGATATTCTGCGGGATAAACGGAAGGTTTATTCCCGCAACCTGTTGGATAATAACCTGCGTACGTAGCATGAGCTGTCACTTGACAGCTCAGACATAATATACGAGGAGTCCCATGTTACTGTCTGGAGTCAACCACATGCTCCATGGCCAGCTGCGTCTATACCCTTAGAGATCAATCACCAGTACATTCTAACTTAATTCGAATGAATACGAATGCACGTGTGCACTATGAAGTCACTCTGAAATCACAAAACGTCAGTGTACCAGCACCAGTCACTAATTTCAACATAGCAGTTACGTTGTGGCAAACGCCGCGTAGACGACAACAGTAAGGGTTCGGAGTATATCGTGTGACACTCAACTCGAAAGCAGGTTGAACAACTCCTGCAAATAAAGGCATACGGAAACTATACGCGTTACCCAGACTTCTGGGTGTTGTAAAACGTCCCCCACGACTACGCGTATTGCTCGAACTATGATGCGGACGTACCAAGCCACTGAAGAGATGCCGAAGGTGAAGGTCATGCAGTCGATGAAGCTGAGGTGAGTGATGTAGCCGATGGAGCTGATGCGGCTGGTGTAGGTGATGAAAGTGAGTTGCTATCGTAGTGGATCAACGTGATGTAAAGGTGGTGGTTGATGGAGCTGAGGTAACTGAAGCAACTGGTGTAGCGGCCTCAGGTCTTGCTGTTGCACCTGATGTCGTACCCTATGTTGTTTGGAATAGTGATGAAAGGTGATGAAGCTGCCGCTAGGTCCGCTGATTTCGCGGCCGCAGTAGCCTCTGCTCTACGTAGTGCTCTCTGCCGTACGAGTTGTTGGTGTATCAGCCGTTGCTGAACCAATTGTTATTTCACCAGTTGTTGCTGTAACTGTCGTGGCTATACCAGTCAATGTTGTAACGGGGAAAATTGCTGAGGAGCCAAATTGCGTCGGATCCAAGTTGGATTACGTAACAAAACCAAGTTTGACCCTGCATGATATCGTCGGTCAGGCAGAGGTCACCGACAATGGACGGCGCGATGTTCCGAGGGGAACAGTGATCAGGAGCGTATTTGATGAGGATGTTCCTGCGAGCGTCGTGCTCCACAACTGTCAAATGCTTGCGTTGGGGAGTTCGAGTGTCACACTTGCCTGCATAGATGCGACCATCGAGGTCCTTCACAGAAAAAAGGACCACACTGATACCAATAACTACAGAGGGACTTTGCTTGTAGCCCATGCAGGCAAAGGTGTATTGAAAATCGTCGCGTCCCGCCTCCGCAACTACTGCGAGACCAAGGGATTACTCCCGGAGAAACAGTGCGGCTTTGTCCCCGCACGATCAACGATCAGGATATCTGTTGTTCGTCGTGCGCCGATTGCAAGAGCTTGGACGACCGAGGAAACCCCCCTGCACGTGTGCTGTATCGATCTGCAGAAAGCGTACGACTCCGTCGACCGAGAGCTGCAATGGGAGGTACTCACACGCTTTGGGGTAGCAACCGAGATGCTGACCATTGTCCGTCGTTTCGACGAAGGCATGCGGGCTCGCGTTCGTACGAATGACGGCGAGCACTCGGAAGGGTTTGATGGCACGCAGGGGCTGCGCAAGGTCTGCGTGCTACCTCCGCCACTGTTTAACGTCTTCTTGGCTGCTCGGGAACCATCGTACTAGTACGCTTCAGCCAAGACAAATCCATCGTAAGGGATTTCGTTCAACTTGGTGATGCTGGAGTAGTCGGACTAGAGGAGCAAGAGCCTTTAGCGTGGATGCGAAGGGCGGCATGGGGAATTTCGTACGCTGTGACACAAGAATTTTATCGAAGTCCCCCTGATAGGCTCGAGAAAGTGATGAGAGTCATCGTGCCTGTCTTCGAAGCAGCAGGCCTCACGCTACCGGAACGTATGACATAAACAATGCTTCTACGAACACCAGAGCAGATAACCGACGCACTACCGTTCGTCATCGAAGCAGCAGGCCAGAGGTATACACAGACGGCCAACGTATTATACCGAGGCCACACTATCCACGCAGACGCTATCCTCTCGCCCTAAACCGACCGACGGCTGAGTCTCATGCAGACCTGCCTCAAACGATTCGGCCTGGAATTGTAAGATAGGACGACCGCTCCCGTAGCCTGAAAGTCCGAATACTGAAGGTCGGGGTGATTGAGACCCTGCTGTATAGGCGTGTGACGTGGATCCTCAGAGCGGAATACTTTGCCAAGCTTCAAACGGCTCACCACGAAGTCCGTTGGTGAGTCATTGGCTTTCAGAGCCGACTTCCTCCTGACATGCCATCCTCTCGTGCGCGAAGACCCTCAAGATGACACGTTGCTAGAGCATCGTAACGACCATCCTCAAACGGCGGCTCTTGACATGACAAAGCAAGGCGCGACTACCAAGACGGGTAGTGTTCGGGACGATGGCCGGTGGGGAGAACCCGATACCTGGCGGACAGTTTAAGACTTGGCATAGATTCATAGTCGAAGACCTTAGGGAGTTCCGACCCACCGAAGGGTCAACGGAACTTGCCCTCTTAGTGTTTGAAGTTTCGACCGCACAGTGGTCGACTGCACAAAAATATCGGGGAAGTGGTACCGGTAGGTTCTCCAAGCAGCCAAACGGCTCATGGGTAGGTTGCATGAGGATGAGGCACGGCTGAGTAGGAAGAGCCACGCATCCGCCGTGGGTGATGTCCAGGAGAGGGGGGATATCAGGACGAACAGAAGGGAAACCGCGGTGGACGGAAGTAGGATTGAGATGGCAGTGAAGGTAGCAAGGCACCAGGCCGACAGGGATGTCGAACATGCCCATGCTACTCGTGCCGCCAACTGGTGCAGCTGGTTCGAACGTAGTCTTCCTTTGTCGTCTTTTTTCCTTGTGGGCTTGATCCTCGTCGATTTTAATTTTATTTTTTATCTTCCTTTCTTCCGTTGATAAACCTTCAGCAATAAGTCTTGTGGCGAGAGTGGATGGCGAGTCTGCTTTACTTGTTTCGTATATTCCCTGCCGCCTAGGGGCGGGGCATACGTAACGAACGCAGGACGGAGACTGCAAACAGGGCAGCAAGGTCTCAAGCGGATTAGTACGGAGAACTTGGCTGCGCTACTCGTGCCACAAACTGCTGCGGCCACCTGGAGGGCGAATTGCACTTCGGTTTGCCTCTTTTTCCCTTGGTTCTTACTCTCACTCTGTTTATAGGTTGAATGGTGTTTTCTTGTTTTGCACGCTTTGTTCAAGTGTCCACCAAATACTCCGCGGGGAGGCACGACAGTTTTCATATATTTTCCATATTCATGTTTCTCTTGCGATTTGTTTTCATTTTATCATTTTTGTATTGTATTTTATCTTTCTTTCGTTGTCTCTCTTGCACAAAAATATCTATGTTATGCCTGTCATATCTAGTATGATATGACATTGCATTGTCTACTATGCGTAGTGCATACGTAACAATGTAGTATCTCTTTGGCGTAGTTTCGTGACCACATAGCTTGTTGAATCTTTCTAGGATTGAAGAATCGGCACGGACGCTGGTTGTTTGTACTGGATGTCGACGGGTATACAGGACGGTTTAATGAGAAGAACGCACACATATTCAAGTTATGGAAGAAGCAGGACAATATGTCATTAACGAAGGGTATGGTAGAGTGCTGCATGTTAACGTACACTTCGTCTGCAAGTGTAGAGCATGTGATGAACGGGATTTTGTTCTCAATTCTCCGACACCCCAACTTTGGCGATCGATATAACACGTGTGCATAGACTATCCAGCCTAGTATTTGCTTGACTCATTGAACTCCGAAACTGAAAGGGTACGATCATACATTGTATGCTCGATACCACGTATTTAATGGGCACATATCGCAAGATTGCTTCGTACATGAATGGTAAGCCGGCAGTGAACATCGCACGTAGCAACCCATAACCCATATATTCGCTTATATACACAAAGGCTTCCCCGACTACCGCAGGGTACTCCTAAATTACATTTCAGGGGTGTCTAGAGCTCGCAAGGATACAATACATTGGGTTGGCACTAGCACATGTGTCATGGGAAGCGCCATATAGGGCGTTCGTCGAATAAGCAACATCATACTGCCCTAACAAAAAATCGAATTCACAGAAGTACTAAACTTCACGCTGGCTTCAAATTCAACTGCCAGCTACATCGACCATAGAAATTACCTGAGTGAAAACATATAAATTCCGGTGACGGTTCCTTCGAAGCCGTTAAGGAATATTTCGACAGAAACCGTTTGTGGGAACGCACGGTTCCGGCTCAGCTAGAGAGCATTCGCATGCCAGCACTTCACCAACTTTGTTTCCCGGCATTGGGTACGTTGTCGCGGTTAAGACACAACGCTGACCTTCAAGGTATGCTTACTACACTGAAACCCCCAATCCATAGTGTGGCCGGATGTCGAGGATGATCGTCGACTGAATTTTACTTTGCACTTCGAAACGTCACATGCGATTGGCAAAGAACAAAAATTAACGATGAGCTTTAGTGTATGTTTAGACAGACGGCAATGCCATGGGCGAAGTTTAGGACTACAGTAGTGTCAGACGCGTGTTACAGTACGGTGCGAAAAAATGTGCTGGAGGCTCTTCACTTAAGGATATTTAAAACCCCAACCAACAAGGTTTTTATTAATAGGAAAAAGTGCAATCCGACTATAAGGCCGACATCCTACGTATGTCACGAACAATATCATATAGCACTAAGGGGCCGTCTACGATTCTGTGTTAAGGAACCCGTTCAATGTTAAATATGTAGCAAAACCACGATACCCCTAATGTAGCAGCTGTCGCCAACATGTATTGATCCTATTGCGACATTTCTCGGCGAACACGAAGTTATGGTTTGTTAAGGTATCGATATATTACAAGAAATGGTTCATGAATACTGCCCACGAGACAAAGGTAACATGTCTAACTTTAAACTTGTTCATATGGTTGGCATATTGAGTTGGATATATTTCTCGCGGTTAGCCCAAGTAATAATGTTCCCGCACGCACGGTGCGCCAACCGTGTTCTGGAAATAGTGGGAAGCTACCGTCAGGTAGTGATGTTATGGTGGATGTTGTGGCAGTAAATGTTTCCGGTTCTACGATATTCCTGAACTTTTCCAATTTCGATGGCCGGTGTTTAGAGCACGTACATGCGTCGAAGGCCCGTTCGAACTACCAGACTTTAATTTAAAAATGCGGTCTACTTCATAGATGGTTAGATTCGATTTTTCTGGGCCTTTAGCAGATAGGCAAACCCGACGATTATATGTTCTTCGTCGGATGAAGGGCAGTTACCAAATACGTGAGCACTACCGCCTTGTACACACGAGTGGTGCGTGTAGCAGCCGGCGAAGCAAACGCTTTTTGTTTTCGTGGATCACAGCCTTGTGGATAGATATTGACTGTACTTTCTCCAACCCGCCAGCTGTGTAATTTTGGGAGGAAATAACTGTATATCCAAAGAGGCCCTCGGCAATTATTGTTGTTGTTCCTTGGAGCGTTCATTAACAGGGGTACGATTGTGAAGGAAGACCGTGTCTGACTACCGTGGGTCTCAAACTGAGGAACTACCCCAAACTCACCCGAAACGCATTGACGTGTTACACATTATTCGTTGTATACGTACGCCATCGGGTTGCACATTTCATATAGGTGTGCTCTCAAAACTTCAACCGTGGCGATATGTGCAGCTCTTTAAACGAGGATGCCGTGAGCAAGGTCGGTAGGCTCCAATATCGCAGCGTGTTCCTCTGGCTACACACTCCTGCATTCGCACAATTCACGTCCTGATGGTGGTCTTGCCGAGTGCAAGCGCCAGGCGTGTCTACTTTTAAAGGTCGAGGAAGACGTTGCCTAGGCCAAATGCGACCGGGATGTACCCGTGCCCTTTTGGACTGTTGATGGAGCACTTGCATCCTTACTAGCGCTGTATAGTCGGATTGCCACAACTTCGTTTCACCTGAAAGTCCGGCAGGCAGGTGTAAGTGTCCCGACGTCAGTATTTCAGGGACACAATAACGAAGTATGCGAGTGATTGGGAACTTTCGTGCATTCTTGTGTTGTGTGGTCAGCCTAGTTTGATTATTGAAAACGCGTGCGATGTCTGTGATCATTGAAACCAATGGTTCATAGCCGAGCACCTCCTTGGTTCTTTTGAAATAGCCACGATTTACGTCAGAGTACCGCCCTCGATAAATATTTAGTGACCAACTGTAGTCGATACTAGGTGAAGGATCGTTTTAGAATGCTTTTGAATTGCAAAAAAAAAAGTAGACAGTTTGGGTAGATGATATTCCATCTTTCTGCAGAATCCGCATACGACGAGGAAATCGACGAACGGTCCAACATGTGGAATTCGTCAAGAGGATTGGTTTATTAGACCGCGTGAGAGCTATTTGCTGCTGAAGGGCATCCCGTTGTTGTTCTTGTCTTGATCCTCAAACAATAACTTTATTGGATGGACACCTTTTTGCTGGCATGTTATTGGCATCATGTATATAACAAACGACAAGATGCCGTTTATATGACGCGCATGACAGCCCCACATTGAGACCTTCAGGTTATGTGATCTGGTCTATTACTTCGCTGAAAGCGGCACATTGTCTGGCGTTCGAAAGCATCGTTGCAAGACATGGTGTATCAGTGAGACCATTGGTTGGAGTCACTGCGGTTGCGACATGTCGCTTAATCCATTTAAAAAACGCAATGGCCTCGTCAGTCGTCGGTGGCCGTCGAGTGTACGTCACGTTCCCCATCCCACACTCATGGACACCTTTGATTAAAAACCACGATCTTCTCCCAAACCAGACCGATGTTCTGGTTGATCTACATGAAAAAGGTCCAGCAGGGTACACGGCTGATAGGAAACGTCAGAAACTGTCACAAGAAGAGCCCAACAAGAACCTTTGCCGCTCGATGACCGATGATTGCTACAATAGGAGAGCACCTAATTCATGTTTAACCTTTACGCAGGCTAGGAGCTCTGTTCCCCACATAGAACCTGAACACGAGAGAGATACCATGTGGAACCCAATGAAAACCCCCAGAGCCACAGCGACGTAGATAACTTGGGCACCACAACAATGCGTTCTAGCGATATCGTGCAACTGCAAAACGTCAGAGAGAAACGCTTTTGCCCAAGCGTACCGCTCCTAACATACCACGCGTCGCCAGTTGGCGCATTGGTTGAGTCAGAATATCATCCGCAGCCTTCGAGTCTGTGTCCAGTGACAACGTGCACGATGCTCCAACTCCACCACTGAATACGGCGCTAATTTGTGCACCGCCTCATGCCTCCTATGTACGGTGGACATGCAATCTCCAGTTGAAATATAGTCGTAACTGGGGTAAGTGTGAAGGGATCCAAAAACAAAAAGTCAATCGCATGGGCCGTCTTCATCAAGCCAACATATACATATGCACCTTCACCACTTGTTTATCGTCAATGTTAACGCCATTTCACGTTTCAATAGCAAGTAGGTTTATGAATCTTCGAGCAGGTTGAAGAACAAGCACATACACTAAAAAGTGCAATCAGCAATACCGGGAAGCCAACCCGACGAATACACCCAATACACGAATCAAGTGTAGTGCAAACCATATCACTTGAAACGTCTCAGGCAAACCACAGCGTCAATCGTTTCATCGGCAACGCAAGCGAAATATATCAGGGGAATATGGCCGAAACCAAACTTAGATATTCTGCAGCCGAAACAAACGCTGCTAACTCCGGAACATATTTTGGTTTTCGGAATCGGTTCATCGAATGACACTTTGAACTGGCGACTGCAGCCGACGATCGAGTTCACGATTACGTGTGAACGTCATATACATACAACAAATCACGTGAGTCTCCGCGAAGCAATGATTAGTCGATGGATTAATTAGTGGCGGCGAATGACTGTCGTTCTTTCACAGTATGCCGTCGTCTTTACGACCGATGCAGGTTATGTCATCAAACCGGTGCAGAGTCAAAATACACAGTACCTAGAGTAGAGTACGGAATGCACCGCTGTACGCTGTGGTGTTTCTCCGATGTTCATCCACTCAAACCGATTGGACGCCATTTATTTTGGAATTCAAGTGCAAACTATTTAAATATACTGTTGTTCTTCCAGGAAACCACGCTAGCAGGCGATTGCGCCGCTACACTTCGCAATGAAATTTAAGACTGCCGACATGCCAGTACTATGTGCGCTTTTGGTCATGGGTACCGTCCCAAGGGGATGCGTGGCTCCCTCACTTCGAATTTGATGGCACCTCCCGGACTTAACTGAAGCGAATGACAAGCACCACCAAAAGATAAATAGGTCAAGTACTCTTGCCATTACTGCTTCAGCTGTTGCCTGGCTCCTAACGATTGACGAAAGGGCCGGGGCAATGGGAAATAACGAGGGGCTGTTCAGTTGAGGACCATAGGGTATGCACGTGCTATGCTTCCATGGGTTGGAGAGTATCGGCTGCGTATGAACAAAACGTTTTGTCGGGATTCATAGGTCTCCCTGCACATCGTGATCGTACAGCACTGGGCAATACAACACGCTACTATTCGTGCCGAAAGTAAGAGGTTTGGACGCTTTGTGAGTGTGGTGTGTTTTCCAATATGCTCACAATTATTTTGCGCGGAAGGGGTCCAGGTCACTTTCGCGTTGTAGGGACTGGTTGTGCTGGGCGAAAGTGGCGATCCTCGGGTCTCAGGCCTGGTGATAAGATACCCAATTGTTTGGTTCGGAGCGTGTGCTACTGAGGTGACCATAGTGATGTTGGTTTAGGTGTGGGCGCAAATGAGTGTAAGCTTGAAAATCGAGATAAAGTGTAAATATCGGGACTTCCATCAAAACACGGTCGTACTTGAAGTCCCCAACGTTTCATCAGCAACGGTACCATCCATCCAAAGGGTAGAGTAGAGTAGATAGGGATGATCGCCCGGAACGACTGATTCGCCCTTACGAAGAATTCACACGAGTCGTCACACCTCGTTGTGGAAGCACAGCATAGAAAGTACGATGTTTGCATCGACATGCCAGCTTGGGCAGCTGGCCAACACATCTCCTACGAAGTCACACCCCCTCTTCGCCTGTCATTGAATCAAGCTTACCGTATTCGCAGCACAGTTCAGTGGTGCACCCGAGTGTTCATACTTAATGTTCACGGCCCCGTCTCCTCGGACGTAGTTCTCGGGACAAGCGTAGAAAGAGCAGAACGCCTCGCAGCACTGGCACTCCTCGCACAAGTTGTTTTAGCACTCGACCGCGTTCGCGTTGGTGATGGGCGTGGACCCTTCCGATCACCCGATGGAGTTGCAGTACACGATGCCGGTGTTGTCGTCGCCCTCGTCAATGACTGATTTCACACACGCGCCGAACATCGAAAACGTCTGTGTAGAAAGCCAGGTAAGACTTCTTCAACAAACATACATGTTGACTGACGGGGGCTCTGCGACGGAATGCGTACCATTCATCAATGAAATGAAATTCGTTGCGTACACTATTCGAAGACCTATGCCGAGGATGTGAGATTACTCATCGGGAAGCACTTTCCTTTTGATCGAGGCAAGGTTTGGAAGGGCTGTAACCGAACTCCTCAAATGGGAGGCCCAAACACGAAAGGTGAACCGGTATCATAATATGCATCGACATTGAGTTTGTGATTCATACCCCTCCGCCATATTTGATGTGCTCCGAGAGCAGCACTTGACACTTGTCAAACGTACCCCAAGAGCACTGGTTACGGCAAGGGAGATATGTGGGACAATACTTACCCATACACGCAGCACAGATCGGTAGTTCACCCAGAGTCGTCGCATTCGACAGTTGCAGCCTCGTCGGCCTGTATGAAGTTTTCAGGGCACGCGTAGTACGAGCAGAACGTTTCACGGCATTGAGATTCCTCACACGGGCCGTCTTCGCACTCGACCGTGTTAGCGTTGGCAATGGGTGTGGACCCTGCAGAACATCCGATAGAGTTGCAGTAGTCGTGCTGCGTTAGGTTGCCGGAGAAAAACGGTGGCCAGGGAAAAGATACGAGGGCGTAGCATTTGTTTTTGCCGTTCTCGAAAATATTAATGTCAAGTGTCCCACTGTATTGAAGGCCTATCCAGGTCTACCACGTTTGATCGCCAGGGCGTCGGCTGTGTTGATGTGGTTTACATTTTAGTACACGTAGTAACTGCATAAACCGACGTAGACTGCGTCATCGCCCTTTGGGTCATTCTCGCGAAAAATAGATATTTACGCAGAGTTACAGCGAAAAATCACCTTGTTCTGAGATAAGTGGGTCTTTGTTCGATTATACGACCAACCGACGGAGCAGGATTCCATAGACCACCTAAAAGTTGAAGACATATCACCATATGTTCTCGTAGCGTAAGACGCGGTGCTGCCGAACCGTCACCAGCCGGGATTCAACAGACCACCCTCACGACAAACGCTTGGAACACGTGTCAGCGATAAAATCAAAATGACGTAGTGCTCCGGCGAACATAATTCATGACTTGCGGTAGTCAATGCAATTCTGGGTACGGACGTGCGTTCCCCGACATACCTCTCCATCCTGTTGAAGACATCTGTCGCGAAGACGCCGCTCCACTTTGTTGGCCGGAACTGCACAATGCCAGACGACGCCAGGGTGAGGAACGAGGAACGATGGTGTTACGAGACTTGTGCTGCGATAGAGACGAAGCATTTCATGGCATAAGCTCGTCGTATCAACGCCGAAAGACCACTCAGCAGAAGCTGCGATGCGATTCATGTCTTACGGTAGTATTGGTAGTATGCCTAGCCCATGGGATTGGCCATCTTAATTTTTTGTTTTTCAGACTTCGAGTAAAACCAAATGCTTCCTCAAGCCAGAATCCTCAAGCACATTCGAAGCCACCCCCACCTTCGAACGCGTAACCAGGCGAATATCTTGTTTTGCGCAACAACATCTTACGCCAGGCAGACACGTATGGGCATCAGCAAACATCATACTTAACTGTACGAACCTGACGTCACCAATGTCTCCAGTTTCTCGGATGCAAGGAGTGTCGCCATTTAAGAGTGAACAAAATGTACCATGCGGAGAAATCTGCCCCCAGACGTCGTCGTACTACCATTCCGAGGCCGGTCAAGAGCGTGCCGGACGAGATTTTTGCTGCCACGATGTGTCTGTCTTTCACACTTGCACGTGGAAGCAGAAATAGAGAAAACCAGCGAGTATCTGCTGCACTCAAAATAGAACGCGATTTTGACCTTGACAGCGTAATATTTTGCGTACTTACTCCTAGTTGAGGCTAGCGTGACAGCTGCGGCAGAACCAAGAGTAGCCATAGCCCACACCAATGCCAGGTACCGAGTCATCACAATCTTGAGCTGTTATGTTGAACCAATACAACGGTATCTGCGCCGGTGCTGATTAGTGGGAAAACACGCAGGACGGTGTTGTGTACCACGTGAAACGAGTTGATAACGAACAATGTGTGAACAGCGTGGTGATCAATGCGTGCATGAGGTGTTGGTGGCAGTATGAAATGCCTGGAATAAAACCGATTAAAATACACGAGGGAGGCGACCAGCTTTAGTGCTACCGCATTCAGGTGACTAGATCGACAGGCTCTGCACCTCACTCAAAAATTGTTTTGAACCTGATTTGGTGACTCATCGTGTCAAATAATTCCCTGGCAGGGCATATCGCCAAAGCAAAGTGCATATCATCTTACCCCAACAACTACATACGGTAGGTACAAGGCCGAGTAGCTCTCAGTGGATGCTGAAAAAACAACGCCTACAGAGGCATAACTTGAAACCGAAATATTTAGCATCGAGACGAATACCACAGACATCTGCCCTCTCTCAACGTCGCGCACCAAGGGCAAATACATGCGCCTAACCGCTCAGCCTGATGGGTAAAAAAAATGGGAAAACAAACCTTTGCGAGAGCACATGCCGAAGGTATCGACATTGATTTCGATATATTCAGCACTCTCTGCGAGTAAATGAGAAATGAATTACTTTCTGAGCAGACAGATACTCGCGATATTTCGGGTAGAGACTCGCCAACTGCGTATATGGGCGCCAGAGACACTCGGGCGTTAAATCTGAGGGGCAATGTTTCGCATTGTACGAAACTCACAACTCTACAATTTACAAGCTCCGCGCATAACTATCGAGTCGAGCCCGGTGACTCACGAAACATTTACAGACGAAACATAACGGCCACATCTTGCTACATAGGTTAGCTATATCACGATGGACAAAACGTATGGAGAATTATACCGGGTTCCGAATAATTTTGTGTTGTATCGTGGTCCTCTTGCAAAGGAGCGGAAGCTGAGCCGGCTTTTGAAGTTATGTAGGTAGCTGGAATATGGTCATGATATTGCCAGCGACACGACTTCACCTTGCGGTAAGGGTGCTACACTAACCAGCACATTCAACCGGAAAACTCCAAAGCTCAAGGAAAGCTATAAAGATGATCAGAAACCCGACAGTCGTTTCCGTGTCCGTGACCTGAAAAACATTTTAACGCCAGCGTAATGCCTGTCGGATTGGCGACTGTAAAGCAAGTGTGTACTACCGATACTACATTATGCGCGATCTGTGAACGTTTAGCCATTGTTTCGGTATTCTTGCAACCCAACATGTATTATAATACCATTTCTACGCCTATCGCGTAAATGTTAACTATGTCAACTATCGAAATGCCCCGTTCTGCGAAGGGTAGAGTCTGTGAGTCAACTTCATAATGTAACTTGTGGCGTCGGCTAGCCTTTCGTGTCACCTTGACGACCGCTACCCGGTATCGGCCATGCCGGCCTTGGCCGCATTTACAGCATACTTGATGTCGTCGTCACACGTCCGCGTGCACCTACCACTACCCAAGGTACGTAAACTTTGTAAAGTGGGTATGTTTATTCCAAACCGCTGCAGTATATTCCATATCACAGCGGTTCTAACATCCACAGCCTTCCCTCGTCATGAATTACGTATCTCACCTACTGTAGAGATTTTAAAGCCTTGGAGAACACTTTGATGCTTTAATAGTGGTTACAGCGGGAATGGTCGCTGATAATAGTCGAAGTACTCCTGGATGTCGTGAAGATGTCGGGAAGAAGGGACGACATGCCTTTCCGAAAACGTCACCCCCCGAAAAGGTTCAGCGAGGCATTGCTGTGTATTTCGGGGTAGCTGTAGGCGCTCAAAACATCTCACTGCCGTAAGGCCAAACATCGGGCCATTTATGAGTACTCGATTTGTCTGTGATATAAGCGGTATTATATTCTAGGTTAGGTAAAATGCTCCTGCTGTTGAAGTGGACAGCTGACTAGCAGGTTGGGGCCAAAATCAAAGCCGCCCCACACTTGATCCGTTGCAGTCACTGCATGTACCGCGCGCTGAATTGCACGAAGTCGCTGATCCTTTAAACTGCGGTTTTTCTATTTGAACCCGGTACGGCACTCACTCATCATCATTTATCTAGCCAAGCACGGTAACAATGTTTACTTTTGAATCAGGCTCGTACCTGCCAAACCCTACAGACAGAAGGGTGAAGTCTATGGAGAGTGTCCGTCACAACGTAACGTAGTCTCAACGTCCACGTGCTACAGTAGTCGTGTGTGGCGAACATATTATCAACACATGCCACATTTTCCTGTTTGATATTCTTAAATTATGGCATCTAAGTAAGTTGTAGCAACCAATTTGCCCGGGTATCCAAACTCTAACAAAGTAGCCAACTCACTCCGAGCACGTCTCGATCATGACGAGAAACCTCCAGACGGCATGACATTTGTGGTTGCCACCACATGGGACGCTGACGCATGCGGTGAACATAGCTGTATGACCTGGCATACTTCCGTGTTGGCACACAGCGACATGGCTATCGTGTCACACTCCCGAGAAAACTCAAGAATATCCACCCCGCCGCTTTTCGTCAGCAATTTTCTTTTTCAGTGTAAACTATATTTTTTGTTCACAACTATATATTTTCCACGTTAACTCTTAGGAGGCGTTTCCTTCGCAACCTTCTGGACGAGCCTTTATCAAAGATGTCGGCCCTTCCACCCCCTGGTGCATACATCATCGCGTCTCTGGGCATAAACGTCCAGCTGGCCTTGCCTAGAACAAACATGTATTGCAATGGTTATCGTCTAGCTACCACCAACTTCTATATGGGCACCGGCCCCAAGTTGTCGCAAGACGTGCGCACGACCATCTTCTATCGACGGCGGGATAGTATTGGGGGACAGTTTAATGACGATGGTTACCGTTTGACGCACGCCGCCGAACGGCAGACGACCGAGTCTTGTTTTTTTGCGGTAACGTTGGAAAGAAGCTACGGCAGCGATGTAAATACACTTCGCCTAGTCTACTTGCCCGAGGACCAGAAACTCTCACGCGAAGCTTGCGTTGGATGAATACGTAGACTCCACTAAACACACCTTCAAACGGACGATGATATTACGAAAATGGTGTCTCAACATCTATCGGATCGCTGGGTATTTCATTACACGAGGAGCTCCAGCACCCAACGATATCTGAGCAGAATTTTGCTACCCCTAGATAGTACTCCACTGAACTCGTCACGGCCGATATCTCGCGAATCCGGCACGTGCCCCGCGGGTAAGGACACCAAACTCGGGTGGAGTGTCGCAACGTTCCGCTACATATTCTTGTTCGTTTTTCTGCACAGGAATTGAACACCTTCATCGATTGACGGGTGGTGTGGAACTGCGGTTGCTCTGGTCAAATGAAAACATGTGAACTCATGTGTCTTGCAATCTGTACCACGCACACATCTGACTAGTGCTTAATCCAATCAAATCTGCACCTCGCCGACGTTGGGGGCATTGTATTGCTTCGACTGTGAGCGTCTCGGACTCTAAACATCATATATTTTAATATTCGTCGCCATGTGATTCTGATTTCATGCAGTCGGGCAAACATGGATGAGGACTCAATGCCTCCTGAAGCTTAGGCTTCTTGATCACCAAATTGTCCGTGCCCCTTAGGAATCTAGCCCGTCCCATCAAGGTTCACACTATGTTGTCATGTTCCAGTGTGCATGCTAGCCTGGTGGGTATATTCCGAAGATCACGAGCAGAACGCCCATCACAAGAAACCGCCAGTCCAGAAATACGTTTAATCGTTTGCGGTATCAAGGGTACTTTTGATGTGGCTGCGTGGTGTGATTGCTGCCTTCAGGCGTTCTACAAGGTCCAGTTGGCGTGCGTTGTTCCTGGTTGTTATGACATACCAAGTATATGTGTACTCTAAAGACCTGATATATTTTCTATGTTTTCATGCGTCTATGATCACACTGGCCATGTCTCGTCTGGGTGCCGATGCCACAGATTAAATTAGACACATTTGAATTTCCGTATGGGGCAAATTCGTGTAATCTAAAATGTTGTGGTCGAAAGGGTCTGTCCTCAAGGTCGACTTTCTTGACTCTAAATACCTTATTACGGACACAGAAACAGTTTTGTGGCAATTGGAATATTAGTCGCGATGGTAATGGTAGAGCTGTATCCACATACCATTACTCGTGTTGCCATCGTGCTCGGATTCTGCAGGTCCTAGTGTAAGCGTCATGCAGGTTCTGTGTGCCCAACACAGTGAATTATACCTATGTATCAGTCGGTATGTGATTCGCTGATAACAAGAGTTGCTCCCTAGGGCTTACCAGCTTTCTTTGTCTGAAACACTGCTCGCTCCACAGACATGCATTCGTAAAATCACGCAACACAATTTCAGTACCTGTCTTACAGTACATGTGTGTGCGTGCCAAGCCCTAACACCATTTTTTATCGCTGTACCCTTCTCGCCCCAACTACACATACATACATGCCTACATCGTTGTTCCATTCTCGGCTCCAACTCGAATCATCCAGCTCCGTCGAAACGAAGCCAACCCCGATCTGAATGCGTTTGTTGCCGTATAAAAAACTCTTCTCATCATGCATTGCCACTGTGGGACGAACATCAAATTCTATTTCGTCGATAATGAAGGGAGTGGAATCGCCAGGCGATACAAGTACATAATCAAAATTGCCATCGCTATACTTTCAATGACCGAGTTTTCGACTTGCTTGCCCTATATTGTTAGAAACAATTCCGGTAGGAACTTGATCTCAGAGAGTGTGCTATCGTACGGTATTTGGCGTACGGTATACGGTCTTAGACATAGCGTTTACCTCGCATACCGTTCCAGCGAGTCACTTGCTCGGTAGTGTAAGCACTCAATTGGTCTTCGTGACGCATACAAAAAGGGCGAGAAAGGAACATTGTTTAGCCCCCCTTTCTCAAGGAAGGACGCCGATCGCAGTCGAGTGATCTGTTTAAAGTGTTTCATTCATACCCGTAATTTAGTGCAATATATACATGTTTCACGTGTTGAAAACTTCGTGGAGAACGAAGGTTCTTGCTGGCTCTCTGAATAAAGCAAGCGCGTTGACTGCCCTAGAACGACCAACTACTGTTTGGAAAGGTGAGAAGCTGAAGGTGATGAGCAGGCTGGTAAATCGGGAGACGAGCTCTGGTTTTGCCAGACAACAGCTTGGGAGTTTTTTTTATTATGCCATGTGAGGTCAACGGTATCACCTCGTGCACGTATGCGTTACCCGTCCATTGCTGTTCCACCGATTATATAATAACGACTTTTAGAGCAACCTGATTCATGGACAAAAACTTTGTCTCCGAGTCGTGACTGTAGTTCACTCGTACCAATCAAGGTTAAAATGCACTGGTGGTCGTCGAAGCGGCGGTAATCAAACGATTCATATATCTCCACGGCGTACAACGACATGTGGTTGCTTTTTCGCTTCCGGGTTATTTTTGCGATTAGGCTCTTTGTGGACGTTTTGATGTTAGGAGTTAATCAGATGTTTAGATTTCTACCGCTGTTGCCACGAGTCAGCTGCTGTTGCCGTGAGGACTTATTTGACAGCCATTGCATTTTTTCAAGAGAAGTAGAGGCAGATAACTTTTTCACCCTGGCCCAACCGTAGGTACACCTATACAGAATTAATACAAATAAGCTGTGTCCTATTATTTAGTGATAATTTGAATATTAGCCCTTTGTGTATTTTTGGCGCCGTTTTTGACACACACGTATAGAATTCTGAAGTAGCTATTAATAGTATAGTATAGAACGGTTGTACAGTAATTGGAGTATTAATACTACTAGTAGCTCATGGTATCGGGTGCATGCTGCTTCTATTGATGCCTGTCTAACGGCAGTATAGTAACACCAGTACTCTACGTTAGTAGTTGAAGTAATCGTAGTGGTGGTGGTGTCCGCTCTTATTGCTACTGTTGCCGTTTGTATGCTGCTTCTACCTGGGCTATAGCAGTAGATGCCCTCAACCGTGTATAATGCGTCGCCTGTACACCTGCGAATCATTAATATTTGTAATAGTCGTAGTATGTACAGTTTTGTTTGTGGCGTGCATGCCACTCCTACCTATACTACATGGAACAGTACATCTATTATCTGCGTAGTAGTGGTGGTGCTGTATGTTAGGAGAAACTGTATAATATCACTCACGCCCCCAACCCAATGAGCGATACCGGTTCCATGCTACGTTGCCGTTTAGTCCTATATTATTACGGGGGTCCATAGTGAATGGGACCAATTTTTGTTAGTAAAAATAGGTAAATATATAGGTTTTTATGTATACCATAGGTCCTGTTAACTATGGATCCCCGTAATAGTAGTAGTAGTAGCAGTAGTAGTAGTAGGCAAGTAGTAGTGTAGTATTCATGCATACTTCTACTTGTACTAGATCTACAGGTATTACTGGCAGTGGTGAGTAGTATAACAACAGCACAGCAGTATATAGGAGTCATGCTCCAGCCCATAGTACCGCGTGGTTGCGTGACCTTTTTGTTTACCATAAGTTTCCGTATTGTGTGAGCGATTAAGCAGTAATACATAGTAGCAGCATCGTTAGTAGTAGTCGTAGTAGTGTGTACCTGGTAGTATTTTGCAGAGTGCATGCTGCTTCCACCTGTATATTGCACTTACGTGGTATTACGGGGATCCATAGTTAATAGGACCTATGGTATACATAAAAACCTATATATTTACCTCTTTTTACCAACAAAATTTGGTCCCGTTACCTATGGACCCCCGTAATAGTGGTAGTGGGCTATACAGTAGTAACACTATGTAGTAGTCAACCCATGTGGTACCGTGTGCATGTAGTAGTGTAGTATTCACAAACAGAAAAAGTAGTACTCAGTTCCTGCCGACTACCATTTCTATTACTTCTTTTTCGAACAAAGCGCTAACCCATGGATCACGTATCCGCAAAGAACAGCTATACGGGTGTTACCTGTGACATCCTTTTTGCCTTGTTGCGCCCCCGATATTTTGCGTTCCCCACATCCCGAAGGGGAATATGTTATTGCTATACGATATTGAATTTTGGTGTTGCAGTGCGGTATGATACTGTATTGTACTGCACTGTACTGCAATGTATGTTACTGATGTACGGTATTGACTTTCAGTGAACAGTATGATACTGTACTTGCTGCAGTATACCGTACCGTGGTATATATAATTTACTGTATTCTACTGCACCGCACGGAACTGCGCTTTACTCTACCGCACTGACTCTGTAGTGTTTATGCATGCTTCTACCTGTATTGCATCCACGTAGTACTGGCTCTGGTGAATAGTGTAACAGTATACCAGGTATACCGTAGTAGTCATGCTCCAGCCCATGGTACCGCATGGTTGAGTGACCTCTTTTGCTACGATAAGGTTGTCTTTATTGTATGAGCGATTAAGCAGTAATACATACCTTGGTAGTAGTAGCATAGTTAGTAGTCGTAGTAGTAGTGCACCAGGTAGTATTTTGTAGTGTGCATGCTGCTTCTACCTGTCTGTACTGCATCTGCGTAGTAGTGGTAGTGGTGTATACAGCACTAACACTATTATA
This sequence comes from Macrocystis pyrifera, assembly GCA_031763025.1. Lineage (NCBI taxonomy): Eukaryota > Phaeophyceae > Laminariales > Laminariaceae > Macrocystis > Macrocystis pyrifera. The sequence continues at coordinate 147,615 of JASSKH010000029.1, forward strand.
GTAGTCAACCCATGTGTTACCGCGTGCATGTAGTAGTAGTATAGTATTCACCACCACCGAAAGAGTAATACTCAGTTCTTGCCGACTAATATTTACTCTTTCCTTCGAACAATTGTTTAACGCATGCATGGTTCACGTATCCACTAAGAACAGCTATACGGGTGTTACCTGTGGCTCCCTTTTCGCCTCGTTGTGCCTCCGATCTTTTAGGTTAGGTTACCTACATACCGAAGGGGAATATTTCAATACGACACGATTTTGAATTTTAGTGTACGGTATAATACTTTATTGTACTGTACTGTACTGTACTATACTGTACTGTACTGCTGTAATGTATGTTACTGCTGTACGGTATTGGCTTTCAGTGTACAGTATGATACTGTGCTGTACCCTGGTACATAATAAAAAAAATACTGCATTCTACCGCGCTGCACGGAACCGCACAGTACTCTGCCGCACTGTATCTTACTACGTACACAATAATATGTACGGTGTTGAAGTGTTGGGTACTGTATGATACTGTACAAACAGTGGTGCAGCATTTGATACAAGTGTATTGTGCTACACTGTATTGTGCTTCTACTCTACTGTATTGTACCGTACTGTATCGTACCGCAATGACTGCTGTGCTGTATTGTACTGTGCCGTACTTTACCGTATGCTTCTATATTGTATGGAACTTTAGTATACTATGTGATACTGAAGTGTACTGTTTTATATTGGCTTTTATCCTACTGCACAATACTGTACTGTCCCATATTGTGCAGTGCTGTAAGGCGTTTTACTGCGTCGTATTGAGCTGTGCTGTTATGTTGTGTATTGCCCAGCACTGTGCTACACTGCACTGTGTTGTACGGTGCAGTACAAATAAATCACTAATAATCTACCTGGTATGAAGGTCAGATAGAGCGCAGTGTAAGGACGTATTGTTGTTTCTGCGCATGGCATGTCCTCTAGCGATAGCACGCATGTTTTCAGACGGGAAGCTGTTCCAGGGTAGAGGTGGTGCCTTTGCCGAAAAGCTTTCTGAATTCCGTCGCTCCCCAACGATCGTGTTACCCAGTACCGTTGTAATCTCAGCGACATTTGGTTTTTTTCAATTGTCTTGGGTATGCCCCCGAGGTTGGAAGAAATAAACTGCTCAACATCGTGTTTTTAAACGAGGTGTATAACGCCTTATGCCAGAATCTCGCCAAATGTACGCACTCTCTCTACCGTGACGTGGTTATATGGTAACCGGAGAAAACGGATTTCCGAACAGGATAACCACTCCACAGAACTCAAGATTACCGAACCGTAAACATTTGTGTTTAAGTCCGTATGAATACAGCTTGACACTGAGATAAAACATATCATATGAACTTTTAAACTCTGCACTATTTCGGCCCCATCACTTCGTTTATGCCGCAGAACGTGTAGTGTACCTCAGATGGATGCCCGGGCGGTCACATTTGAATTGCGAAATCTGATGATGTCAAGTATAAGGGGAGCAAGCGCACGATGCCAAAGTGTTGCGAAGCATTCTGCTCGTACCATGCATGTCCTACAGACTATATTCCCGTGGACGGCGGCGACCACATCCTGTGTCACAGCGACCGATGCACGATGGACGTGTGCTTTGAGTACAGTACATCGGGTTCGATGATAGTAGCGGTAGCTTCAACTTTGTTTTACATTTATGTATTTATCAGACCGGTCTGTAGGTTATCATCTTCAGCCTAATCAACGTGTGACATATCGGACAGAAGAGCATATGTTAGTATGCATTGAGTAGTGACATATGTCCATGTCCCAGCGACAACGAATCATGCCCCCATCGGCTGGGTCTCAGTACGTAGCTTAACCCACCAATTGACGAGAATAGTTCGAACCCGCAGAGCGAAATGCGTAATATATGTTTAAGCAATTTCGCGTACCTATATCGCCAACGATAAACGCGGCCGTTCTACGGCAGGAAAAACAAGCGGGATCTGACCACTTCAAAAGCATCAGCACGCAGATGACGGGCTCATTCATCGCTGATGGGACGAATTTCGTTCGGTGTGGACGGCATGCGTCATGGGGTGTCGGCTGTAGTGCTTCCGTGGTGTTGCTGGTGTCAAGGGCATCTCGCGGAGTGCGAGTTCACATTTTTCGTTTATTTCCCTGTTGCAACGCCGTTTTCGGAAGGATTGTTTGGATGGATATTTCGTGCAATGTTCACGACGTACAACAGACGTCTGGACAGGGCGTTGGTACGAATGCTGCAGACGTGTTACGACTTCCCCCTGCAAATACATCGTTCACACACGTGTCGGGTGATGCCTAGACGATTTTCGCTTTTACTCCACCGTGAAAATTGAGTGATACGTCGGTCGCCGGTGGATTCACCAACATTATGATTTGCATAATATTCTTTACTTGTCCAGGCAGTCCACGATAGGACAAGGGATGACAAAAGTGGTTTAGCAGTAAGGTTTCGGGTTATCGCAGAAACGGACCGGTGATCTCGAGCGACGAGCATGGGATTCGTACTGCAGGCCCGGCCAGCCATCGCCTCGATTGCGTTTGGGTTGATCAGTTGCTTGATCGTGTACCTTCTCCATCATATTTGACCAGTTCAACAACCTCCTAAAGACATTGTCTTCGAGTCGTATGGTTTTGATGGACTCGTGGATACGCATGGCGGATGCTTTACACACCAGCATGGTGCAATCGATGGTCGTTTTTTTGAACGACGTGTATTCTAAGGTGTCTACGTATCTATATGCCATATTGTATATTTTGCGAATATACGAGTCGACTCAAGATCCGGTGCGAGTGCAGCGCAGGGTCCCACCTGTCTAACATCAGCTTGGGAGGTTGTGTGGGGCGACATGCTTGTCATCGCATTGTCATGAATATTTTACCATTCTAACAGAGCTTACCTGGGCAGGTCAGGCGTTTCTATACCTTCGCCGTAGTAAATCATGTGAGACTGCTGGGATTGGCGCGGATAATAGAGGCGACGTTTTATGTCCCCCTCTCTTCCTAGCAGGAAGGTCGTATGTTCATGATTGGACATGAATGGTGGCAAATCCGAAATCCATCGTGTGCTCTCGATCACCGATATATACATAGCCTAATGAGGGGAAAGGTTTGAGGGGCCTTGGTATCGTGGGGTTCATTATCATGTGGTGGTCGTCGAGAAACCAGTCCTTCCAACATAGCAGGACGGCAAGTTTGCTCTTGTATAAGACCCCTGTCTGCACTAGCAGTAATTAGTAAGCCTGTGATTGTTTGACGACAAGCGGAACATCACTCTAAAACTTATCATACGAGCCCAAATGACTTTTATTGAATGCTATCACTGATGATACATGGCGTGCGGCTGATAGAAAAGACACCTCCTCCGACTAGGGGAGATTGCATCGCGTGAAAATGAAGATCACGCGTCCGGTTTAGTTAACGGCTCGACCGGTGTTCAATACACTCGTGTTGCAGATGAATAATGGTTATTCTCCAAACGATAGTATCGATCTTAGAATATATGTGCGAAAAAAAATAATGCCAGTACTTTGGTGTGTAATTCGCTCGTGATCAACTCCTTTCAGTGTACTCTGCTTGAAATTTACCCTATGTGGTCAGATAGGTTCGAACAATTACACGAACCTTTTCTTACCCCTGCTTTGGGTTTCCTACGACCTGTTCGTCCCGAAGCAGCTTAGTACTATACCCTCGTAAAACAAAACCCGTCCAGTGTCCTTACCCACTCCTAACGTCACTGTGTTGGTATCTGGAACCCCTTCAACGCCCGCGTCCGCCTTTGTCCAAATATAATTTTATCGGTGTGAATTGTTTATACGGCGTCTCTCGGACTCATATAGAATGCAGGCGTTGGGGTAAAATAACCGTCCATCGATAGGTGTCCAGCGGTAAGCCCATGTTTGAAGACATATTAAAACCGCCAAGTGTTTTTCTTCGCAACGGATACAGCCTTGAGCGTCGGAAAACTAAAGCAAAAGCACACACAACAGGAATAAAACAAAGAAACGCACGCGAGGTCACACGGATAGAGTACGAAGCACCGTGAAAGCCAGCGAATGCGCAAGCAAAAATAATTCGTTCGCGTCTAACGTTGTGAACAGGTTTAAATGCTTACTCTCCAAGCCGCTGTCGTTACTGGCACGGACGATCTGGCGGTCGTTCTGCGGCAGTTCGACCCTATTGAGTCGAAACCGAACACCGTCCACCTGCACGAAGGATTCGCCTGCATATGCTGTCCGTCTGTCCGTCTGCCTGTCTTTCGGTACACCTGTCTCCTTGTACACTAGATCTTCCTACCCTGGGACTCCATTGGCTTGCTTCAGAACGGAACATACGTTTTCTTAGCGGGTATTTCATCTCATGTAAGTACGTTTTTAGGATATTTTGTCTTCGGCCTACCACAGTATACTACGCGCATAATGATGGGGTCCCTTAACTAAAAGCGGCTGTACCTTGGGTCAAGGTCTTGTACATGCGAAAAAGTGGTTGGGGGCAACTTGCGTGACGGAGTTCAATATTTCATGATTGTCTTTGTTTGTCCAGCAACTGCAGTTGTTGTCGGCAATCATTATCGTCGGTATGGGGCACTCATTCTATGGGGTGGTAGCAATACTCGTGGTGGCTGCCAGAGATATTGCCCCTGCAACAGTGCAAAGTGACTATCGGATGCGCCGTGCATTGTTTACCTGTCCTTCGAACGCTGCTCGACGGCAGGACGATGAACGGTCTGCCACCGCCGCCGGTAACATCAGTATTCTCTTTTTACAGAGCTTGTCGCTGGCAGCCTCAATATGTAGGCATTTTACCGACTCCGTGAACCATTGCAAATATACTAGACTGCATGAGTAGGCTCGCCGAGGGAAGTTTTAACGGCTTCGCTTCATTTCGTATCCCAATCATGGTTCAGTATACAAACTATTTATGCCCGGAGTCGTTGCGGACTTAGTATTCTCGCAGTTGTGGTGGCATACGATGGTAGTGGGTTTCATACTATTTTGAGGCGTTTGCAGCACGTTGCCTTCGAGGTACCAGGTATACGGGTCGATATACGTACTTTTTTATAGTCATTCCAAGTCACAGCCTGCGAGCCGGTCGCACTAACTTAGGTTGTACGAAGCACAGCCGTATTGAGGCACTGGCCATTGGTTCTTAATTCGAGTTCAGGTTGGGGTTCGGGCCGGATGGTAAATTGCGAGCGGCCAGCACACAACCTCACTATAATATAAGATTCACTACAAGCATATCACCACGGTTCGGTCATTGTACTCGATACCAGTGGGAGCTACCTTACCGCAATACTATTGTGTGAAACGTATGTGCAACGATGCGATTATTTTTTTTTGTTTCAATTTGCGGGGACGTATCGTCAATATTTCTGTTCACCATTATCACTAACGTCTATACTGTTCTAAGGATGAAGTGCCTTAGGCCATCGTGGTAGCCGATGCCCGTTCTCTCTCTATCTGTCTTCTCCAGAACGCCCATTTCATGTGTTTCCGGATGAACAGAGTTCCATGGTCTCAAGACGTACGAAACATCAAGGTTGCCGGCGGTATCCACCAACAGGCTCAACATGTGAATTGCTGCAATCCATACTCTGCCGTGCCCATCCCTGTTACATAAAGCTTGCCTCCATAATGTTCCGCAAATACCTATTTTCCGCTTGGCAGTCTGTTCGAATCTTCTGCTCGAAGAGAGATCATAGCCAGGATGTGCGGCAGCAAACACTGAGGTTGGCAATGCGGTAGGTCCACAACCATTTTACTGCTGAAACCTGGACTTGTTTTGATTGATGGTGAGTCTGAAATTTCCGTGCCGATTATGACCAAGTTACGGAGACAAAAAGCGTCTTGGTCACGGCATCACTATCATGTTCAAGTAAACCCGTTAACTCATTCCAGAGAGCCCGAGAAACTCAGCGCTAAGCCAAATTAGGTGTCTGCTTGTTTGGAATAGTTTCTGGCGTCCATCGCGGCGGGGAGGGCAAACTACCAGGCGTCGTTTTCACGACATAATCGCCTAGGTCTCGAGCGTTCGCTAACAGATAAACACACACTTGTATTAGCAGACCGGGGGTACCTTGTTTGGGTCGCAGTCATTGAACAATATCGCGGGGATTGAGCCCCTTAGTGGCGAAGCCACGCTATCTACGACTACGAGCAAAGCATCTCAGAGTGGTCTGGTGATAGCTTTCTAGGACCCGGAGGACACCCGCCGGGTTCCGACCGCTCATACAATTCAAGAGAATATCCTGTAAACTGACTCGACCGCATGACACCGATTTGGGGATTCGTGCCGCTGACTCTGTCCACATTGTTATAGGTGGGACCAGCTTCCACTCTATTGCGAATTGTAGCTCAGTCGTGACACTCGTACACAACCCGAACTCACCTCGCGGCACAGTAACCAGCCCGACGTCGCGAGGACTGCCGCACCGCTGCTCACCGCACCAGACCCCATTTTCAACCCGGAATCGTCACAACAGTATTCTCGGTAGCAGGGTCATCATTAGTGGAGGCTTTATTAATAGCAGCAGTACAAGCAGCAGTACCCGCGGCCACAGCAATCACAGTACCAGCAGCCGTAGCAGCGGCTGTAGCTACTGCAATGGTCATTTCCCCCCGCAGCTACACAAGAAGACCCGGCCTCAACCGCAGCAGCTCCAGCAGCAGCATCAGTAGCAGAAGCAGCAGAAGCAGCAGGACTATCGGCAGTCGCAGCGGTAGAGCAACATCAGTTGCAGCGCCAGCTGTCACAGCAGAAACAGTAGCCACCGCAGCAAAACTCCTCTCTCGACGTGCCGTCACATCTACTCCCAGCGCAGTATGCTATAGTCGGTGAGCACCGTGTTAAGAGTTCAACTGCAGAAAACAGGGGAACAACCCAGATGGCCTCGACTCTGTACCACCTGTTATCGAACGCCCGACCTCGCCCGTGGACGCACCATAAAGAAATTAACGGCGGCGCCGAACTGCTGGTGGAGTACGTGGGAAACTTAGAGTTGAGGTTCCACAGCACGAGCTTGTCGAGAATGTATATTTGCTTCCCAGCCCGAACTTAAACCCGCGGTCTCTACTGTCTCTCTAGGCAAATGCGGCAGTAACTCTCGATGCCACTGGCGCCATGTCATGGGTTGGCCGTGTGTTTTGATGAAGACAGGGGGAGGTTCACGACTGAACGCCACCCGTCGCCCCCCCCCCCCCCCGACCCCCTGCCCCCTCTCTCCCATTGCCTGGCGAACTGAATTGATGGCCTTCCAACCCCCCCCTAATAGTCCTGCGTGCACCAGTGCCTGCGACAGAACAACGGGCGAGAGTGCCGGCGGTATTCTTAACGCCACCGTCGCCGAGGGTGATGGTAGCGGCAGAACCATCGGACGCGGTGAGACTGTTGCCACCGTTCCCCTCCCTTCGCCCCCTGTGCATGGTGTGCCGGTTTACCAGAACGTGCGACCAACTTCTACCCACCCTGCATCCCGACGGCTGGTGTTCGTGACGGTAGCATCGACGGGGACGCCGAGAGGAATTGCTACACCACAGCCGCTGTGGGTAATGGTAAGGGTAGACCGGCATGCACTGTTGATCGGTGTCCCTCCCCCCTTTCTTCATATGCTCGACTCACGGTTTTTCGTTAACGTGAGTCTCCCCCCCCCGTCCCTGTCTATCCGTGCGCTGGTGCCTGTGACGACATGACCGGTAAATACGAGTTGCGTGATTGCTATACCATCTTCAACTATCATGATAATAGCTGTAGAACTGTCAGTGGTGGTGAAATCAGTTTGTACTGCCCCCTCCCCACGACATTTCCGGAACCTGGTGATCCGCCAGCGTTATCGGCCAACTCCCTGATTAGTCTTACTCGTCCCCTGCCCACCACGGGTCACCCGGCCTTCACCGCTACCGACCTCTTCCCCTGTGATTACCGTAAAGAAGTTGTGCATATGAACGCCTTTCACGTGTAAAACAGCCACGCTCAAAAGCATCTTACACGCGAGATGACCAGCAGCAAGGCGTCGATTGAACGGATCCTTTGGTCACTTTTAGTGGTTGTGGGCAGGCGAATGGGATGCGTACATCGTCACTCATGAGTAATATGAATGTTTTAAGAAGACACCCAACCAACGGCGTATATTTGATGACCTTGCCGGCCCCAGGAAATCGAGTCTGCTGCGGGGGCCTCCGTACCTCACCCTGTTTAAGAATGATGCGGGGTGCATTAGAAATATCTTCCCACTCCAGAGTAGGAGCGCTGCTCACGTGGCCACGTCGACCCCCCAACTCCTGATCGACGTCGGTGAGGTGATCCAGTGCTTCCTTGAAAACAACGTCATCGAGGTACTGAACGCGCTCTTCGCGAGACAGCGCGTCGATGCGGTTTTCGTCCATGAGCACACTGGTGTATACGGCTGAATCACAAAGCGTGGTCGAGCGTGGTCGAGGAAGGAGGCATGGTCGCTTAGCTTGGGGCTTCGCATATGTTGTCCGGACAGCTCCCGGACCTAGACCGTTACAAGGTCGAAGCGGACATCTAGTTGAACAAGTGCCTGACCCCACGGCGATGACGGCTAACGCCCATTTCAAGTGCCTGCACAAGGGAATATTTGTGATACTGCTGCCGCCCAGCACCCTCGCCTACATGCCGGCCAGAATCCACGCCACCCATCGCACCCCCCGGTCGGAGCCCCAGGCCAAGAGTCAATAAGGAATTAGTCATCCACGCGACCACATCACGGTATGCACGACATGTGGCCTTACGAGCGATTCGCGGGACGTCGCCTGTGAGGTGGAGGGCATGCCGATCATCGCGGCTGAGCCGCAGGCGGAAACGGGCACCGTGCCGTCATCGTAGGAGGCTGAGTTTCACCACAGGGATTTATCGTCAGCGCGGTCGACCGTGGTACCGGAGATGGCGCCTGTAGTAGCGCCAGCGACACTGTAGGTGGCACCGCCGGCTAGGGATATGACGGCAGCGCCATCCGAGGTGCAGACGACGCTGGAGGTGATGTCGGAATCATCCACCCCGGGTGTCAACAATCGGTGAATCGAGGACTCCGAGTATCCCCCGGGACAATAAGCGCCTCTAACTGGGTCGGACGTGCGCAGGCACCAAGCCGTACCACCATGTGCCGCCCACAGCGTGGTAAGCTGACCACGGACTGTTCGATCAGCACACGCTCCACCAGCCCACCCCTGCTGTTCCACGTTGTGATGCGAGTCAACTCCTGGAGTCCCAGGACATGCGAGGAGGCAGTGCCTCAGCCATACCATGACAATGTGTCCCCTGTGATAGAGAGGAATATTGACCAACTCGAGGGAGTTGGGACCTTTGTGAATACTTAACAACAAATGGGAGGGAAAATGCGTGTCGACCAAGTGGGTGTTCACATGCAAGGCAGATGACCAACGTAACGTGGTGAAATCGAAAGGGCGACTAACAGCGAGAGGATCTTCCACGACACCCCTCTAGGAAATCTCTCTCAAAGTAGTAAGCGCACGTTGCACGACACTCCCTGCCTGCTTATGTCTACGCATGTAAAGAACTACACACCACTCAATTCAGAACGGAGTTAAGTTGTTCGAAAAGCCTTTTCCCGCAAGCATGGTCAAGGGTGGCGATCCAGGCCAAGACGGGGTGGGCTTTGATATTAAGAGCGCTGCCGTTGGCCGCCTATGGTCTGTTAGCTCCAGTCGTGCCGGACCACTCGACGGCTTCCATGAGCGGCGTTGAGAAAGGCGTAGGGTAGTGCGTTCCCTGGGGCCAAGAGGATTCTCCTGAAGCGGAGACAGAGCAAAGAGATAGATAAGAGGTGACCTTAAACAATTATTACCAGATGGGATTTATTTAGGCGAACAACGGTACTTACATGTCCTGGCAGAGCGGTATAGTTCATCGCTGCTGACTGATCGGAGTATAAAACGTGTGGTGGATTTCACGGCGAGTGCATACGCCGTGTGGGACGCCTTACTGCTGGAGAGTCGTCGGGCGACCAAGATGTCAGGGAAGTAGGTTACAAGAAACGGTAACACCTAAACGAATGCGGAATGCGTCGTAGGCAACATCTGGAGATGGGCACCTTATAAAACCAAAGACAGGTTTCAACCGATGTTTGGAAACCTAGTAGGCATTTAGGATTCAACGGCTTTAGGGAAAAACGCGCGTTTTTTCACTGCGTACATTAGGTTAATTAGTTAACCGGAACACATCGGGAAAACCCGTGGCATCCGTTAATCTGTAGAGCCGGCAAAAGCGGCCACGCTCACTGCTACCGTGTTTGTGACTACTGGAATCGTATTATTTAGTTATAACGGTGATACGCTTGTAAAACGAAGAGCTGACGCCCCATTTGAAGTATTTTTACATGGTCTTACTGTATTTAATATACATACGTTCATTGAATTCGATGGGGCCACGACCTCGGGTGGGAAACAATTTTTTTGTCATTTCTATCAATGTGGAAAAATCTATCTCTCCTAGCGTTGGATACTGTTCGATTCTGACTCAAATGTTCAAAATCCATTTTGGTATTCGTTTTCACCATGGTTCGACGTTTTTTCGCACTCGTTTTTCGTTAGGGTGGGATGTTTATTTCCCCTCCGGTCGACATACTGAAACTCAATCGCCCCGAACTAATCCGGTACCTTCACCACTTTTGTGTCAACGTGTAGATTTTATAAATCTGCACATGCGTCTGCGGTTCCTCGGTTGCAATTTTTGTGTATAAACTCTCTACTCGTACGTACGTGTGTATTCATACATACATACGTACGCTGATTCTCCTTTCTACTTTGGGGTGTACGACGTGGGTTGTTGTCATGTGTACTAAATGGTGTTTTCTCACGGTCACAGGAATGAAATTACAGCACCTAGCTTTGACATACACGGTAGTTCGTCTGCCCCGCCCCGCGTCGAGGTGGTCTCAGATTTAGCACGGCAACATGAATTGCATGCTGAGCTGTGTTTCCGCCAGGATAGTCGAGAAGCTTAAAATCTGGGAACAGGGGGGCGTGCCAGAACAATTACCCTTGGCGCTCCGGCCATAGCGAAACAAACCAAGTCGGGTGACCCTCTGCAGGTCCCAGTGGACCTCGCGATACCCATACCTCGGAAAACAAATCACCAGATTGTTTTGGAGGGCACACGCTTGATATGTGGGCTCATATTTCGTTAAAATGGACTTCCCTGGGCTATCTACCGTCGGTGGAGCGCGGGTTTTACGTGGTTTTTTAGTATGACCTGAGTTTGACATAAATGGGTCAGGTATATACCTGATTTTGCCACAGCCCTTCTAAAAACAGTTGGATGTCACAAACAATTCTGTGACATGCAACGCACGCAATATAGTAATATCACCAATACTATGCCTAAATTGTCAGAGGTCCGGGAGTGGTGTATGACGACGAACGTATCCGAGACACCCAGCTCAACGTAGAGGAAGCGCTGCGCAGCTTGATGAAGCTTACACCTCACGTTATTGATCGATACATGACAAAACTATTGTCATTCTAGTTCGAGCCGGCCGTAGACTTGCACCTGCAGCGGATCCGATAATATTCGCAACATTTATATCCTTGTATACAGCACTCAAGAGGTTAGATATACATGCATATGGGTTCGCCAGAATAATCCTAGTATAACACGTTTGCAAACTTCCCATTAGTACGAGTCAAGCTGGATGAAACAAAAAGTGATGACGAAAATATATATTTAAAAACGTAGCTGTCGAACACGTCCGCCTTTTGAACGCGCGGCCTATGACGAGAATCAGACGGAAGGAAGTACGTACAACGTACACCACCACATATACAAGAGGTTGTTAGTACCAGACTGCTGTGGAAGTCTCCTCCACATAAACCACGCACGAGGTCAACCACACCTGATTGTCACCAGCTGCACCTTTCTACTAGGAATAAATCTAGTCTTGTTTTGTCATAGACCCTCGTCACGTGCCGTCATGCCGCATTCCCAGGTCTTGATATCCCATGCACCAGACCCCGGAAACGGGCAGGTACATATGTTATGTCCACGACACAGAGCAGTACGCAACCCCGGAAAATATTAAAACCCTAATGGGTATTAGTGGGCGACTGTAAAATATTACGCCGCAGTTGACGTCAGCTATCTTCCAATCAAATGGTTGAAATAACGCGAACGACTGGAGCCATCTTCCAATATATTCGCCGTAGTGACGGGAGCCACGGGAACCACGCCAAATCACGCCGCACACAAACTACGAGAAGAAAGACACAGCTCGCAGCCCGCGCACCCGCAGCCACGCGACGATTGACCTTCGATCTCGGCGTATAATCCACACACGATCAATGAGCTTCGTACCGAGCAAGGCCAATGAGTGTAAATTATGGCCTGGGAAGTATCAAGTAAGTCGTCGTGAAGGGGGCGAGAGGTTGGCCGCGGCGTCCTCTTCGTAAAAAACTTCGAAAAGTTCTGTTTTGTGCCCACAGAGAGAAATCGAGAGTTTTTGTCCTGTTTCCTACACACCAGCTGCCTAATATGTTTTTTGTAGACCCCTGGTCCAATACGCCACATATCAACGTCCAAGGTGTGACAACTGTGATACTAGTGTGGGTCGGAGCCTCTAACCAGCGCGCTCCATTAAGAGTTCGGGACGTAGTCGTTGGGTGTTTTTTATCGATGTAAAACCTGACAAATTGTCTATTTTTGCCATCGGAGAGGGGGTCAAGGTTTTTTTTCGTCTGTCTTCAACAGACCAGCGCCGAAATGTTTCTAATCAGACGCCTGGGTCAGTCCACGCTACATATCACCGACCGGGGTGTGAGCGCAGTGATACTAGGCTGGGTGGGAGACCGTAACCTGCGCATTCTGTTCATATTGCGTCACGATGTCGTCGGTTTTGTCCATCGAAGTCTGCCGAGGATTCTCATAAAAGTTGGCCCTAGTCAATGGGAATGACTACACATACATTGCTCCTGTATCTGCCTGAACAGGGGTTTTATAAACATGGCGCGGCGCGCAATTAAAGTCAGCGAAAGCTGTCCCGTCACGTTTAAAATTTGGCAGTACTGGTGCTTGGTTGAAATGGGACAGTTTTATCTTCTGAAGCTCATTCTTATCGGAGAGCATTTTATTCAGAATTTCCAAACGTCGGACATAATTGGAGATATATATTATCAAGATTCGGAGGCGTTCTGTCATTATTCGTGTAAGTTTCAAGCTGCCAAAAGATCAAGAAAGTCAAACCACACATGTTTGGAAATAAAATATCAAGAAAATCTCAATGAATGAAATTTGGGCGAAATTGTTTTTGAGAGTATGGGAAAAAATCTCTCCGATAGGAATGACACGATATATTGTCTGGAGTGGTTTGAGATTGGGAGTTCGCTTATTTGAGTGGATTTAGATTTACAACCTGACGAGATGATCCGGTGCCTTTACTGAAATCAGCCCATATTTTCCGGTTCAGCAATTGAGGTGTTTCTTCTTAGTTCGATATTTCGGTCATGGGGTCTGATCTTGGCTTCTGGCATTTAGCGAGAATTCTGAATGCTACTACTCTACATACTGCTGTTGATGTTTAGTACCTGGTAAGACAAACCTGTCCACCCTATTACACGATGTCGAAGCTAGATTGATTGCAGGGCGATAGGTAGGACTTTGTTTGGGCGATCTCTTGCTGATTACAGGTAGGACTTTACTATCAGTATCATTGATTTTAAGACTTGATGGTCAACATTTTAGTACTTTATTTTTGGGGAAGTGTTTGAGCCTAAACATTCATATCTTAGGCATTCGTAAATTGTTTTAACTCACTCAAGGTTTTTTCTTGTTGAATTTGGTACGATATTACCCATTAGCTGACCACCGTTCGCCTTGGAACGCTTTACGCGCGTTGTCCGGGAAATGCGGATGTTTAAGCCGGGATACTTCACATTTTGTGTCCCACTGGCTTGTTTCTTCTGGGGGACGTCTCATATGTAACAGGGAAGTGCCGCAATCGTGACACGTTCGGCTTGATTCATCTATATTTTACTTCATCTCTTCATGTACCCTGTGCGTCTTGCTACCATGAAAGTCTTGACGTTAACCCATGCCGTCACACAAGCGAGTGCTCTGGAGAACCTCAAATATCTGTAAACACGTGCCAAGTGACCATATTCCGTACGCAGCCCGCCCTGCGGTGGGCGATACGACAGAACAACGTACCACCAAATTCTGGATAAAAGCGGCAAATCTTGAAGTCGATAAAGTGACTCTAGGCCAAGGTGAAAGGGCTGTTCCAAATATCTCCGAAACAAATATGACGGTAGAAAAGCGGCAATGAGAACTTCCATCGTTAACAGTTACTGCCAACCTAGAACTGCAATCCCTATACAAAATATATCGGCATCGGTTTGGCAGTCGCATAGATGTTTCAAAACAAGTGAGACGACAGCTACAGGAAGCCAACAATCGAACAAAGGAGAGCATGCTCATCAAACCTTCCAACGAATCAACTGGAGCTATCGAGGCAACGACAGCACGACCAAACGAGAGCGTGCAAAACACCGTCCAAATTTAGGTATGGTACTGCCGGATAACACCCACTCGCCTGCTGTATATACTCTTAGAGCATCAAAACTGGAGCTATCGAGCCAACGACAGCACGACCAAACGAGAGCGTGCAAAACACCATCCAAATTTAGATATGGTACTGCCGGATAAACACCCACTCGCCTGCTGTATACTCTTAGAGCAGACCAAGACAACGCGTTTCCGATAAATAACATGTAAAAGTCGAACTATGGCAGCCACCCAGCTAAGCGTTCCCGTCGGAAACACACAAAAAGAACACAAATTTGCATCTGAATTCAAAACCACGACAGGTATTAGTACTTGGTTCCCATGCGAGTTGTGCACGCTTAAACCAACAGCAAACGGGTGTGACACGAATATTCAAGACCATCGGTGTACCCCTACTGACGAAATAGCGTTACTCGATGTATGGGTACCTCGCAGCACATATTCCGTTTCAACCCCGAGAACCCCTGAACTCGCAAACTCATAGTTCTATTTTTTTCTGGAAAATAATCCCTCCATGAATATCGAAAACGTGTATTCGCATCTCACAAACCCAAATGCACCGAAATCCCAGAAGAAAAAATGAGTAAATAAAACCAAGGCTTGTTTATTCCAGTCGCGGTCGACGCGGAACGTCCTACCGTAAACAGCTTAAAGACATATTTAACTGCTCTTGTGCTCACCGTACGTGTTGACCGAAACGTCCCTGTTTGCCGAACGCTTAATATCAGCGGGCATTAAACTCCACCTGAGGCAGACCTCTAGTCAGCGGCCTTGCGTGTACAGCCCGGACCCATGTACGATATACCTCTACCTGGACTCCACCGTCTGCGACGGAAAGTCTGCGTCGTGTCAA
The DNA here is from genome assembly GCA_031763025.1 of Macrocystis pyrifera. Taxonomy (NCBI): domain Eukaryota; class Phaeophyceae; order Laminariales; family Laminariaceae; genus Macrocystis; species Macrocystis pyrifera. The sequence continues at coordinate 163,009 of JASSKH010000029.1, forward strand.
CAAGTACTGTGGTTAACCCTCCCCGCTCGGTAGACGACACGACATCAGTCGCAACGTTGATAGTGAAATGGTGCGACATCACCATGTCCCCACAACCCTCCTACCATCACGTCAAAAATGAACTGAAGTCCAAATCCACGAACCAGAAGCATCAGTGGTCTAATTTAAATATGCACTGCAGGCAACGCAATCAAGGGAACGTCGCCGTTATCGTCCAGGTGCATCGATCCAGCTCTACAACTCTAGGATTATTCACTACTCATAAAAAATATGTAGGACCACGGTATACCACGCGTCGTTTCTTCTTGCAATCATACATCAGCAATTAATAACGATCTGTCCTAGCCGATACGTTGCAGTATACTGTTGTTGCTGATGATAGAGTTGAGACTTCCTGCTACACAAAAAATCGCAATACCAAATTTTAAAGGGCAACTATCAGGTACCAGTGCATTCATCCTGATGCTCGTGTATCCATGCCTATCATAGTCCAAGAATTTCAAATCATCCAACGAACGACCCAAACGGTTTTTGGTCTGGCCTATTGACACTGAACGACCCGCCCTTGCACGCTCAATTTCTGTCTCCTGTTCCCGAGTCCACGGATGAGATGCGTGTCTCCCGAGCGGCTGTGTCAGCGCGGCACGAACTACATCTCGCTAAATCGCCGAGGGATATGGTCCAACTTGACTCGATGTCGCAAGAGGTATATCGGGTGGGTAGCATTAGCGTCAGAAACCAAGCCAAATGGTTGGATAAGGAATGACACCATTCTGCACTACCTCTGCGGGTAGGAGAATGACATTACATTACACTGCGTTTAGATTATCGACACCAAAACCCACAGTGACAACAGAACGTTAGCAACGAGGAGCACAGAGCTCTTACGCTTAAGGCACAGCGTCACGGAGCTCCGACACGACAACCTCGGCATCATCGAACTCTTCTTCCTGCTGATGCTGATGTATATGTGCTGTAAGTGGCTCACCAGCATCACCAAACTCTGCTTCGTCATTCTTACACAGCTGCTGCGGCTGCACCGACGACGACGGCGACGGGGGCATCCACCGAACTCAATGACTTCCACCCTATCAGCTCCAGACATCTGCCAACCTGCATCAGGTTACCGTATCCCACGAGCATAACCCGGCTGACGAACCCTCTACGATACAGGTTGGGTCACGCCAGTTAGCTTCAGGACGAGACCCTCCACATACAGCTCGTGATCCCCACGATTGGTGCAATCAGCCCTAACCTGGTACCAGCAACCAGCCGTTGCTTCCGACACAACCGTGTCCGTTGCAACCAGGTTAGCGTTGACGTCCTCCCACTCGTGTGGGGAGACGTCCTCCGTGATAGTAAAGGAGGCCTTTTGTGATCCGTCAGGTGCCATCAAGTGCAGGTACAGCTTTCCCCTCCGCTCGCCAAATCCCTGATCCTTCCACCGACACTGGATGCTTCCGGACGTCACCTCCGTCTGCAAGTCCTCCGAGTTCCACTTAAGCAGAGCGTTAGAATCGACAATGGAGACATCTGTGAACGAAAGCTCCGTTTCCTCGGCGATGGTTCCTGCCACGTAGAAGTTAGTGAAGGGCGCAGGTTAAATGTAGGCAATTCGTTGTGAGCTACTGGGGGGGGGAGGAAACGTTTCGGCCGGTGATTGTCCGCTCGTCTGGTAGAGTACCAGCGAGAAAGCAATTTTTCTTTGACATCTACAATTTACGGATCGCAATAGGTGTGCACGTACTGTGTTCGGAATTAACGTGGGCAGGCCAGAACCCGCTATTTATCAGAGCACGTTATAAATAGTGAAAAACTGCGATTCCTTATGGATGTTCTTCTCATGTTTCGCATTTTTCGACAAACTTCGCAACACGGAGTGCTGCACGTCAAGGAGGAGGGGTTGGAATAAGCGGGGCAGGCGTGTCGTTGTTCGTCGCTTGTGGTTCAAGGGAATGCAGGGGTTCACAGGTGGGGTGTACACGGGTTAGGTGGCATGTGGGTGTGCGTGGAAGATCAAGCATGTCAAAACACAGTTCTCGTCGTGGTGGCCTATAGGTCAGTATCTACAGCTACGTTCGCCCATGACATGGAAATTTCTCTATAAATGTGCCCTGTCAATCTGTACGCTCGTGACCGGTGCCGCGGCCAACGTGGTACAGCCACCTTGTCGTCAACTGATACACAAATAATGTTCTTCTATAAACGCTCGACGATGCAAACACAAAGCGTACCTCCGAAATCGAGTTCCGACACATGCAAAAACTTACCCAGGCAGTCGGCCATGTATAGAGTGGTTACGGTTTGTCATTCCGAAAGTTCCGCACACATGAGAAGAACAGCCAGGATTGTCAAGGACGACCCTTGTATGTCACGGAATAAGTATTTGTAATTTAGACTAATTGTCGGCGGAAGGCTGTCTATATTGCCATGATTCGTTTTAAAAGGAAGAAGTTAAAAAGCAACGAGCTCCACGCCAGTGGTGCATCGCATACACATTTTTTTTCAATTCGATATTTTACTCATATGGCTTCGCCTGTTCGGGCTGCAATAGCTGTGGCGGTCTTCCTTCGGGTAGCGTGGACCAGCACCGCCGGAAACCAATCAGACACTCAGCAAAAGGCGGCAGACGCTGTTGGGCTCCGGTCACCAACCGTAACTACATCGTGTCCACAGCGTTTAGTTGAAAATGATGCTGTAGCCCCCCCTCATCTAACCCTAAACACGCCGTAGTCAAGTGCGGACTGTACCAAAGTACGGTTGCCAGCACGTCGATCTGCCAGGAATCTGCTGCTCCATAACATCTCAGGACGCCTAGGCCGTGTACAGGGGATGTTGATAGTTTAGGGTTTCCCGCACACCCAACAGCGTGGAAAGAGGGGAGTTCACTTAAAATAACGATTTCAAAACCTTACCTACGTCGAATGCTCGTGAGTTAAGGTCGAGAATTATCAGAAAACATTTCAACAGGACGACCATAGTTGTAACGTAAGCACTTGTACTTGGACAAGGCGAGTGAAGACTATACCCCCTACGGCATGAGTTCTAGCCGTTGTTGCGCTAGATCAATTCTGAATGTATGGGCTTGACATTTGTAGAACTGATGTAGCATCCACGAATGTCCCATGAAGGCTGACACTCACCAGATAGACGCAAGATCAAGTTCGTCAAGTGTAGCGCGTGCCCCCCACCCCCTCCGATTACTGCGGTGATCTGGTACTTGCAGCCATCCGTTGCTTCCGCCAAAACAGCATCCGTTGCTACCAGGGCGACGTCGAGGTCCTCCGGCGCGTGTGGCGCGAAGCCCTCCACGGTGTAGGAGGCCTTCTCTGCACCATCAGGTGCGATCAACTTGAGGTACAGCTTTCCCTTCTGATTTCCCCATCCCTGGTCGTTCCAGGTGCACTGAATGGTGCCGGCAATCGGCGTATAGTCCACGGTGGGCCCCTCCATGTCAGTATCTTCGTAGAGGGAACTATCTCCAAATGAATGCTCCGTTGACTTGGAAACGTTTTCTGGCGTACAGAGGTTGGGTGGGCGTGCGAAATTCGTCGGACGTTCATTTAGGTTCAAACGCTGGGGTGGGGAGAACTGCCCATTTGTTCGTGTCTCCTGTGGTGTAGGTTTTGTCTGACGAAGCAACAGCTACGGCCTCACTACAACGTGCTACGATAGGTCGAAAAGAACACAACGTTAAATACCAAACCGATACCAACCTACTGATGTCACGCACATGCCAGAACGCTACACATGATGGACAAACTCACTGATATATGTTTAGATAGTAAACCATAGCAGCAAATACTGTTCGATATTGAATTGTCAGGCGAGCAATGCAACTGCAAATGCTCGTGGGAAAAATTACCGTACAATTCGTCCTTCTCATCCAACGAGATACACACTGTAGGACCGTGCGCTCTGAAAAATATTTCTGTTGTCAGCATTTCGATTAGACATGCGCCGGTTCGTCTATAGTAAAGTACTGGGATGTATGCCCCCATCTAGGCGGTGGACCGTGAATCAGGCCTGGTTTGGGCTGTCTCGCAACGGCTAAGTGTATTAATTGTAAAACACGATCCATTCTGCATAGTCGTGATTCGAACCGGAGCACCCACGGAAAGGCATCAACGAAAACTGCTTTCGTGATGAAATGGCTATTTGCGCTTGGATGTGGCGAAGCAACCAAACCTACGCATGGATAAAACTCTAGCAGCTGTTGTCTTGGGTTCACATTATCTATACATGACGTCGAAGGATTCACTACCGCTCGACGGAGTTCACCGTTCGGCCAGACACTCACCAGTCAGGCGCAAGACCAAGTCCTTCACGTACAGCTCGTGGCCACCACTTATAGTGCATTCCGCCCTAACTTGGTACCAGTCACCAACCGTTGCTTCCGCCAGAACCGGATCGGTCGCAACCAGCTCGACGTTGATGTTCTCCCACTCGTGTGGCGATACGTGGTCTGTGAGTGTGTGACAGGCCTTCTCTTCACCGGCGGCAGACATCAACAACAAATACATCAAACCCCTCTGGTTCCCCCAGCCTTGATCCTTCCAGGAAAAATCGACGGTTCCCGTCGAAGGTGTGCATTCGAGGGGCTTGGATTCCCACTTCATGTAAACGGTGCGAATGCTTGTCATGTGGATATCTCCGAACGAAGCTTCCATCATTGTTCGTTGGCACTAACTCTGTCGTGTAGAGGGTGCGTAAGGGGGTAATCAGGGCAAGGACGCGGTTAGAGATCTTGCAAACAATATTATCGCTGAAATGGGGTGTAAATGTGCGGCCCGTTCTTCGTCTCGCGGTATAGTTCTCTCCCGAAAGCACCATTACATGGCGCGGGCATAAGCGTTTGGGCCGTTTAGCATTTGCCGTAAAACGAAACCCAGCATCTTACTGGCAGATGATATTTCTACCCAAAGGACCAGTCCACGACATAATCTGCTCGTTTTTTCTAGAACGTTGGCACGGGACGGGTGTCTGCGCTGGCTAAAGAGCTAGCATCGCTGCTGGCGTCTATTGACGACAACGGGATCACACTTGGTGGATTTATATGTTCTGCGAACGGACTTTTTTTTCTGGAAGTTTAGCAGGAAAGGTTAAATTTTACCGTTTTGACAGGAGACGCCACGGCGTCGCGTCAGTTGCCTAGACGGAATGTCCTGGGGACGCGAAACGATGTCTCCCATCAAAAGTAAGCACTGGCGATATTTTTCAAAAACAGTACGTATTAGTTTTCCCGCCATCTCTGCCTCTAGCGTAGAAGTTTAAAAACGATTGCGAGCTGTAGCATAGCAAGGTATTAACAGTACCGTACAGGTGTAAGTGGCAAAATAAATACTGGGTATTCCATAGACGTCCCGCAACGGCACACAGGAGCACATACCAGGTATACCTTACCAGGGATATGTAACATGGGAATTCTACACAGATGGCGAGCGTTTTGATAGCAGGATGGTAAATATCTGGAAAGAAAAAAGTATATGTGTCTTCACGGACAGCCTACTTAACTGACGGATTGCTTCAATGTGCCCGTCTATTGACAACATTGGTTTCATGGTGACCCTGGGGTCGGGGGCTACGTTTTGAAACATCCTTTTATTTTTCATCCAGGACGGCCCATAAGCCTTACGTGATTGGAGTGTTTCATCTTTTGGGCAGGCGATTCTCGTCCGAGGATGTACCTATTGTGTTCCCTTGAGGGCTTGAGGGGGGTTACATTGTTTTGTGTAGAGGTGTCTCTTTAGGGGAAGAAACTTTGGTGTCCTTGGTTCGGAACTTCTGGTAGTTGGGTACGCATTTTCTTCTAGGGATGGTCCGATTATCCATGTGTGCCCCCGTGCCTGACAGTTTCCATCGTATTTGTATGCTATTTGTTTTACGATGCTAATGCACCTACTAACAAATAGAAAACCTTCCTGTTAACGGAGCAATTACGTTACGTATGGATAGGGCCTATCCCTGCGATTTCTTGGCTGTTCAAAAGGTTCATATAAATCCGCTGATGTACATTCAATGGCTTGATATGTCTTGAGGAACGCAAATATCACTCCCCGCAAATTGGATTTCGCCATTCACCAGGTACGACGCATGCAGTGGTGAACACTGTATCGCTGTGAGGGTATATCGGGGCAACTGCAGCCACATCAGCACCCCCACACCCTCCGAACCATACGAGGCACGGTAGAGAAGTCACGGGGAGGGATATGATGCTCTCCTACTTTCTACTCGTACACACCAGCACACTAGACTTCAGTTGTACGAGGATTAACGCGACAACAAGTTTTCGACCATGTGCTTCCCGTCGCCGTCTTGCTGTAAACACTACTACTACAGTAGAAGTGAGATGTTTGTCAAGAGCCAAATGATGTCGCACGTGGATGTGGTTACGAGCACGTACTCAGTTTATGAATGGTACCTGCTTGGTGGTGTGTAGCCCCGAATTAAGAGTGGAAATTGTCTAACGTGGAGCCCAGCTTAAGGCACCGAGACTGACGGACAAGCGCTGAGCTCCTTCTTCCTTCGAGATAGCCACCATCCGCTCTTTGGATAGTTTTCCTCTCCTGGGAGTAAGGTGCTCGCTTGCCGCTGTCGGCCGTCGACAGTATCCAATCAAAGCGGAGTTCAGTACGATACATTCTTAGTAACACAAAAATGCGGCAACATTGCAAAACCCAGTTTCATCGACCAGGCCACATCGAGTTTGGGCTACTGCTGATGACTGCTACTCCGGGTTTCGCCTCGGGCACTAACTCTGAACCGATCAAACACCTTGACACTGGAACCCCTGAGAGGCGTGACTTTGTACGGTATGCTCGATGTTTTTAGTGGGACCTCGGCAGATTTTGTACCAGGACGTTCGCACGAACTCTGACAGGATTATATAATCGATTTAACCGATATCTCCACACACACGATAAACAACGCCGTATCCATCAGGGTGCAGCCTACTCATGTGAATTCAAGAATTTTGCTGTTGGACGATCACCGCAAGGGCTTGGCTTGGAAAGGGTTGGGTGAGTTTTGGTTGACTCGCTCAGAGCTGCTACATCGAGGGCTAACCCGGGCGGCTGGGATTTCGGCTCAACTCTAGCGACCTCAGGTTTTAGGGCTCGACGTGATACAGGTGGCCCTCAAGCCTCCAGGATCAATCCGAATCGTCATTGCTGTGGTATGGGTGCCTTGATAATCTATGTGATGGCCTACAGCTCCCGGTCGCCAACCTGAGCATCCTCTATCTCCCAGTATAAACTGGCTGTGGACAGAAGAAGCTAGCCATATTGAAGTCGAGCAGACGTTATTTCCCATTATTTTATTAGTAGTCAGACAGTGAATCAGACAGACCACCGGGAGTTACAGTTAATGCGTGTTAAACAAATATCCACGGCGGCTTACAAAGGGGTGCCCCATCGACACGGTCGATACCCTGAAGCCCTTTTTTGCTCGATTACTAGGGATGTCCATGGACACGTATTCCCTTGTTGATTGCTACCAGATATCTGCAGTAATTGGTATTAGTCGAGTTTGAAACGGTTTTTTTCACTGGAATGGACAGCTGCATTGCTGGCACTTGGCACCGCTGTCTACGAGAGTAGCACGGAAATTGCAGATCGTGTGGTAGGGTCCCCGGCGTGGGTTTATTCGAGAGACGAGAGCCTACAAAATATGCTACTATCGCCAGCTTGAGTACGCTTGTCTTGGTGTTTGCGTTGTTTCTCTCCCTGCATCTTTTGCATCTTTGTTTTTTAGTTATGACAGTTTCAAGATACGTTTTTGGCTTGATCACATTGGGTTGCCATATTCGTACCTGGTACATACTTTTTTCGGTCGAAACAAAAACAGAGTACTCGACGGCTCATCGGTTAAGAAATGAAGAGTGTGTGCTCTTCGAATTCAACCGTTCTTTTTATCCGTCGACATCCAGAACATCCAATGTCTATGCCGATTCATCAACCCTAGGTCACAAAACTGCGGCTCAGAGATACTGGTACTACATTGATAGATACCTGGTATGAGGTAAGCACAGAGAGCAGTAGACAATGCAACGTCATGACATCTTACTGGATACGACAGGCACGACAGGCACGACGTACATATTCTTCGAAATGGAGAAAACGAAAGGAAACAATGAAAAACAAGAGCGAAGAAAACAAAGAAAACGAATCGAAGGAAAAAAAGGATAAAAGAAGGATAGAAATGGACAGGAAAACCGTCGTGCCTCCCCGCAGGCAATGTGGCAAGACACTAGAAAAAAGTATGCTCAATACAAACAAACAAACACCACTGAAATTTTAGACAAGAGTTAAACTTAAGAACAAAGCGAGCATGGGAAAAAAACAGGCAAACCGAGAAGCGCAAAGCACCCTCCAGGTAGCCACAGCAGTTTGTGGTACGAGTAGCATAGCCAAGATCTCCGTACTACTCCGCGTAGGACCTTGCTACCCGGTCTCACGTCTCCGTCCTGAGTTAGCCAAATATGCACCGTCCCCGGCGCCAGACATTACGACCCCATCAGCAAAGCAGGCTCGTCATCTACCCACGCCACACGACTCCTTTGTTAAGATGTATCGGATGCGGAGTAGGACGCAGGCGTATAGATACATAATCGGTGAAAATATATCGGTAAAAGGTAGTACGTATTCAATTGAGCATACGCAAGGAAGGAGAAAAGGTTGGATAAAATTGAGGGTGTTCGACGAATTATGTTAGATTTTTCATCTTGAATGAACAACGCCCTGCACATTGTCAGAATGCAAATAATAAATAAAAAAAATAAAATAAAAAAAATCGATTATTATATTGTACCAGGTATCAAATAAACATATATATGTAAATAATTTTACACTGGATTGTATAATATGAGCAAAAGGCAGGTAGTTGACAATAAAACGTCTACGCGGCTATCTTCTTTAATCTGTACGATAATAAGTCTGATAGGCTCAACAACCATGCACTCTTCAACAGCAACCGAACGCACATACTCTTGATAAAATCGAACGAGTACAGCCGGAGTTGCAACCAAAACATATTTACCGCGGATTCTTTGTTGTGCGCTTCAAAAGACTGTTTTTGCCTTACCTCCGGCTGTACTGTTTCGATTTTATGAACAGCAAGTGCGTTTGGTTGCTGTTTAGGAGCACATAGGTTTTGAGCCTATCAGCGCTGAATTTCTTTACCACTTGGAGAAGTTAGCCGCTTAGACGTTTATTTCTCAACTACTTGTCATTTTCTCGAGCTATAAAACCCGGTGTGAATATTTTACAGAGGAAAAGAAAGGAATAAAACTAAAATCACAGAGGACCAAGCGCAAAAAGAAAAAAGAGGTGCATCAATATCATCATCGGCAGGAGCGTTCTTCATATAAGAACCATTGTGTTTTACTCCTCGACTTCACGACCAGTCAAGTGTGCAGAATATTGTTTCCGATGTTCGATAGATATGTACAAGCTCTGTGGGCACCAATCAAATAAGACGTATTTTACACTACACAAGGCAGTAGTTACGTACTATTCAGAAAAAAACAGAAGTACAATGCCATGACATCGTACTGGGATGCGGCATGCATGACATACATCGAGACAAGGTGAAAGAGAGCAAAAAAGAACGAAACAACAGAAAAGAAACCTCGGAAAAAAGTTATCGTGCCTCCAAGAAGATGTCGCAGACAACACGAGCATAGGGGCAATATTCGAAACCACCACATAAAAAACGGAGTGTGACTCTGAAGTTGACGTGAGTACAGGCAGCGAAGCACAACGCACGGCAACGAAAGTGACTTCCAGGCAGCCGCACCAGTAGCGGTACGAGTAGCGTAAAGAGACAAAGTCTACCTATACCACCACAACAGCAGTAGTAGTAGTATTACGAGGGTCCATAGTTAACAGGACCTACGGTATATATCAAAACCTATATACATACCTATTTTTACTGACAACATTTGGTCCCGTTAAACTATGGACCCCCGTAATAGTTGTCAGTCTATTAATAGTATCTTCCTTTCCTTCCTCTCCTCTGGTACGATTAGCATAGACAAAGTCTACCTACCACCACAGCGGTAGTAGTAGTAGTTGTCGGTCTATTAATAGTATCTTCCTATCCTTCCTGTCCTCTCCTTCCTGCTTCCGCGCCAACCTTAGAGTGAACGCGCCAAGAATTCCCCTAATCCACAAAACAGGCTTGTCAACCACTAACGAAACAAGACTTCCCAGGGATCTTTACGGTTATCCGTCCAAGCACAGTGCGTTTTTTTTTAACGATCCGGTTCGGTGCGGTTTTAGAATATCGGAAGTCTTACGGTGCGGTTCGGTGCGGTTTCCAGTTATATATTGTTAATCCTACGATGCGGTTCGGTGCGGTTTTCAGATTCTGTGAATCCCACTGTGCGGTTCGGTTTTGTAATAATTCCTACGCTGCGGTTCGGTGCGGTTTTCAAAAATCGGAAATCCTACGTTGCGGTTCAGTGCGCTTTTAGAAAAGCGGAAATTGTACGGTGCGATTAGGTTTTGTGATATATCATACGGTCCGGTTCGGTTCAGTTCCCCGTTGAATCGGATTTTTGACGGTGCGGTTCCAATCCCCATAGGGAAAACCGCACAGCACACGCTTTTCTTTATGGTGCACCGTAGATATAAACCGTACAAAACCGCGGTTTCTTACGGCTCTCAGGCCTTCTCTCGGGGCACTAACGCACCCGCTGTTTCTCTACGATGCACCGTATGAATAAAACGTTAAAAACGCGGTTTCGTGCGGTTTCTGACGCTTTTTATCGGGGCACTAACGCATCAACGAAACCGCGGGCAGAGTATGAATAAACCTTACAAGCCCTCGGGTTCGTATGGTTTGCGTGCTAGATACATCTTGTTTACTTTATACTTTGTACGCAAAGTCAAGAGAGCAACAGCACGAACACATAAAAGAAAACAGATTCAATCAATAATATATAGATAAAAATGAAAATAGAGAGCGAAAAAGTAAATAAAACATAAATTTCACTATGTGTGCCGGCACAATATACAACATACTGGTATTTTTGTAGTTCCAGTTTGATATCCTATTTGTTTCTGATAGTTTCATTTGGCAGGTGTACTTCCTGAGACTCGGGAGTATAAAAAATATAAGAAATACATATTGATAGCTGAAAACAATTCAATCTTTTTTTTGTTTTTCAACGACAAAAATATTCAGAATATGAAATACCATAAGATCAACCAAGCCAGCGGGAACACGTTTGACACGAAACCGTGAAGAAACCATCATGAGCCGTGCCAAACCGTGACCCTATTGCACCGTTCCGCAGCCGATGGAACGGCGGTTTTCTAACGGTTTCAAGTTAACCGCACCGTTAAATATTCGATCTTCTAACAGTTTTTGCCCCGTATCTTGACGCACATGGGACGATGCGGTGCGGTTTCGATGGCATTCCTACTGTGCGGTTCGGTGAGGTTTTAAGAAATCAGGAATCGTACGGTGCGGTTCGGTGCGGTTTTCATATACTGCAAACCCTACGGCGCGGTTCGGTGCTATGATATATCCCACGGTGCGGTTCGGTGCGGTTTTTAAGATATCGTGAATCTACGGTGCGGTTCGGTGCGGTTTGCAGATGTCGGGACCCCTACGGTACGGTTTGGTTATCTTTGAATCCTACGGTACGGTTCGGTGCGCTTTTCCTATTTCGTGATACGTACGGTGCGGTGCGGTGCGGTTTTCAAGAGGCAAAAATGCCACGGTGCGGTTCGCACCGAACCGATAGGAAAAACCGCACCGTAAGGAACCATGAAGACTTGCACTAATGATGACAGGAAGGAAGACTAAGTAAAACAATGAAAAAAAAAAAAAACATTTACAAAAAAGAAGTACTGATTGAAATTCACCCAGCAAAGGACAAAACAAAGGCAAGATTCGCCTTCAACAAAACGATAAACAAAAACAAGAAAACAAGGGGTTGTAGCATCGCTGGTCGTGACCCTCGGCTGGTACAGACACTGCAATGACCAAAGGAAACAACACTGAACAGAAAACAGGAAACCTACATCTAGAAATATTTACGACATTTGGATACTATACTTGCTGCTGTATAGGGCAGGTGTTGCGTTCGTTCGAAACTCGATCCAAAGACATAATGTGGGTACGTTCGGTTTTAGGTGGCTAAGCTTTACACACAGGTTGAGACACGTGACCAGCACAGCAGCAGTGGTCCAATAACCATAACCCATTTGGGAAGAAGACGTATCCATGTGGAATCTACTCACCACGTTGATACATGATTAGGGAACAAAGGGGGCACATTTAATTGTAGAATAAGACAATATCGAGGGCTTTGTCTCTTGGCGCAGGATGCTCACTGATTTGCTGCACGAGACGCGATGATTGTGGCATACTTTTTAGCCTATTAGTATCAAACCTAAAAAAAGGTTTAATATGTTGGCTTGGGAGGCAGTACGGAGGTTGTGACAGGCCAGGAGGTCAATAGACTATTGGTGTGCTTGGAAGAGGGGCAACGAGGGACATGATCCACATCTGTTTCAGGGTTAGTTGTGTGTTTGATCTCCTCTTCCAGCTGGAGATACTGCATAATAATATGGAGTTTCGCTCCTCTTCTGCCTACACCGTTTTACGGGGCGGCACAAATCCCCTTCCCGCGAGACGAACCAAAACCCAGGTACGACGTAGCCTCTTACTGTAGTATTTGCGCCAATAAAATATAGCAGGCGATATATGTCGTGTTTTTACAGCAGCAAAAAAACGCCGGGGTCGGTACAATTATCGCCATAAATATAGCGACTCCTTGTAGAAAACGGCATTTCTCCATTATTACTATTACGGGGACCACAGCAAAAAATAGGACCTACGGTACACACAAATACCTATATATTTCCCAGTTGTTGTACTATTACGGGGGGGTCCATAGTTAACAAGACCTATGGTGTACATAAAAACCTAGATATTTGCCTATTTTTACTATCAAAATTTGGTCCCGTTAACTATGGACCTCTGTAATAATAATATTTGGTCATATTTACTACGGTCCCTCGTAATTGGCCTCAGAGCATAACGTGTAAGGTGCTGGATATGTTATTTTGGAGGCGTGGATGTGCACGGGGGGACAACCACTACGACGGTCATTGCACCAGGACACGGAATTACTCAGCTGTAAAAACTTCGACCATTCCCGAGCTCTCTTATCTACACTCTGACGGTACCGTGTAGGATTGTGTTGGAGACGGTCGAACTGGGGACCACGGTAGGTTCGTCTACCGCTGTTGTGGGAAACTACTGTATGACAGCAAATAAAGACCCAATATTGTTAGTAAAAATAAGAGAAATACTTAGGTCTTCTTTGTTGTGTCGCAGGTCCTGTTTACTATGGTCCCCCGTAGTACAGTCCGGCAACCGTGTTCAGCGTTGTCGACGCACATTCGAGTTAACTACAAGAGTACCTACCATCAGCTGCCTGATAATTTCATTTTTACAATTTCCTCTCTAGCAGGGGTAGCAGAGATGTGGGGAGGCGTTTTGAGTAAGAGTGACGGGCCGGCAAGACATTAGTGTCACATGACGATCGTTGATTTTTTTGTCGCAATTTGAGATTAAAACATATGTATGTCATGTTGATATTACCCGTTCAATCTTCTTGTACTTGATTTTAGCATATACGCGCTTACAAAAAACAAAACAGGCTGAAATGTGCTTATTTTTTGTTCTTTCTTGTACCCTTGGACGTACTCAAAACATATGCAAGCACCGGGCGTAAAAAATAAGTATTAATAGTAGCGACGCTGTCTCCGTGCATGGTTGGCCTTGTTTCTACGGAGGACTATAGTATATGGAACCTTCGCTATGCACAAACACCAATATATTTCACAACTTTTACAAACAATATTTGGTCCTATCTACTAGGTTCCCCCGTAATGTTCTTTCTAGACATTTAATACATGCAGTATTGATTGTGAGAAGTGAGATATTGGAAGTGCCCAAAACGAGTAGTGACCTCTACGATCGAGAAGACGGATGCGTCTTGCGTTCGCCGTACTAACTTACACAAGCTCACCACATGTACCAAACAAAAGAACAATTAGTCTTGTTCATCAAGGATTTAGCGGCAGAAGACACCAATTACTTTATTACTACAGACAGGGCTGATACAACCCCTGGTTTTCATGTGGCGTATTGGTTCTAACCCTTGGAGGACTGCAGTCCCGCCGTGTTGTCGCTGGCAAACCGACCAAGTTGTACTTAAATGTTCTGTCTCTTTAACGGGACCGCCGTTCTGAGATGGTCAAACATCGTCTCATCCCGGGACTACTGTTTTCAGCTCTTGTACAGATGTACTACGCGTACTGTTTGTAGCCTACCTCCCGGGGCCTTTACTAGTCTGACTAATAAGAGGGAAGTGGGAAACTTTTTTGTCTGAAATTATTATGCTCTTCGTTTCGCGTTTACATAGAGAGGCGGTTAGTGCGAGAACAACAAGCGCCCGATACTCACAGGTCGGGGGCAGCAACGTCTTCTTTTTTGCGCCAGATATATTCTTGACAAATCTTGTTCTGGCTGCGGCTGTGGGCTCGAGCTTTTTAATGAACATGCGGGGGGGCTGGGCGCGCGCGTGAAGCGGGTATCCAACCCGTTACACCCCTTCCCCCTATCTGAAATGCAACCCGGACAGAACGCCGCTTCCAAAACGTGATGACGTCGTCTTCCACAGAAAGTGATGACGTCGTTGGTGGTCAGGCGTTCTCATTGTTGTAACAGAAGTGCCCCTACAACTAAGGGACTACCATGGTGGGAAGTGATGTGCGACATTTTGTTGTGCCGGCGCAACAATCGGCTGTCGGGGAATACTTTTTGTTTTTAGAGCATAAACCGAAACTTGGTACACCTACGCCTATTCATCCTCGTAGGTAGATGTATACGGCGTGTGGCATTCTGGGCCTGGGCCCCTCTGTGATTAGTGAAAGCTCAGTATTACCTACAAATGGCTCGAAAGGCGTAGACACACCTGTGGCCGGCTGTTCAACTTGGCGTTCACCTGCTCTATCGCGGTCGTCACGCTTACCAATCAATGAATGGCTGGGCCAATACTCCTTTCCTGGTAGCTCAAGCACGGGCGGTAGATCACACTATATTTTTGTCGGGACCGTCAACCAGGGGACCTTGCCCGCCAGCTGTCGGCGCAAACGCTTAAATATACTTCGAAACTACCGTTTATGATTGCAGTCCATTCTAGAGACTGCTCAGCTCACCTACCGTAAGAAAGTACAACAAAGGTACATTTTTTTTAACTTCTTTACTGGAACACAAATACAAGACACAAAGCACAACGACTGTAAACAGCTGCGTACTGGGGAAAGGCATCAACGTGAGCGTTCAATACTTAGTTTCATGATTTTTTCCGTCTTCAGGATGCTCCAGGTGATATTATCGTCTTGGTCGCCATTTTTCACCATCGTCTTGCGGTGGTTAGCTGGTACACGTGTACACGGCTCTGGTGGTATTTCCCCGGATGATTGATGTTTGGTACTGGCGTCGCTACGCGTTATACCTGGATCATCCCGAATCGGCCTGGCGAAGGCGGAAGGAACCTCATCCTATCTATGCAGCTCCCTGAACGTTTTTGACATTATTGAGCGGCGAGCATACAAAGCTTTAGACGCATGTATAGCCACACGTCGTCGTTCGAATTAGAGCACCTCTCGCTATGCATGGGAGATAGTTGTTACGCAGCACAATCATTTACGTACTACAACACCCTTGTACGATGGCCTGAACGCGTGATATTGGTCGATGTCATCTCCGAGGAAAGGGTATCTGTATTATGTACCTAGTCGGACATTGTGACCATATGCCGTGATATTGTACCAGTATCTCTTTACAGTGAATAATCAGCCCGGCCACTCCAGTAGCACTGTTATGCAAGTATCTCTTTCAGATGAATTTTCAGCCCGGTGACTTCTGTGAGTGTCCTGTGGATGTGTGTGATTTTTTCTTTTTTCTCGTGGACATCCAGAACACCCAGACACCCAGTTAGTGTCCGTGCGGATTGTTCTTTCCACCAGAGAGGACAGTATGCCTGGTACATGCGTATGCTACGGAGAGGGTTTTAGTTACACAACCACAGACACGGACAAACAATACCGGCATGCTAGGGGTGCGGTAGTGCTATCACCGCCTAACAATCACGATAAGAAAGCACAAGACACAACACTAATACGACACGAAAACCAATCCCTAAACAACGACGGAAAGCCCGGGCCGCCATTGGTCATGTATGGTGGCTGCTTGTATCGTGGCAACGGGCTTCCTATATCTCCTCTCCTCACTTCTCTCTTGTCTCTCGCCGTTAAATCACATCGGTTCGGTAGGTTTCCATACCAAAAATTGGCGTGTTTCTTGGAAATACGTACGGTAGAAACAAATAAAAAACATACTGGAAAAAATGCCGATTGTATCAAGAAATATATTTCCACTGCAAGTACATACTGTGCCAGTTCCCAGCCCTATTGATTGCTCGGGCTGGTATCGACTATTTCGTCGAAAATGTGATATATATAGAGAGAGATACCCTGTCATCATTCGCGGCGCAAACAGTAAAATGCGTGACTTTCAGCGGTTTGAACTTTGATGGAGGGCCGACATGCTTAGTTGTCGCCGTGGTTGCTTCCAAGCGGCGGCCGCCGATGACATCGAATCCACGAATGGGGCGTACGATCACTGCCATCGCGGACTTCTTATGGTGATACAGTCCCCCGCATCGCGTTCGTCACGCTGAAGGAAGAAAACCGGCGTTTGTGTCAAAAATCACAATATGCATGACGGCAATACAGAAGACGTACATACGACCCTTACGTTTTCCGATTCTAGGACGCACATACTTCGTGGCAGCATTCCGCGACAATAAAGTTACAACCGTAAACTGCTGAGTGACCCCGCCCTCACGCTCGGTTTGTCCGAGGTATCACCCACTACGGCAAGTGTAATGGCATGCGCCGACCTGTTCTTCTTTTTTTAATTGTGGTGTCCGGGGTATCGCCCGACCCGAAACCGCCAAGCATACTGGTCCTTTCCCTTGCTACATTTTTATGTGTGCGTCCGCCTACCTACCCCTTGATTTTCAAGTAGTTTAGCCCTGATACCATTGAAACCCACTAACTCGAACGGAGAAGACTTCGTCTGCCAACAAGCACTGGCCGCTCCCTCTTACCCTGCAAGGGTACCTAACGACTTATGCACAGCAGAATTAATATTTGCTCATTCTAGCACACATAGTTGTAGTGATTTCCTGCCGTCGCAACATGCTGAGAGACCCCACCCCCAAGACCCATTTATGTGAGGTATCACTCGTTCCGGAACATCATGTGATTGCACGCCAAGTCCTTCCACCCTTCAAACGTGGTTCCCGGCGTATCACCCGTCCAGAGGCCACCATATTATAGATGGTATTCCTGGTGAAATGTCCAATATCTGATCACGAATACCTCCGCCCTCACACCCTTGGTGTGAAGTGCTATCCATCGTGATCCCTCATATATGAATCATGCATGCTCAGCGTTGCTTTTGGTAGTATTGCCTCCGGTCTTTGGTGCCGTGTTTTTTGTCCCTTCGATTATTTTCGTGTTTAAGTCACTTGTATGTGATGGGCACTCGTACTAGTATTTTATAATGTTGTCGTATCATAGTGGTATTCTATTACTACATTGAAGCAACATGGTATTTCTTGGTCGTTCGGAATATCTGTAATATAATCACACCGGCGGACGAAGCAATCAAAACTACCTGGTTGCAGGTGCTCTGTAACAAGATCTGTGCTATACATTCCATCCTTCTGTCAGAACAGATGCAAATCAGGAGCTTTGTAGGCTTTTGTTTTACCAATCCCACGCAGTATAAAGACAGAACAAAAGAAGGTGTCCTTGATTTGCGGTCCTAATAACCCAGCATCCCCCAGCATCCCAACCCTGTTTCCTGTGACCCTATCGTCGGTTTACGCTGACGCTGAACAATCGTTTACTTTGTCACGTCACCCGTGATAACGAACATGCATGCATTCCGTCGACACTCCTGGTATTCCGTGCGCGCCTCGACCATATAGTTATGACCTTTGGATTAATTTCACTAAATGATTTTTGTTTATATTTTCATATTAACGCGAACGATATCCCTGGCCAGTTCGTCAAAGTTTCAGACCGTTTCACTATCAATGGCGATCCTACTCCGAGATGGTGGCGACCGGTTCGACCACCAACACGGATAGCTCAATCCTTGTTCCGCCTTCTGCATGAAATTGAATACATCTAGTGAACTACATGTTTGACCGTCCTCTCTGTCTCCCGGTTTGAGACCAGGCCTATTACGTACTACTAAAACTGTTGGCGTAGTATCAATCAAGTTGCTTGCCAGTTGCCCCCATAGCTCTCCTTCAAAGCATCAATTTACGTGGTACGTCGGAGGCCCTGGCGGTACGGTGTCCGTGTGCTGTCGCTGACGTTACCGTTCGAGACTATCCGCCGCGTGTGACAATGTCTTTTGGCTGCGTTCGCTCAATAGCGTGAGTAATTCCTTTTCGTTGCGCTTGCATGCGCGGTACTCATCATCATGGGCAGTGGTTAATCCCTTGTTATTGCGTGACCAATGTTTTTCAAACTTGACTGCACACTGTTGTTACGGTCTCGCGTGCCTCGCTCCTCATCACTCCGTTGATATCATTTGCCAGATAAAACTGGAAAAGACCGCCCGTTCCGTGTTTTGACCTTGTACGAAAAATTTCTCCATCCGGTACTGGTCGCATTACCTCTTATACCATCCTATCCGTTATGTGATGCTTCCCCGGGTCATGCCCCGGATAGGTATGTAATTCCATGTTGTCTTTTGCCTGCTCGATGGCTAAATACCATATTCTCGTAGTCCGTAGACAACGGTCGGTATGTAGAAAAACTATATACGTTGAAACCTACAGTAGTTTGAATGTTTGTTCACGTGGCGTTGCGCTCACGCCTTTCATGTCAACGCTGACGTAAATTCCTTGTGTGAAAATACTTTGTGTGACTTGCACCACCGACGCTCCTTGCGCTCACGCCTTAACTAGCACACGCTCGAGGAAAAACACATGCCTCCCTGTTGAGCATATTCGACCTGTATCTTCTATGCGCACACGCGCAAGTTCGTGTGATGTACCGTCGGTCTTGTGCTGACGGACTGCCCTAGATATATAAATATACCCCTGACATATATGAGGCTCGTTGGATTGTGTCGTACTGCCGCCGCCGGCCCCTGTTGTGCGCTGAATCGTGACCAGGGCGAGCGCCTGCCTCTTGTGCACGTACTAAACTGCCGATCCACGCGCTCCGCCCGAAAGCGTTCCGTGCGCGGCGACGGAGATCATTGTTATGCTAAATGCTGCCCTCTACGCGTTTTGGCGCCTTCTGTGACTTCTGCTCATCGATTTGAATGATTACTCCAAATAGGTGGTCTCCAATTTCCCCGTCCTCGCGCCTTCGTGGAGGCCTGTGCGGGCGTCCTAACTATGCCATGAGTCCCAGCTCCGCCAGAAATGTGAAACGTTATTCGTTGCCATCGCCATGATATGAGTTCGTTAGTGTTGGGGTGACAACAGACTCGACCGACAAGTACGATCAGTGCTCAGGATGGCAGGCAGGGTATATTACGCCCCGAATCCTCCTGCGAAGCTGCATGAGTATTCTGCGCGTTGGCCAATATACCGTCGTTTCTTCCCCTGAGGAACCTGGGTGTCTTATTTGCAGTGGTACCCAGGGTTTCCACAAACATAACAGTATTTGCAGAAGTCGGGTTGACTTCTGTCTTTGCACTTCTCCCGAGATGGGATCGTGTATCCAAGCAAGGAATCAGCAGACTTCCGCACAACAGAATCGGTGCAGCAATTTCATTTCGCACCCAAGCTATTATCAGCTGCCGGTACTTCCAGAGAGTCGAGCTTGAGTCTGATCGAGGAGGTCGTGGCTTTAACGTGCTGACGCGTGTTGTGTGTGTGTGCCTGAGCAGAGCTACGTAAGGATACATATTCTTAATACAAAATAGGAGTGCCTTTGGAGTGGGAGTAAGATTGAGTCGTTTCTTATACCAAAACGAATTTGTTTGGTTGGCTCCGGTCTAATTCGCAAATTTTGGCGCAATAGCCCAAGCAAAGCCAACCAAACAAAGTTGTATTAGTGTAATAGGCAAAAACATTTGAGCTGAGGCCAAAATCAAGTATACCTGCTCTAATATGACATGAAGCTTCAAAGCGCGTGGTTTCCAAATCTGAATCATGTTTTTTTTTTTTTTAAATTGGTATAATAGGTACCAAGGGCTCCACTTGAACTTGCATAGAATCACCAGACATCGTTTGTTTCGCCACGGCCAGAGCGCAAAGAGAGAATTAGTTCTGGCGCTCCCCCCCGCTGACAATTTTGAAGATTCTCGAGCATCCTCGCGGAACCGCATGCTCGGAAAAATGTTACGTTGCCGTGAACCAAACCTGAGACCACCTCGACGCAGGCGAGTGCATACGAAATGCCGTGTATGTATCGCTGTATACCTCTTGTCACTGCGGAAAACATCATATTACATGTAACTATTAATAAGAATAACTGAAGTACAAAGAACAACCTCATAGAAAAAATGTGAAGCCGGCGTACAGATGGATGTAAAAATAAAAGGGCAAATGCCAAAATCAGGTATACCTGATCCGTTTGAGCCAAAATCAGGTACATACTAAAATCACGTAAAAAACGCGCGCCACGAGCGGTGTGTTGTCCATGACAATCCGGGAAAAACAAAATGCGCCCAAAGCATTAAGCGTGCCACATGGCCTCCAAAATCTGAACTGTTTTGTTTTCTTCAGGGTGTAGGTACCACGGGCTCCACTTGGACCTGCAAAGAGTCACTATTAATATGCTTCGTTTGTTTCGCCACGGCGGGAGCGCCAAGAGTATTTACTCCGGCGCCCCCCCCCCGCTGACAGCTTTAAAGCTTCCAGACCGTCCTCGCGGAACCGCCTGCCCGGCACGAAATGATCTTGCCGTACCAAACCTGAGACCACCTCGACGCGGTGTGGTGAAGACGAAACGCCGAGTGTCCATCGTGCTGTAAAGACTGCTGTGAACATAGAAAACAACAGAGTACACACAACCATTAACTGAAGCACATCGCACACCCCAAAGGAGAAAAATTGAATCCAGCGCACGCATGTATGCATGTACATACGTGCTTTTACGTACGACGTATGAGCACAGAGTTTATACGTCATTAAAGAAGAATTTGAACCGAGGGAGGGCAGACGCATACGGAAAGAAAACACAGTGTACGTATGACCTCTCTGATTGGTTCAAAGTTGGCAAAAATCAGTTGAACGCTAGACAGAGTAGAAAAAATCAGGTGTACATTGGCCTTTTCGTGCCAAAATCAGTTACAATGTCAGCTTGGCCAATAGCAGGGCTCCTGGTGTGTGTTTTGTACTTGATTTCAGTATGTAACTCTTTTTGGCACGAAAGTGGCCAGGTATACCTGATTTTGGCAAAAACCCAAAATAAAAATATACGTACGTACGCGCGAGCGTAGAGTTTTAAAAAATACATACACTAGTATAATAGTAGATCGTCGTTTCAGGCATAATATCATGCGAAACGACCGGCGAACACTCGTACTACAGTACAACTATGTAGCTGCCTGTATTTTGCTTGCATTGATGCAGAAGGTTTAATTGGAAGTATCATGTCACAGTGCTTTGTTGGCTCGCTTTTGGCGAGGAGATGGTTTCCGGAAGACGTGTGTTGGTGGGAACGAAGTCACACCGTTTTGGTGTCCCGCTTTGGCGAGAAACTAGTTTTCGGGAGTCGTGTGTTGGTGGGAACGAAGTTCATAGTGTTTTCGCGAACGCATAGCGCGCACGCTGTTCTTGATAATGACGTGAACATAGGAAATTTCGACATTAGTCCGTTCTCGAAAATATTGACGACCCAATGTTTTTTACGAGTTAAGCGCGTACTTACCCAGTGGTTGTGCAATGGCCGTCCATACTCCAATCCAGAGTGCAGGACTGAAGTAGGGCTTGCTATAATTCCACAACGTGGCATACTTGACGATTCTTCTGCACGTGTCTACTTCGACCATCGCACGGCCTCGGGCCCGCATGTCGTCCAGAGCCTTGATGGCATCCAACGGTGGCTGGAACGCGTCCATGAATAATGTTTTCGCTTCCTATCTATTCTGCATCACAGTATCTGGGAGTACTAGCAACAGCCGCTTCAGGCTCGGCGCTTTCGACGCAGCGGTGTGGCCTTGTCCCTGCGCGAAGAACCCGCTGGGCGGTATCCACAGGGCTAATCGTTCGAACCATACGCCCTGAATCCTGTGTACGGTCATGATGGTGCTACCACAATCGGCCATTGAATTGCGGTATAAGCCACAATTACGTGCGCATCACGACATGCAGGCACTCACACGTTTTGCTCTTGAAGGGGTTGAACATTTGCTATGGTGAGTTGCATGAAAACCCACGCCGGTCGTTTGCACGTGAAATGGTTATCGTCTCTTTGCGCATCCAAGGATGCGTCGGTGTCTTTCCAACCCTGGAGAATTCCGCACGTATCGTTGACGATGCCTCGTCCCTGGTCCACGTTCTTGAATATGCCGACCTGAAAGATGTAATGTGAACGAAGGTGGACGAAAGCGACTACCCGCAGCATTACAGAGTATGTAGTTAGAGGTCGTATCTGCAGTGTTGTGTCCCTGTTGTAGGTGTTCTTACATTGAGACCTCATCGCAGCACGAGTACGTCCGATAGGTGGGCGTGCTCATGACTATCGTTTGACGGTCTTAGTCCCGTTTGAGCTCGGCGCCGTTTAGCTCAAACGAACGCCTGTGCGTGCACCGTCCTGGTTTCCTCGGAAGAGGCTCCCAAGGCAACCAGATGGTCCTCGAAGGCACGCTGAAGCTGCGCGTCGAGCACCGACGAGGGTTTCCTGTTATTGTATCCATCTGAAATATCGAACCCTATGGTTCGAGCCGTTGTCCCCTCTGAAGAAGTGCACATTGAGGCTGGTTGGACATCGTCCCGAGGTGGGCAACAGTCAGGACACGACCTCCGGTGACGTGGTTGGCCATGACGTTGGTGATGCTGTGCTTATGCCGTCGAACATCCGGGAAAGTGTACCCGAATTGGGTAGCCTGCAGGTACAGCACGTTGGAGCATCAATAGCAATGATTTGTGTATCACCACCCCTGCAATGTTGCCTGGATGGTGTAAGACGATGGAAGGCGCAGTCAATATGTGCAGCGGTACAACAGCAGTAGTCGCATCTGAAGTCAAAGAATTATACAAGATTTGAAATATTATACGAGTAATCGCAAGCTACCTTCAAAAACGCATGGATTTGTAGGGCACGTGTACGAGTACCAGCAACTCGAGTTTCGACGTTTGAGAGGTACCTCGTATGAAGGGTGAAAAATAAACTGCCTGTACTAAAATATACGTATTTACCTTATGTCTAGGTAGATACTAGGGGAACCTTATTTTGGTTACATCAGTACTTGTATCTCGTACTTGCGACTTCATCTGTACTAGAGGTTGCTTGTCTGTACTAGAAGTTGTTGAAGAAGTATTCGTACCTGCAGTACTCGGAGTTTGGTTGCGATGTATAACGCACGAGGTCGAAAATACCGTTGAAGGCTTCAATAATTTAAATTATCATGTCCAACGTACAGCAGTACGTATTGCGCAAACTATCGTACCTTGTTGGTGTTGAGGTTCATTCATCCCGTTGAGGATCGAGTAGAAGCCGCAGTTCCCATCTCCTTGGCACTCAACCTTTCCTGCGCTATCAGCCAGTAGTAGTAGTGGAGTGCGCTGGTACACATGTTCTGGATGTCCTGCTGATGCCCTCGCAAGGTGGTCGGGTGTGCCAGGACGCTATGGCCTCTGCCAGATGATATCAGCAAGAGGGCTTCCAGCGAGGGACTCCACCAGTCTCGCTGGCCTCGCACTCAGTAAGTCTTGTTCTTAGAGCTTGTATTATCACGGAGTGATCCTCATCGGACCACGAGCCAGGTGGCTAGGGGACATCACACAGGATCCCCGGCCACTGCTCCACTCACACATGCGATTACACTGAAACCTCCACGGCTTGGTATCTTTTGGCTACAGCACCCCCAAAGCGAGTTCACTCGACACGAACGAGCTTGACAAAACCAAAAAACCAAGACGAAATCGCATGCGGCAAATCACAAATCAATGCTGAACTCTGAAGCAATTTTAATCTTGAGCGCACGGGTCATCCGTAATTTGCGCAATTCCTTCACGACGAATTCAGGCGCAGCAGAATAAATCGACCGCAAAGACTCCCACGTGCGCTCCTCTGCTTCGAAACCATCCCAATCGACCAAGACAATCACCTCGTTGGCATCATCTTCGGCCACATGCACCACAGCATTCATGCGGCATTCACCCTGCGCAAAGGAATGTTGGAAAACATCCTTCAGATCAGCGGTGACGTTCAACGTCGCATCCGCATAAAATCGTAAACGAGCCACGTGAGCTTGATGCACCTTCCCAGAAACGATGTTCTGAACTGAGTACACATGATCATGATCAGCTGCTACCACACGCCACGGACCAGTCCATGTGGACAACAATTTCGGTGTGACACCCTGCCGACGAACACGAGCATACAACACGAAATCACCAACCGCAAATTTTGGCAACACCACCTGGCCCTGAGCCTGTTTACGTTTGTTGTCGCGAGACACGGCAACAGCTGCGCGAATATCGGCGCAAAATCTCTCCTGCTCTGCAACGACTTCACGGACGTTCGCACG
Organism: Macrocystis pyrifera; assembly: GCA_031763025.1. Classification (NCBI taxonomy): domain Eukaryota; class Phaeophyceae; order Laminariales; family Laminariaceae; genus Macrocystis; species Macrocystis pyrifera. Next base: position 187,837 of record JASSKH010000029.1, read on the forward strand.
CAACAAGTCAGCATTCATCACGTCAACATTCCACCTGCCATCAGACTCAGAAACGAGCGCCGAGAAATCGGTACGCGGAGCACGCCCAAACATCACGCTGTACGGAGTGCTTCGGTAACGTTCACGAAACGAAGTGTTCAAGGCCCACTGAGCGGCCGGCAAAACATCAACCCACTCCGAAACCTGACGACGCTGTTCTGACAGAATGGAACGCAGAGCACGTACCACCTCTTTTACCATGCGTTCACACGTACCGTTCGACCACGGCGTGTAAGCGACAGCAAAACGATGTTCGATGTGCAACGCGTCGCTCAACAAAGCAAGCACCCTGTTCTTGAAATGCGTGGCGGTATCACTCACCCACACACGCGGCACCCCCAAAGTCTTACACCAGGCTAGCAAATGCTTCGCTGTGACCTCGGCTGTACAAGCCTCGGCCGGTTCCAACGCCACGTAGTTGGACAAATCATCCATGATGACCAAAACATATCGGAAACCATCCTCATCAGGCAGGCCATCGCTACCTTCGGGCCCGCTGTGGCCAACATACAAAAAATCAAAGTGCACCACTTCTCTCCCGGAGCGGTACCATGCACCGTGTCTCCGTAGGGACGAGGAATGAGTGCACCTGCACGCGTGTCTACACAGTGCAAACACTGGCGAACGAATTCGCGAACCTGAGAATCCATGTGAGGCCAAACACAATATTCCTTCAGGCGAAACAAAGTCGGCGCCACACCACGGTGACCAGCCGAGCGCATGTGCGCGCACACCATCAAACGAGTTTGAAGAGCAAGATCATCCGGCGGAATCCACAAGACGTCACGCACCCCCAAACACGCACACGAAACAAACCATCATCGGCCAAGGTAGCTTGACCGAAGGTTGTCGAAAATTCATGAACACCAACGCCGATACGAGCGACAGACCTTTGTTGCGAGGCACGAATCACATCCAATGCGGGAAGCGAATCGTCAGCATTACATGGGCTGTGCACGGCAACCTAACGAACAGGCACCGTAGGAACTTTGACCCAACGAGACAACAGATCCCCCCAACAGTTTCGATCGCCAGGGATGTGTTCGATTGCATAGCGGTATTGTCCTAAAACACCCTTCCAATTCTCTAGGCGTTGTGCCATGGTCTTTGTGACCGTCGTGACACACTTCTCCGGATTGAAAATGTACTGCAAGTTTCGATGATCAGTAAAGATATGAACACCACCCCAAAGCAGGTATTCGAGCCTCCGGAACGTATTAACGATCGCAAAACCTTCTTTGTCGACAGTCGCCCAGCGCAACTGCGAACCTGTGAACGAACCACTCAGAAATCCGAGAGGCTCGTGAGACATGCTTTCCAACGCCAATCCACTGCGAAATTCGTGTTCAGGCACTTGGGTGAGAAAACTACCCCAATGGAAATCAGAAGCGTCAGGAAACATCAAAACAACGCACCCGGGACGAGGATGATGAAGCGGCACTGCTTGCGCCACCAAACCCCGTGCGGCATTCCACGCCCGCACCCGATCCTCCGTCCACGCGGTATCCTTGATGACACGATTGCGCGCCACTCGCTTAGTCCGACGTGTAGCCCCAACAAGGAGCTCCTCCAAAAAATCACGTAACGGTGCTACCGTTTCCGCTAAACGTGGTAACGATGTACGCAACCAGTTGACAGCCTGCAAGAATTGCATTAGTTCTCCAGCGTTTTCGGGACGACGCATTTCACTTAAACCTTGCACTCGAGCGGGGTCATGGGACACGACACCATTGGAATACACCTTACCACACCAGACCAGTTCACGAGAGAAGAAGGTACACTTGTGGGCGGCGACAAACAGTCCAACATTCTCCAGGCGTTCAAGAATGTCATCAAGCAGCTGCAGAAGAGCTTCTTCGGTGTCTGCGAAAAAGAAAACGTCATCGACCCAAACTTTGCAATCCAAACCACGCAACACTTCAGTCATGACACCTTGGAAATAAGAAGTCGCATTCAAAACACCTTGGGGAACACGGGTAGGCGTGAACAAACCGTCGCTTGTCGCCATGGTGAAGACGTCTTGCGCCTCCGGAGCCAAAGGCATCTGCCAGTACCCTTGAAGTAGGTCCAGCTTGCCGAAGAAACGCGCCCCCAGCAGATCTCCCATGTCTTCATGGTTGGGCATGACGCCCGGGGACTTCTCCACCTGTGCGTTCACCGCCGAGTAGTCGCTCACCAAACGGAAAGAGTCCTTCTTGGGCACCGCCATCGCCGGACTCGCCCACACCGCCTGGATGTTGTGGTAGACAAAGCCAAAAAACACCAAAGCAGCAATGCACTTCGAGAGCCAGTCCCTTTTCGTCGGTTCGTACCGACGTGGCGTTGCCTTGACAGGCTTCGCCTGTTGCTTCAGCTGCACTCGCATCGGCTCCACTTGCGCTGGCGGATCACCACACAGCGCACGGCGAAAAGCACCCACGCGACGAGCCAAAATTTCGCGCAAACGGGTTGCTCCGCCGACGCTTAATCCACTCTGCTCTGCCTGCTGCACGCTGTCCTCCAACGCCCGTTCTCGGGCCGTCCGCTCCGCCTCCGGATCCATGAACATGTCTGGCCCCCGGTCGACCAAATGTTCCACCGCCTTGTCCTCCGGAGCATCCACCGTAGCCTCGGTCTGAAAAGCACGCACGGAAACCGTCACTCTGCGCGCCGCAAGGTAACTCGGAGTCTCCACACCGGTCGATACCGGCACTGCGCGAGGGCGAAGCTTCTCCAGAGCTTCACGGTAGACGTCGATGCCAAGAGCTTTCATGGTAGCCATGCCAAACAGAACGACGTTATCTGTACCAGGCATGACCGCGAAAGTGATGGGCTCCAATTTCACCGCTCCCCACGGCGTCCGTACACTCACGGCAATCGGCACCGTTTTGTGCGTGACCATCACTGAAACACCCGTAGCGGTTTTCGCCTGCTGCGGGCCATTTTCGAACGGAATTTGCAGATCGGCGCCGCCGAAATGCGAAGACAGCTGCTGAAGTAAGCCGACACCGATGGACGTGAGCGCCGACCCCGAATCAAGGATCACACGCGCCATCAGCGAACCAACCGACCCTGGCAAAGAGAGATCAGCGCGTAAACACTCAGCGCTGCGATCGACAGGCACTTCACCTGCCGTTGAACTCTGGTCGGTACCAAGAGTCACCTGACGCCATGGCTGCCCTCCTACAGCCGGCGCCGAAGAAATAGAATCGGCGGTCCACCCCGACCAAGACGTCGAATATACAGACGGTTCCGGCGCTACCGCCCCTGCAGCAGCACCAGACACTGACTCCGCCCGCTCGGTGGATGGCGAAGTTCTCGCTCCAGCAGCACCCACCGATGTTCCAGCTCCTCCAACGTATACAGCTCGGCCGGCAACAGACGAACCAGATCCCGACCCAGCGGCTCCTGCCGCTGGCGCACCAGAAGTTGAAGAAGCAACAGCAGAAGTTCCACCGCCCGCTGTCAATTGATTGCCACCACGGCCACCGCGCCCGCGTCCATGGTTGAATCTGCCCCGGCCGCCATTGCGGCCCCCGCGATACCCTGACGACCCGCGCCCACCACTGCTGGGAGCTGTGCCGCCACCGCGAGCTTTTGGGCAATCAGAAACATAATGGTTGGGATCACCACACTCGAAACAGACGCGAACAAACGACTTTTTCGCGGACTGCTGCTGTTTCGGTTTCTGCTGCTGTTGGCGTCGCGGTTCAGCTGCCCCTGCAGCATCTTTCCGACCATACGCCTCGATGAATTTCCACTGTTCTGCAGCAGAAAAAATTTGGTCCATGACCAATGCCGGGTCCTTCTTCCACCCTGCAGCGTACGTTAGCTGACCTTTTACGTACTTTTTGAACTCGGACGGCCATAAGCCATCCACCAACGCCATGCTCACAAATTCCGCCGGTCCGGGCAACCACGAACGGTCCTGCGCGCGGTACATGGCATGCACCGCGTGATTCTCCGCAAAATACTTTTCCATAGCGGAGTTTACCATCATCGCGCGGTCTTTGACGGATGTTTCACCGCCCTGCTTTTCATCGCGCCTCATTGAGAGAACGCGACGCAAGTCCGCTGCCGCCCGCGAGGTGTCAAATCTGTTGCTGGTGGTTGTGTAACCAGCGTGCTGCCTAACAGCGTCCAACAACTCCGAGGCGTTCATCGTAGTCTGATGCTTGTAAAATCCCTCAAAACACCGATGAATGTAATTGGGGATAAGCTGGCCCATGCTCACTTTGGAGTGCTGAACCACCCCCTGAGCGTTGGCGAGCTGCAGCCGTTCCTCATAATCGAGGTACGCTGCGTAAAAAACACGAGAGGCCTGCTCGGTCCACACCTCTCCGTATTTCGGTGGAGTCAGAGACTCCCCTACCACCAGCGGCGTGCTTGCCGTGTGCGCCATAATCCACAGCAGTCCACCTGGACTCTACTGTAATAACGGAGAAACTGCCGCCTGACCTGTGCGTCCTCCAGCTCCCGGAGCGTCCTCCCCTGCTGTGCGCTTCAAGCCGTTTCGATCCGTCCAACGGGCCAACTGCCTTCCCAGCTGTGACCCAATACTCCGCAGCCGAAAACTCCTCCAACAGAAGTTCCGCGAATATCTAGATATTCTGGCCTCTGCCAGATGATATCAGCAAGAGGGCTTCCAGCGAGGGACTCCACCAGTCTCGCTGGCCTCGCACTCAGTAAGTCTTGTTCTTAGAGCTTGTATTATCACGGAGTGATCCTCATCGGACCACGAGCCAGGTGGCTAGGGGACATCACACAGGATCCCCGGCCACTGCTCCACTCACACATGCGATTACACTGAAACCTCCACGGCTTGGTATCTTTTGGCTACAACGCCCAGATGGTGGAAGTGTTGATAGAGGTTGTCGTTTAGGTACATGCCGCAATCAAGCGTAGCCGTAACGCCGAACAGTCCCAGTACAGCCGGCTGGTGGCTTCGGGAGAGATGAGCTCCAGAGAACGCAGTACAAGCAGTGATGATGTCAGGACGCCACATGGCTGTACGACAAAAGACTACAGCCGGGGGGGAGGGGGTATTTGGGTTACTGACTGAAAAAATAAAAAATTCGAGTTTTCAAGTAAAAAATGGGCAATGGGCACTCGATGGGCACCGATGGGCATGTTGCCCATTTTGCCCATTTGGTTTAATATGATACTTACAATTTCTCCAGCCAGCGATTGATTTTTATAATCGCTGAAATGTTAGAAAAATTACGAAATGCTTATCACACTAGATATCGTCGTATGATATAGGGCCCAAAAAAACTCTCAACTGCCTCACTTCGTGGGTTCTTGCCAGGCCTGACCTCGTGTCCTTCGCTGGGCCAAAGTGGCCCAGTTGTGTGCAGACCTGTGTTCAGACTTGTGTCTGCGCGTACTGTGTTGTGTGTTGCTGTGCAATACGCTTTTGCACAAAGAAAAACACGACTAACTCTCGAAACACCACCGTAGCATGGATTTGCTGTATGCGCTTCAGGGCTGGTTACAACGTCGTACAGCAGTAGCAGTACTCCTGCAACACTCCATTCTTCTGCTGTAGGTTTGTCTGGGTGTTGCACCAGGGGAAATATTGTCAAAGAGGGTCCATCATCGCTCTTTTGGTCAATAGGCGTAGGTACAGCAGTACTAGAAATGGAATAAGTGGTAGTAGTGGTGGTGCACTAGTAATACGAAATGCCGTGGTAATACCTATTGGTACAACAGTAGTCGCAACCGTAGTGAAAAATACGACGGTAGGTACGCCTATAGTAGCAGTAACAAGAGTAGTGATAGCATTTCTAACAGGTAGTACTTTCCTCCGCGAGTATGACAGAGGAGCACCTTTCATATGTACAGTATGCGTTGAGTTTGATTAGCAGTAGGTCGTAGTTTTCTCATAGCACTATAAGACACAGGAGGAGGAGTACAACCAATATGATAATAATGCCCCCCCAAACAGGAAGGGGATAAGATTAGCAAAAATTATCTATGTAATTTATGGAAACAACGTAATGAGCGCCCAATTGTTGGAGGTGTCTCTATTAGGAGTAGGAACGGTGCTCCGTCTCGAAAGGGATGCGTGGTCAATGGTCAAATGACTAAGGCAAGCAACAAATGAGTACGCCCCCCCCCCCCCCCCCCCCCCCCCCCCCCCCCTCGCAGAAAAGCTGCTGCGCTGCTATGCATTGTAGCCACATGACATAATCAATTAAAGTGTGATATAAACTGAACACGACGGTGTCCAACCGCTGGAGAGTTTGAAAGGAGACCAGGCCCACGGGCTACCGTGTGCATGCCTGCTTCTGTGCAACCAGTGCTCGTTGGAACCGGTGCTCTGCAGGTGTCGCACTGATAAAAATAAGGCATGGACGCAGTCTATCTTCCGGCACGGACAAACGAGCACACTGACAGACACACAACAGCAGTCAAACACAAAATAGAGCAAGCCTCACGCACGCCGCTATGAAGAGGCGTTCAAGCCAAAGGCATAAAACGGCCTTGGTCGCTGCTCTCTCTCGTCGTTAACTCGTCACAGCAGTTTAATAGTGCGATCAGGTGGTTCGTTCGCCGTACGACAAAACGCAGAACTTACTTCAATGGAACAAACAGTGCCTCTATTCTTAAACAGCATTGTACTCCCTGCAACAGATACGCGCGTACACACACATGAACACATTCCGCACAACAGTAGTACATATAGTCGAAGCAGGGTAAGAGCAACGTATATAATACCGTACATTAATCATCACAACGAAGCAGCACGGCATAAGAGTGAACGCCAAACACCCCGAACAACGAATATATAAAACACGCCTCATCGACAAAAGCACATACCAGATATCATCCAACCAGTAACAATACCCGCAAGAACTACTCGCTAGAACGAATCAAAACAGGAACAACATGCCGCTTCCCTTCCTATACATCACATACCCACAAATAAGCGATATAAAACGCATCACAACAAGCCCATTGGGCATATACATAGTACCGGCATACCTTTAATTTTCTATGTACAGCATTTAAGCAGCCAATACCAAACCGACATCGCCTGCAAAGTTCAGATGGATGCAAACCCTCTACACTACCCGGAGCTTCCCCCCATGCTACGTCCAAGACTATCCGTTCCGTGGGCTTGGGTAGGCTGGATTGCAAAACCTCAGCTCCCGCCACCACCCCCACCCCTGCCCCCGCCGCGCTTCTCCCCACACCACCCTCTGCAGACGTCACGACTGACTGGAAACGCCACTCTCAGCGCCACGCCTGCTCCCGCCCCCGTACCCGATCCTGCCCCCGCTCCCACCCCCGTCCTAATCTCAGTCCCAACGTCCGTGCATGCCGCCGCTTGTCCCTAGCCGTTACAGCAATACGGAGCGTTCCGTCCATGACAAGAACAAAAATCCGGCATGCGGCATGAATCCCAGGAGCATGAAGTCCTTGTCCTCTTTAACGATCGCAAACGAAAATGTAATGAGAAGGAAGGAGCAAGGACAGTTAAAGAATTAGATAGAGGTAAAGCATAATGAGCACAGAAGGGAGTAAGACCTCGTGCATAGATTCCCATTTTGTTTCGGTTTCCCTTGGTTTTCTTTTTCGGGGAATGTTTTGTTTCTCAGTGTTCAACGTTGAAGCTCATGTCGCACATTGTCGGATGGCGAACGCAATCACAAGAACTACAAACAAGTCCGCATGACGCGTTTATTCAAATTGCCGGCGTCAACGATCTACTGCGGAGACCAGCTGAAAGTTCAAAAACATTACCCCAACAACGGCAACAAGAGTAGAACATAGCAAAACACCCGTCATGCAATGAAAACGATGAAAGAAAGCTTTCGCAGCGTTGCTGTTCAACTGGCACCCTGCGTACTTCTCACCTTTTGGTCCCCGGCCTTGGAGTGGGTATTTACCACGGCGCCATGGAAGGTGTAGAGATCAGAGCCCCACGGCTGAACTTCCACGCTGGCTACGTAGTACTTGTCGCCAACTCGGCTGTTGCGTTCAACAGTCCGCTGACCCTCTACGAACAGAATTTCCCTTGTCAAGTCCCTGGGCTCTTGACCTGCTTAACGCGACGTTGCAATAACAGGGTGTGTTTATTTGGTAAGAAAGCGCGGTTGTCGGAAGGGGGGGTGGAAGGGGTGCGAAAGGGGACGACAAGAGAAGGAGAAAAATAGTAGCTCCTCTTTTGTTCACCTACACAAAGACAAACCGGAGTTGGAATATGAAATAAAAGACTCAATCCCAAATTCGACCAAGGGAACACTACGCAAGCACCACATTTACAATGGGGAGAACACGTTGTGTAGAATTCCACCTGAGTGTCACCTTCCGTTTCCCTCTCTCGGTCCATGAGCCTCTCCGATGCATCGTTCTGCTTGAAGACACGGAAGGGAAGCTTGGCCACAGACCACCTCGCGACTTTATGCACCCGCGAATGACTTTACATACCTGCGTAAATAGATAGAACAAAATCGTATGGCGTGTTGCGTAGTAGTTTCTCCATGCAGCCAGCAACAACGATTACGGGACGCATGAACACGATGATTGCACGCGATCGGAGAACCGCCTCCGGTGGCGCGTTGGGAAACTTCCACCACCTCACAGAACAACATCGTCGTCACATATGTCAGACCTGGGGCGTCGAGGCTCAATGCTTTAGAGTGTACGACGCACACACCATCGACACCTGGCATGTCTTAAAATGTAGGGTTTCTTTCTTACCAGGTTCTGTGCAACCGGTGCATTTCTTACACGGCAGTTTCTTATATTCTGGGCTCTCATCAACCGCTGCATGTTCTATAGGATAGTTTCGCGTCTCGCTGCGCTCTCAAAAACTGTTCCCTCGGCTACTATTTCCATGCCCTCCTTATCCCGGGTGGATATCGATCGCTGGTGCTTAATATATGTCTACTTTCCTATCTTGTTGGTCAGGTTGAGCTTAATTTCTAACACCGAGTTTCTTATTTTTTCGTGAAGCACTGAGCTTCGATTTCTTGAGCATATTTCCCAAGTGCGGACCAAAAGTACAAAGTTAAAGTTGTTTCGTAGTATGTCGCAGGAAGAAATTTAGCAGAGAGAGCTCGAGGAACATCACATTCAAACGCTCCGCATTCGTACAAGTCGAGCACAGCAGGGCCAGCAGTAGTCCACGACTAGCCCCAGGCGCGTTTGCTGCCCTTGGCCTAGTACATACTACTGTAGCAAGTAGAAGTACTGCAGCCTCTAGTCTGCCTGTGTCTACAGCAGCCTTCTGTAACTCATGAAGAGGATACCAGGTACCTGGTACCTGGTATGCAACAAAGGCTAAGTGATCCTGCGTGAGGCCCAAAACAAAAATGGAGCCCAAGATTGGTAAGGTCTAAACCTCACCACAAACTTGTACTCGTAGTCCCAACCTGGCCAGGTGGACTTGTTTCAGTTGCCTGGGAGCGCTCCAGACAGACCACAGCTCCTCAAAGAACACCACCTCCTGGTGTGTAAAGCGAAGACGGCCATTCCCGGCTCACTCAGCTGTCCCACGTATCACTTCCATTTCTCTCCCCCATTTCGTCATTGAGAAAGCAGTTGTCTCGGGTTGCATCACTGCAATCGAGCTGGGATACATCTGAGCTTCCACAACAACCTGTCGACCAAGGTGTAACGGACAAGGTCCAAGGATTGCGTGCTGTGGGTGTGCGCGCCCTCTCCTCAGGTACTTACACTGCGCATTACCCCTTTCGACTTCGGCTTCGTTCGTTGCAAACCCTTCGTGCCCATTGCCCGATGGGCACCATTTTTTTTTATTGCTTCCACTCAAACAATCAGTCATTTGTATCCTACGATTGTCAGTTCAGAATTGGGGACAATGGTTGGTCTGCAGCAACGCCATCCAGCCGGGGAGGTCGCGGATCGCTGAGTCAAATTTTCAATTTCACAGGTCGGGGTTTCCATAAACGTTGTAAAATAGAAGTGCGAGGGGTACTGTATAATCATCCCCGGGGTACAAGGAAAGGGACGAAAAAGAGACGAGATTGTTAAAGGCCTTTCACGGTAATTTCGGCCGGACAGTAACGGCGGTAACGGCGGGACGGGACGGTAAAACCGCCGTCAAAATGGTCCCGCCGTCCCGTCCCGCCGACATAATTCCTGACCGTCGTCACTTACCGTCCCGTCCCGCTTATAAAACCTCTCCCGTTGGAAATTACCGTCCCGTCCCGGCGTGACACCGACTAATTTCCGTCCCGTCCTGCCGTAACGCCGACAAATTACCGTCCCGTCCCCGCCGTGACACCGAAAAAATACAGTCCCGTCGCGCCGATAAAATCTCTCCCACAGGAAATTGTCGTGCAGTCCCATCGTGACACTGCCTCCGGCGGACATAACTTGCCTCTTCCCCCACAAGACACGTTCGTGGTTGTCTGTTCCCGTCCATTTGCACCACGAATTACGAAATTAATCAAGAAATTTCGAGTTGTACCAAACTTCAATAGTAAATCTTATGTAAATACATGTGTTATCATAATTGTGCACAACTCCCATCTATATACAAATAAAATAATACGTATAGAACGGTAGCAGTAGGCGTATTACCCAGCTTGCAAAATTGGGTGTCAACTATATTAAATTATTAACCGGTCGAACTCAGAGATGCCGTATTTTCATCGTCTTCATCTTGCATAATGGTATGAAATTGCTGCGCACCACATTTACTTGTTTTTTAGCAGAAAAAGCTGTGCTGGTGGTGTTGATGATCAGCAGCTGGTTGATGATATGTTTGTATATACTTTCAAATAAAGGTACGTACAGATATTGACACGGGTAGGTTCTGTAGGATAAGTGTAATCTCCGTAGGGTACTGAATCTGTTACAGAACGGTTACCGGTATTCTCTGTAGGGTACCGGATCTGTTACAGAACTCACGGAAGTACAGGGTGTTGTGGCGCGACCGTAGCAGAACTCACAGAGGTGTAGGCTATTGTATTCAGAGCTCTCAGGGCAGTCTCTGTAGGGCACACGGGGCAAATCGGCTCCCCGAAAAAACCCTCGGGAGGGCAATATATCTTTCCCTCTGGAGGGTGCTTAAAACTTGGCTATATTATCGTGCGGTAAATTTTTCGATCCACCACACCAACGTACAGAGGGGTCGGCCTCGCACGCTCTGGAGGCCGACGCCACAACAAGCACCCTCTGGAGGGCAACATATCTTTCCCTCGGGAGGGTGACTCAAAACTGGTTACACTGTCGTGCGGTAAATATTCGACCCACCACACCGACGTACAGACGGGTCGACCGCCCACGCTCTGGAGGCCGACCTCACAACAACCACCCTCTAGAGGGCGACATATATTTTCCCTCTGGAGGGCGCCTCAAATTTAGCTACATTATCGTGCTGGAAATGTTCGACCCACCACACCGACGTACAGAGGGGTCGGCCGCACACCCTCTAGAGGCCGACGTCACAGTAAACACCCTCTGGAGGGCAACATATCTTTCCCTCTGGAGGGCGCTTGAAATTTGCCTATACTATTGGGCGGTGATTTTTTTACCCACCACACCGACGTAAAGAGTGGTCGAGCGCGCACGCTCGAGACACCGACGTCGCAATACAAAACCTCTGGTGGGCAAGATATCTTTCTCTCTGGAGGGCGCCCCAAAGTCAGCGGCACTATCGTGGAGTATTTTTCGGACCCACCAGATCGACGTACAGAGCGTTTAGGCATGCCACCCTGTGGAGACTGACGGCATCCCCCATAACCCTCTGGAGGGTACGCAAGTGGACCGGTTGGAGGGTGTCCAAGTTAGGTCAACCCTGTCGTTCAATCAAAAGCGCACCCACCACATCGACATCTAGTGGGTTTGGGCGGTGAACCACCCTCTTGCGGGGGACGGGACACCCCGGCCCTCTGACCGGTGTTGAACCGGTCCCGATGGAGGCTACCAGACAAAAAACGACCTTACTGCGTGATGAAAAGCACAGCCACCACATTGGCATCCAGAGTGTCGGCCTGCGCAGTCGACCCTCCAGGGGGCGACATGGTTTCATAGCAAAACCCTCTCGCGTGTTTACTGCTGTGCTCAACGTTTCGGGCGGAACCCACTCTCCAGATTGTCGGATTTTAGCGCAGAACAGAGAAGAAACAAAAAATGTTAACGATGGATTCACAGTGCTGTTCCGTTCCTAAAATATGGAAGCTTTATCTTTGGTTTAGAAAAAACGAAACAGACCCCGTGTTAGAAAACGCCGTAAGAGGACTCTACAAACCAACAGGGAAATGATCTCCTGCGAGGAAGGGCCTGAGTTGAGGTGAAGAGCTCCACACACAGCGGATCATCTAAGGTCAACACTTCATGGCTGCACGGAGTGTGGTGAGTACGAGTGCTCGCAAGAGGTTTTGCGTGTTTCTGTTATCCGCACAGCGCGTGGTGGCAGGGTAAATCTGTCGCACCTCACAGGGTTTGAACCCAAAACGTACCAAAAGCACCCAGCAGCGGCACAGATCAGCACGACCCGCATCGAAGCTAGCCGCGGCTTGCGTGTGCATTGCTCTTGCGAGCCGTGGTGCTCCCTGTATTGCATGTAGCCGTACAAGTCACGACACGACCGAGTCCCTCCCTTGTGTAGCGCAGCAGTATGGGCGATGAACTCATCATAACAGTACCATTTTTCGGCTGCTGTTCCTGGCTACTATAGGAGATATAGAGCTACACAACAAAACCGAGTAGAACCCGAGCATGAACAACAGTCACATGAGCCTTTCTGTACAGTAGATGATGCACATACATCTGAGCGGTGTGGTATGTGTATGGACAGGAACTTGCGCTTGACAGCCCGTTTTGCCCCTCTTGTCTTGCATATTCCAGCCATGATGTCATACGTGCACCCCATACTCAGCGACTATGGGCCCTATGACGAGTCTGGAGATACTGATCGCTGACGTACCGCGTACAAGAAGGACACTCTGCTGTCTGCTGTGATGATTCATGAATTACGAGGGACCAGTATTCAGGACCCACAATGTCTCCTACGTTTATACCCGATCTTGGACCCGATTACTACAGCAGTACGTCACCCCGGAAAAAGACAACTGCTACAGATGGGGCATACATGCAGTATACAGTACCGACGAGGAACATAAATAAATAGCACTATGTTTTACAACCTGATTTGGTCCCGAATAGTAGTATGTATGAAGGCAGTCGGAGTCCACAGTTATTCTGATGGAAAGTGGTGCTACCGCAGTGATGATGCGTGCTATGCCCCAGCCATGATGTAGAATCACCCGTGCGCTGCTATGTCCAGAGCGTTAACAAAAATGGTACGGGCTATTCTGCGTTTTTCTTGTGTGTTGCTTTTCTTGTTAATGAGCGTATCAACAGTGCGCGATGTATGTTGATCTTCACGATTTCACACTTGGCGCTGTGTACTGTGACAGTGCGACAGAGCCGACCCAACTTGATAACAGCGTAGTGGTGACAACTCAACCAAAAACAAGAATAGCGTGGCTGCTCTGCTGTGTTGCTTAGACGGTCAGTTTTACGATAAAAGCGTGCTTTGTCGCGACTCCTGTCTTTATGTATCATGATCTGGGTTGTGATGTTATGATGCTTGTAGGCGCTACGCGGCCATGCACGTTGTCCTTCGCCTCACCAAGTAGGCGTTGTCCCGCCGCGCGTCTAGTCGATGACGTTGCTGTTTAGATGTATTATCACAGCAGTTGACATCGATATACTACGCATACTTTCCATATACGCAAATGGGCGTGTCTACAGTAGATGTTCATGCTGCTGCAGCGCATGGTTTGATGTGTACAACAGTACCTACGAACGGACGAAGCGTTCGAGCGCCCACTTATCGTGCGCAGGTGGGGCGGTGTCATGTCACGCTTAACTTCATTATTACAGCAGACTTATGCAGCCGGTATGGTTGTGCTATGGATGGATATATCGAAGGTTCGTAAAATGTTGCGAACCGAGTGTACCGCAGATAACAGCGAAAACGAGTAGGGGATCGGTGGTCCACCTGGTTAGCGGAATAACGTACAGTAGTAACTGCTGTTTTCCATACTTGCTTGTAACGAAACCATTTCCTTGGGCTTGGCATTTTGTTTACCTCAGGACACGATGAGTTCTTCAGGTGTTGGGGACGAGGTGTTTGCCCCGGACGAAACAGGCGCGGAATAGGGTGTACCCGCTAACAGGATCCGACTAAATGGATTGAGGTGACAGGCGCCGAGACACGAGGCAGACAGTAGATGCAGCAGATTTTGGGCGCCACAGTAGTTACCGCCGTGTTAAACAAATGGCGTGATTTTGCGGTGTGGGGCGTATTCCCCTCCAATGTATTTTCAGGAAAAATAAGGCTACAACTGACACGACATTTCAACGATGATTGTTTGCGTCTTGAATATCTAGTGTTATGCAAAGAGTGGGCACGTTGGACTTGCACCGCTTAGAAATGTTGGGCGACGTGCACGATTGCGTCGTTCTAACGCAGGAGGGGCGGAACAGGGGAGGTTACGCAACAAAAGGAAGGATACCCAGACGAATTCGTCACCCCCACTTGCCGCTTCTGGGTCCGTCCTAGAGTCCGCGCCTCTATCCAGTCGCAACTTGGTCACAGCAGTCGGTGATCGGTTCGTCGTCGCGTTTTCCCCCCATGATAGATAAAAATACAATTGTTTGTCTGGAGAAAAAAATCCGTCAAGTACAAATAGCCAGGAACCCCGCCATTCTATTCTTTCGAGATATACCACCGACACAACGATTGAAAAAAATACAAAAGCGATAGGGTTTTGTCAGGAGGCAAAAATGAACATGAGAGAACGACGTGACTTCCCCCACCCTGTGTAACAAAATACGTGCGGCTGCCTTGAAAAATTACATTAGTCGTTAATGTGAAATCCTTAACCCATGCGTGTACCCGTGCAACGCCAGACGACGAGAACGCGTTCGGCCTATGGAGCGGTACAACCCGACAGACACGCGGCCAAACCGGGAGCCTTGACGTCATGGACGCGTTTGAATGGGATGGAGACACCGGTGACTTCGAGGAGATGGGGGAGCCTGGTGGGGAGCAAGATTTCTTCTGACTCCGCATTGTGAGTAGGCGTTCTGTTGTCGAAAAGTGTTCTTCGCGTTCGTCTGCTGAACGCGCCGTCACATCTTTGAAAACAAACAAGTCGGGAGCGAGTGGACGTACGTACGGTCATTACGAGTCTAACGAGTCGCTATCACGTTGTTCCCCTCTTCGGCGCACCCCGCGCGTACTGAAAATACAGGTTGATACGACACTGGGAGGGGCGAGGCTTGACGTCGCGGGACCGTCAGAGACGGAGACGCCAGTAATTTAGACCGCGCGGACGAACGTTGCGGCAAGGACGTTTTTTTCTCTACGCGCGTACTGACGATAATGATTTGTTGAAACTGAGGGAGCAAAAAGATGTGACGTCACGGACGCGTTAGACACGGAGAATCCGGTAATTTAGAAAACACGGAAGAGCCCTGAGAAGAGGACACTTTCCTGCGGAAACCTACGTTTTATTATACCAAGTACACACTGAGCGAGGGAAAACAACTCAGGTCACGGACGCGCTAGACTCGGAGATGGTATTCTTTTTGGTCCCGTATAGGAGCGTGCCTTGCTCGGTGAACGCCGTGAACGTTTGTGTTGCGTTCAACTTGCTGCCGCCGTCCTTTTCGAGGCAATGCCCGGCCGCCATGAAATTGACCTCGCCCGTGATGTGGGAGTAGAAGTGACTTGTTCGGGCCATAGTTTCAACCTCGCGCAGGAAAAGTGGAATCAGACAGGTGTTATGAAAATTTGTATTATAACTTCGACACTTCGATCTTGATTTTCAACTGCTCATGGATGGTCATGATAAACCGCGTGAAAGCGCTTCATCTCCAGAACGCATCCTCGCGCAGGAATCCGCCCATTAACGCGTCGATTCTCACCTTGCCCGTCACAATTCAGGACTCACACCTTAGTGCACACGACTACATGCCCTCCCTCAGGTCGATGGGACATCGGACATCACCATCTCACGGCGTAGTAATTGTATTCGCCCTACCCTAAGCCTTCCTACAGAAGTAGCACCGGTCGCATATCAAACTTGACAATTATCGCCCAGTCCATTCTTAGCCCTTTACTGTACTATATCCGGCGGACAATCGCAATGTCACGACGTTTTTAGTCACAATTCCAACGCGCAACATCAAGCAGAATGTTCTGAAAAAATATATTATAACTTCGACACTTCGACTTTGATTTTCAACTGTTCATGGATGGTCGTGATAAACCGGGCGAAAACAGTTCATTCCCAGAACGCATCCTCGCACAGGAACCTACCCGTTATTGCGTTGTTTATCGCCTTACCCGTCATATTTCGCGACTCGTACTTTACTGCAGAAGACTACCATGTCTTCCCTCAAGTCTGCGAGACATCGGATGTCACCGTCACACGATCTAATTATAATGTTCGCCCGACTCTAAGCCTTTCCACGGCACTAGCACCGGTCCCAGAGCAAACTTAACAGACATCGCCCAGTGCTATGTCCGACCGGAATTCTCGACGTCAGAGCGTTTTGAGTCACGTTTACAACGCGCAAAAAATAGCCTGCACACGTGGGAGCTTCCCCTTCGGTCCGCAATACCAAACAAACAACGCTTCCGTTGTGCTACACTCCCCACCGCGAAACACAACACGCGGCAGAACAACCAGTGTGTGGGGAGGGTTTTTATTCTGCCAGGTACCCCGGGACTTGGTGGGCTCAAGAAAACTACGCCTCAGATTGAATGCCACCCCAGAACGCGCGACACGTAATACTTGCTTCAAAATAGAAAGTACATTCTTGTATGGCGGCGAAGTCACGATCCAGTCAGGGCGTTTGTCGTCGTCCATGAACACGTGGCCGAATCCCTCTGATGCTGCGTCCACGTGAAAATCAGCCATAAACCTGAGGAATGCAAGCCGATTGACAGTTGAAGAGTTGTGGAATTCGCTTTGAGGTCGACGTGTTGTAATTTTGTTCAGTGTTTGACTAAAAATACGAGCTGGTGTGGGTGTAGCTAGGAGATCTTTATCAGCGGATATATTTTGGGACCGTCCCCGCTTTTACGCGTTTTGGTGATTTTTTAATCAGGATCAGGTAATAAACGTTGAAACCCGGGCATACCCTGACATGATTTTACAAGTTTCATTTCAACAATCTAGTGTTTTGAGTAACCGGAGTGAGAAAAAAAATGTACTTCTTACATTGGTAGGAGATTTTGTAAATAACCGTCCCCCCCCATTCCAGGCATTTTTGAACGTGTAGTTGCGGATGGCACGGCAAGTTTTAAACGTCACGCAACGACTTGCGCGAACTTTGATTGCACGCTGCGCAATGAAAATAAAAGCCCTGTTATGGCAGCCTCTGGAGACTAGAGCGAACTGTTGTGAGAATCCTCGGCAGACATCGATCGACAAAACCCTCGACACCGTCATGTCTCGACGGAATGCGCTTCTGGTTAGGGTCTCCGACCCACCCTATTAATGGTGCACAGCAGTGCTCACACCTCGGTCGGTGATATTTGACGAGGGTGGGCCAGACGTCTACCAAAAACATATTTGGCAGCTGATGTGTAGAAAACAGATGAAAAAAACTCTAGATCCCTCTCCGCTGGCACAGAACATGACTTTTTTCATTGTTTGGACGAACAGCGTCGGACGCCGCGGCCAACGTCTCGCCCCATAGACCGCGGATTCCAATAATACCTTTGAGGCCACCATTAACACTCATTGACCTCGCCCGCTACGGAGCTCCTTGACCGTGGGTTGATTGTACGTCGTGATAGAATGTAAAATCGTCGCGTGACTGCGGGTGAACGAGCTGCTCGCCGTGTCTGTCTATCTTCTTGAATGTGTGCGGCGTGATATCGGGTTTCGCGTTACTTCATCGATTTGATTAATAGATAGTTGGCGTCAACTGCCCCGTGTTATTTTTAGAATTGCCGGATAGCGCCCAAGTGCCTTCCAAACAGCAACAACATACGAGGCGAGTTATACTGCCAAATTGACTTACGTGGCGATGACGTTGCTTGTTGTTGCATTCTATATATATATATACAACAGCGGTCCGCTAACGTGACAACAGCAGTACAACATACTATTGATACCACAGCAGTCAGTACTATCGCTCAAGCATAACGACCGTCTGTTGCAGTTATTAGGATCTAAACGGCCATTAAATTTAGGGACATATTGCTCCATCATACTTCGAAGTTTTTCAATACACACCGCGTACGAGTACCGAGCGTTCGAGTACTCGTACGGCAGATTGAGAAAGCCCATGCATGGTACACACGCTGATGTTTGCGGCGGCCTGAACGTTGTTCACACACAGCGATGCGGGTCGACTGAAAACACATAACTGCGATTTAGGTCGTTGGTGGCAACATGCAAGCCGTGCGTAGTCAGAACACTGCCGATCGCATCTCCTGTCGCTCCACAGGAATCCAGCACTCGACCCTCGACAACGACGTTGGCCAGGAGACCACGGACCTGCACAACCAAAAGGGACAATCGTCTACGAATAAGCAACCACTAACGACGCACAAACCCACAACAACCAGTAATACTGCCAGCTACGGAACACACCATACACCACAGCAGACACAACCAGCTGCTCTGGTTTTCTGTGCTGTCTTCCCTTCGTTGTGCAGGCTTGGCCGCAACATCATGAACAAGATACTTTGAAGTATATGGACACCTACATACCTGGTACTCACGATTCTTACAGCAGAACAGAAGTTGCAGTCAGTACAATGCACAACAAACTAAATTACACGGTTGAGAACGGCATGTTTCGTGTCTCGTACTCGCCGCTACAAGCTGTTTCCTGCGCATACCTGAGAGCTGGTGGATGGGTAGCGCCCCATTGGCGAAGGCTGTCCAGTCGCCATTTTGTCGAGTGAGCCATGCTCGTCCTTCAACACCTCCCTTTTGTACTTCCCGTACAAGTTGTGAACGCAACCGGGCCGAGTGCAGATGCATTCCCCGTATTGGAGAGGGGCCTCAGACAGGTCACGGTCGAACACAAGCAGGGCCGACGTGTGCAGCCCATTCCCCCAGGGCCTCCCAGTATGGGCCGTCCCCGACATGTCTCCATCCACCCGCGATTCCATCACGTCCTCCCAGTCTCCCGCAAGCAAAACAGCTCCCGATGTCTCCACCAGCAGTCGCCTTCCCATGTACGGCACGCCCACAGGCCGCTCGAAGCATTTTCAGCAGGAATCGGTACGAAAAAAGAGACCTTTTTTCATCCGAGCGAGACGCTAAATTCTCAACATGCTCTCCTTCATCTGGCGATCAGACAGGTCTTGTGCTTGCCTGACACTCCCACTACCCCGCACGATGGTCACCGAATCCTGTTCTGGACCGGACACCAGATTGTCGCGACTCCTGACGAAAGAAGTCGTTTGAGCCACGATCGAGCCACGATTTTGAGAGGCGCCGAGAAACAATGCACACGTTCGCGTTCAGCGGCAAAATGTCGCCTCCCGAGCACCACGAGTGTATACTGAGCGTTGCCTGTGGATCTCGCGCCCGGCAATACCTTGCGTCGGCCGCTATGCACGATCATGTGATCAGGTGCTCTGTGGGGGTGCTTTTATGTGGAGACCCCTATGGATAAATCGCCTGCCATGTCACGAAAATCCTGACAAAAATAATCGATCTCGCCAAAAGGCGTCCACCACGAAGACCATCTGCTAACAAGGACGCCTATCGGTAGCTGTGCATCTCAGCTACACACCCGTGGCGTCGCGAGGGCGGTATGCTGCGTGTGGGACACGCTATAGCATGTAAGGATGAAAACTTAGACATGCGGCGGAATTAAATCGAACAGCACTGTTCATATAAATGGAAACATTATCAGTTTAAAATTCTACTAAATAATACCTACTGGTACAATAGAAATTACAATCGTATATATACTACGTACCGCAGTAAAACAGATATAAGCTCGGCAAGTCGAGTCCACACACGAGAGACGTTATATGAGGAGACTAAAATAGTATATTATATAATAGCCTCGGAAAAACGTCGGAAGAAAACACAGTATACGCACACAGTGTTTACACCGGCATTTTGGGGCATGCGGTCGTCACTATCGCGTCACGCGGACCACCACAAAATGGCGCGGACATCTAGGTAGCGCGCGCTCGCTTGGAGGCGCTCAACGGAGCCTTCAGCGCGGGGGCGACGATCCTCAACGACCACGTAATTGAGTTCTTTGCGGTCGCCGATCGCCGGGCGAACCAGCCCAGGCTGGCGGCTCTGGTTACCAAACACCTCGAGATCTTCGCTCTTGACCGGCGCGGTGTCTCCAACTCCTGTGGCCACGCTTGGGCCTAACCCCCGCCGGTGGAGTCCTTCCCCGTCATCCCAGGGCCCCACTGGCCGCGCCATTCCGGCTACGTCGCCCTCGGTGGCCTGATCAACGCCAAAGACCAGAAACCTCGCCGTGCCTCCACCACGGCGGCTGGGGTCGGGGCCGGCGAATGCCGGCAGTCGGAGAAGACCGGAAGGTGCCGCTTCGGTGACGCCCGCGTGTTCACCCAGGTCGGCTCCGCTCGCAAGATGAGCCGCCGCAATAATCGCAACGCGGCTACCGGCGGGGGCTAGTCCGATAGCGGCGTCGCAGCCAGCGGCGCTGCATCCGGGGAACCTCTGTCCAAGAGGGCCAAGGGCAAGGGAAAAGGGGGAGCGGGAGACGACGGTGTGAGTAACGGGAGCAGTGACGGCAGCAGCGGCGGCAGCGGCGGCAATACAGCGGCAGCGGCAGCTGCAGCGATAGCGGCAGTGGCAGCGGGGCGTCGAGCGAGGGGGGCTTCACTCGCTCGGCGGCGGCCAGGGCTGACGAATGAGGGGACGGGCCTCGCCCCACAGGGGGGGGGAGGCCGATCATAGAGCGTACGAAAGCAGCAGCGCGAGATGCACAGCTTGTATGTCCGGGGTGGGCGTCCGCTGGGGGACCACGTGTGACGAGTATGTTGGACCTTTGTGTGGTGTTGTTGCGAGACATGCAGCATGTCGCATCGCCTACTAGTGCGTCTTGGTCGGAGATTATGGGCCACGTAGCTCAGCAGTATGTACAATACGTTCGGGCGAGTGGTGGCCGCTTTGGGTGTATGCAGGTCATCGACACATCCTTGAACGTCACGTGTGTGAAAGCAGCTAGGATTCGGATTTGGTTCGGACGACAGAAAGGATTCCCTGGGGTAGAACAGTCAGCGGATGTCGTCGAACGCGGCGCGCCCGTCTACGTAAAGGGGGGCAAAGACATTGGCGCGGCCTAGGCATGCTCAAACCAGAGCAGTGTAGCCCTACACTCTGACACTATAATCGCGAAGAGTTTTTACGACGTACGGTTTGGGCGGGCAATCATATTTCCGCGCGGCGAGGCGCACACCATCCCCGGCTTGCAGTTGTCTCCGCTAGTCGTGACTGTATCCCCGTCCAAAACTCGAATCATCCACGATCTGAGGTTTTCGTCGTCGCCGTAAGCACACAGCGTCAACAAGAATACTGACCTCGAGAGAGCCCCCGCCGTGGCGCTGGGCCACGTGTTGCGAGACGTTATTTGGCGCATGTTGTACCTGCGTCAGCGGTTTGGACCGAGCGCGCGGATTGTTTTGAGCGAAGTCGATGTCACTGAGGCGTTCCGTCAGGAAAGTGTACAGTGAACAGGGTCGCCCGTGTTGGGATACGGCTTTCGCGAGTGGATCGTGACCGACCGTCGGCTTCAGTTCGGCTGTCGTAGTTTTGTATGTTTTCGGCAGCCCTCGAACACGCGCGTCGCCACACGTCGTACGAGGATGTCGTGATGATGGACCAGGGGTGTATGGCGACGCAGCATGTCGCGGTCAATCCGCCGAGAGCAACCAACCGGCCGACCCCCTGGGTGCCGGGTCTTCGACGGGAAATTGATACCGTGGCAATGACTATTTCCGTTACCCTAGCTAGAGCAACTCCGCGACACGCTGAGCGAGTGGCCTTTGGACCGCGGTTCGCGTCCGAGGGAGAGCTCCGTTCTCTGATCGGTCGGTTCCTGCATCTGTGCGCAGTCGTGCGATCACGACAATACTTTGTTCGACGCATGCTCAACCAAGTAGGCCTGGCCCTGTAGGCCTGGCCCCTGTTCCCGCGTGGAGTGAGAAGTTCCACGTGTCACACGCGCGCGCGGCGTCGTCCTCACGGATTCTATTGAGTCCTGAGCTCCACCCCGAAGTATCCTTCTGGCGTCTGTTGGTAGAAGAAGGGCTAGGCTCCGTGGCGGGTCGCCTCTCCGCCCCCATGTGCCGAAGCTACATGCAGCCGCCGGTGTTTACGCTGTGGTCGACGCTTGTGGCGACGCCATGGGGGAGTAGTTTTTGGTGCACGTTCCCGGGGCCGGCTTGTTGTGGCGTGTCGACTTTAACGTCGACGTTCGCGCTCGCCTGCGCGAGAAGGTTAGTGGTTGGAAGATCTGTCGATTAGTGTTCTCGAGTTGCTGGACATGGTCATGACAGCTTGGATATTCGTTACCCAGTTAAACGTGCTGCCTAGTTACGCGCGGGACACCATCATGATGCGGGGAGACAACACGTCCTCTGTGCATTGGGTCTCCAAGTGTAGGGGGGGTAGGGAACCCCGATCGGGGGCACTCATGCGAAGTTTAGGGTGCATGGAGGTAGTCAGCGGATGGTGTTTCGACGCGTTACAAGCTACTGGCGTGGAAAACTCCATTGCCGACGGTATATCACGATGAGGGCCTGAGGCGATAGACGGTAACCTCCGCGCGTTCCGGCCCGATGTGGTTTGGCGCCCACAGGTCTTGGGGCCAGCGTGCGTCGTGCTATGCTCATGAGTCTTGGCAGCCAGCTCAAATGCCAGTCGGTTGCGCCGTCGTTTCACCGAGCTTATGCGTCAGGTTTCCGGTCTTGGACCGCTTTTGGGGGGTTGATAAGGGAGGCTCTTTATTTGGACACGTCCGCTTCAAGTTCGGACAAGATTCAGACGTTGCTTGAGTTCGTATCGTGGTGCACGTTGGTGGGCAATCGAGCCAGTAATATAGCCAGTAAACTATCACCCGTGTTGCACTTTCACCGCGTGAGTGTGCAGATGGAGTCGCCCACGTCGTCACCGCTTGTTAAACGCGCTTTCAAAGGGGTGGCACGGTCGCACGTTGCCGCCGCTACCACGAAACATATTCGGCGCGCTATTTCGTGGGACACGTTGTTGGAAGGACAGGGCCTGACCTTGTCGCCGGGCCCGGGCGGCCGAGTGCTTTGGCTGTCGCTAGCATTGGGCTATTGTTTCATGGCGAGGTCTGACGAAATATTCGCTTCTTCGTCCGGAGTAGTACACCCCGTGCATTACTTGACGAGGGTGGACACAACGTTATTCGCGGGGGGGCGGCCGTTGAACTCGCTGCGGTGGCATCAGTCTACCAGCATCGAGGTTATGTTTTGAGGCCATAAAGGCGACAAGGCTCAGCAAGAATCGGTTATCGTGCGCACACGCGACGACACCTTCGGGGCGTGCCGGGGTAGGAGCAGGAGGCGGTGCCGTCGCTCTCATGGTGGAATTGTTGTCGGCATATCTGACGTTGCCACAAAGCGCCCCCCTGTCGTCGTATCGGTACGGTAATGCGGTCAGAATGTTGGGGCACACGGAGGCCCTCAGGGCAGTCCGCGAGGTGGTAACGGAAGAAGGAGACGATTCCAGCGAAGTTGGCCTCTATTCCTTGCGTATCGGCGCAACCACTACCCTAGCGGCGTGGGGGGAAGTGCCGCAGAGGGTGATCCAGACAGAAGGGATATGGACTTCTCCAGAGTCTTCCAAGACATTCACCCGCAGTAACCCAGAGTACGCGGGTATCGTAACTCGTAAACTAGCAGGGACGGGAATGATAGGCCAGAGGCAGCCCGGCCAGAGAACTGTTTGGGGCAAAACACCGTAGAAACGACGCAAACTCGGAATTGGGGTATGTCAACGGTTTACTACAATTGGGGGTCTCGGTCGTCTGAGACTACGGTTGTTAGAGCCTCGGCCAGTCGGTTGGGGGGAGGGACCTCCCGGGTACTGGCAGTACGATAAGGCAACGAGAGTCAGCGGCCGGTGTCGCGGCTTACATGACAATTCGAAGGATATACAACAAAGCGTAGTATCTCTAAATTCACGTGAGATATCCGTTATGTTCACAACCGATGGAATTATTGACTTATAGACATGGGCTCTACCGGCGGAAAATAGTAGATGAAGTTGCCCGGAGGCAGAAAGAAGAGAAGAACGGCCACACTCATCGCGTGCCCCCTATTAGCTTCTCGTGATTGGTGCACAAGCAGAGCACGGCACTGCTCGCTGTCAATTGACAGGCCTAGAGGCTAGGCCTACTGTTGTGGTTTCTCCCGCCCACCCGCCCCATTCTTCATTCGAAGATGGGTGGAACGGACCGGCCACATGGTGCCGGCCACACCGTATTATACTTTTTTTCTTATCTGTTATGAGCTGGTAGCGATTCGGGGCTCTAACCAAGAGAGTGGGGTATTTCAATGGTATACTATCATAGGGCCCTCCGAGGCTGCGTTTTGTAGAGCCCCGGCCGGTCGGCTGGGGGGGGGGAGAATGCCGGTTACTGGCAGTTCGATAAGGCAACGAGAGTCAGCGGCCGGTGTCGTGGCTCTCGCACCACGCCAGTAAACTCCCCCCCCGACGTCGCAGGGAATATTAATAACGTGACCATTCGAAAGATGTAGAACAAACAGCAGTGTACAGCATTTGGCCGTGATCAGTTGAAAGCTAAACAGAGCAGAGAACGCCAAGGAAATCTTGGTCTTTTCGAGCCAAAAGTCGGTACGATGCCAGATTGGCGCAAACCAGGGCTCCTGGCTTTTGTTTTGTACTTGTCGTTTGAATGTAACTTGTCTTGACCAAAAATTTAACAGGTAAACCTGGTTTTGTCTCAAAACCGAAACAATATGTTGGCAGCTGTATTCTTTAGCGATGAGCGGGTGACGTAAGAGCAAGTAAAATTTTAGCGCGGCGAACTACGACAGGGGCAATACCATGTAGTCGGGGGCAAGGGTTCAGTAGTGCACGGCATGGAGATTACCTGGTAAAGGCTATTGATTGGAGGAGAATTTGGTACGGGAGGAAAGGCAGCATCGCTTGCAACAACTATTAGAGTACGGTGAAGTTAAGGCCACGGTGGCACACTTTGGTCCGCTCAGGTCCCTGCATCCCCTACGTGTGAGCATCGACAACAATATTGAAGCAAACAAATGCTACATTCAGTTACAATACGAGACTGTGAGTTTTCGGACCAATGACAGGCTGAGGCCAGCCTGAGGCAAATAGGAAATCACTCCGGAAAGTATGCGAATCGCTATATTCTTTATCGGCCTGGCCTGCGCTTCTTGAGCCTGCGGAACTATGGCGGCCTCTCAAAGTAACAGGGTTACGAGGGTCCTCAGACATGTCTCCTGTGAGAATGTGATGGTATCGGATGCCCTGTGTGTCGAGAGATGGTTTCGGTGTGTTTCGCCACCGACGAGCGAGGTTAAGCCGCTAGGGTTAGCAAGGTGTACTTGTACGAGTATTCACGCTTCAACAGCATCACAAATGCACGCCACCCCCGAGAGTAACCACTGCCACTGCCCTGGTATAAGGAATATCCCCTCCTGTGGAACTGGGGCACGAGGTGCCGGACAGCAGCAGAAATCGATGTTCTAGTTGTGAAGGGTTGGTAACGTAAGATTGTCCTCAGAACCTACCCACGCCAAGCCAGGATCAGATCTACCTGTGTGAGGTCTTTCGTGCTCTTCAGCTTTAGCATATTCGGCCAAAGGTCTCACAGAAATAGATAGCTGATATCTAGACGAATCGATAGACCCCTCTTTGAGTCTTGTAGCCAAACGTAGCGGAGCGTTAAACACCAATACCGTTAACCTAGCATGCTACCACAAAGATCTTGATTCCCTTAGAAATATTTTTTGTACTAGGTTTAGTATGTGCAGGCTCGCCTACCGGTAAGAAAGCGTGTCGAGTCCACCCATCATGGAGGCGCGGTTCTTCCATGTTTCTTCATTCTGTACTCTGTATCCGATAGGTGAAAGATAACTGACATCTAGACAAATATTTACGCCTTCCTTGAATCACAAGACTAAACGTTGCGGACACTATTACGGGGGTCCATAGTTAACAGGACCTATGGTACACACAAAAAACTATACATTTACCTATTTCTACTGACAAAATTTAGTCCCATTAACTATGGACCCCCGTAATAGAACACCAATGCCGTCAACCTAGCATCCTATAAAAAACGTTTTTTTCCCCCATAAAAAACGTTTTTTGTTTTTTTTTTTGTACTATTTTTAGTATGTGCAGGCTCGCCCACCGGTATAAAAAGCGTGTCAGACCCATCCGCTATGGGGGGTGCTGTTCCTTCCGGTTTTTGCATTTTAGACTCGACGTTTAATTGATAAATGATGGCTGCTATCTAGATGGATGTACGAAACTCATCCCTGTGTTATTGCATGGTTCTGCAATATAGAACTCACCAGCGTACCGCAAACCTAACCTACTCGAAAAAACGTCATTTTTAACCATCAAAATGTTTTTCTTATACCGTTATTATTAATAGTATGTGCAGGCTCGCCCACCTGTAAGAAAAGCACGTCAGGTCCGCTCGTTATGACGCTGATGTTCATCTTGGTTTTCTTGTATTATTCAAAATGTCTCAGGAATGAAAGATAGGTGACATCAAGGCAAATCTATGAACATCCCTGAAGTATATTCGCACAATTGTGTTGCAAAGAAAACATCAATACCGTAAATCCGGCATACTACAAAAATCGGTCTAGCGTTTACACCAAAAACGTCAATTCTGGTGCTGTGCTGTCAACAGGCAGGCTCGCACTCATCGCCTGCCCCGGGTACATTGAAGCTCCGCCGACGGATTTGCCTGCAATTCTGAGAGCTCAGCCACGTAGTAGTCATTGGTGCAAGTAGAAAGACGTTGAGCGTGAGCTGGGGCTCGAGGGGCATGCTATTAGTACCTACGTTACGGGCCTGGGAAAACGCACGCACGGTAAGCAGGTATTCCTGAAGGCCGTCAATGAGCTAGCAGCAGCTGGAGTTTACCGAGTCGTCGGTGGCAAGTAGGGCCAGCTGCAGTGACAGGGGGGGTGCGGGGGGTCGATTAGGAAACATGACTTTTTGTTTGGGCAGGAAGCAGGGATAGGGGGGTCGTGGTGTTGTCCTCGTCGCCCTGTTCTGCTTGCACGGCAGACACTCTGAACACATTTCATGAAACACGATTTTGTGTTTCGTCTTCAGGGGGTGCACGGTGTTCATTGGCTAAAACATGAACGCCTTGCTTGGCTCGAACCGCAAACATGCTGCAAACAATTGAACGCATATTTTTCATACCAGGCATTTTTATTGGTCTTTCACGGTTGTCGTTGCCAAGCACGAAACCTTTTCAAGTTGGGCTACGCGGCCAAAAAACCGCGTGGAAGGCCAAACCCAAACCCAACAAAATAAACCGAAAAGCACAGCAAGCGTTTAGCCCTGACGTCGAAACTTTGCCTCTGCTCACTACTCCGCCCCTCAAGTACCTAAAAAATCAGATCATTGACACCAACAAATAGCCCGCACCAACGCTGCACAGGCGTTTTAGGGGTATTTTATATCTTTCAAGCGAACACATACATTGCGCCATTCGGAGATTGCCCAAGGCACACACTGGTTATCCGGCCAACAAAAACCAACGCACTAGGCCATAACGTACGACAGCCAAGTCCGGAATCGTGCTCGTATGGAAGTATACACACCCCGGACAGATCAGCTCACGGTAGCTCGAGCTAGCTCTTTAAGGAGCTAGCTCACCGGTGAGCTACGTGAGCTACGTGAGCTACACATGTTTTCCTGGCTTGAGCTATAGGAGGGTAGCTCATCTGCACATGTTTTCAAAGTTTGAGCTATAGGGGATAGCTCATCTGCTCATATATGTCCAGAGTGAGCTATAGGAGCTACATGAGCTAGCTCATCTACTCCCGACATGAGCTATAGGAGCTACATGAGCTACACATGTTTCCCTCGGCTTGAGCTATAGGCGGTAGCTCATCTGCACATGTTTTCGAAAGTTTAGCTATAGGCGGTAGCTCATCTGCACATGTTTTCGAAGCTTGAGCTATAGGCGGTAGCTCATCTGCACATGTTTTCGAAGCTTGAGCTATAGGCGGTAGCTCATTTGCACATGTTTTCGATGCTTGAGCTATGGGCGGTAGCTCATCCGCATATGTTTTCAAAGCTTGAGCTATAGGGGGTAGCTCATCTGCACATACTTTCAAAGCTTGAGCTATAGGCGATAGCTCATCTGCACACGTTTTCAAGGCTTGAGCTATAGGGGATAGATGAGCTAGCTCTTGAGCTGTAGAAGTGACCAATACAAGTACGCAGAATAGAACGATATAAACACCAACAACCGTATGTATTTTTGTACATACCAGGTACAGTATGTGATATTATATGATATCGGATCTGCTTTTGTTCTGAAAACACTGACGATAGGTCGACACCCAACAGGATTTGAAGTGTCGTTTTTTTTACAACAGCTATATACAGCAGCAGCTGTCAGTCGTCACCCTGTGCACACCATAAGAGGCGCTCGAACAGAACAGAACACAACACCGACGCACCACACAGCAACACCCTAGCATGCCCACGACCCGGGGTGGAAGCTCCAGAGGCACTTCGACCTTACACCAGGCTGGCGCCGGGCAGCAACGGGATCCATCGATGGATGTAGACCCCTCCGACGACGTCATACATGTGGATGAGGACAAGGATGAGGATCAAACTCAATCCGAAAGCAAGGTGCGCGTTACTGAGGTCGTATGATTTTGCCCACCTAGACCATGATGCTGCTGTTTGAGCTGCATCATCCAATCTATATGCCTCTCATTTCCTGGTTGAAGGGTAGGGGACTGTACTACTGTAGGCGCAAGGTGATGTACATGTAAGTAGCGAGCTGTACTCGTAGCTGTGCGGGGTTTCATTGCTCGCGCAGGTCTTTTGTGTTTGTAAACCGAACTTGCACGAGTACAGCAGTAACGATGACCGTGGGCTGATCTTACTTATTATGCTTCTTTCACAGTGACGTTGTGTCCTTTATTTTTCAAAAAAAAAATAATGCAGCAGTATCATACGACGTACATGATGTGTATCCGAGATGCCTCGCTTGGTCGGCGCTCTTACGCGTGCTGTGCATCTTCTCGCGCTGCGCTCACCAACAGGAGGCGAAGGAGACAGCCCTTCGTGACATACCAGCACCAAGCGGGTTTAGGCGGTGTGTCATACCCGGCAAAACAGCTACCCGGTCTATCGTGTACGACCATGGCGTACGATTCGAGCAAGATTGCTCGGAGCCAGACCCCAAGGAGCAGCCTCTCCGCGGCCTACGCGGAGATGGTGCTGTTCCTAAACGGAAACCAGGACTATATTCCCATCGAAGTGCCCGCCCTGTCACCTGAGCAGGCGCTTCAGGCCATACCTCGGAGGCTTACTAACCCATCGGCAGAGGTGGTGGCCCTTTCTGCGGGCGACGAGAAGGACGAGGATGTCTTCGACGAGTACGAAGGAGAAAGCTCAAGCTTGACGTAGACACCATGGGGATAAATGGGGGCAGCGGTGGATCTTCTGCGTTTTGTTTTCGTTAATGGACTTCATCTGTTTTGTCTGCGTGATTTTTCGGCAATGTAGGTGGTTTTTTGTTCCTTCCTCTCTGTCTCTTCTTTTGCACCTTGTGGTAGGCTCCAGCCACGGAAGTCGTGTATAAGGAACGGTATGTACGGGATTCAGATTATACTGTAATTAATTATAGCCTTGTTAATGAGTGGCGGGTGGGTGGATTGGCGGATTGGTTTTTTCGGCGTTGCAGCGCACCACTATTAATAGCAGTAGCCATAATAATCCTGATCATTTTATTTTGATATATGAGTCAAATGCAAGTACGTGAATATATGCTAATAATTACATCAATATCTGATCATCTTAATCTTGACTGCTGTCGCTCGTACCGTCGTTGAAATTAAATAAGCATAGTAAGCTGAAGCATAGTGAGCTGTACAACCCATATTATCCCTATACATACGTACTTGTCCTGGAGGGTGGGCTTTTCTACCTACTTATCTTACACGCATGTGTGGCCGAGAAAGAGCTACAATGAGCTGTGTGCATGAGCCATGATGACGTTCTCCTGGGGTGAGCTATAGGCGATAGCTCAGCTGCCCATGTTTTCCCTGCTTGAGCTATAGGCGGTAGCTCATCTGCACGTGTTATGAAGGCTTGAGCTATAGGCGGTAGCTCATCTGCACATGTTTTGAAGGCTTGAGCTATAGACGGTAGCTCATCTGCACATGTTTTGAAGGCTTGAGCTATAGACAGTAGCTCATCTGCACATGTTTGGAAGGCTTGAGCTATAGGCGGTAGCTCATTTGCACATGTTTTGAAGGCTTGAGCTATAGAAGATAGCTCATCTACACATATTTTCCAAGGCTGAGCTATAGGAGCTACATGAGCTAGCTCATCTGCCCCCGAGATGGGCTATAGGAGCTACCTGAGCTACACATGTTTCCCTCCGCTTGAGCTATAGGCGGTAGCTCATCTGCACATGTTTTCGAATGTTGAGCTACACGCGATAGCTCATCTACACACATTTACCCAGGCTGAGCTATAGGAGCTGCATGAGCTAGCTCACCAGCCCCCAAGATGAGCTATAGGAGCTACATGAGCTACACATGTTTCCCCCGGCTTGAGCTATAGGCGGTAGCTCATCTGCACATGTTTTCGAAGCTTGAGCTATACACGGCAGATGAGCTAGCTCATGAGCTGTCCGGGGTGTGGAAGTATATCACGTTTTGGCCTGCGCCACATCTCTGCTTCTGGCGCTCGAAAAATGCAAGGACGCTGACGCGATCGGGGGGTGGGGGTGGGGGGGGGGGAGGGGTGTTGGAGTTTTGTTTTGGGGGGGGGCGGTGCGACGATGGTAGATCCCCGACACAAAATATACTCGCCCAATGGGATTCTGGGTCACTAAAATGCGTAAGCAACGACAACGCAAGCCCCTTGGGAACAACATCCATGTGGTTGTTTGGGAATTTCCCCATCGCTCGTTTGAAGCACCGTCCACGTTTTCACTGGTTGCTTGTCTCTTTATACCCAATCCCAGCAGCGGCATTGTACTGTAGGCAACTCTAGATCGTGCCCGCAAGGGCGTACTGTACGTCGCCATCGCCTCCACGCTCCTTCTGGCGCTTGAAAACTGCCTGTACGCGACCCACCGGGGGGTGGGCAGCGTTTTGCTTGTCTTTCGAAAAGCAGAACTTGTAAGTTTGCTCTATATGGTTTTAGAGCAGATACCTATGATAGTGCGTACGCGTGTTTGCCGTCATAACAATCAAAAGGGCAGCTGTCCGTGGTGCCGGAATGCGGGAAAATCTTGACATTGGCGGCGAAGTACGTACGGGCTGGTGGTCCCGTGCGTACGTCATCTCAGGTTCTGACGCTGTAAGTCCGCCTGCTGCAGGGCACTCGTGCTGTGGATCGTCGCCTGCTGTCAGCTGCTGACGCCAAAAGCCAGCCTGCTTAGGCTTGCCGTACCGACCGATTGTGGGAACCGAAGAGCTAGCAAGTGACACCAACCCTGGATCCTGAATAGTATATGGCATGTCAGCTGTGAGAGTAACCGATAGGTAGAGACACGCCAGCGGTCCCTGTGCCGCTTCGAGTACTAGAAAGCCATACCCAGCAGAAACTGGGCAGCCGCCACATAATATCATGATTGTTTATTTATCTATCTCTGGTTCAGGGTGTCGCAGCGTTAGCGGACCTACGACGGTATGAGGCTGTGCGGCGATGCGCGAGCCAAGACTGCATACTTTGAATAGTGTACGATTTTTTTATAGTAGGTACCAATACAGCAATCAGTAGTCCACACATAAATGCTTCAAGGTACCGGTACTACGCACGAGGGTGCTCCGTGCAGTGGTGCACTTGGACTATCGAGGGTTTTTTGCGTTGCAAGAGAGGGATGTACATGGCTGTAAGGACAACTAACATACTGGGAGTACCAACATATCGCGCAGTACATAAACTCCGACTACAACCATTGTCCAAAAATATCCTAAATATTAGACGCATGCTGAGGACAAACCTTTGAGATTCTCGTACAGATACTGGTTTTATTGTTCGAATTTCCAAGCTGTGACTTGAGGACTAAGAATTTAGTTTAGAGTAGTAATGATCTTGCCTTACCATATCTGAGCATGGTGGGTTGGATTTGGAGTTTGGTGATTATGGCCTACCACCGTGGTATTATATCATTACAGTAGTTATATTTAGTTATCACATTTGCCAAGTACAGAGCAGGCGGGCTGTTCCGAGTGTTCACGTACTCGGTGTAGGGACACATGTGGAACGGAATTTGGTAGGTCTACACGGGAAATATGTGTGGTTCTGTGTAGAGCATTCAACGAGTTGTGAGATGTGCTGCCCTTCGCTTCCTTTTCTTCTGCGTACGACGACGGTAATATATATACCTTATATAGTTTCTAAATCATGATTGTTCGACTATGAATCGACTCTGGTCTGGCCCATCTCACCATTATGTAGTTAGAACATCTTGTTCAAATGTGCCGCGTTCGATTTATGTCAACCCATCCAAGAGCGATCCGAATGTAATATCGTTGGGTTAAAGGGGGTTCTTCCCTCGCTGTTAGTTTAACGTCGTCCCGGTAGTCATTTCGAGCGGTCCAAAGAGACGGCTACTAGAATCGACGGCCAATGAGGGGTGGGTTCCCATCGTTGGTTTGATATTGACATTGTGCTGGTGTTCAGGTGAAAGAAATGGAGATGGGATACGAAAACAGAAGGATCGAAGGATGCGGTTTTAGGCTGCACCCGCTTTCTTGGGGACGACCGCATGAAATGATAAACGAATGCGTTTCGAAATCAAACCTACGTAAAGATTGACAGGGGCAGGGGTTCCCCATAGTTGCTGGTAATTTCGAGTTGGTGAGGTGTTCATACTTCCTCGAGAAAGGTACATCATTTCGATACTACCAGGTGTCATCTGAGGATAAAAGCGCCCACACAGGCCTGACGCGGAGCGCTCGTATAAAAATGCACACCAGGTCAATATGTACCACATATGCAGCAGGCCTAAAAGAAGGACGGGGCAAATAAACCGTAATCCTCGACAAAGTGATCACGGGACGTGCCTCCGTTGATACCTGGGCGAGTTTGGTTGTCCGCAAAGGCTGACATTGTGCCAGAGATAAAAACAGGGAGCCGAGTCGCAAGGGCATGCCACAGTCGGTTCCACGTGAGCTTTACGATATGAGGGGTGTTTCGCTCGCTTTGGAGATAGTAATGCGGTAGATCAAGGTGATGGAGACCCTGCTCTACGGGCTCGGCCAGAAGCAGCTCGCTGAGCTCCGAACGGCACACAACAAACTCTTCTTCGGATGATTGGCTTCCAGCGCCGACAACGCACCGACAACCTCATGTCGTACGCGAGGGCCCTCCAGAAGGTACAATGCGACAGCGTTGGGACACGCGAAAGCCACCTCTTCTTGCTGGGGTCCGAGAAGCGAACGACCAATGAGCGGCTGACCCGTCGAGAGGTGTGTGGGACGATGGCTGGTAGCGAGAACCGGGACCAGGCCGACAAGAATATAGCTGGGCCCAATGTTGACGACACGACCTGAGTGATGTCCAACCCACCTAAGAGTCTAACAGCTCTTTCTTGCTCAGAGCAAAGAGGGCGTTGAGGCCAAGTGCGGCTGAGACGGTTTCGGATGTGGTATTGGGGTGTCATTTGAAACAACGCTCGGTTTCATAGCAAGGTGGCAGCGGAGAGGAGATGGCTATGCCACGCAACAGGGGATACTTAGATAGGAGACAAAGCGCGAATGGGGGGGGGCGGGCAGCGGTACAGATACAGTTGCCCACAAAAGCAGAAACAAATGATAGATAAGATGGCAAGGTGTCGATCCGACTAGCTTTGTAAGTCTAGTAGTTTGAGTGTTTGGTGCTTCTTGAAGTGTTCAATGGGGGGGACGCGACTCCGGCGGTACTAACACTTGACATCGCTATGAACAAGATTAAGATGGAGACAACCGAAGGTGCGGCAAGGTCCTCACGAACTGGCTTTGTAGCCAAGACTAGAAACCTTGTTACTGCCCCCACCTTGAGTACATTTGTTTTTCTTCTCTGTTCACTTTTGTTTTAGCCTCGTTTCTTTCCCCCCTTGCCGGAATCTTCCTTCCCTTTTTGTTGCTTCATGCCTTTCGCCGTTTTATGTTCCCCTTGAGCGTGTATCCGTTTTTTCTAGCAGACTTTCTGATCTCTTCGCATCGTTTGTATTCTGTTTGATTCTATAATTGGTTAGCTTCGATCTCATAATATTTTCCGTTTTCGTCTGGGGTGGTTTGTATTGGGGTATTATTGTACGCGGTACGTTGTTATCTCACTTGCTTTATCCATTGATTTGTTTGTTGTGACTTGTTCCCGGTCTTACGGTATGTGCCTACCTAATTAGTATTTATCCAGGAAAATCAACCAGGACGGACACGTGTACTGATATAGTTGGGCAGAAAACCTGGTATATGTCAAGACCACATTTGGTGTAAGAAAGTTCCTGACAAAATCTACGCTGCGTAGTGTTGTTACGAGTTGAGTCCAACTTAATGTGAGTACTTCATTCTGGACTATAATGCGGGAACGACACCGGGTGGCAAACGCACATTTTATGTTAAACTTGGTGTTGGAAATGCTGTTCTGCTTTTCGTTGACTGCTTTTCGATTCTGAATTCGAACTTGAAAACTCATTCGTTTTCTCGATTTTCTTATCGAACCACGTGTTGGATTCTTAGCTTGGAGTTGGCGTTGGACGTTTCATCTTGAATTCAGTGTTGAGATGACATGTCTTGATGTTTATGTTGTAATTAAAATCTGAATTTAGCGCGAGACGCCCTCGGGGGGCAAACGTCTTCCGAAATGTTAAAACGTCCGTCCTTCCACAAGTACGTCGCCTTCCCGGGAATGAGCGATTCGTCTCCAGGCAAGGTGTCTCTCGATGCACCCCCCTCGCGGAGTCAGGAATCGGCGCGCTTTGTGTCTCCCGGATCTTCGCCGACGTCTCCTGTTTGATGCGGGCGTGGAACGGAAGTGCGGTCGCGGGCTGTCCGATGGCGCGCGTGGTAGAACCGGTTTCCCGCTGGGCAACGACGGCGGAGCTCTGTCACGGGTCTCAGGTTGCCGAAAACGCACTATTTCACACATATTTGATGTACGATACCATGATACCAGGCACGTGGTGTGTTTCGGTAGGTTCTACCAGTAACTGGTGCCCCCTTTAGTTATGTAAGCCGAGAGTTGCTGTGTCATAGAGTAAGACATTGCCACATTTTTGTATAGTAGGCTACACGTGACGCGCGTATTCGGTTTATGCCTTTTTCGAAGCTATCCAGTGCAAACCGGGTTTCGGTGTACAGTTGATACTGACTAAAATTACGGTTTTATGGGCATGCTAAAGGCCTGAAGCTATCCAGTGTAAACAAGGTTTCGGTTAACGGTGTGTACTGACTAACAATTACGGTATTAACATCATGCTGAAGACATGTATTAACGAAAACTATGTTATTGAATTTCGAAGACATTTTTATCTTTTCTGTCGCTTTGCAATTCATTGGCCGATACATTCATCGAGCAGGGTTTAGGAAGTTAAAAACATTATATGAAATTCGACAAAAACTCTTTCGGCACTTTTTTTTTTCGTCGTGTGTTTTAAATTTTGCGTCCGCCATGTGCAGCTGCATCCTGCTCATAGATAGAGTCTTTAGAATAATGAGTTGGTCCTACTCGAAGTGACATGTCCCATGCAACCGAAGCCAGCCAAGCACACTTGAGTCTGTCGTCGATCGCTTCAGAAGCGGGACCCATCATCTCCGATAGGTAGGGCTGCCGAAGCAGCTGTAACGCGAGATCTGACGCCGTCTAGCTCAGAGTAAACCTCCCGCAGCGCTTTCAAAACTGACGCGGTTGTCGCCAGCTCAATTTTCCATCCATTGATGCCTCTCAAATTACTCAAGCACCGACCGGGTCACGCGTTACCGCTGAAGAGGCAAACAGATGTGTCCCCGTCGCTGCTGTTTGCCGGGGGTGTCGGGGGTGCGCCAGCCACCCGAAACGATTCAAGGGCGTGAACCTATTGGGAAGTGCTGTAAAATGTAATTGGCCGCTGGCTGCGGCGCCCCGAATAGGTCGCAAGCCGCCGCTTGCGTCGTTGGTTGCTCTCGGGGGTTCGTAGACCCCCGTGCGTTATTTTGTTTCATTCAACACAAAGCGCCATTCCTCGGCAGAACCCAAATTCAAAATCTCACGAATTCAGTATAAAAGAAAAACAAATATTCAACTACCACCAAACACGTTGCTTGTCAATACATGCCCTAGGGTCACGGCGTACAACTTTTTTCATGAGGTTCCTGACTTGAGCAGCAGCTTTATACTTTACCCGATAACTGGGTTTAACATATTAATGTTCGTGCAACCCTAAACAAACCTCCATGTCCTCAGTATGAACATAATCATATCGAAAATAGTTGATGGCATTCAGACGATTTTGGGTTAAGGAGCCCCGTTCCTCAGGAAACTAAAAAGAGAAAGAGTCCTGCCCCTAGCGTAGCACACATCTGTAAAAAAAGCCCGAATAATTGTTTTTCTGTTGTTTCGGTCCCCCTGGTGGTGCTCACCTATAGAAGCACTATTCCCTTGGGTAACGCATACTGCCAGAACGTTTCCGGAATGTTCCACCTACGACGGAGTACGCAGGTCTCTGTTTGAAACGGTTCTCGAACTGTACCCGGCACGGGCAGCGAGAAATACAGTACCGTACATGAACATTCTAACGTTACTCACTTTAACCGATGTATGTACACATTACTGACGCGTGTGGACGTCTGGGTGACAGACGGCAGTTGTATATGGGCGTTTCATCATGTTTGTTCGATTTTATCGCCTGTTTCTCACACTTTGGATGGCTAAAAACACCCGAGACGGGACGAGACGGATATATTTTGATATGTTTCGCGGGAAACAACATGAAGACGAGACGGTGAAAAAGTAGCCCATGGTTGGTTGGGTGAAACGGTTGGTTTGTCCAATCCTTAACGAGATGGGCCGGTACAGTACAATCGATTGACGAGATTATTCGATGACGAGCGTACGTCTGCTATGTAGTATCGGTGCGCGCTGTCTCGAGCACCTAACATTCGTGTGGAATTATTTTTGCGAAGCCCACATTGTACGGCTCTTTTGATATCTGGACGCCTATTAACGCGATTTGTTTTTTGATATTTTTCATCACTATTACTTTCCAGCCCACTCGTAGGAGGTTTTACCCTCGACGATCTTCTGGACAAGCCGTGGTCACAGGTGTCGTCCGATCTCCCCCCCGGTACGTGCCTTTATTTTTTTTGTCGCGCATAGGGTTCAGCATTCCCACTGCTCGTCGACGTTCATCGAATGTAGCTAACTCACGCTCTCGCGCTTTCCGCTTATCAATTTTTAATGCAAGAAACAGTCCTTACGAGTATGCACTCGGTGAGATTTGAACCCACGAAATTGATCTTGATAGGCACGAGGACCACGTACCAAGCCACCGGCGACGCCTTAAGTTGTTGTATAAAAAGGCTATTTGTAGGGATAGTAGTAGTCGAAAATATAAAATCCATCCCCGGGAAACAGATTGTTTTCCCGCATTTTGTGGCTCTATGTACACCATGGCATGCACAGTAGTACAAGTGAGTACGTAGATACCTACGTAGCAACCACACATATTCCTACACGGCCCCGAAACAACGCTATAGTTTGCTTGGTCTTAATGATATTATGAAATACATCAGCGATTTCGACTGATTATATCCGTAGTTGGTTTATATATTTGTGGCCTGCAGTAGGTATATTTTTTTTGTTTACTTGCTAGTATATCGGAAAGCCTGTGTCAAAGTGCTTAGTAGGTACAGTCCAACCTGTGGCTTGGTGGCTGGCTTATCGGGAAGACACAGAGATTTGGTTTCTGTACGTTTCACTGATGTTAAGTCGAGATATTCGGAGTATGATATTAACATTTTAGCCTGTTTTAGCGTTGAATGGTTCAAACGTGGTGCGTACATGACCGAGAGGCGATGGTGCTTGAGATAGTATATTACGGGGGAACATAGTTAATAAGACCAAATATTGTTAGTAAATATAGGTAAATATAGAGGTTTTTGTATGTACGGGACGCCCTATTTACTATGGTCCCCCGTAATAGTAGAGTTTGGAACTGCTGCGGTAAACTTGTGCCGACCTTTTTCACGGAGCTGCTGCCATTTCGATTGTCAAGACAAAGGTCCCTAGTTACGGCGGTTCGGTGTTGTGGAGTTTATTGAAGTATACGCCAGTACCATTTAGAAATTGCGCTGAATTTGAAGTATTGATTTTATTTAATTCGTTTGTTCCGTGTGTTCACAGCAGGGAAGCAGCTGCTATATGGTTCTAACACGAGGTCTGGAGTTTCTGTGTTTTAACTGATATCACTACAATTCGAAGGGTGCGGCCGAGAGGATTGAACTAGTGGAAGATTGTGAATCTACTGTAGCACGGCATGAACACTGTCATCATGGCAGTGCGTCTGGGCTAGGGAGGCTGTAGAAACGTAACCGTTGCTTACAGTCGGGTCAAAGGCTGATGCATGTACTTTGCTTGATTGATCGGCTGCAATTCATTCACAGAGAAAATAATGTTTTCCAAATAGGGTTGAACTTTTCAAGGGAGGAGTGCCTTCTTGCGGTCCCACGTACAGGAATGCAAATTTCCTTCCTCGGCGTTCGAAAACATTGACCGATACATTATTTTTCCTTCTCTC
Organism: Macrocystis pyrifera; assembly: GCA_031763025.1. Taxonomy (NCBI): domain Eukaryota; class Phaeophyceae; order Laminariales; family Laminariaceae; genus Macrocystis; species Macrocystis pyrifera. Next base: position 226,822 of record JASSKH010000029.1, read on the forward strand.
AAGTGTCGAGGTGAACCAGAGGGAACACCACTCCACTGCACCCGGCACACGAATTTACCCATTAGTGGTGATGGCTCCGGTTAGTCGGCCACGCCAGTCAGGTACGCACCCGTGATGTCAGTTGCGAGTGTCGAGCACGGCGATGGTGGTGTGATCCGTATTCTATGATAAGCACTCGTGCCATCCGGCTTAAACATGACGTACGTATTTGCATTTTTTTCGATTTGTTTACATGTAGATGGGTAATGAAATATGCACCTTTTACACACGTCTGATAGTTCAATCGTCTACGGATCAACATTGTGTTTGTACATGGTAGTGTAGTATCTTCAAATTCTGTGGTCAACCTCGTAGTCCTGCCACATGGCCGTCCATCACAAGCCTAACCGCGGTTTCCTGACGAGATTTGACGGGCAGACCAAGGAATATGCTCAGTATTCATGGTCTCTTAATGGCAAAGAGTGACGATTTTGACGGGACGGGGGGTTGAAGGCAGGTATAGGTTGCGCGACGAAACGCTAGGGGATGATCAAGTCGCGAGACAGGACGGGAAGGGCAGATTTCTCGACCGGATAGGACGGTGAAGTGCAACGGGGAAAATTTCGTTCCCGGAACGAGAAGGCACGACCTAATCGTAGGTAGAACTGACCATGCGACGGGACCACGATATCAACTTGACGACGGTTGTACCTTCCCGTCCCGTCGTACGGATAATGCCGTCCCGTTAATGAACCGTGGAAAGCCTTGCAATCATATCTTACCTACTTCTCGTGCTCTGCAACTAACCCGTACGAGCCAAGACTCTATTGTAAATCAAGCAAACACAAAATCCCTCCACACAACTGCCAAACGTCGGGCTCCCTTCAGTAGTTTGACGCCCCAATCTTCGGTGTACGGTCCGGACATATCTGAAATAGGACGGTGACAATATGGTGTACAGTATATTCGAACGGCCCAAACCAAGAACCGCAAACCACTACGCATATTCGACGCAGTTAGAGGCTGGTACTGTATCGCGTACGCACCGAACTACGACGAATCAAAGGATGTGTGGTATTATGGAAGAATACGTAGAAAACTCACGAAAAAAAGCCGGACGTCATGGTTTTTCGAACGTTGGATTGCTGTAAGAGATAATATATGAACAAGCTGCAAAGGCCACGAATTAATCTTGTACCATCTTCATTTTTTGTCGGGGGTTCGGGGAACGTGTCAGGAAGAAAATCTCCCCGACACCCAACTCAAAGGAAGCATTACGCAGTTAGAGGTGTGAACCTCACCTCATGGCTCTACAAATGATCATGAAAAAAACGAGATTATCACCCCATCTCAAGCTGTCTATGAACTTCCACATGCAAGGGATCCGATAATAGCCTAATGTTATATTCCGTTTTATGCGGGCACTCGGGCGTCCAGATATGCACGTTCGCAACTTCTTCGAGTATAACTTGTTTGTTTACGTACGTGTCGAACCTGCCCGCTTCTTGCACGCACGGCCTTGCCGAGAATTGTGACGGGGAGAAGTACGTACAAAGAGCAACACCACACACAAGGAGAGCTATTAATATATTTTCAACTCTACCACATAAACCTCGCAAAAGGTTTGTCGAACCTCATTGTGACCGGCTGCACATTTCACATACGTTTGAACCGATATTGTGTATTGTCACAGTGGCACGTACTATTGATATTATGTAGCGTATCCCGGCCGTACGATCCCCTTCCGCAGACTACGTCGTAAAGAAACTTCACAATCCGGAACGGCGCAGGTATATCATATATCTCCACGACCAAAAACACACCCAACTCCAGGACATATGAAAACCAATCGGATTTTTGGTGCTTGGTCAAAAAGGGCAGTTTGCCATTCTGAGTAGACTATTTTTGGAGCGGTTTAGATTGTGACTTCGTTGATACTCAAAATAGACTGAGTTTTGGTACCTGTGCTGAAGACAGTATATTTGTGGTATTACGTGCCTGTGCACATATTTTCTGGTACATTAATTCAGATGTTTTTATCTCAGATATAGATGCTCCCGTCGTGGGATCTGATTTTCGGGTTCTGCCATGTGGAGACAATATTGTATGCTACTATGAATACTGCTGATGTGCAGTACCAGGTATGATGCACCTATCCACTTTATTTGCCGATGCCGATGTCTGATTGGCTAACGGGCAATAGCCGGGAGTATCGGCGGTGTCGTGTTGACTACGGCGGTGACGATGCAGCCAGTGTCCTTGATTTTCGGCTCGAGGTTCAAGGTTGAGATAGGTGGTTTTGTCGGCGAATATTTGATGCTTAAGATGAATGCTTCAGGTACTGGGGATTTGATCGTGACTTACCGCGTGTTTTGCCTTGTTGAATCCGGGACGAGATTACACAGTTTCATTCAGCTGACAACCTTTCAAGCGTGAAGGCGATACATCCACCTGCGGGGAAATGCAAAAGTCCAAGCCTGGGCGGTTCAGATGTTGTTTGTTGGGTTTGTTGGGTATGGTAGCTTGGATCTGGAGTTTCTTGGTGGTCTTGACTTATCACCGTGATACTATGATCAATGATTGTTGATCTGGTTCGTCGTATTAAAAAACTGTTGGGAATACGAGATGTACGCGATGGCTAAACTCAACCGTTTATGGTGGGTAGAGATAACTGGCATGGTTATCCCGGCTCCGTTTCATATGAAACCGGGAGGTGCCTCTATATTGACACTTTATGCTTGATTCTTTGACATAGACTTCATGTATTCATGACCCCATCGCTTCCTGCTACCAGGGGATTCCCCCCGTGAACCATGCTGGCCTGTCATATCACAACTGCCAGTGCTCTGGACAACCCCAGATATCAGCAAACCCGTATCAGGCCACTGTATACAACAAGCGACCCCCCCATTTGGTGCGGGATGCGATAGGTCACGTTCAACTTGTCATCAATTTTAATGTAAAACGACAAATATCGAAGTCCGTAATATACCAATAACAAACCCAAACGGCCATTTCAAATTCCCCGTTAAGAAAATGTCAATGTTAGACGGCAGTCCTTACTTCCATCATATATGGTTGCCAACGTAAAACGGCAGCCCCAATACAAAAATATGTCAGTATTGGTTCGGCGGCATCAAAGATGTCTCAAACCAAGTGAGATGGCATCTACGGGAAGGGAATGTTCGAACGAACGAGAGCGTGGTGACAAAGCCTGCAAACAAATCAACGACACCGTCTTAACATACAGCTTACTCCCCGATAACATCAACTCCCTGTTGCATACTCTCGGACCAGCCAAAAAAACGCGTCGCTAACATACAACGACTGAAGTCGAACCATGGATGACCTCCTGCTAGGTGCTCCCTTCCGAAGCATCTAGGGTGACAACAAGCTTGCATCTGAATTTAAAAGCGCGCGCGATAGGTATCAGTAGTTGGCTATTATGTGCGTTGTGCACAATTAACCAGCAGCCAGAGTGTACGACACGATTTATCAAGATCACCAACATAATCTAAGGACGGATTGACCGTACTCGACGTATATATGGGTTCCACCCAACACATTGCCGCGTATCCCCCAAGAACTCCTGACGTCACTCGTTTATACTTCGAGCTCATTCCAAAAAACTTCCGTGTATATCAAAACCTTCTCTTGGTGCCCCAGAAACTCAAAGCCTTCAGATTCCCCGGTAGAGAAAGTGAGTGAATATAGCAACCACCAGGTTACCATGCACGAAGTCACGGTCAGAGCAGAACGTTTTAGGCCGCAACGGTTTGATGGGATTTGGGCATGCTTCTCTGCCGGCCGTACGTGTTGATCCACAACTGCCTCTTAGACTCACTCTGCGAATACCAGCGGGCTCAACTACTCCACCAGAGGCAGACCTCAGGTCAGGGGTTTTGCACGAATAGACCTGATCCATGTATGGTATAATACCAACTGGACTCAACTACCTGGCAAGGAAGTTTCCGTCGTGTTACGGAGTACTGAATTCATCCCGTCCCCCCCTGCCCGGTTCTTAGCAAGTAATATTTGCCTGGTCGGCGAAAACCCGACGCGCTCCCGTCCCGGGATCGTAGGTGTCCGAGGGTCTATGGTCGTATGACTACGGCCACGCCTACTAGCCCCCCCCCCCCCCCCCCCCCCCCCCCCCCCCGCCACAGACCCAATATTCATGTCATGGTTGACAGTGGAATGTTGCCGTATCAGTATGGTCTTAAACCCCCTCCACCAAAGTGCCTGAAACGAATCAAGGTCCAAATCCACAATCCGGAAGCATCAGTAGTCTATATATCACAAAACGGACAGTAGACAACGCTTTAAATAGGACGTCATCGTTATCGTATTCGTGCACTCGAGTACAATAAGGCTCGATCCGGCGCTGCAATTCCAGGACAATCCGCTACTTGAAGCGTTTTTTCGGCCTTCGATGTACCATGTAAACTTTCGTGTTTCAGACATACCTCGGGTACGACGAATGATCTGCCCTAACCCAAACGTTGCAGTATGCTGCTGATGCTGTTGTTGGTGTTGCGGCTTTATACTACATAATTCGCAGTACTGAGATCAAAAGGCCATCTATCACGTACCAGTACGCATATCCTTACACTCGTGTATCCGTGCAAATCGTTGTCCAAGCATTTAATACAATCCAAGAAAACAACCCAAACGTTTTCAATCTGTCAATTGCCATTAAACGATCCCAACCCTACGCGCTCAGCCCCTGTCTCCTGCTCCTGACGCCACGGATAGAATGTTTGTGTTCCGTTTCGGCTCCACGTTGCTGCGTCACGAACTACGCAAATCGCATAGTGGCGTGATGAAACTCAGCTCGTTATCGTAAGAGGTACAACGGGTGAGTAAGTTCAGAGTCGGAAACTTAGTCAAATGGTTTGAAAACGAATCATGTCGGGATGGACTGCGTAGAAGCATGCCGTCATGTACACGTTGTTTTGGTTCTTGACGCACAAAACCCATAGCGACAAGAACACGTAATACCGAACGCTTCGGCTTCGGGCGCGGCATGATCGAGCTTCGACACCTCAGGATCGGTATCACTCCTCCTCGTCAGTGCCATGCTTCGACTGCTGTACAGATGTTGCAAACGGCTATTCAGCGTCACCGAGCTCCACCTCGTCATCCGTACGCAGCTGCTGCGGCCCCACCAACGAATAAGGCGGCGGGGTCGTTCCACTAGCGGCACCGACCTCCGCCTCAGCTCCGGATATCAGCAAAACCCGCATCAACCTACTGAATACCGCAACGATATTCCCCGCGCGAACACCCTAGGTTGTGGGCTGATCAGCACCGGTTAGCTGCAGAACGGCGCGTTCCACATGCAGCTCGTGCCCCCCATGGTTGGTGCAATCTGCCTTAAGTTGGTACCAGCAACCGATGGTTGCCTCAGCCAGAACAGCGTCCGTTGCCACCAAGTCGGCGTTGACGTCCTCCCACTCGTGTGGGGATACGTCCTCCGTGATAGTAAAGGAGGCCCTCTCTGATCCGTCGGGTGCCATCAAGTTCAGGTAGAGTTTTCCCCTCCGCTCACCATATCCCTGGTCCTTCCATCTACACTGAATGCTTCCAGACGTCACCTCCGTTTGCAAGTCCTCCGAGTTCCACTTAAGTAGAGCATTAGAACCGGCAATGGAGACATCTACGAATGAAAGATGCTTTTCCTCGGGGACGGTTCCTGCCGTGCAGAATTTCGTTGAGCGCGCAAGTACAGACATATGTTAGGCAATTCGTAGGGAACTACTGGCGGGGGGACAAAAACTATCAGACGTCGATCGTTCGCTTGTTGTGTGCAATACAAGGGAAATAGCATTTTCCCGGGCATCTACCAATTTGAATCCGCAATAGGGCTGAACGTACTGCGTTTGGAACCTTAGGTGGGCAGGCCTGTGTAAACGTTGCAAGAGAAACTGATTCCTTCAGGATTTTCACCTCGTGTTCGGCATTGTCCGATATATTGCACCAGCCGGAATGCTGCACTTGCATAACTAGGGGTTACAGAAAAGCGGGGCAGGCGTGTTGTTAGGTTTCGCTTGTGGTTCACTAGGTATGCGGGGGCGGCTCACCGGTGGGTCGTACACGGTTTGATCATATGTGTGGAAGATCAAGCATTTCGCACTACTGTATTCGTGGTTATCGCCCATACGTCAGTATCTCCAGCTGCGGTCACCCATGGCTCAGAATTCCCCTGGAATGGAACTCTCTTAACATGTACGCTAGTGAGTGGTGCCCAGACCGAAGTGGCCGAGCTGCCTTGTCGTCGGCTGGTGCACGAGTAAGCTTATTTCGCAAAGCCTCGACAAGCGAAAAAACAGAGAGGCCTCCCAAAGCGAGGTTGATATATATGGAGATACCTGGTATTCGGGTGTGTATACACAGGTTTGGGTATGTCACGACGAAATATCTGCACACATTAGAGTATATGCCAAGAATGTCAGGAGCGACCCTTGTATGTCGCGGAATAACTACCGTTCGTTCAAGGAATTGTCGGCGAGTGGCTCTTTATAAATATCCATGATTCGTTTGAAGAGGAAGAATCCCTCAACAAAGAGCTGCTGGGTAATATTGTACCACATAAATGGATCAACTGTGTGCTTCACTCTTACACTTTGGTCTGTTTAGGATGAAAAAGACTGTGCCGGGCTGCGGGTGGCCCGGCCCAACACCGCCCGAAACCCAATCTGTGGTATACACTCTGCGACCGTCCGTAGTATCTGTGGAGCTCCGGTCACCAGGTGCAATTACGTCTTGACAATAACGATTAGTGGAAAAGGATACTGTAGCTCGTCCTCATCCAACCTCAAACACACGGCTATCTAGTGCGTTCTGCAACAGACCCATGGCTGCCAGCACGCGGATTCGCCAGAAGCTACACTCTTTTTTTATGCATCAGGCTACATACCCCGGGAGAGGTGGTCTACCGCGGATATTGATTATTTAGGTTTTGTAGCACAACTACAACATGAAAAGCAGTGAACGCACGAATTGTATAAAATTGAAAACAAGACCAATGATGTGTGCTCGTGGTTCAATTTATAATCACGACTGGAAAATTGTCAACAGGACGACTATCGTAGAAATGTAATTATTTTCACTTGAACAAGTCGAGTAATACATATACCTCGTACGCGAGAAATTCTAGTCGTTGTTAGCCTACACCCATTGTGAATTCACGTGACACTGATGGACTATTGTAGAGCTCCCACAAACGTGTGGTTATGGCTGACCCTCACCAGAGAGACGCAGGACTAGATTCGTCAAGTGTAGCTCGTGCCCACCACCCGATCCGACCACTGCCATGATCTGGTACTTGCAGCCATTCGTTGCTTCAGCCAAAACAGCATCCGTTGCCACCAGGACGAACTCGAGGCCCTCCGGCTCGTGTGGCGCGAAGCCATCCACGGTGTAAGAGGCCTTCTCTGCGCCATCAGGTGCGAGCAACTTGAGGTGCAGCTTTCCCTTCTGATTTCCCCATCCCTGATCGTTCCAGGTGCACTGAACGGTGCCGGCTGTCGGTGTATAGTCCACGGTCGGCCCCTCCATGATAGTATCTTGGGTCAGGGAGCTGTCTCCAAACGAATGCTCCGTTGACTTCGACACGTATTCTGGCGTGCAGAAGTTGGTTCATTGTGCAAAAAGGTTTGGGCGTCTCGTTCTGTTCTGAGTACGTGGGCGGGGAAAACTGCTCATATGTTGGATTTTTCGTATGGTAGAAATGTTGTGTCGAGAAGCAACAACCATCGCTCTACCGGCCGCACAATAATGTTCTTATGCCATGCCGAATACAGTAAAAACCGTTTAACCTATCGATAGCACAAAAATGCCAGAAAGGTTCACAGGATAGTATCGTATCATCTACACTATGTAGCGAGCGATAGTCGCAAATTCAGCACGGTATTGAGATGTCAGGCATAGAAGGCAACGTCAAGTGTTCGTGAAAAAACCTACCGTACAATACGCCACTCTTCCCCAACGACATTCCGATGGCGGGGCCATGATCTCTGAAAACAATAACGGCTGTCAGCACTTCGAGTAGACAGGTACTAGCTCGTATATTGATAATTTAGGATGTACGGACTGTCTAGGCAGTGTACCGTGAATCCTCTCTGGCTTGGATTGTCTCGCAACAACTAAAACAACAACGAAATATTTTCAAAGAATATCATCATCCACGCTGCATGGTCGTTATTGGAGCCGAACCCCTGACGAAGAATACCTCAACAATGACCTACTTCGTGGTGAAATTACACTTTGCGCTTGGAAGTGGCGAAGTAACCACAACAACGTATGGAAAAATATGTAGTAGTTGTTGGGCTGGATCCATCCTGCTTGAACGTGACGTCGATGTACGTACTACCGTTCGATGGAGCGGACCGTCACGCCCATCACTCACCAGTGAGACGCAAGATCAAGTCCTTCACGTACAGCTCGTGGCCACCACTTATAGTGCATTCCGCCCTAACTTGGTACCAGTCGCCAACCGTTGCTTCCGCCAGAACTGGATCGGTCGCAACCAGCTCGACCTTGATGTTCTCCCACTCGTGTGGGGATACGTGGTCGGTGAGCGTGTGAGAGGCCTTCTCTTCGCCGGCAGCAGACATGAGCATTAGATACATCAAGCCCTTCTGATTCCCCCATCCTTGATCCTTCCAGGCAAAATCAACCGTTCCCTCTGACGGGGTACAGTCCAAAGGCGTTGATTCCCACTTCATGTAAACGGTGCGGGTGCTTGTCATTTTGAAATCTTTGAACGAAGCTTCCATCATTTTTCTTGGGGACTGATTCTGTCGTACAGAAGGTGAGGGAGGGCGCAAACAAGGCGAGGACGAGTTCAGAGGCCTTGCAATTGATATAGTCGAAGCCGAGTTAAACTATTCCGCCGGCTGCTCGTCTCACGGTGTAGATTTCCTCCCCCGAAAACAATGATTTCCCGGTACGGGTATAGGCGTCATGTTGTATGCTGTTGAGTCGTACGCATGTCTCTATTTTTATTTCAACACGGTATAACGATCCAAGGTTTAATGCTCCCACCGTGCCTCATCAGTCGGGAGGGTTCGTAACTCAACCGTTGACACTGGGTATCATACAGCGCCGAGTGATTGCGTTGGCGTGCAGAGCTTTACCGACTACCCCGAAGCGGCCCCAAAGCCATCAAACTCGCTTTCCTGCAGGAGTTTCTTGCAAATGAAACCCAGCATCATACTGCTATATTCCAATGATACCCAAAGGCCCAATCTACGCCACAGGCTGCAGGCTTTTTCTAGGATGTTGGTAAGGTACGGGTCGTTGTGCCGGCTATGAGACTAGCATCGCTGCTGGTGTCTATCCATGAGAAGAAGAGGCTTTCACTAGGAAGAATTATCTTTCTCGCGAACGGACGTTCTTCAACAATTTTCCTCGGAGACGACGATGTCAGCCCTTGACAAGAAACGGCACGATGTCAAAGCAAATGCCTTGACGGAATATCCCGGGGACGTGCAACAAAACATTCCATTAATATAAAACACCGGCATATTATTTCTCCCGCCATTTGTGCTTTTCGCGCAGTATATCAAACAATTACAACCAGTAGCCTAGAAAGTTATTAACAGTACCGTACGTGTGACGGTGTCGAAGTATCCGCTTGGTATTCATTTGCACTACGCAGCTGCATGCAATATCACGTAAGCATTGTATAGCATGGGATTTCACACAGATTGTGCGTGTTTTTTTTTTAAAAGGGACAGCAAAAACCCGTCTAGACACAAATTGGAGGGTCTTCACGGACAGCGTAAATGGACTGATTGATTAATGTTCTCCATCTCTTGACAATATGTTTTGTTTCTTGGTGCCCCTGGGGTCGGAGTTCCGTTTAGAGATACACGGGGGATTGAACGATGGAATATGAATGAAAACGTAATTGCACGGCCCAATGGGCTTCGCGAAAACGCAGAAACTGCGCTATCGTGTAGGTGACCTAGACCTGCCAGAAAGAAGAAAGACAGTTATACCACTAGCCAGGAGGAGGAGAAAGTAGATGCACAGATGTGCCCGTGTGGCAATGCAGTAGAGAGTAGAACTACAGAGTAGGAGAATGTGAAACATAAAATGAGGAACGGAATGTGTTAGAAAAGGCGACGAGGGGAGTAAACGAATGTGACATGGTATGGTTTGATACACTGAATAGCAGCGACAAACCGATCGCTATCCTAGGAGACAGATGGTGACCACAAGCGGCCAGACAGGAAGGGGGTATCGTTAGCCAAATGTTTCTATATAGTACATGAAAACAACGTAATGAGCGCGCAGTTGTTGGAGGTGACTCTATTAGGAATAAGAACGGTGCTCCGTCTCGAAAGGGGTGCGTGGTCAATGGTCAAATGCCTAAGGCAAGCAAAACCTGAGTGCGCCCCCCGCCCCCCAGTCCCGTGCTTGACGGTTCGGTAGGTGTATTAAATTCTGGGTGTCTTCTGGTTGAGAGCTTCCGTAGGTTTTGTGGGCGTCTCGCTCTGAAGATCGAACGTTTGCTCGCCTTGCTTAGAGCATACGATATTGGTATATTGTTATTGTGAGATGGACAGTTATTGTTCCGTTTGGCTTCCGTTACTTCCACGAGCGTTTGCACACGCGCATGTGAAATTTTATTTTCCGTCCCCTTCGAGAACATATGGTCGTGTCGACAGTGCTACGTCGTAGTCGTAGATTGTACAAGGTGAGAGAGCGAAGCGACTGCTAGAGCCGTGGATAGGCAGTGCCCGTCCCCGTAATACGTATTTTGATGCGTTTTTTACACGATCTGGAATATGCACCAACCAAAAAATAGGAAAGCCTGCCTTTTAAGGGAGCACTCGTTACGTGAGGGTAGGGCTTGCTCTCCTGTTTTTGTTGTTGTTGCTGTTCGTAAAACCCACTTGAAAGCTACTCGGAGGTTTATGAAAAGGATCGATGCGTCTTCAAGGAAGCAAAGAACGGTCCCAATAGCCTCGACATTGCGGCAACAACGTACCAGGCATAGAGTGGTGAGCATTGTTCCCGTGTGTAGCTATCCCCCCGGGGCAACTGCAGCCACGCCAGCACCACCACACCCTCAGAACCATACGAGATGCGGTAAGGAGACTACATGGAGGGATATGGTACTACCCTCGATTCTACTGCTCGTACGCACCAGTGCACAAGACTGCTGTTGTGGGAGTTCGAAAGTGAGTCCTTTTTTTCAACTACGTGTTTTTTGGGCCGCCGTACTGCTGTGTACAATACTAGAAGTACAATGGTTGCTCAACAAAGAAGGATATCGCATTTGTATAATATGTAAATATGAGAATACCTTCGTTCGTTACTTGTACCTGCTTCTTACTGTGCAGTCCTGAAAATAGTCGAACACTGTCCATGGCGCAGCCATAGCACCGCTACAGGCGGACAAGCGGTGTGCCCGTACTTCCTTCGCGCAACGCACCACCTGCTGCTTGGCTAGTTTTCGTCTGCTGACAGTACGGTGCTTGTCTGTCGCTATCGGCCGTCTCGACAGTATCTAATCAAAACGAAGTTTTGCACCATGCATCCCATCAACACACGAATATGGCAAATTTGGACAATGCAGTTCAATCGACCGAAATAGGTCAATGCCGGGCTTTTGTTCATGAATTTTACCAATTGTTTCTCCTCGTACACTGGCCCTAACCCAACTGGTAAGCCCGATACTAAGAGCCCTGTAAGATGTGCGTTTGATCTACGTGCTTGATTATTTGAATGGCACCGGGGCAGATTTTGTACCCAAACGCTCGCACGAACTCAGACAGGATTAAGACATCGAAGGAGCAGATATCTCCACACACACGACAGACGCCGTGTCCATCGGGATCCAGCTTACTCATGTGCATTGAAGGCGATTACTGTCGGGTGATGAAAGCCAGTCCCCGTCCAGAGCATGACCCAGAAAGGCTTAGGTGAGTGTGGGCAGGCTCGTTCAAAGCTTCTGCTTCGAAAGTTACTTCCGGCTGCGATTTCGCAACTGAATTTTGTCTAACGCAGGAGTTTGCGCTGGACGTGAGAAGGGCGGCACGCAAACTTCCAGGATCAATCTGATCGCAGTGGTTCCCGTTACTTCGTGTCTCCGGGGTGGTCTGCAGCTCCCGGTCACCGACCAGGGTATCCTCGATCCTCCGGTATTTGCTACAGGAGATGTGTGCTCTATAAGTTCAAGCCGAGTAGGCGTTGGTTTGATCATTTCGATTGTCTCACAGCCACGTCGCAAAATATAATAAATCTCCAGCAATAATTCAGAAACATGTATGAAAAACTCGTACCAGGTATCAGGTATCTTCTGTGCTGGACGTCGGAATTATTCCCGTTGTTTTGTTGTCGTCCCAGTGATATGACAGACACAGCCACCCGCAAAAAATTAACGGCAGCCAATCCTTGTGTCAACATCCGTAAACAAAAAAGGCATTTAGGTGTGCATGCGGTCAAAGTACGACATTAAACATTTTCACGAAATTATTCGTGAACTTGAGCGGGGCATCGCAGTAATGCCACTCGTTGCAGTCACAGCTTGTTTAATGTACGATTCTACAAGGGGGGCTTCGCCGCGGCGGGCTGACGCCCGACTGAGACTCCGCGCATAATGGCAAACGGCGTACCGGTATGCAACTCGAGGCTGTTGGGGCGACAGTACTGGCAAGGGGTGCCATAAAAAAACAATTTTGAGTGATAAAAAAGACTACGCTACACACGCGAGAAAATCGAAAACAATTGAGATCCGTCATCCGGCCAAACAACAAAGTACTCGTTAGTATAAAGCATCAACCAGCACCACAAGGAACCACGTACGAGACGCTCGGCGTCCGCACTGTATACTTCCTGTACTGATAGATACGAAGCATATTGTTAAGCAGCAGTCGCTCGAGTTATTCGACAGTACGAAGCACCGGCAATTACGTTGGTGCAACAAGTTCAGCACCAGCAAGCAGCAAGCAGCAGCAGCGTAGCGTACAGGTAGGTATATTACAAGTCGCTTCGCTCCGCGGGCGGCCTACGCCGCCCGCCACACTCACTCAGGAAGGAAAATTACATCAAATTATGCGAAGCGGACAGAGGTCCATGATTGAATGTTGTTTTCTTCATGAATGATGCACTTACAAACTGGCGACTTGATAATGCCAAGAGTCCCGCCGCCATGCTTCAGGAGAAAGCAGCTGGGATGCCACATACACTTTGCGTCGCGGGCGGGTTTCCGCTACGCTCTCTCACATGCCGTACGTACCGACATACCCCGGGTAGGTTACTTATTTTCTTCTCTAAATATGCTCTGTGTCTGTACTCGTATGTATGAAAGATAAAGCACAGCATGGCACAGCAGCACAGCGAAAACAAAAAACAAGGAAAATGAAACCTAAAAATTCTGAAAGAAACAAAATCTCCGCCCCCTTTCGTGTAATATTTACTGCCAGATTGGGACACCGTACACGGGTCAAAAAGAAAAAAAAAAACAAGAAAAAAACATCAAACAGCAGAGTGTGTCTCGCAGCCTCGTACGCCGCCCGCCCCTCTCGCAACGATCTCGCCACCGATCCGGTCAGGGCAAAGCTTCACTCACTCTCTGCTACAGTGAGCCCCGTCGCCCGCCTCGCGTGAGGCACGGTGCTCATCGTGGCCGTGATTCGCCAGCTCCTCAAGGTGCTCAGGCTGGGTTTAATTTTCAGCCCGGTCGCAAAAATAGGCATTGCTTGAAGATTATCTTACAATCCCGAACAACCCTTAATTACTCGTACGTACTCTGCAAAAAATCACAGCTGGAGGCCAGGCAGAGCCAATTGATGCATCCCTCGTGTCTCGAGACACACGCGACGCCTAGACACGAAAGCGGTGACCGCGCTCTTTGCAACTCCCCCTCTACCCGCCAGCACCCGCTGACACCCGGGACGGTGCCGGGTTCGCCCGCGGCGCCGTGCCCGGAGTACGCGCAAGCACACGAAACGAAATATGAAAACGGAAAAGAAGGACTGCAAGTACGAAGAGAGATGGGGAAAACAAAGACCCGCTGGAAAGGTCCGGCAAGTAGTGAATCGAAGCAATATCTAAGTGGGAGCTCCGAGAAGCCACAGATGTACCAACCGAGGACGCTCAGAGATCGAGATAGCTATAAGTAGTTCTATATTGCAAACAATTCGCGAGCACAGGACCTTCGCCACGCCATAAACCTTTCAATTGCGAAACTGTACTCGTACAGCTTCCGAAGAAGATTGATCCGTCTTTCTGCTTCGAGATGCGGAGATGCGTCACCGAGAGCAGTTGACTTGCACAATAACCATGCTTACACAGAGGTCAGCAGCACAAACACATCGCAAACAAAGCAGCAGCACTAGCGGCAGAACATAACTGGAGCAGAACATACATAGCAGTACCACCAGGGCAGCGGATGAACAGCGGCAGCAGCAGCAGTAGCACATCATGCACGCCCGAGGCTACCCCTGGCAAAACAGTCGGGGCAGAAGAGCCGGTAGCGCACGAGGAGGAAGAAGCACGGCGTTGTCGTCGTACCTCGTCGTAACCGGTACATGGTCATGGCTTTAGTACTTGCTTGGCGATTACACGATCAAAAAGATAAACGCCTTCACAATACAACCGAACTCTACGCCTCATGTGATACTCGCGCCCAACGGCGTTGTTGGTGCCCAATGGGAATTACTATATATAGTCATTCCCCTTGATGGCAATCATTGTCATTGCTGCTGCCTGCTGCGTGTAAATGAAAACGAATTCATAGACACCGTTTGTACCTCCACCACTGTACCGCTCCTACCGCGGCGTAGACTCATCCGATTCGGTCTAAACCAAAGACCCCGTCTTCTCTGCCTCACGGAGCCTGGTCTCCTGTCGTGCACATTGGCCGAAGAAGCTGGTGACGCTCGTTTCCCGACTATATACTTGCCTAATAATGTTAACATTTCTGCGCAAAGCTTGCACACGGAAAATAACCCGAAGCGGAATTTCGACACTCGTTTCTGCAACGCCAAACCCTCAACGCACAAGCAACGGCGGAGCATGAGACCGACCATCCCAGCCCGTATTCTCCACACTCTTGCCGCCATGAGCTGTCGAAAGCCGCGGAGGACTCCGTCTCGGCCAAAGGAGAAGACGTCCAATCTGAGTGCTGGCATCGAAAACAGAATATTTTTGCCGTCACGAACGAGCAGAGATGTCGATTGACGGCACATGAGTCCCTTAACAGGCAGCCGTCAATGACATCCCAAAGCTCAAAACTAATATATTTCGTGAACGGGTTTGGCGGGTCAAAGATAGGACTGACGGGGTAAAGGTAGGTCGTCAACAAAAATCTTTGGCCACGAGACTGTGATATATCAAGTATCGATCGATCAACTCGTCCCACTCACAGCTGATGTTTAAATTAAAAGCGTGTGCAAGAAACGAGCACAGCAAACCAGAGCACAGCTGTCGAGGACATCCTACTGGTAAAAACTGTAATATTTTGGCAGAGGGTTTGACGGGCCAAGAGTAGGTCTGACGGGGCAATGGTAGGGCGACAACCAAATTCTTTGGCCACGAGATGTCAGAAATGAAGTATCGACCACTCAAGTGGTCCGACTCACAGCTGTCGTTTTCACGCCCGGCCAGCGGGCAACCAGGGCACGGCGCAAGCACGCCCAAGGCCGCCCCCGACACAGTCGGGATCGGGGATGACAATGAAGCAGTTTCGTCCTGTGAGGTGAACTTCATCTCGCGCTAGCACGAACAACCCAAAAAAAAAAAACCCTAAGAAACGCTGAGGAGCGCTGAGAGCGCAGGGCAAACAATATCGTGCATATATCTAATATATCTATGTGCCATCGATATTTGGTCAGACATCTTAATTAGTTAGAGTATTGGGTAGAGCAACTGATGCCGGCTGGCTTCGTGGGTGGTCAGTCCTGTCCACATCACGTTTCACCTCGAGCGACAACGACGAATTCTGGAGCCGTCACGTCTTGTATGTCAATCTGACCACTGACAATTGTACTCTTGAGTTTACTTGGATATCTCTGCGAGGTCGAGTGGCATTGTCCCCGAATAGGGGGACCCCGTGTATCCGCTTATATGGTGCCAGGGTCAGTGCGTCACGAGATACAACTTTAAGGACCGTTGCCCCGTTTTATGGGTGGCCCAGCTTGTAGTAGTTACTATGAATAGTACTTCTACAGTATTTATTATAGTCAGACAGTCGATCAGACAGACGACCACGATCTAACTGCTGCAAGCGAAGGCGAGTTGACGGTCTCTCCACGGCGCGTTGTGACGGTTGCCACGTCGATACGCCCGATACCCTACAGGCCATCATGGACACGCGTTCTCGAATTGCTTGGTACCAGATATCTACGGGGATACTAGTAGTATATCATTCGAAAACTGACTTTATCATCCCCTGCGTTGTTTATTGCGTGGCATTGGAGTAGCAGTTGCATACAGCACTCGTTACGCAGTTTGGGTTGTTCCCTGTTTTCACAGACAAGGATTGCAGGAGGCATGTATGTCAAGCGAGGCAAAACGTGCGGTGACGAGAGTTTAAGCCCAATAGTTCCAAAACTGACCCTATGTACTGGTAGCAGTTGTAGGCATCAGTCAGTGCGTGCCAAGGCAGATTTTCACTTATGCCAACGGGTGAACGTAAGTAGTGCTGTCTCTCGATAAATTTGGTCACAGCAAGCAGGAGTTTTAAACACTGTAGTACGCCGCGACCAGGACCAACATTTTTTTGCGATATACCTCAAGGACAAAGAATCAGGAAATACTCGGACTGGGTGGCTGCCGCTATCGCTGGGCAGGACAAACAACATGCGATCACAGGTGTGTGCGTTCTTCACGTTAAGACCGTTTTTTCATCCTGTTGACGTCCACCACACGCAGTCTCCGTGCTGATCCTAGTTGTCTGTTGTTGGTCACGTGACTACGACACAAATACAAGTATACAACAGTATTGTAATGCAGCAAGTAGAGTAGACAATGCTGATGCCATGTCATCATACTCGATAAGACAGACGCTGCATGCACCTTCGAGCATGTGTCGAAGAATATACATATCGAAACACAGAGCGGAAACACATCGGAAAAAAAAAAAAAAAAACTGTGGTAGACGACACAAAATATATACGCGTGTACATATTTCAGACTGATTGGTGAAGCGACGGGTGTAAGGAGTGAGTGAGGTAGGAAAACCTTGTTTCGACTGGACACAAGAACGGGTTTAATGTAAAGAACACACTCACAGAGCCATCATGAGACACGCCGCACCGTTGGTAATTTGTTGTCAAGTATCGAGGTGTGATTGATACGTACGTATCACCTCCAATGTTTTCTCTTCTTCGATTATAGTTGCCCATTTATGTACCTGGTATACATAGTATAACATAGTGGGACTTGTGCTTTACATATTATACGTATTATTTCCCCCCCTCGACATGCATTTAATCCACCTGATTGTTTTGTCTCTCTCGTACCTGACTTCGTATGTCAGATCCTGGGTCACGTAGCAGGCTTATTTACATCCCCCCTACCCCGCTATGATGCGTGCCTTTAGGTTTTATACCGAGAAGGCTCCGGCCATTCCTTCCGGTGTCCTTTTGCGTTTCGTTGCGCTTGTCCACTCTACGCGCTCTCAGCAGTTGGTTCGAGGGTGTAATAAAAAGACGATCGGACACCGCAATGTAGTTTTCGGCTTGTTAGAAACCGAATATCGTGTGGGAGGTAAATACCACCATAGGTTTGGTAAATATATCGAAAAAATACCAAATAAAAACAACCACAAACCCCATTTCAAATTAAAAAATATGTATATATATATAATTTCACCCATATAAAAGAACAGCGGGGAGTGCTGGTGAATCATCCTCGCAATACAAGATGTTACGCAGGCCTTCCCGACACTACAACACCACACAGCGTTTCTGCTTGCAACTCAACACCGAGAACAAAAAGCATTGGCACAGCCGAGAGCATAGGCACCGGTGATGTCCAGCAAGCAGGTACAGCAGCGCTGTTGACTGCTGATAAGGTTGGCTACGTGTCTCTGCGTGAAGAATTTCTGCGACGCTAGATGTGGGAGGCACGACGTGTAGGTTCACTGCTGAGGCTATGTTTCCGGATGTGGCTAGACTTCTTCTGGATTGCAGTGGAGTGTGGTGTGTGATTATGGTTTTTTCGCGAGAACCACGGTTAGTTGTTTATTTTTCACAAAATCTGAAATTAACACCACGGTCAGATTTGAACTACAGCAACGAAATCAACTATGATAATGGCGACATTCGAGGATACTACAGACCAACCTGGGCAACCCGGTTCATTGTCGGACGGTAAGCACCATATTAACGCGACATGAACATAAAAACAGAGAAGAGGCTGTAGGCACGAAACTATAAGACGGGCTTACCGAACCACGAGCAGATCACCCTTCAGCGGGCGGAGACATTTGTGGTACGTGTAGCACAGACAGTGGTACTTGCTACCCTTGTCTTCGGTCCTCGTCCTGCTTTCAACAACCGCTGTTCCCTAAATACACCCCTCCCCCCACTCCTTTTCCGTTGACCACCACCCATGCAATGTATGTGTGGTGCGTCCTGGCTCAATTTGTTTGATCTTGTGCCCAACACGAAAGAAACTGAACGAAATAAACTATAATTTAACCACAACAATACATGACAATATATATATTCTAGTGAGCAAGACCAACCAATAAGGGAATTCTTTGGAGCGCCTTAAAGAACTGTTTCATATTCACGAAACACGCGATAAACTCGCCGGAACTGTCAACACCAGTAGACTTCTCAGGATGTTCTTCCTAGTTTTCCAAGAGCTTTGTTGAACAGTTTTCTGTTTGTCCCAAGTCGTAGTTGGACTGTTCGTTCATTTCGCCAGTTCTGAGGACACCGTAATGTTTTTAAAAGTGTTGGAAGAACAATTATTCATGGCCCATTTCTGACATGCTCGGGGGTTTTTTTTCCCCTCCAGGCGAAACTGACTGGCTGCTCCAAAAATTATACTAGGACTTCGGAGGAACGGAAACCTGTTCTTGGTGGCTGTCGGAAAATACTGGGGAGCATTTCGAAGAGTCTACCTGCGTTTTTTATTGTTTCGCCGAGTAAAACAAACGCGGAGGTACGAACTTAAAACTCAGTTCTTGGATCGCAGAAAAAACATCATAATTGATAGTCTAATATTTAAGACAAATGAAGGTTAGTGTTTGGACTGGCGCAGCCGTCTTAACGTTTCCCGATTTTCCCTGGCGGATTAAACGATACCTTTCTCTAAGCTTCTTGTCGTGTTGCATTATTCTGCTGCAGGACAAATCCCCAATGAATGGGTACTTCAGTAGAGCAGCAGCATGTTGTCACCACCAAGGCCAGGGTGTATGCGTGCGACTCTAATTATAGTTTCAGTCTATTTTTGGCAGGACTATGTTCGCCCAAAACTCGACCCTGAAATACTCAACCCGAAAGTATTAACCCCTTTAGGACCGCACTTTCGTTTCGGGGATGTACTACTTGGAGTTTGTGTGCCTTGTCCTCAAACGGCGGCACTGTAGCCCTGAAACGCATGAAAGCTAAGGAGCAACTGTATATATTAATGGTGTTGTTACGTGTGTTGTACGATCCACGCTTACGCCGTGCTGTTCACACGTGGACATGCAGCAGAGTCACCACCCATGTCGACGAAGAGTACACACTCTACAGATATACAAGCTCTGTTGAGACAATCTTCGAGACATGCACCTGCTACTCCGTATTGCAGGAAATGCATTGCAAACACCGTAGGTGCACGATAATAAGATATAGGTATGTACTGTCAAGCCTATACATTTTGATATAGAAAATCATACCGTAGCGCACAAGATAAGCTCTACGCTGAACAGAACTCGGAAGTTGTATGAAAACGAGACCGACTCACTCCGCAGCAGCTTATCAGCTCGATTCGTTTCGTCCATCACGCTTTCCGACTGTTCGATCCTCACGAGGCGATGGGCATCTGCGCAGAGCGTTTCCCGCTCAGACTTCCCTGACCAGTGATACGCATACCCACATGAATGTTCGGGCGACTGTGTCGTTGCCACATCCGGAGTCTGCAGCCTTAAAGTTTTCTTTGGCCGGGAACGAACATGTGGAGACAAACTCAGCGTGCAAACTCTTGCACAGTTGAAACGTACCAGGTGCTATGTAGCTGGAGTACAGCGGTAGATTAGCGATATATAAGAGTGTACGAGAGGGAAGTACCCACGGGTGGACGAAATACGCATGGTACCGTAAAAGAGGTGCACAGGTTTGTGTTTCCGAGGCTCCTCTAACAAATTTCAGCAAGAAAGAAGTTGCCTCTCGCCAAATAATCCTATATCCAATACGAGGTATATATACCCAAAAATTTCTCGAGACGGGATGGGCTTCCGGACGATGTTAGGTTGAGGATTCTCGTCATCCAGAAAAAAAAGCGGAAACCCACTGCAAATATCGTAGCACGTGTCTGAAAACAAAGCAACGACGGAGCTACACGCACGCGCCACCGTCTCGGAATTGAAAACAAACTACTACGGGAGATCATAGGAAAAAAGGGCAAAATATTGTAGGAAAAAAGTAATTATACAGGTTTTTGTGTTTAGCGTAGGTCCTTTTGGCTATGGTCACCCGCAATTAGCAGGTTGGGTGACTTGTCGGAACAAAAACCAGCGCGTGCCAATTGTTCAGTTTGTGGAACTTGATTCAGTATTTCCCTGTCTGGGACTAAAGACTCAAGGTGGGGTGTCAATTTTGTATTTTCGTGTACCCTCGACGTATTATCATTATTATTATTATTATTATTATTATTATTATTATTATTATTATTATTATTATTATTATTATTATTATTATTATTATTATTATTATTATTATTATTATTATTATTATTATTATTATTATGCTTGCCTTCTGACAAAATAGCGTAGATGCCGTTCCTATATAAACCAAATATCCTTACTTAAATCAGTAGTATCCCTCATACCCTTCTCTTCCTGTCGTTTCCAATTTCCCATTTCCCACAACATTTCATTTTAGCTGCCAGTATTCAACATGCATGCACCTGCCGTAGGCATCTTCAACAGCAGTGACGCTGTCTGCGTACTTTGTTTGAATTGTTAGTGTTTGTATATATACCGCAGTCGTGTGAAGTGTGACAATGGGAGGGCGCCACAACGAGTATCGACCACTGTCGAGTAGACCCATGGGTCTTTCGCTGGCCGTACTAAAGTACACAAGTCCACCACAGATAAGAAATAAAAGGTTCTCTAATCGAGGCTTTAGCGGCAACGATACAAATAATACTACATACAGGACAAACACAACGCCTTCGGTTCATGTCGTGTATTGTTTCAAACTTTCTCAGGACAGCAGTGCCGTCTTGAAGACAAACCAGTCCAATTGTACCTAGTTGGTCTCCCAATCGAGGTTGCAGTCTTGAAAGGGTTACGCATTGATATATCCCGGGCCTTTACCCTGCTCTTGTATTTACACACTGCGCGTACTTTCATGGCTCGAGGGCGCTAATGGTCTGATTAATCCTGGGGAACCGACAAAAACACTTTTTCTGAAACTGAACATCTTACTTGTTCCGCGTTTACACACAGAGGGGGTCAGTGCGAGAACATCATGCAAGGATTGACGGTACTCACAGGACGGGTGCTTTCACGTCTGCTCTTCTGCACAGGGTATTTTCTTGACTGATCTTGTTCGGGCTGTGGGGTGTGACTGCTGAATGAACATGTGTGGGGGGTTTGGCGCGGGCGTGAAGCGAATACTTGACTCTTCGCACCCCTTTCCCCCTAGATACAATGCAATCGAGAACTCCACTTCCAAAAGGTGGTGACATCGTTGATATGCGGGTATTCTCGTTTGTTGTATCACACATGCCCTGAAAATAATATATGCGAAATGCAACCCAGAAGGCCACTTTCAAAACATGATGACGTCGTTAGCATCCAGATACCAGGCATTATCTTTGTTATATCGCACATGCCCTGAAAATAAACTACGTGAAATGTAACCCAGAAGGCCACTTCCAACAAACAATGACGTCGTTGTTTGTCCGGTTTTCATTTTTGGTATGTCACAGGTGCGCTGAAATCGAAGAACTACAATTAATTGTGGGAAGTGATGTCCGATATCTTCGGCCGGTGCAACAGTCAGGCAATTGCTATTGTTCATAGGGCAAAAGACAAAAACTGGTATACCCATGCATTTTGGTCCATTTACAGGTACACGTCCTATCGTATGATGCTCTGGGCTTTGTGGGCCCCTCAGTGATTGGCGAATGCGCTGCAGTACCTCAAAAAGCCTCAACAGGGGTATACACGCCTATGATTGGCTAATCAACTTGAGCCTCACCCATTTATGTCTGCAAGTATGCCTAGGAATGGCTTCGTCGACTCGGGTTTTTATCGCTGAAGTACGGATTGTCGCCCACACTTGGACAGTCGATAGTCAACCAGGTAACCTTACGTGCGAAGTGACCTTAGCTTCCAGCTGCCGGCACACAGGTTTCAATACGATTCGAAACAAATGAACGCAGCCTATGCTAGAGGCAGCACAGGGCATCTACAGTGATAACGTAGACCGATGATCCATTCTGAATTTCATAACTGGAACACACGCGGAGGCCTCACTTCACAACTACTACATACAGTTTTCCCAAACATTTGTGTGTTTCCGTGAATCGTCTAGGTCGCCGCGTTTGCGCAAATGTCTGGCGGGCCCGTCAGTATACTACTCGTGGTATGTCCCCGGATGTTGGACGCTTTGTAACTGCCGTCGGTACCCGTCATACCTGTGCAATCACAAACCGGCGCGACCAAGGTGGAAGGGCGCTCATAGTATGCGGTTTCCTGAATTTTGATATTCCTCGAGACACGACCCACAAAACTGTTGCCGCATAGACAGCCACATGCGGTGGTTCAAATTATAACCCCTCTCGCTACGAAGAGTAGGATGTTTTTCTGCCGCACGATTTTATTAATATCACGTTGTCGTATAATGGGTACGACAACGCTGGCGTCCACTGCAACAGAAAATGCGGGCACATCGTACTGGGGGGTCCTTTGAGCAGCCGAACGAATCATGGTGATATGGCACGAAAATGAGGCATTGCTGAGTAGGCGGCGCCGCTCGTTCGCCGTATGTGGTGCCCGAGGGAATGAGGGGAAGGGGGGGCAACAGGAGGAGTGAAGAGAAAGACAACTATGGGAATAAGGAGAGGAGGGGCAACAGGAGAAGTAGAAAGGAAACCGCGGAGTACGAAATTTTATGAAGGGGGCTGCCGACACGGTGGTAAGGCACCAGGCCGACTAGTATGTAGAACATGGCGGTGGTACTCGTGACGCCATCTGGTGCAGCTGATTCGGACGCGGACATTCTTTGCTTTTTTTTGTTTTTTGCGCTTGATCCAATGAATATTATTTCGTTATTGCTACGTACTTTTTCCGTATTATATTGATTCAAGGAGTCTGGTGGGATAGGCGGATAACAAGCCTGCTCTTAAAGTTTCGCAATGGTCGGACGCGTCCTCTCCGGGAGTGAGCCATAGTTGACGAACGCAGGACAGAGACAGCAGAGAAGGTAGCGGGCACCACACCGAGTAGTAGGATGAAGCTGGTATGATATGCGTACCACAAACAGGTGCGGCTACCCGGAGCGTGCTTTGTACATGCTCTCATTGTATGGTGTGTATGTCGTGCCCGTAATATCCAGTAGGATGACACTACATTGAATTATCTTCTCTGTTCACTGGGTAGCAATTCAGTATCTCATTATCTTGTGTCTCCCTAGAATAGAAGAATCGGCACGGACATTAGTGGCGCTGGATATCGACGGGCAGGAAGAACGTTTAGTGTGAAGATGACACACACATTAACGCGGCTATTACAATTAACTTCACCTGGAAATATGATAAATCAGGATATATGTACTGCGCGTTAGCGTGAATGCCGTTAGGCAGGAGTTAGTGTTTCACTCATTTTTTACGACTCAAACATTTCAACATGGGCGAAACGTCTTTTGTTTTCCAGTGACCGACCTGTTCTTCCTTTAGCACGAACTGTGTTTGTCTTGTTTCGCAGTTTAATGAGGCGTTTTTACTCTGTGGTGACAGGTAAGGTCACTGTGTCGATAGCCCTGGCATACAAGGTACCCGTACTTGATCAAGCTGCCAGAAAAAGAATCGACCGACCCATGAACCGAGTCATTGGTTTTCCATGCGCTAGAAGACGCATACTGTAGGTGAAGGCCATGTGAAATAGTTGGAGACAGGTGCACCTACAGTACTACCCCGTGCGAGATATTGTAGGTACGATGAAGCGTTCGACAGTCACAAATGCATCCGGAAAGTCCTTTCCAGAATGCAATACCTCCGCGTCCCAAACATTGCCTGCACAGGCGCACGTACACAGTTTTTTTGCTTTTTCAAAAACGATAGACTAAGGAAGGTAAAGCACAGGCACACGCAGAAGGCGATGGGGTGCAGGTGACCCTACGTATCTGTGTAACGGGAAAACACGGAACACGGCGACGTTGACTATACCCAGTATTTGCACACCACCACCCCTTCAAGGCATACACTTGTGATCGGGGTCAACCTTCGTCACGAGGGTGGGTGGGTCGGTCATGGAACCGCCATGTGGCAGCCAGATTCATAAATACGTTAGAATATATCATTGTATCTGCCGTAGAGAACTCGAACATATCCCGAGGACAACAATAGTTCAACGGTCCTAACTTTACGACGGCCGTCTCACGAGCGCCCACCGTACCCTACGCTTAAACCATTAAGTAGAACAAGGCACTTGAACCCTTGTGTCACTGGTTATAGAGTCTGTCTAGTATTGTTGACCGCATGCCATAAGAAATCAATCGACCACATTCCAACGGTATTGCTTTGGAGTTTACTGCCGAATCAATCATACTTCATACATGACAAGAATTCTTACTTTTCCGACAATCACGTTGGATTGCCGCAATAGATCAGACGTCAACATCCAACCCGCTGCAGATCATCCCACGTACAACATTCATCTACTGTACATGATGACCTTGGCGCAAGCAACATTAAGATCAATAATATGTTCATGCTCGAATTGCGCCGTTGGCACAGCATTAGCGAGAATGGAGAGCGTCTCGATTTTCGAGAGGTCGAGCGCGTACTGTAACTGCATCAGGTACTGAGTTGGCGGTTCTTTATTTTCGCTGTGTTACAAGAGCCTTGGGTCCTTTCTTACCATTAGGCGATGCGTGTCACATCATTAACTTCGTGAAGGGGCTGGTGGGTGTGAGTTGCTGAGCTCGTAGCTGGGTCGCTCGGTACGCTTGTTGGTGCGTGGGCTAGTTCGTCCCACCAACATCTATACCACCCTCCACCAAGACTCCGACGTAAGGCTATGCCTGTCCGCGAAAAACGCATGGATGGTGAGATAGGTGGGCGAGGGGCGCGAGGGGAGAGGCGAAAGGTGGGGAGGGGTAGTCGTCAGACCGAAACATCGTTTCACGCCACGACACCCAGTGCAAAACATTCCATCTATATAATATTATCTTTTTAACGAGGTATTCTTCCACTTCAGAGATATCGGAGCCCCTCCTGCAACCACGGACTGCATTGTATTGTGGCGATGAGTTAACGAGGGAACAACGACATCACGAACAACACATAAAAAAATCGTCAAGCACAAGAACACCACGTGAAAAAAAATCAAGCACAACAGACAACAACGGGGGGGGGGGGGGGGGAGTTTGCAACACACACACAACGACGACGACAACAACCGCAACAACATCAGTAAGGCGGGAACAAACATGATGTACAACAAACCGTTTGCCTGGTCAAAAAGCAACGTCGAAAGCGAAACAACAAATCAAGTCGTGGGGAAATGGCTATATGTATCGAATAATGTTTTCTTTTGGTTTAAATGTCCCCAGGTGCAGGTAGTAGTTTGTTGCTGTGCGAAGGAGCAGGCCGATTGGGCTAAGGGGATCAGGTGGGCATGGAAAACGGCAGCAGGACGGCACACGGGACCCACGGCCGGCACGCACACCATCACGATAGCAACAACAGTGGTAGTAGTCGTTTTTCGTGATTATGTTTTCAAACTACCTGGTCTTTACGCCACTGATTTTTGTAGTGTTGACGAGTGGTAAACCCTTCATGGGGAACGATCCCCCCAGTTGTCAGGGACGTGGTATCAAAGGTGTTCTACACCTTTTGTCAGACAGTCTGAGAAGACATGGCGATCATAGATTTTCGCATCGTGGTTCTGGTACGATTGCTCCTTTTTCGCTGTATGTCTGCGAGTCGTCACTGTGACAGCACCCCAGATGGTTAGTGTGTACCTCTGTGTCTTCACGACTACCGTCCGTTTCGCACGTTGCACGCAGGACTCCAGACAGCAACCGATGTAGACAGTAGCCATGAGGTAGCTAGATGTGGGGGAAAAGTATGTCAGGAAACATGTCAATGCCAGGCTGTCTGTCTGTCAAGGTTGCCTGTCAAGGAAAATATCCCTGAATAGACAAAAGACCCGTATCCCCAGTCAAACAAAATCATATTATATGTATGGAAACTCCCCGATACGTTATTTTATGTGTGCTGCGGGCTGTGAGCTGCCATGCCGAGAAGTACAGCAGCTGCACTGGCCGCGGCAGCAGACCGCTCCAGACTGAGGAAGCCGGTAGCCAGGCATCAGTGGTTGGAAACGTATTCTCTCGCCGACCAGTGATCTAATGCTGCGGTTACATTGACACATCTCTAGATCGAGTCAAACCTGCCAGCTCGCGTAAAGAGGGAAAGAGGGGTGCAACACTTTCTTCCTTGCCGCATCACCCTGCGGCAGGACCGCATGTGTGCCCACTACCTCGGAGGTCGCGGAGCGAACAAGCCCACCTATATCAATGTCTCCTGGCGTACGCGGCTTTGTCCTGCCTCACTCCTTGCTCTCTGCGCCAGCGCGGCAGCTGTATGTAACTCATTTGCGATATTAACTGCTGCAGCTGCTGCAGATCTGAACGCGTTTTGTTTCATTTTCTTTATATGTGCAGACATTTCTCTTCCAACATTTTTTTCAATAACTACATAGACAGGTGCTTTTTAAATAGGAGGGATTTTCTGTCGCGTCCCTTGATTTTTGCTTTCAAGGCTGTCGGCCAACTCATTAGCCTTCAGGCTGTCTGTCAAGGGGTGAAAGTGCTGTCTGCCGACATCTTTGGTAGGAGCGAGGGGAACTCTATGCTGTAGTTGGGTAGATACCCGCGGCGATTTTAGGTCAGCGAGTACATTATTTTCGTTTTGTGCTCGCCTTCTACGTTTCGTCTCGAGTATTTTTGTCTGGGAAGCGTCGTACGTCTCGGTCGATTATGTATCTCGTTTGGCTTTTCGAATCGTTCTATTAAAAGGGCTCCGGCACATTTTTGTGACCACGGACTCCTTGAGATGTGAGAACAGCAACAAGGGTATTAGCAAAATTACGCCACAGATGCTGTACACCAGTTTTTACTATAAACATCAGTATCGCAAAGCAGGAAGAGTAGTATGCTCTTCGGCAACAGGTGCTGTGAGGTCTGATCAGGTGGTCATCAACTCGTAGAGTCGTCAACATACGTACGTATCTGTACAGTCCCCACTTCCCTGGTTTGGCGCCAATATATAGTGGTGAAACCCATGGACGTGTCCAGTTTGCCTGGAAATAAAGGGCACGGGAACATCATCACCTAGAGAATCTTGTGAGCTCGAGTTGTTTCCGGTCTCGTTCTATTTCGTACGGCTGGGATACTCTGCGTTATTTGTTTTCCGAGGATACATTTACTGCTGGAGTTCCCCAAGCCCCAAATCACCATTGGCCGGTGCTGGTGCTGCGGTGTTTATCCCTTTAGGATATACGATTATGTTCCTATATACGATTTGCACAGGCAGCGTTTAATCCGAACACCTACGAAAACCACGCTCTCCGATTTCGGCTCAAGACGACCGCCTTCAATAAAACGCGTTCAGAGAACCCAGGCACGTCTAAACCGTTCCAGTGTACGTATCGCATTGTTCAAAATGTCAAACCTAACAGACAGGCGGGGGACGAGAGACAAGGGACAAACAAAAGTTACAAATGTCGCTCCGCTCTCTGGCACGTTCGGGGATTGTTGTCGACTCATTTCTCTCCGTTCGCGTACCCACACTTACCTCCACACGCAACCTCACACACGCCCACTAAAAAAGAGGATTGTGCATTCTCCATAGCTGTTTGCTCCGAGACGCGCGAGAGACTTTCAATTGGTTCCACATGCAAATGTCGGCGCTGACGGATCCACACGTGCCTCTCGACTTTGCTATTACTCCGTGTAACCTCCCGACTACACCGTGTAATCATCCTCCAAATTTCTCCCATGGCCTCCTTGGCAGTGACGTACTGTACTCTCGTGGACGACCGAGTAGCCCAACTGATTTTCGACCATGGTAACTCCTTCAAATCCGACGTCCTTGCGATACTATAATAGGTTTTCCCATGTCGTAACAATGCTTGATTGTCTCTGAGGGAGTTCGCTTGTTTGTACTGACACCCTCGACCCTTTACGGGTGTCGTTTTCGTTGCCTCGTGGTAAAATGTGTACGTTCTAGACTTCTTTCGTCCCTCTTTGTTGCTCAGTCCGATACGGATGCAACGCAGTGCAACCTCGTCCACGTTTTCCCCTTAGTCTGTGATGATCTCTATCCAAGCGTATGGGGCGCCTTAACCGTGTCTCGCTATTAGGACTTTTTCTTATCCATACTACGGCACGCGAAACGAGGTGTGTGGTTTGTACAGCAAGGAGTGATACGGCGTTATTCTACCGAAGCCCAGAACGCACCCTGTGCACAACGCATGATATTCATATTTCTACACTATCTTCTCCTCGTTGATCCCTTAGGTATCCCCTGCAACCGAACCAGCAACTTCTCCGCCTGCACGCATTTCAAACATGGCAACCTGTCACCGACGCGATCCATGCGACGTCCATCCGTGTACGACAATCGATCGGATGTACTCTGCACCTGCCCATAGCCAATGGCTTGTCCGAACGAGCGCTTCAAACAACGTGTACGTATACCACATCACAACACCCGATACTTTCGTTCTCCATAGATACGAGCCTCTCCTCCCGGAGCAGCTTATTCCATCCATCACCCCGGGGGGCGCACCCGCTTGTGAAGTGTGCCCTATTTGTTATATGCAGGACTGCGCGCGGAGCACGGACCTGAGTGTTCGGTGAAGGTGGTGCGCCGCGGAGGGTTTGCTAACGAGTGTTTCCGCATGGATATCTTGGGACGCGTTAAACGAAACAGGCAAACCACCGATCTGTGACTTGTTGTTTCTGACGTCTGCGTCTGCCCTCAACTACTGGTCCCTCCCTGATACCTCGCAGTCATGCCTTCACACGTATACACGGCCGCGACATTTACCGATTCTAGCACGCACATACCCCGTTCTAGCTTTCCGTGCCGAAGTTGCCATCGTTACTTGTCGGGATACCCCGCCCTCACGCTTCGTTTGCGTGAGGTATCACGCCCCACGGCAAATCTAGTGACTAGATACGTTCGTTTCTTCATTCGCCGTGTCCAGCTGGCGCTCAACCGGACACCCGCCAAGCATCATGGTGCTCGTCCTTGTCGAACTTCCTTTGATACCGTGCGGATGTGCTTACCCCCATATTCCTTGCTTGTGAAATAAACCCCATCTTTATACCGTTGAATTGTACCCACTCGAACGGAAGATACGTCGTCTGCCATCAAGCACTGGTATCTCCATATTTCCCTCCGATCGTGCCCCACGGCTTATGCACAGCAGCAACATTTGCCGATTCTAGCACGAAGATGCTTCGTGGTTTTCTGCCGTGGCAGCCTGCAAAGTGACTCCGCCCTCACGATCCGTTCGTGTGGGGTATCTTTCAATCCAACAGATTGAACGACGTGCCGGGTCTTTCTGTTTAATCTTGCTTCCCGGAGTATCGCTCGACCAGAGCCCCCTGTATCGTATTGGTGGACTTCCGAGTCGACTTTCCAGCATGACGTACAAATACGTCCGCCCTCATACCACTTGGGTAAGAAGTATCATCCATCTTGAAATATTTGGCTTGTATCACGTGCTAATAATCTGTTTTGGATAATCTTACTCCGGTCTGTTGTGCCGTATTTCGTCGCTTCGAGCGTTCTCCTGTTCGTGTCTCTCCAGCTGGGCGCTGGTACTGTTTGTACTGTATTGTGTATAATAATATAATTGCATTTCTGCACTAGTATAGTCCAGCATGGTATTGGTCGTTGGGAAACTATGTATACAAGTTAATCGGCCGAAGAAAAAATAGATACCACACCATCTAACGGGGCTATACTTATTTCTGTAATATTAGATACGAGTGAGCTTGCTGGGAGCATTACTCATATCATTCAGCCGAAGAATTAAGAGAAAGCGAACAAACAAGCGTAATTAGATACATATGCTTGGCTCACATCATCATATCATGATACGCCTGGCACCTGTGACCTTATCGTCGGTACATTCAAAACTGCATAGTTCGTGTATGTCGTCACGTTACCTATCATCTGTTTTACTATCCTGATGTAGCATGAGCCATCATACCCGGCGGGGTTATTTCCAGTGAGATCATACGTGAATCGTCCGCTGGCACCTCTGGTATCTCGTGTACCCGCCGACTATATATTTGGCAGCACTTTCATGGTCATACCTCCTATGGGTAATTAAACTCATTTGGCGCGAAGCGCCAGAAACAAATTGGGAGCGAAGCGACCGAAGAAAATGCAGCGGTGTGTATAGGCTCCCATTATTTTACGAGTGTGTCTGCCTCTAGTAGTCCTGTGGTCGTGGTTTTGCAATACCGATTACGAGAGCTGTACATTACCGATTTCCACAACCTCGGTATATTGCGGAAGCGAAGTTTTTGAGCTTACGCGTGGGACTTGTCTCGTTGCAAGCCACCTCGAGTTGCGCTCGCATTTGTCTTGGTACTGGTGTGTTTTGAGTGCAGCAGGATTTTGTTTTGTTTCCGTTTTCCGTCTTACGAGCGCACAAGGCCTACATACCGCATGTCCAGCCTTGCCTTATGCATCTCTATGTTACCTCTACAGCACTAGCCTATAGTGAAGCTTTGGTGACCATGTATACTCGCACACAACAGATATTCTGTGCACTCTCTCTTTCCTAAATCGCTCTGCCTGTATAGTTAGGTATTCTTCCCTTTCTTCTTGGAATTCCGAATCGATCGATGTTTGATATGACGACATCACGAGCACTCACCGTGAGTAAGCATTTTTCCCGACAGAGTGGAATGAAGAAGTATAAACGAGTACGTGCAGGTGGAAGGCTATGTCAGGTGGAAACACAAACATGTGTTAATTGCATCTTCTCTTGTACGTGGTACATATTGACAATATCGAGTAAGTTTTTTGTCCAATAATGTGGTATCATGTTTTGACATTGTTATTGGTTTGCCCCACGACAGTAGCAGCCGTGAATCCTACTTGGTTGAACCGCACAGGAGCAGTCTTCGTTGATCGCTGCTCCCACAGCCCCCCGAGGCATACACACAAAAAAAAAACTGCTTTTGACATATAGCTCAAGCGCACCCCGCCCTTGGACGCTGTGCACCGACCGAAAGTGTCGGGTGTAGTTGCATGGAGAGAATACCTACAATTCGTGCGAAACAATCAAGGCACGTGAAAACGTTGATTGGCAGAATGCGCAACACAAAGTAACACCAGACTCATCTTGTTCTTAAAGGGGCAATAAGGTCGGCCAAAACCTATGATATCTACTTCAAACATATGGAGTCAATGTACACGCTGCACGAGTCGTACATCATATAGTTTGATCTGAGTAGTACTCTCTAAATTGCCTGCACTTGACACACACTACTGTTGCTTGTGCGACCGGCCAGAATGGAAGCCCGCCTGATGTATTTCGTCTCAGGCGCATCCAACTCGCACCGCCGACTGAATTCACAAATGGCATTCTTCTCCGTCGACTGTTCCAATTCGCGGCAACGCTCGTCTGGTACACAGCAGTTAATGTGCCCTCCCATCCTGTGATCCAAACAACTGATTCTGGTGTTGGTTTTATGCCCCCGCTGTCTTATAATACCCAGTTGATACGACGTGCGGGTAAACGGAAAAAACACCGATGCCATTAATGACTGCACAGCAATACTCTGGTGCCCTCCTAATCTCGAACAGCTTGATGTTCTGCATACTATCTGTTCAAACTGAAGGTCCTCGTTGATTCACTCTTGCCACGCGTGACGCCTGCAGGACCTCCACTATCCACGGTAACGCGCAGCTTGTCCTGGTGGGCTCATATTTTTCTCGAACGGGCCCTAACGCTTCCCTGCTGATGCCTGCGTCACCACCGGTGGGGCGCGGGATGTGAGTAGCACGTGTCATGCGAGCCCAAAAGCAGTAAATCCAGTACCAGAACGGTATAGGGCCTCGATCGAGCCCCAGAACTGAAACAAAAACGGGATAGGTTTTGTTCGATGTTTTAACAGTACGCCTCAAGGTGGCCGCCCTTGTTGCCCAAATTCGAGACAACATCAATATTTTCCGCTTCCATATTCGCGACGATATCGTACACTTCAATGATGGATTAGGAGAGTGTACAGAGCTTCGTCGGTACGACGAGTGTCATAAAAGTGGTGCTGGACTTAGAGGGGTGGCCGGTATGTTTTACTAGGGTGGCTGGCGACGCGAACAAATCCGAAGTGGAACATCCCTGCTTGAGGGGTACGCATCAAGTTCCAGGACTGTGTAGTCGAGTTGATTCTATCGAGACATAATTCCTCAATACCTCCCGCACGTTTGACATCCAATACCTCCCGCGCGTTTGGCATCCTGCTACGATAAATGGATGGGGCCCCAACGTCACAGTAATATATTGTGGAAATGCAGTTCGGATACTTCGCGTTGCCGTACAGAACGAAGACGATTATTTCACACGGGCGAGTACAACCTATGAGGGCAAATAGCAAGTATGGCATTATAATGTCGGAACAAAAACCCTGATTAAGTCAGTGGCACCGTATCCAGCACTCGATCATACTATTCCTGCATGGCCCCGATACCCAGCTGCTCGTAAACCCCCCTTGAAAGTTAGTCGCCGTCCCTGCATGGTAGAGATGCGAGGATCCATGGTCGTACGACTACGACCATTCATGATATCTATTACGGGGGGGCACATCAATACGACCTACGGTACACACAAAACCTAAATATTTCGCCATTTTTACAAACAATATTGGGTCCTACTTACTATGGTCCCCCGGATAGTACACCCCCCCCCCCCCACTCCTTACGACAGCAATATCAAGATCGTGGTGATCAACGGTTGACCATAGGATCTTCCTGCGTGCGAGCAGATGCATATACACTCTTCTGCACCATTTGTACTGCAAGCACGCTGATACATTAGAAAACCAGCCGCAGAATACTCCCTTGCCTAGATATTATATTGACAGGCCATCGGAATCTGTTAATGTGTCAGTCAGCCTTGACGTGCAGCTTTCCTTGCCTCTTCCCTCGGCAAAGATTGCTGGGTCTTTGATCAGATGGACTCACCAACTGGGCCGCCGATGTTTTTATAACTTAGAAGAAGATCTAACCATGCTCGTGATGACGGGATCGTCCTGATAAAGATGGCAACGAACAAGAATAGGACAAAACAGCAGTGACAACGTCATATGTTGTCCCGCAAAGTGAACACTGGCTTGAGGGGAAATGCAGTCAAAATCCTTGCCGCGTTGCGACCGTATATTCGCTCGGCAAAACGGCACTCGACGAACTTTAATGGGATCAAGTCTCGCACCCGACGTGAACTTCACGTATAACGATGAAGCTAACCTTCGGTACGTATCAATGAAGCGATGCCACTCCCACTCGTTTTTCATGTCTGCATGGACTTGACTCCTGACCTTGTGGTGGAGGGCATACTACATTGCCTCGAATTCCTCTGCGCTTTCTTCATCAAAACGCATCTCCTAACCATAGAAAAACCATGCAGACCACGGTTGCTGCCTTGTTTAATACCAGGTAGTAGGTAAGGAGTGGAGAGAGCTTGTGGGGTGCAGGCGATAGCCATCTACTGGAGGGATTGCTGCGCAGGTTACAGCCAGCACACGGCAGCCGGGCAAGTTGTGACGCACCAAACAGGTGCACCCTTCGCAGTCAACATTCTCTTACAGCAGCCAGTACCTGGTATAGCAGCAGGGCAGTGCCTCTCCTGCCGACACTGGTACAAGCGTATACGTGAAGTCAGTACGGGAGGTGCGAAAGATTCAGGCAACTGCTGCTGTTGTGGTAGACGGTACGAGCACAAATGACCTTGTGAAGCCCATACGGCACAAAACATCTTAGAGATCTGCTGGAGGGACTCCTGTGGTACTCGGACAGCTGGTAGGTACCAGTATATAGCAGCAGCAGTAGTACGCCGTAGGTACAGCTGTAGTTTTGTCGTGGTGTAGTACTCTTTTAGGTACCAGGTATATAACCGCTGTACCAGCAGGCGACACTCGTAGGTTGTAGATTACTCGTATCGCCAGGGAGCAGACCAGCAGCATTTGACACAACAAGACAACATACACGCGCACCTGCCACATAGAAGCCTCCCCCTCTGCCGTGCAGCCCTTCTTGGAGGGGGTCCAGAAGGTGACCATAGGTTTTCACCCCGCCACGCCGAAGTCTGGTATCCCCACCAGCACCACCACCTGAATACACACATTGCGAAAAAGTACCTCCACCGGCAGCAGCTTGCCTATAGCGCCTTTTCGCCTTTGAGTTGCTGCAAGCATCTGAGTTTGTATCGTACTTGCGCCTTGTTTCAGGCTCACAGGCAGAGGATGGCGGCAGCACGCAGCATGCCAGCAAAATCGCGCCGCGCATACTGATCTCGCCGCGCGTATAGTGCTGCTGATCGGCCAAACCTTATGGGAGCCTTATGGGGGCACCCAATCAGCACGCTTTGATACTTGCCAATAAGGTAATACTCTGGGAGTACACATAATCACCGTTTGAACATCAAAAATGATATTAAGCGATCCTTATATTTCCGACCAGAACCTCATGGGCGATCAGGTAAGACCATGAGTGTGCGGCCATCTAGATGCATGTCACGATATCGCTTTAAATTTATTGGGAAGTAATTATGTGGAAAATTTGTGTGGGCACTATTAATAATAGTACTGCTGCGGTACCAGGATACCAATGTACCTGGTACCCGCGCGCGTGGACTGCTATTTCTTCGGTATCGTACATCAATGTGCTTGGTACCAGTATAAAATATGTCGGTCATAACAAAGAAAGTCACCCCCGAGATAGTACGGGTGCCCGATTCCCAAGCACAATCGGTACTAGCAGTGAGGGTACGGTGACGCGCCATGCGCCGAGCAAAGGGTAGGGGCGGTGCAAATAGCCGGTGGCTGGTGTGAGCCGGGGCGCGACAAAACCACAACGCAGGGGCCAATCTCAATCACAGAGGTGCAGTGGTTAGCTATCGGTTGCTTTTGAATTTATACGTTATTCCAGTTCTGTGGTTACTACTGATAAGACTGCTGCGATACCAGTATATTAATGTACTTGATGCCCGCGTGTGCTGACTGCTGTTTCTTCGGTGCCGTATATCAATGTGCTTGGTACCAGTTTATAATATTTCTGGAATCAGTCTTCTCAAAGGAAGTCACGCCCAAGATAGTACAGGTACGCGATTCGCAAGCACAATCAATACTAGAAGTAGGGGTATGGTAACGCATCACGCGTCGAGAAAAAGGGTATGGGCGATGCATACGGCCCGTGGCTGGTGTGAGAGTCGGGACGCGACTTAACGACAGCGCAGGAGTCGAATCTCGACAACATTGCAGTGGTGACATATCCGGGCTAGTGGTTTCATTTTATGTATATTTTCTGGTGTATATCTTTTTGTTAATGCGTGAGCAAGCGACGAGCGAATGACGGTAATAGGGGGAGCCGGGGCGCGACCAAATCTCAGTGCAAGGGTGCGCGGCAGAAGCCACTAAACAACAACACAGTGCAAGGGCAGGCGGCAGGGCCAAAAGTCGCTACACAAAATATCAGTGCAACGGTATGCGGCAGGGTAAAAGCGGCTATACAAATACCAGGGCACGGGTATGCGGCAGCGCAAAAGTCGATCTACGCCACAGAGGGTAGTGGCGATGGCCAGAGTCGGTCACCAGTGAGTCGGGGCGCGACAAATCCTCAGCAGTGTAAGGGCCACACCTCAACCATTGTGCAGGGGTTAGATGACGTGGCCAGCGGTTTTACTCCTATTCTTAAAATTATATTATTTTGCTCGTTTTATTGATGCTAAAGGGTGTGCGCCTATATACGAGTGCGCTTACGATAGCGAACAAAAGGCAGCCAAAGCAACAGGAAAACAGCATGACTCGCAGCAAGCAGCAGCAACAGCACACCAACCATGCAAACGCCGTAACTATGTGACGCGGCGTCTTGCTTGCAATAGACAGCCGGATGGCGTCTTGCTTGCAATAGACAGCCGGATTGCGGAAAGCAAATTCAGCCTGGGTTGTACGAGTCAGCGTTGCGAGTATACCGGGCATGACTTAAGACTATTGCGCAGTACCTACTGAAGCGTCCACCCATGCTATTATTATTTGTAAAGTACGCAGGGCTCAACTGGGGTATACCAGATGAACCCGAGCACATACTGTAATTAATTCCGATACTTCGTGTGCATGCACGAACAGCTGCGCGCATAGCATCCTCGGAGCGAGGTGTACGTATCCTCGGCAGAGTCGTATTCGCAGCGTACATGCAGCGGAGTGAGCTGAGACATGTGTATGATTACCACTAGTACATATCCGTTACAAACTGAAGATGACCGTAGTGGCGAGCAACACAGAAAATGGCGCTCAAACATATAAGTCATTATTAACCCCTGCAAGGGTCGGAATGATCCGACGAGTATATATAAAAATGTTACTAATACGTCCGGCGAGAGTTCGATCGATAAAATGGGTTATTCTCAACTGGGGTAGCTGCCTAGTCCGATGGCCTTACACTATTCCGTTTATAGTGTGGTGTTAGTGCGTTGGAGTTACGATGCACTACTACTGTTGCGGCAGTTGATGCTCAATTTACAAATGGTGGGGTGGGTCGGTCGCGTGCCCTTCTGAACGTAGACCCCGTTACGGATATACAGTAGTTCCGTGACTCCCGTGGATGCCACTCGGATCAACACGATTTAACAGGAACAATTGCGGCCCGTTACCATGCTGCGCACTCAGACAACGGTCCCATGTAGTCTGAATATAGGACAACATGAGACGATGCTGTGACATGGTACAGTAGGTACCCGGATACAAACAATGAACAACTGCTGCTACAAATAAAAAGGGGGATTATATGAAATTATGCCACTTGCACAATTACTGTTCGGCCACGCGACGCAGTCCGGACGGCTGGGGTAGTGGGTATTTACTATGCGTCGTGTAGAGATATTTACAGCACGCGTGGACACGTGCAACGATGTGGGTAGCCAAGCAGGGAGAAGCGCAGAAGTAGATGACTCTCATACTTTGAAAAGCCACGGCTATAACCGCTCTAGGTCGTCAGAGGGAACGGTGAGATGGTCATACCAGGTATACCCTTGCACATCTCTACGTAGTGGGTAACATTTCAGTGGAGATGTACCAGCAACGGCGTTCATATACCTCATCGAGAGATATATTCTACACAAAGGAACAGTGGGGGCAATATTGAAGAGGCAGCACAGTTGGCTTTCAGGTGCATGGATACCGCTTCACTCGCTCGTTCTAGTGTTCTACCTGCTTTCATTGTATAAAGGTAATGGTCGAAGGGCTGCAGGGAATGCTACGTACCGAATCAACTCCAAAGGTACCGAAGTATCCACAGGGGTATACACAGCAGCATCAGAAGTTCATTCAAACGTACCGCTGCTCAACGACAGAATCCCGCACCAGCCAGCAATACCCCAGATAGCTCCCATGTATACCGCTTCCAATGCCTTTTTTCCCACAGGGAACAGGTGTCGAACATATACCTTATTGATATACATATATTGGACGATTACAGGTCGTTAACATGACGCAGGCCGAAGATTTGGGCACAGGGACCTTGAGCAAGCGCCACGTGAGGGATTTGCGTTCGATATTGCCGCGGCACGTTCTCCCAGGAGAGAAGATGATTGCACTGCTCGCGGTTTGATGTTACAGCAGGTGGCGCCAGGGAGGGAGGTTCATAGCGCTGTGACTGTCGTGACCAGCCCTATGGGGAGGGTAATACGGCGCGAGACCACTGTCCTGATCAGGGTCACGCGTCGGGTCTATTCGATAGGCAGAAGGCAAGCTTTGGTTAGCATCTTCTGGGCAGATCTTATAGGGGCAGGGAGGATCCCCGGTGTGGGAACGCCTTCGGTCCCGGGTACAGAGCCGTAACGAGGTTCCGGGACCACCCGGTGTTTACTAAACACCACCAAGTGAAGAAAGAAAGTCCAAGCCAAGTGATCTGTGACACCTGTCCTATCGACCCCCAGCCCCTTGCGCCCTGCCGTGCCCGTCGTGCCCGTCATCGTGTCTGTGGTGCTTCGTTGAGTGTTCACGCTGACCGTTTGCATCTATCGCATTACATCGATCCACGTTCTGCATGACCCGATCATTACTGCTTGAAGGCACTTCCTCGAACTCCCAAACAACAGGTGAGCCGGCCTCAGAGATCTAACGAACGCAGGTCCTTTTTACGGTCTGAGAGCTGTACCCTGCTGTAACATGGTGAACCCAGGGAGATCGAAGTGCATTGCAAGAGATCGGAGTGTTCGCAAAACATGTGCAAGAGATCGGAGCGATTGCAAATTTGTGAAATGGTGTCATCGTGTTCTTTGTATAATCCCACGTTTAATCTTGCATAATACTTCATTGCGTACCAGTTACTTAGTATATGCATACATCCACATGTATTCATTGTTGCCTGCCTTGTATGATGGTGACACGTGTAATATGCTGTTATGTATTCACGCTGCCAATGGTGCTCTGCTTGTTTGTTTCGTGAGGCTTTGAAGATACTTATCTGGTCAATGCATGCAGGCATACTCGTTGCTGGTGCTCCGTTTGCCTGTTGCTCGTGCTCGTCTGTTCGCTTGTTGTTCATGACTGTACACTCATGCATGTTCGTTAATAAATGACTGCATGCTATTGGCCACATATTGTCTTCAAAACCGAATGCAATCGACAGGTATCGATACAAACCAAAGGTGCCGTACGTACTAATGCGCGCATACTCTCGTGTACCGTTTGCCGGGTTAGGTGATACCGGAAACTAACAACGTCGAGCCTTACGCCGTTCGGGCGTACCTAATTCTATAGAACCATGAACCCCTGGACTACGCCGTGCATTGTCGGCTGGCAAACATAGATCTTTCAAGAAAACCACGTATACTTTGCTGACTAGTTTTTTTTTAATTTGTTTTATTATTATTTGCCTTCTGACAATGTGCAGGGCGTTATTCATTCAAGATGAAAAAACTAACATAATTCGTCGAACACCCTCAATTTTATCCAACCTTTTCTCCTTCCTTGCGTATACTCAATTGAATACGTACTACCTTTTACCGATATATTTTCACCGACTATGTATCTGTACGCCCTGCGTCCTACTCCGCATCAACATTCCATCCCCACGCCTTTGGGAGTAGTCCTCCCTCCTCCTCTCTTCTCCCCCTGGCGGCCTGGCGGTCTCGCAGGGCGAGCTTATATCGGTGCACCCGGCGCGAGATCGCGACCTGGGTGGTCACCGATATGATCTGGAAAAGATGCTCCTTACAAACCCCTTTTCTTACTAGAGATCCCCCGTCCGTTCCTCCGATGATGCTCGTTGCCAGCTGGTCAATGAAATCGCTGCCTTCCTTCCCGAGGCGTCCAAAGCTTTCCACCGCGAGGGTGACCAGTTTGTGGCTGCGCTCGTCGAAGGACACTTGTCCTGCACGAGCGTAGTGGTTGCGCTTTCGCGCCTCGGAAGTGGAGGCAGCTGATCCGTCTCGATCAGCGCTGCCAGCTCGCATGTGGACTCTTGCTTGGGGATCTGCGTGCGTGATGTCGAGGAGTATCGCCTTGTTACGGTACTCTGACGACGTAGCGTCTCGGAGGCCTCCCCTCTCGATCACTATATCCATGCGGAGGTTTCTGTCGGCGTTGAAGGGCGCTCCGCTTTCCGTTTGATGGCGGATGGACAACCGCTTGAAGGTGCGGGACAGCGCGTGGACTAGCGGCTGATGCTGGTTTACCTGCGCGCCTGCTCGGTGGCATGTGCGCGCGTGACGCGTGGTGACATCCGTCGCTTCGCAGCAGGGGCACCTCGTCGCTATGGGCTCCTCCATTCCCAGAAAGCGCCGTCCCATAGACACGAACTCCGAAGCCGGTATGATTCGTGCCGTGTCCACAGGCCTTGCCCTCAAACAGGCGACAGCGCCTGGTCCCGATAGGCTCCGTTGCCGAGCCTTGGCGAGATATCTGGTTTCGATTCCCCCGGACACGTCGTTCCGACTCGACGGGCCTGCTGCCTCGGGGAGCTGGTCCAGAGACGCAACGTACCGTTGGTACCGTACCCAGTTTACCTGCTGCCCCAGCTTGTGCTGCGCTTTGTGGGAGCTGATCGTTTGGGCTTCATGTGATGGCAATGCCTCCATATCAGACTGCTCTGAGACTCTTCCCTCGTTCGCGCGAAACGCCCTGTTCCGCCAGCTTTCCGGGACCACGTTCGCCATTGCCTCCTCCGATACCCCATGGATGTCACGGAGGTCCCTGACGCTACTCCATATGCGGCGAGCGAGGTCCGAATTGGGCAACTCCCTTCGGACTTTTCCCTCCAATGGGCCGGAGAGGTCGGCAAGGACCTCTGGCACCGTCGCCACTAAGCTCCCGATTCTGCTTGTAGACTACATCAGTAGTAGTAGACCAATCGTCGTATTATGCACACCAAATGGAAAGTCCGATGCACGTTTGACCCTCTTCGATGTCTCCGGTCGTCCCATTTTCTGTGTTGTATGCCAACCGAGTGTTGCGCTCGAGTATCACGTACAACACCTGGAGGACTGAAAGCAAAGCACAAGAGGAAAGGACAAAAAAACTGGAGCAGATGAAGATCGGCTACGCAAGCCCTCGGGGGGCACGGGTCACACGGGGTGACATAGTTTCAGCTGGACGATGATGAACTTGCACACAACGGAGTAAGGTGTGGCTTGCTGTGTCCGGAGGGTTCGGGCTAGATATATCGATGCAGCCCAACCTGAGTAGTACCAGGCAACAGGTGTGGAGCGGGTGAGACACAACCGTGGTGATCCTTCTCTTTTTCTGGTGTCGTATCCACAGTCGAAAATGCTATGCTATTCTTGCTGTACGTTTTTCCTCGAGCGCAAAAAAAAAAACAAATCGGGGGGGGTAGGCTGCTGTGTCGCCCTGATTGACATAGACTTCAAGTCACGCACCAAAGCTAGAAAACTCGCGCAGCGCATGCCGTAATATGCGGGACCACCGATGAAAGACCAGGGACATGGACCCAATGAGATACAGGTAGCAAGCATGACATAGCGCATACCAGTGACGAGCTGCCCGGTGTGTTCGGAAAGGCATGGAATCCGAGTAGTAAACTGATTGACGTGCTGTATTCATTGGGACTACCATGGAAAGTATTCCTGTGGGCTGTCAATGTATGTACGACTCAATTAGTCAGCCCAACCTGATCAACCGTCAGTTTTTTCGTTGTCACATATCACATGTACTGGTGTTGAACAATATCACGCTGCTGGTATCGAAACAGCAGTTGTAGGGAGTACTTTTGAATATCATTGCGGGATGAGCGCCTCCCATAGATGGTTCTAAGTGTGAAGCTGGACGTAGTTACTGATGAGCCTACCATGCCACGAAAACTTGTCTACCGCCGCCAGGAGCAAAAGCGCCTCAACTCGGAATTGCACAGAAGAGCCGTGTCTCCGTCTCTACAATGCTATCAGTAGTCTAAACACTACGCACGATGCTCAAAAAGATTAATAGAATAGTGCTGATGACCTGCACTGCCGTGCACTATTGGTATTGGTATCAGTCTTAGTGCATGTAATTTGGAAGAAAATACAGGAATCATACTGCTGATGCACGCTGTACCTGCA
Organism: Macrocystis pyrifera; assembly: GCA_031763025.1. Classification (NCBI taxonomy): domain Eukaryota; class Phaeophyceae; order Laminariales; family Laminariaceae; genus Macrocystis; species Macrocystis pyrifera. The sequence goes on from JASSKH010000029.1 coordinate 269,018, forward strand.
GTTTTTGTTTATTTCTTTCCCCAACAAGGTTGATATATCGATATACGGGGTGGGTGAATACTAAACCACAAGCGTACGGGGGGGTGGCTCGCAGTATGCTTTTTACACAACGTACATAAAGGACGTATACAATATACCCATAATACTAAAACTGTGCGGCAAGATCCCGAAGGACCCTTTGGCTCGCAGGTGGCTCGCAGCACGCCTTTTACACATACGTACATAGAGGACGTATACAATATGTCCATAAGAATAAAACTACTGTACGGCAAGATCCCGAGGGACCCTTGAGCCTATCTCTCTTCCTATCTTGACGAGTTATCATGTTGACTTGTTGAAACAGCACATACACAGCAGTATCTGCTGGATGCACTACACAACACCCGTATGTATATATGTAGGGTGAAGAATCAGCACGGACACTGTTGCTGGATGTCGACGAGTAGAAGAACGGTTTAATGTGAAGAACACACACATACACCATACCCACACGGGGAATACCTGAAGCTGGATGAACAGAGTGAAGCTGGGTAGAAGACGTTGGTCTAAAAAACTCAAGACAACAACCTGGAGGATGTATATAAATATATGGGTAATACTATTGGTCGTACGGCAAGATCTCCCTCGATCCTTGGGCCTTACGATAGTTGTCCCTTACTACCGCAGCAAAGCATCAACACCACTGCCTCTCGGCATAAAGTACTGTTGTGAAGCCGTTGTATATGGTGTTCATACTACTATAAAGAAATTAACTGTTGATGATACTATAGCTCGTACGGCAAGATCTCCCTCGATCCCGGGCCCTAAAATAGTGTCCCATACTGCCGCAGCAAAGTATCAACACTGCTACCTCCCGGCATGAAGTACTGCAGTGAAACCGGTCAGCTGTCCAGTACAGCAATCAGTTTTTTATTCGGGTGAAAGCACCGCATGAAAGCTACGTTGAAACTGAGAACTATACAACGACTCATATGTTCACAACATAGCTGGTTGTGGTCTTCTCGTACCCGGTACGTTGGCATTTCACTTGCTTTACCCGGTATTCACCGGTACGCTGTCATTTCCCTTGCTTTCTTGCTTTACTCATTGCTTTGTCTGCAAATAATAATAAATCAGAACGGACACTGGGTTGGATTGATGTAGTTGGGTATATAGAACGATATGGCACACACAGGGGAAGCACGAACCCCTGCGACTCATATCCGTGGGGTCTCTATACATTCTGCACCCAGTAGTATTACAAAAAGGTTTTTACATCCGTACGATCGCACATTATTCATGCTGACTGCAAAGTATGTTGTCTTCATTCATATTCTATAAAATACAGCAGTATCTTCAGCATACCGAGCGGTATCACACAGCCTCAGTTTACTCTTGGCAGATACCCCGTATAATTCTGTCCACTACGGCGAGGAAGTGAGCAATGAGATGATTGTAAATACTGCTGTGCATGAGCTTCGTACGATACTACTAATATTGTACTTCTCCGTCCATGGCCAAAGATTCGATTTAAGCATTATTATCTGCTGGAGATTACGTAAATAATGTCCGCACAGAAACACATAGATTATATTTATTAGGGTTCGACCTTCCATATACTTATACCCGATCTGGGTCGTGGCCCTGAAAGAGTTTCGTTGGTTTTGATACGGTTGGCCTATTCCTTTCATCTAAAGGCCCGCGTGGTTTAGTGTGTCGCTTCTGTTCTAGCGTTGAACCATGGAGCTCGAATCTCAAGATGGATGAGGCGGGGATTTACGCAATATACACAATAAAAAGGTGTGGAACAACTGCTGAGACCGCCTAACGAGTGTAGGTGCAACGAAGAACTGAAGTATTTCCGCAATAAAAACCCAAGGCACAGACCACATCGGTGAGAGGAATAAAGAGCTTGCTGTGTGACACCGGATGTCTAAACGTAGGAGGGATAGAGAAAAAAGAGCGAAGATAAAAAATGGGATAGAAATCAATGATATATCTGTATCGTACATACATAACTACGTACGAAAAAAATATATAAGGTACCTGGTGTGAAAAATCAGCAACGATATATAAGGTGCCTGGTGTGAAAAATCAGCAAACGAGTACGAAGAAACACTGCATGGTCGGTGGGCGTAGAGGGGTTTCAAGATCGGTTTGGTTTGAAGAATACACTGCCACTACTTACCGGTTGTTAGGTCCAGACCTTGCGTAAGTATTATCCGAAGATTGGGTTGTCGGAGAACGAATCTGACCAGCAGGTAAACGCTGTAACTCCAAGAGTGTGGGGTGGTCAAATACATACTATTGTAGTACGCATTTTTCGTGTGATGTTCTCACACAATAACAATAGTAGCTCAAACTCCTGAAATCCCACCCGTGGTCACAGAACAGACTGTAAAACTAAAATACATCGCAACTGGAGCAAACAAACAAGTACGAAATAGTGCCGTACCGGCAGGTGAGAGAAACGGTATTAACGAGCTATTCGATATGGTGTATACCATCCCGTATCAATGGCAAATGAATGACACCATGAACGTGTCCATGCTATTACATTTACACCCTATTAATACAGCTAAAAACAAAAAGACAAAGAAATAATAGTATGTGCATGAACTAGGGCAGAGTGTGAGCGTGGCATGTACACCCAGCATAGGGCGGGCTAGAACTTTAGAAAAGACTATAAACCTTGATGTGAAAACTGGTCTTTATTACATCGTGCCGAAAGGACCCCGGAGCGTTGGCTCCGATCATGAGTGCTTTGCCTGCAGGAATTTCGACTGCTCTCCCAGAACTGATACATGCATCCTAAGCGGTGGATTCGAGATACACTATGCAAACCAAACTGGGCAGAGAAACCTGGCATTTTCCGATATTAATAACCCTCCCCAGGACGCATATACTTATTCGCTGCTTTACTCACTAACGTGGTGAACAGAAAGTCAACCGATTTGGACGCTGTTTTAAGTATCTGACACGGTTCCCAATGTCGACTGGGCGTCTTATATTTTGGAGTATTGCACTGCTGTACATGTACCTAAGTTTGACCCTAATTCCAAGTGTTTCGTCCGCGCAATGGAAGGGCAGTTCTAAAAGCCACATGCCCAATGCCCAAACTAGAGGTTCCCTGAATGTCAAAAACAAAACGCTAACGGTGCGGGAGTTTGCGAACGCGAGCGTGTAGGTGTTGAGCGTACCACACATCCCTGTTTTATTTGTCCGTATCCGAGTAGCGGATGATCCGCCTGATCAGAGAGGAATGCGTGAAGAGACACTAAATTGCATGGCCCCGAATGCCGAGAAACATGTTGGGATCATACTGCTGCTCTCCAGGTGACTATCTTTGATCGCCACGATGGCACTATAACAGTGACAGTCGAATAAGAGGCAAATCGACACAAAACCCCAGCTAAGAGAATGGTATAGCTGGATACAGCCAAGCATCTATTACGACCGACCAGGCTCCTTAACCCAATATCCGGGGGATACAGATCATCAGTGTTTTGCTATACGTTTTCGTGATAATACCTATTACGGGGGTCCATAGTTAACTGGACCTATGGTATACATAAAAACCTTTGGTCCTATTAACTATGGACCCCCGTAATAGTCTTTGGGATTGTTCACACAGATTCAGTTTATATACAGATACTCGACGTCACGCGCACAGGAGGTACATGAGAAGGCATACCAGGTATCATAACAATTGGATACCCACATGTAGGAAGGAACGAGTGCATGTGCAAGTCGCTATACCACGCACAGGTACACATTTGTGAGACGCTAAACCGAGATGGAACGTGACGACCTTTGGTATGATCTCCGGAACCTAACAGGATACTATTTGTCGCTCTAAGCATAGTGGTCGAGCGTTGAAGGAACGAATCGACAGGTGTGATTGGAATGCCAGTAGGTGGTAGGCAGTTTCTGTTCTGGGGGGGTGTTTGTCTCCACCTTGCTGCAACTACTTCCACAAAAAGCGTTATACGAGGCGTACGATTTGGAAGTAGGTCTGCACGAATGCCGTTTTAAGACGCGTGATTGATTTTAGCACGAACAAGTTTCACGAGTGGACAGTGTCCGTGCTGGGGGGGTGGCGTAAACGTCAGTACCCTCAAACACTTTTTAACTCGGAATCAACTATTTACCTTGGCTAGCGCCAGTAAGTCGATGTGGAGTACCTTGAAACGACCTAGGTCACTCGAATAGAGGTGGCGCAACGCCAGTAGCTTCAAACACTAACTTAACTCGGAATCAAATATTTACCTTGGCTAGTGCCAGCAAGTCGATGTGGCGTGAACGTTAGTACCTTGAAAAGACCTAAGTCACTCGAATAATAATTTTGGCCCGGAGTAGAAATAACTCGTGAACTTCCTACAGCCCGTGATGGATGTCTACATAAAACGACCTCCACATTCGCAAGGAATACTTACTCTCAATGCAGAGAAGTTTGAGATCATCACCAAAAGAAAGACCTATATAAAATATAAAACGCGTGATACGCGCGACCGAAGTATCACACACAGCCTGCAAAGGACTAGCGTGGAAGCTGGCAAAGATGAGCTGGGAAGAAATCCTCGATCTCTTAGCTGTTTCTTTTGTTCGGTCAATATATCAAAATATGGTATCCATACCAAGAAACTAGAGATATCTAGACAAACTTAAGAGTAGCAGATGGATTCTAACTTACGTAGAAACATTTGTTGAAGGAAGGTGCAGTGAGAAACGTCTGGCGAAGGTAAGTGAATGGTGGAAGCATCGACGTAGTCCACTGCGCACGCTGAACCGTGACAAAGGTACGTGAAGGTTTGCCACATCGATACAAACAAGTACGTGAGTATATTGGAATACTGATCGGTGAACCGTTATAACAGGTTTGACAAGTCAAGCCCGCAGATATATATAGAGGGGAAAAGTGGACAGCCACTGCAGCGTCTCGGTAGTGTGGCCACGTATAGCCATACGACAAACGACTGGCAGAATTATCTAAAGTCTCAGTTAAAGGTTACGTGGCGGGGTAGGACGATGGTAGCTTTCAGTGGAATGTATGTCTGGCCAAAAGCTAAAACGTGTAGGTTATTGTCAAAGTGCAGACATAGGCCTTCGAGAGGAACCCCCACCTCAAATGCAGGTGAGCCAGGAAGAAAACATGTTTATTTGCCGATGAGTACATGCTCCGAGCGTGTTAGACAGATGTGGCGCTGGCAGTTGCAAGTGAAGACTGTACGAGGGTCAGGTCCGTCGCTCTTCTCAACACCGTCCAAGGTCAGCACCGCGGGAACAAGAGGCGCTGCAACATTGGGGCGACGGTTATAGACGGGGGAGGAAGGCCGAAGAACATCTGGACGAAGGTCAGGACCGCTGTTCTTCTTACCACTGTCCAAGGGCAACACCGTAGAAAGGAAGGGCGCTGCAACATCGGGCCGACGGCGATGGATGGAAGAGGAAAGCTGAAGAACATCTGGACTAAGGTCAGGACCGCCGTTCTTCTTACCACCGTCCAAGGGCAGCACTAAGGGAAGGAGAGGAGCTGCAACATCGAGCCGACGGCGAGGTGCGCAGGTGGAAGGCGCAGGCGCTGCAGCGGTCCATGATCGTAACATCCGCTGGGCACCGTCGCTCATATGCGCCGGTCTGGAGGGGTGTCCGAGAAGGAAAGCGCACACGCTGTCGCCGGGCTAGCACCGGGGCGCCGGCTATGTGCCGACAATGGTTATGTGTCGGGCAGGGGGGGTGTTACAGCGGGTGGCGCCAGGGAGGGAGGTTCATAGCGCTGTGACTGTCGTGACCAGCGCTATGGGGAGGGTAATACGGCGCGAGACCACTGTCCTGATCAGGGTCACGCGTCGGGTCTATTCGATAGGCAGAGGGCAAGCTTTGGTTAGCATCTTCTGGGCGGATCTTATAGGGGCAGGGAGGATCCCCGTGTGGGAACGCCTTCGGTCCCGGGTACGGAGCCAGTAACGAGGTTCCGGGACCACTCGGTGTTTATTAAACACCATCAAGTGAAGAAAGAAAGTCCAAGCCAAGTGATCTGTGACACCTGTCCTATCGACCCCCAGCCCCTTGGGCCCTGCCGTGCCCGTCGTGCCCGTCATCGTGTCTGTGGTGCTTCGTTTAGTGTTCACGCTGACTGTTTGCATCTATCGCATTGCATCGATCCACGTTCTACATGACCCGACCATTACTGCTTGAAGGCACTTCGTCGAAATCCCAAACAACAGGTGAGCCGGCCTCAGAGATCTAACGAACGCAGGTCCTTTTTGCGGTCTGAGAGCTATACCCTGCTGTAACATTAAGTCGCTACTCGCAGCTCAACTGAGCTCCATGTATGAGAGTAGATGCCGTGATGCCGTTGCGCCCTGAGCGTGCGTGTGAAATAACACCGGGTGTATGTATCCTTGGTTCCGCTTCGAGTTTAAAAAATATATTTGATGTAGCTCGTTTTGGCACGGCTACATACTTGCGACAAAGGTGCTGTTTAACGGGTGAATATGTTTTGCATTGGATACCTTGTAGGCCGTTGTTCATTTAGTATCATACATTCTCGGTCTGGGCATAGCAGCGGCGACTAACAGCCACAACAACTGCAGAATATGGTGCAGGTGGGTTTGTTCACGAGATTTACAGCCGCAGCAGCGGCGAACCGCCGCAGCAACAACAGCAACAAGGGTTCCATATTAACCGCGACTGGGCCAATACTGCAGCGTGCAGCAGCAACGCGAGGCAACTCGGGTGCCTCCCGCGGTTACCGGACAATGTTCGACCTGGGTAGTTTAACATAGTAAATGTTGAGTGCAATATGTTTATGCTCAAACAAATACCTGGTACGCCGTGGATGAGGCAACGCACAAGTTACCGAGGGCACATTGTATACAGCATCAGTGTTACATCGGTAGCACGGTTTGCCGTTGTATGGGGGCCTGCGTGGACACCCTACGTTTTCCCGAGGGTTGGTCGGGGCTAGCAGCGTCGTTTTTACCCTATCGCATTACTCCGTCACGGTAGTAGGGCGCACATGAGTGAGATGAAACAACGCTGTGTATTAACTGTCAAGCTTGACCGGAGGACGGTAGGTACCGGGTAAGCCGTTGCAAGCGCAGTAAGTTTATTCGAGATGATTAATGCACATACTTCGTTTACCTGTTTATTGAAAGTACGCCGCGGTGTACGTCTACTATATTTCTCTCCTCTATTGTTTATAGAGCAAGTTTCAACCTGAGAAGCATTTCCTCCTTGCAGCCATACCAGCCGCGAGCAACCGCACCAACAACCAGCGGCGGAGGTTTCATAAGGACGGCGGCTGTCTGGCAACGGCAGCGCAAAGCCGCAGTGCGGAGGAACTGTAAAAACGATACTGCGTCACGAGTTTACGGACTGCAACCAATGTTTTACAATTCATAACTAATACAATACTCATTTGGGTGCTAAGCTTGTTTATTCTCATGAAGAAAGGAGAATAACACCGACTGCACGATACGTCTACGGTACATCGATGCGCAACATCTCGGTGCCTTGCGGCGAGCGCAAGCACTGACCAACGGGGATAACAAGGCGGAGTTGAGGGGGCACCGGTGAGCGGTGGGATGCCAGACAACAACGGAGTCTCTTTCCACGTCTCGGAGAGCAAGTCATTAGCGGGTACGACCGTTGACGAGATCGAGAAGATCAGGAAGTGTAAGTCGGAGAAGGAGGCGAATTGCTACATCGGATCGACCACTTGCACTCAGATCCAAGCGTCAAAGAGGAAACGGGACCACTAATACACAATCACGAGCGAGCTGCCACTGTCTCCAGTTCTTGAGCCAGTTTTCTCTGCGTGCGCGCCCACGCATGGTCAAAATCTACCAGCACGGAGCAAGTCTGGGTGAGACGACACAGCGCCCGATAGGTGGCTAATCATGAACAAAGAAACAGAAGGAAGTTTGGGTAGGACCATGGACCGGGGCAGGAGGCCTCCTCCAATCCAATACTTACATTGAATGATCGTTGGCAGCGTGAAAGAATACTGCACTAAAATCGTGACTTAATCCAAGAACCCAATATTTGGTACAACGATATGAATCCAGGATTTGTTGGATTTACTCAGAGTTCAAACGCACGAAGCGATCAGTCTGTCGAAGCGTAGCCTACCCTGTGAGAACAGGGTGATAGGCACAGGAATAATACAGACCTTCCCACCCACCCTCCAGGCCAAGTAGGATTATTTTCGACATGACAATTTCAATCCCAGGGATGGGCGCCGCGCTGAGAGCGCACTCACCGCGGGGTTTATCCCGGGCGAGGCCCTCCTGCTCCGGAGCAGGAGACCTTATCCAAACCAGTGTTTACTTTGAATGATCGTTGGCAGCGTGAAAGAATACTGTAGGAGATAATTATAGGGATATATCGACCCGCGCGATATCCCTGGGGGGTTCGGCAACATGCGCGACCTCTTCACCATAATTGGTGATCCTATTTCAAAATAGTGTCGATCGCTTCGAACATCAACACTGATAACACATTCCTTGTTGGGTCGTCTGAATGTATGTCAGGGTATGAATGAAATCTGACCATATCCTTCTTTGTCACCACCCAATTAGAGACCGGGCATAACACGAACTACAGAAGTAGCATTTTTGTTGCTCACCGGTTGGTGTGAATAACCATGTGAACCCCTCCGGCAATAGTTTGACGTAGTACGTCGCAGTCCTTAACCCTGCGGCGTCCGTGTGGTGTCGCTATGGTTACCTTTTCAAGACTACCTGCAAGGCGTGGCGTTAGCTTTCTACTTCCTTCGCATACAGCGTTTTCAGTAACTTCTCCTAGTTGCGCTCGATTGCACGGTATTAAGTCATCTTGGCCAGTGATTAGCACCTTATAGCCTATGCAACTTTACTCAAGACTTGGTTATGCTCTCTTCATGGGGTCCCGTGTACCCCGCTCTACGTCATGCCTTCGTTTTTTTTGGCCTGGTAAGACTTGGAAAAACTACCCATCAATCACTTGAACCTTCCACGTATGATTCTTCCTCCCGAATTGGTGGTATGACCTCTCCTACCAGTTCACTCACGTTGTGATACTTCCGCGCGCCATGCCTCAGATAGTCATGGTAGCTCGTGTCACGGCTTTATTTTACCATGTAGTCATTCGTACATTCATGTTCCCTTGTAATGCTAAGACAAGTGATACACCTGTATACTGCATATGATATGACATCCAGCAATAGTATTGATTATGTAGTGTATAGCATACACGTGTTTGCCTCTCGATCTATGTGTCAGGTGCTTTTTTACAGTATGCAACCATATGGATGGGAACATACGTACTTTGTGAGTTTCTTTCCGCAGTTTAGATGCTTACTTAATACGTACGGAGTCTCGATTGCCTATTCATACATTGTCGAAGTCCCAAAACAAGTGTCCGTATACAGAAGCAGGTATAAACGCTAGTATCTACAATAGTTCCACTTAATATTTTCTTGGTCATGCACTCCTGATTTGATATGTCCACGCTGACGTCCGACCCTGAAGGTACTGGTAGCTGGTCAGAAATAGGCCAGGTGCGACATATATCATCGACGCTCTCCACGCTTATGAAAACACTGGCACACGCTCAGAAATGTGCATAGGTATGTATCCACCATTGTCGTGTGATCGACCGTTATCTCCTTACTCATCCCTGCAGATTGGTCTAATTTTTCGGTGGTCTTTTGCTGACGCACTGCTACCTATATATACTGAGAGCGAGGCATTCGCTGCCGATTCCGAACATTTCATGTTTAGTTTAGGCTGAATTCCAGACTCGTTCGCTTTCCTGGCTTCACGTTTGCTTGTTTGACCGTTTTCCCCGGGGGTCGCCCTCGCCGGGTTCCGACGGGTGTTCTCCCGTGAGCGCATGTCAGAGTCTCGTGCCACCGACCAGCTCAACAACCCCGAACTCGGAGGATCGTTGCTTGGGCGAGGAGACACGTCGGTTCGACTGTTTTCGGTCCTGGAGATTTGTCTCGGTGTTGCTGCTCCGCGAAGAGCTTATGGTGAAAGGCTCGATTTTAGCTCTTGCTCACCGTGCGCGATCTCTCGGCCTTGCTGGTGTTACCGCTTAGCCCGAACTCAAGGAATCTTTGCTGGGGCAAGGAGACACGGAGGTTCTATTTATTGATGTTGCTACGAATACTGCCCATGATTTGAGCAGTGCCTTGTGGTTATTCTGTAATGCCGGTCGGTATCAGGTATCAAGTATGAGGCATTCGATACACTGCTCGTACTCGCAGCATCTCGGGGGAGGTTTTACTGGTACGAGTACGTATTGACAGTGCCGCTGCACTCGTATTCGATATCTAAAATATAGCAGGAGCAATATGCTCGGAAGACATTTTACTGGTGCACGTGGACAGTCGTCTATCCAGGATCTGAACGATTCACAGGTAAACGTTTGTCCGGAATTCGTAGGATTTCTTTCGTACGAGAACGCGTTGACAGTTCCGTACCGACCCAATGCATCGAACGGTATCATCCGTACACGTGGCCGTACATGCTCGGACTGTCTATCCAGCTGCAAGGTCTGATCTCGGGAAGCGCATTGAAACACGAGTACTATAATACAACACAGCAGCTGCAGTACAGCAGTAGTTCAGAAACGTTCGACTTCGAATATGTACAGAGCGAAACCAGACATCCGTAACAAGCGCGTCCGATGCGCGTGTCTGACGTATCACGCAGTTTCCATCGTGGATGAGTTTTAGCCACTCCATCGGTTGTACTCACAGCAGACAGACGTTTTGGCAGAGTATTCTCGTAAGAATGAGTGAATGTGAGTTTCGTACGTACGTATGTAGTTTAGCCAATCAGATGACTGCGGTGATTCACGGTAGCATGAACCGTAGCCCTTGGTACGCACACCTTGTCTGGTACGTAGCCGCAACCTGCACGTAACAGCGCAGTGAAGCAGGGGCAGAGCTACAGGTCCAAGGTGTGATACAGACTAGTTTCAGTTCAGGATGTCCGACGAGAGCAAGTCGCCGAAGGCCACGGCCCACGCGCCTACTGCTCCGCGCGAGGCGCAAGCTGCGTTGTTTCTGCGCGAAAACAAGCTGAGTCGAATGCTCATGCTACTGTAGCTGATGTGCAAGCAGAAGTCGACGCACACCGTGCTGGGATAGCCGAGGCCGAGGTTCGCCAGGCCGCAGACGCTGCTGCGGCCGCTCGTCAGGCCAACGCTGCCACTGCTGCCGCTACCAATGCGGCCGCGGCTGGTCCTCCATCTTTTCCGGCATCCTCAGGGGGAGCGGAATCGAAGGCTGGCGTTCTGCATTGGCAGACCCTGGTGGCACCCGAGTTTTCCCGCATAGATACGGACATTCTCGGCGTCAAATTTACGCTGGAAAACGTGCTTCTGTCTGTGGCTGGCCTTCGGGACGCCGTCAACAGCAGCGCATCCATGATCGCCCACAACGAAGTACTCCTCCAGCAGTTTATGGACAACATTTCCGACGGTGATATTTCTGTGCGGGACAGCGGAGATGCGAGGGAGCGTCACGTACAGAAATCACAGCTTACTGACGACATGGCCATGTGGAAGAAAATGTCGTCCCGCAAGCACTGGCTGCTTCGAGGACGTTTCCGTCCGAACCTCGGCGAACCGGCCGCGGAAATCCAGTCGTTTGTGCGGTGGTGGCGGCTACGCTTCGTGCCGTCAGCAATTTCAACGTGGCCTGGTATGGGCCACGTGCCGAACGCCCGGTCGACCACCTGGTGATGGTCGTGGACCGCCTGGACCTCTTGCGCCCGGCCCTTTTGGCGGTTTCTACAGTTGGACTCTCGGCGAATGTCGCCGACGACCGCGCGTGCCTGGACCGGTTGATACCCCTCGACGCTTCTTTCACATCCGCGGCTGCTGGTCTTTGCCGTCACACTCTCAGCAACATATTGTTTCTTTCCGGCTCTGCGGCGCGGGTTGGTTTGAGCAAAATGGTGAACGATGACCTACGTTTTTGAGTGAACGACCTCATGAGTTTCGCCCAGCAAGTTCGTCCGTTGACTGTTACCCCGCAGTTTCACACCGTGTTTGACGCGCCGCCTGCCCCTGCGTTCAGTCGCACGCGCTCCCGTTGCTCGTTCGGTGGCGACGTTGTGAGACTCGTCGAAGGTCTCCAAGTTTCACGCGACAGTCGAGATGGAGCATTCAAGCGGAGCCAAAGCCTCGCCCCCGCCAAGGTAAATCCGGCAAGAAAGAAGAACGCCGCGCTGTGCAGGAGGTTTGCGTTCACGGGCCAATGCCGGTTCTCCAAATGAAAATTCGTGCATGCGAATACCCCGGCCGACGCCTCGTCTCCTGCAGCTCTCCTTGACGGTGGATCGGCGGCACCAGCTGGGTTAATGCGAGGTGGCGCGGCGGCGCAGGCTTGTGGTCGCGGGGGGGCCGGGGGTGGTGACGGTTCTGGTTCGGGATGAAGACACGTGCCCTTCCTATCGGTTGGGCTAAGACCGGGGAGGGCGGCGGCGGCGCGGGCAGGTGGCGCAGCGGCGACGGCGCTTGTCGCCAGTGGTGGAGCTGGGACTCGGCTGGCCGCCCGCGAAGGAGCGGGGGGGGGTCGCGTGGGCGTGCTTTAAGTGCTCCGGCTGGCAATGGCGGCGTCGGGCGCGATCGCATTGCTATGATTCCGGGTTAGGTTTTTTTCTCGGAAAAAGGTACGGGTGGGCGTGCGTGCGAGTGTTTTGCCCGTTGACACGGTGTGTGTGCAGGGTACGGTCGGTGACGTGCGTTTGGATGCGTCGAGTGTAGATGAGGCAGATGCGTGGATTGCCGCTCGGGAGGTAGTGTCGCAGGCTGGACAAGGTTCAGCGAGCCTCGATCAGGTCGCTTGGCTCAGCTCTTAACTCTCGCGGCAGTGTCACGGCAGTGTTCCCCTTTCCTGTCCAACCATCGGCTCCTCATTGTTCTCTCCGCATATAAACGTTGCCGTCGTACAACACTGGTTTGGTGAGATCAAGAAATTTCCCCGTATCTCTTTGTATTGAGCTTCGTATGCTGGCGCCGGGCGAGCCTGTCGGCGTCTCACGGGGGGGGGATTTGACCACAGAACTCGCGTATGGTAATCAGCCGGGCGTTGTCACGCATACTCTGGCTATGCCTAATAAGATATGCGCAGACGTTGTGCACGGCCGAGCGGTGGTGTCTAATTTGCGATTAGCAGACGAGATCCAGGGTCTTCGCATTTCACCGCTGAGCGTCGTTCTCGAACTCAAGTTCAGGATTATTCACGATCTTACGTTTGCGCGCGAGGGTGGTCAAACCAGTGTTAACGGTGACACTGACTTGGACTCTGCGCGATGGGGCGAGCTCGGCCTTGTTTTCAGATGCCAGGCATAATATTCCCGTCGCCATTTTCTGGTGAAAACACGTTAAGTTGTTTCGGCGATCACTACTGGACTCACTCAAGAGTTCGAGACTGCTTGCTTTCACCACGAGTACTCGCAGTATGTCGATTCTGTGCTGCTGTGGATACCGCTGCGTGTGCTTGACGTATATCCAACCTGAGTTTTTAAGGGGCCACACTGAGAATACTGCTCATGTTATCAGCAGTACCGTGCGGTTCTTCTGTGTTGCCTATCTATATCAGGTATCAGGTATCTGATGTTCGATACACTGCTCATCATACTCGCAGCATCTCGTGGTTATTGACTGAGATTATTCCCTGAAATCATAATTTCATGGTACGATATTGCGCGCACAGTACGCGTCCTGTACTCGCAGTAAATTGGGCGGACACTCTCAGCTGTTGTCTGCTGCAATGCTGCTACTGCTCCTGCTGTTGTTCTGCTTTCTGCTGATCTTTCGGCTGCGGCTACGCACCAGCAACAGCAACAACCAACTTCGGCAGCAGCGACGCCTGCTACTACTACTATGCTGCTGGTGCTGATGGTGTTCTTGCCTTTGTGCTACTGCTGTGCTTCTACCGCTGTCATGTGTAGGCCATCTCTCCTGTACAAACGGCGTTGGCAGTGGGTACAGCTCGCCCTAGATAGGTGTAATACTTCATCGTGGGCATTGGGTACTTGGCAGCTGGGGAGATAAAGGACAGCATGCCCTACGATACAGTACACAAAATCCAAGTCATCTAAGTTCTGAGCAATGTGAGAAATCTCTCAGAATTGAGCTGATTATTGCCCCCTCCAGGCAATATGATAAGTCGAGGATGTCCTGGCCCATAATAGACAGTTCTGATGTTTGCGCTTCAGAGATCTATGGTACGCCTCGGATGATCAAGCTGACGACCACAGATCGCTGAAAAAGCAAGACGGCGTAACGTCCAGCGCCATGGATGCAAACGATATTGGTATCTCGCGCATCGTTGCATAGTCTAGGGATACAACGCTTACTATAAACGCGCGGTGGGAGGTTGAACATCAAGGATATCTGACATATACGGCAGCAATGTTATGTATCGTGGAGTACAATGGTGAACCTTCGCCACGCCCTGTTTAAACGGACGAATCAAGTGCAACGACGGTGCTAACCATTCCTTGTTGTTTGCAGTTTCTAGCCATCCCTAAGAACAGCACGTTGCCATTGAATCACCCAGGTACATGAAATTGCTTCCAGTGGCGATTGTTGCCAAACTCCGCTTCTGCTTCGTCGAGCAGAATGGCGCATCGGAGGAGATCATTGACAGAGCTACGGCTACAGCGTGTGACGCGCAAGTACTACTGTCACGAGACGTAGTTTACTCCATTTTACTTTTTTGCAGTGTTTTGAAGGTTTCCCTGATTGCATATGCTTCAGGCTCACAGTGGGTTGGGAGTCGGATTTATTCTAGTACGACCTGAACGAGTTTTTTTTTTTTTTCTGTTTTTGTTCCCGCCTCGGACTCGTTGTATTTTCCCCATCGCATAGCTGCTTACTTTTTACAAAATCTCTACAATATTTTACCGCAAAGGCCGTCTGAACTTCTACAGGGTTATTCAGGACCACAGGGTTATGTCTGCAGGAACACAGGGTCTAGAGTTCAGAGACCTCGCGAGGTGTATTTTTGTTTGTGGAGGGCAGGGTTATGTCTGCAGGAACACAGGGGTCTAGAGTTCAGAGACCTCGCGAGGTGTATTTTTGTTTGTGGAGGGCCAGCAGACTGCCGAGCGCCAGACGCAAGGTAACGGCATGTGTGCTCTGTGGTCAGAATGGAAGTTCAACCGTTGGACCCTGCTCTCTACACCTTCCGTCGCCGTGTCAAATACCACCTATAAGGCCGGGCACGAATAGGTGACAGCTACTGTTCCGTCTTAGGGTGTCCGTTGACCAGCCGCGCAGCGAAAAGCTGGCTCCCATTGTACATGGCGAGCTGTTGGCTGTTTTTTTTTTGCGCTATTCGATTCTCGTTTGACCTTTCCGTTGATCTTCATGTTGGTCGTTCTCGTCTATCTTATCAGTAAGTCGTTGGCGACGCAAACATAACAAACCGCGTCAAGCGCACCTAGTTTTCTGAGTCGTAATCAAAATTATACGGAACAAGGACAAGATGCGAGTGGAGTTGGAGTCGTAGGCGTCTGGATGTTTTCATAACTGTGACTGCGCGTTCCGTATTGCTGGAAGCACTGCGGATGAGGCCGGGTGGCTGTTCTTCGGGACCAGACAGCCGAGAAATCTGAGATTTTCGTTCCAGCACGCCAGTCCGATTCATGATATGCTTCGGTATAATTTGAAAATCTCGCCGTATACTTGCACGAGTACCACACACCCATACAACAACACGACACACGACACGATCTGACACCACAACATCGGCGACATTGGCTTTGCTGCGGTCACTTCTGCTGCTGCTCGCTGCGAGTCAGCGTGATACATCATTATCTACGCCAGTCAGAAACACGTGGCAGCACCCGATGGTCGCAGTGCGCCGTATCCATGACGTTTTGCCAACTGCTGCGCTGGCTGTATCTTTAGCGACTCTCGACGAAATCCAACGCCGCGATGGCTCGAGGACGAGATGGAGGACACCGCTTCGCGTGAGAAGTATAACACGCTGTTCGACGAAGAAGCGAGGTATCAGCCTGTATATGTGGTTGGGCGCAGCTGGTAGAGGATAAAGACCTCTCTGATACCACAAACAGTACGGTGCAGAAGGTTCGAACCGAATTCCGCCTATCATACCCTTTTTTCTTCGAGCTAGACAAACTATTGAAAGTCGTTCCCATACACCAAAGGTGTTGAGAAAAAACACAAAACTGTAAATTCCATCCAACGGACGATCAGAAGGGTAACAATTCACAATCCAATCGGGAGAAAAACTAATCGGAAACCGGCTTTTTCAATCCACGCTTCCGACGTCACATGATTTGTCCATAGGGTGCGCCATGGACGGATTCTCCATTTCGACGCTGTCCGTGGAAGCCCAACGCCAGGAGATTGAGGAACTCGTCATACAAGCAAAATAAGCAGCCGTCAAGAAACACCTGAATTGAGCGCAGGACCCTTGCAAAGACCATGCAACCGCTAGCCGTGCACGAGAGGAGGGAAAGAGGAAGGAGAGCACGCAAGCCCATCACAAGAAGGCTAGGAGCAGCATGAACCCACCCCAAGCATAATCAGTGCAGGGTTTTATGAAAGAATTGTCTGGACATCATCAAAACGGGGACTTCCAGCAGCGAGGAAGGCTTTTGGGTTATTTATCATATGCCATTGCAAGAAAGAGCGTGGGAGAGAGTATGTTTTGCTTTTGAAAGCGAGGCTTCGGAGAAGACTCAACCCGCCATACTGTCCAAACTACTGACAGCTTCTTCCAACTGGACACATGACGAGCACGGAAGGGATGGCTTGAAAACTCGACTACTAGTACTCCGTCCGAAAAGCACACGTCCTTCGGTAAAGCCATGGCTATTCGTCGTCAGAGATCGTTGATATTGGGCACCAACCTCTACAAGCTGGTGGAGGTTTACGTAGGGAGTCGGGGTAGTGGGAGGAGAAGGAGGAAGAGCCGGGGATGAACGAGGAAGACGGACAGTGTGAAAACGAAGAGAAGCAGGGAATGCAGCCGGAGAAGCCGTCGTTGCCGTTACAGCCAGCACACACGCGGCCCGCTCCGATGCGAGTGGTGACGCAAGAAAAATGAGGAGAAAAGCTAGATATGGAACACGAAGAACAAACGGCGGAAACCATATTTGCAGCAGATCGATAGGAACCTCATGGGGCGTGAGGAGGACGTAGTTCGGGACGAGTTAGTGAAAAGCGATGTGAATCAGGAGTAACTTATACTGGAGGCGGCGGGGGGGCATTTGAGAGTTTCGGAAAATAAAAACAAAAAACAAAAAAAAGTGCTCAGGGTGGTTGTTGCTCAGGGTTTGTCGAAGTCTCTTCGCATAAAAGACGTTGACGGCAATTTTTTTCCCTGAGCAGATTCTTTTTTTCCAGATGCTCAGGGTTACGGGCTGCAAAACAGGGTTTAACCCTGAGCAAAGAAGCTGCTCAGGGTAATGGTCATGGCACAGAGCACAGGTAGTAAAGGGTGCCTGTACCGTCACACAAGCAGCCCGGGACTGACACTGACTCGCCGCCATAGCTTAGGGCAACAAGGCGTGCCATCTCCTCGAACCAGTCGTCGTTTGGTTCATGATTTTGGCGGCGAGGAAGTACAGAGTAGCTTCGGCAATCTCAGCAGACAAGGAGGTGGAACATGTATCATCTATTTATCTTTCGAAAAAAATAATGAAGACAATCGACCTAGCAACCTCACGCAGCGTGACGGTGAGGAGGGCGGTGATGGCGTAGAAGGTACGCGAGGCAGACGACCACTCACCAAAGCGTTGGGGCAACCGGGCGCACCACCTCCGCCATTAGTAGGTGGTTGGTTGTTGTGATTTGGCTACAAGTACTACTGCTGTAATCGCAGCAGGCGAGGCGAAGTGAGCAGGAGCAGATCGATAAATAGAAGCACATCACGCTGCACACGAAAACGAAGACACGCAACCTCTAGCTGGGTGGCGGCTTGGAGGACAGCGACGGTGGAGATCGTGTTATAGTGATGGAGGAGCGGGAGGGGGCAGGTCGGGGCGAAAGGTGGTGGAACACGCGGCGGTCGACTGCACGATGCTCGAACCCTGCTGCGAAAAGTGGGGAAGCTTGAAAGCAGGTCCACGTCATTTTATTCCTCTTCCCACCCTGAGCATTTAGTTTTTTCGAATTTTTTCCAAATCCTGGAAGCACCAACCATGAGCACCCACCCTGAGCACCCACCCTGAGCAATGTATATATATATATATATATATATATATTCCGAAACACTCTGTTAACAGCAGTAGCTGCTGCAAATCCCGCCACCAACATCAGAAGAGTCGGCACGCGAATGGGGTAAACGAACGGTTGAAGGACAACGAGAAGAAAAATACTACTGGCGGAGCAGCAGGCATCGTGGGATCAGGAAGGGAGCATGGACGATAGCGCAGATGCTGTACTTTCCGGCAATGGCTACGCGAGAAGATCGTCCTGCAGAACGTTCGACTGCTAGCGTTTGTTCGAGCTTGGATTCTTCATGAGGACGTATATGCCCGTTGGCAGCAAAATATTTGTCCTCGTGTGCTTGCTGTGTTGTGATCTGTCGAGACGTCAGCTCGATGTTTTTCCTTGAAGAGCTTTGACATGATGTTGGACAGTCCCTTTCTTTCCACATTTTGGCTGTTTTGTGACTGAAGACATGTTTGCCGCTCCTCCTCCCCCCCCCCCCTCCGCGCCCTGTGAGTTGGCTCTATGTATGCTCGTTCTCGTGCTCGACAGTACCACGGACAAGCAGTAGCCGTCCTGACTGGTAGTCCAGCGATACTCCTGCATCGTAACGCGTACGAGCAGTAGACGTTCTACCTGGTATGCTAGAACGCCAGGCGAGGGCGTGTCTCAACCGCCCCCAGAGAGCAAGGGAACGAGAGGCGGAACGGAACGAGGCTGGTGGTGGTCATTCGTTCCGTGCCTGTGTAAAACAACGTGTTTGGGTCCATGCAGAATCCTGGGCCTCGCCATCCGAATCAGTACGAACGGTTTATTTTGAACATGCCAGAGCACATTGGTGTCCACATCTATCTTCGGTGGTGTCCATCTACATAAAATAAGATCCTATATGTTCCCGTTCGGTCGGGCCATTCGGTCCTCCCAAACAAGAAAAAGGGGTTCAACACTTCTCCTTCCTCTTCCTAGATATGATAAGGAATCACATATAGAATACGCGCGTTCGGTTTAGCACAATAATTGTGAAATTAGGTAAAAATGGAATATAGACGAGGCGTATTGCGCAGCTTGCAAAGTTGAGTATCAACTATTTAATCAGTCGAACTCACAGCTGACGTATTTCAAAATTTATAAAACATACAGTTTTTCTCGGGCTGCACTGAATCTATTCGTTTCCCACAACCAATCAGCATCAATTCATGCAGCAAATAATATTCCATCCGGTTCGTTCCCATGCTCTCTGGGAGGGTTACTCACCCTGATATGCACTGCTCAACCAGTTCAAGGTGTGTAAAGAGTACCGTAAAAGCGACTTTTTGTGGTACGTAGACGCCGCTTGACGATTTGTTTCTTTGTCTTTGTTGTGAAATTTCAACCTTTTTGTTTGCTTAAGAGGACGCTGGCACCCTAAGAAATGCATCGTCGAGTACTCGCGCGTAGGTGTTTCGGCAAAACACTTGGAAATGCGGTGAAAGATTTGCAACCAAGATCCGTATTTCGTGGTATTAAATGAATAGCTGATTCAACTCTACGAGAATCTTGAGTTGTTTTGCCCTATTTAGCAAGTTGTTGGGCCCATAAATGTGCTATTTTCAGGTACTATTTTCTCCCGCAGCATCCGTTGGGGGAAACAAGCAGGAGCAGTCTTCGTTGCTCATTCCCCCTTACACATATGAGCCAAAGAAGGCCTTCGCATGTATCGTAAACGCACTCCGCTCCCAGACGCTGTCCACCCGCCCCAAGTGTCGGACGTAGTTTTCAAGCATAGCATGCTACAGTTCTTGCGAGATAATGATGACACCTGGAACCAAACGTTGATTGACAGAATGACTAACACAATAATACACCATGTTCGTATTTTCAACGGAGTAGAGACGTAGCGTACAAGTCGTCTTAGAAGGTGTTGATTGATCCCTAAAGGTATAGGCGCAGCTGGCACGGGAACGCGTGGTTGACTCCAGACATGACACGGGACTCCTCTTATATTACATCCTCGCCGTAGAGTTGACTCGCCTCACATGCAGTAGAAGGTTCCACCTGACGAGTGGCATTGGTGGGCACACATTACCCCGATATTCCAATACCCTACTGCCGGAATCCCTTTCCAGCTTGGAACTCCCCAATCTACCATGGATCTTACATGTCGTGTATCTGAGTACAATCAACATCCCCCCTACTCAATATACACGACCATGCTCATATCCCCCCTGCTCCTGTGCATGAGCAATATTCCCCTTAGCTCTGTACATGAAAATGTACGATATCGCAGAGCTGATCTATATCAATAAAAATATCAACTCGAATCAAACTCAGAAAGTCAAAACTCCAATCTGTAACTCAAATATCAAATTCTTGAATCAACGCTCAAACCCTCAAATCAGTATTCAAATGCTCAAATCCCCAGCCTCTCTGTTGCAAACACACAAAACTCTCGAAATCCAATGCCAGGTAAAACGGCATTCTTCTCGGATTCAGTCAGGTAAAACGGCATTTTCCGCGGAATTGGTCAAAAGATATTCAGTGGAATCTCGTCAACTTCGTACAGTGATCTCCGGGGCCCTCCGCTCGCTAAACGCTACTGGTGTCTACGGGCACACTATCATAATCATTCGTATTGTCTCCAGCGCGCACGCTCGAAAAGATCAACTTACGAATTCGGCGAGATTTCAACTCCCGACCCACCCTAGGGAATTATATAGCACTGCCTGCTAGACCCCTCAGTCAGTACTGACTTTGAACAAAAGCACATATTTTCAAGAACAAAAAAAAATCAAATTCTAAATTTCCGAAATACTACCCAAACCTTCCAAACCAGAAAGCATTTCCCATGGACCGCACACGCCCCCAGGCGCTTCATAGTCTCTTTTCAACCTTATCCAAAAAAATCTCCCTCTATTTCATGAGGAATTAATGCAAATCATATAAAATATCACGTTTCGCCCGTGGGAACTCAAACTAGTCTCACACCTTGGACCTGTAGCTCTGCCTCCGCATCACTGCGCTGATACGTGTAGGTTGCGGCTACGTACCGGACAAGGTGTGTTTACCAAGGGCTACGATTCATGCTACCATGAATCACCGCAGTCATCTGATTGGCTTGAACTTCTTACGTACGTACAAAACTCACATTCTCTCATTCTTCCGAGAATGTTCTGCTTTGCACTTTGCTTTCGAAGTTGTATTATATTAATGCGCAACCCCCCGCCCGGAAAGGGGGGTTGGAGTAGGGGTGACCCCCCCGGGGCTGCCCCAACGGCAACCCCGCGCTAACATCCGTATACTCGAGTCAACTTCCAACCCAACTGGCAACACAGAACTCTCGACGCCAGCCTTCATCACACATGGGAGTTGACCCTATTTACTGATGTATTCTTACGACCCCTTCCCCGTCCCACTTGCAATCTCGTAGGGAACGCATGTGATAACACATTTCACCATTATTTACTTCTGCCTGTTCACCTCTAAGAGTGAATTAACTCGCCCCCATTCAGTGCCCTGGCCCGGCTGGATCCCACCGCTCATCCCTTCGTGGGCCATAACGTCCGCTACCCAACTGGCATCCTTTCCGTGACTGCGAACATACGCCTTGTACGCATCGGACGCCCATCGGCCCTCACGCTGCAACACCTTAGGTGGATCAACCCGCTCCCGCCCAGGTCCGGCGGGATCCCATTGTCACGACCCTCCTAGGCCACCCCGTTTGCTATCCAGATATCGTCCCGCCCCGTGGCGAAACACGTCCATCAACCGCCGGGCTGCAACCCCTCTGGTACAGCTCCCCCTTTCGACGAGTTCGTTGCGCCTCCAATCCTCGGGAGTGCCGAGCGTACTCGTGCGCACACTCCCGCCAA
The DNA here is from genome assembly GCA_031763025.1 of Macrocystis pyrifera. Lineage (NCBI taxonomy): Eukaryota > Phaeophyceae > Laminariales > Laminariaceae > Macrocystis > Macrocystis pyrifera. Next base: position 291,037 of record JASSKH010000029.1, read on the forward strand.
CGCAACCACTCGTCGCTGGGTTATCGGCCGATGAAGCGGAGTCCGCATAGAGCATCCGCCGCTGCATACGCAGCACGTAACGAGGGGTCCGGCGAGGAAACCCAAAGGTAGTAACAAGACATACACGCGAACGTGCGAACGTGCGCAACGAACCCACACCCGAACACACGTAGAAACTGCCCCTTTCCCAAGCAGGTCACCTTTCAACTCACGAAACCACACCTCAACGCGGGCTGCACTGCGCTGCAAGTTGAACGGTTTCGCGATTGAGGTCAACATCAGTCCGTCGCACACGGACGGTATAAACAGCCCAACTCGCAGAACACAAGGGGAAAAAATAACCAGGTGGAAAAAAAAGAAAAAAACCACCTGGGAAAAACAATTGCCCAAGAATGCTCGCGGATCAGGACAGAAAATCACTGACTGACTGAAAAAACACACCTTCCCCGCCCATGGACGGGTGCTGCGCACACGCACTGCAACAGCACACAAACCAACGTGTGGCTCATACTTCCCCAGATGAACGATACACGAAATAAGGGCGACGAAGTCAACAAGTTGCGACACTTGCTTCGCTGAAGCAGATGCACACACCGCAACAGGATACTGCCTCCCCCTGTGGACGAGTGTTAAGCACACGAACAAACACCAAGATGCGACACCTGCTTCGCTGAAGCAGACGCACACACTGCAACAGCACACCGTCCCACCTTCTAGGCGGCTGTTACGCATACGAAGAAACAGGTACCCATGAAATCCGCGGCGGCGGAGATACGCGGTGTACCCATGGACACCACGAAACGCGTTGCGAAGAACCCCCCCAGATGGCCGGCACACGGACATGCGCGAGGAAGCCGACGAGTTGCGACGCCTGCGCGGCGCTGAACCAGATGCACACACTGCACACACTGCAACGGCACACAGTCCAACGTGTATCACATGCTTCCCCGGACGAACGGCAAACAAAACATGCACGAGGAAGCCGACGAAGTGCGGCATCTGCAAATATCTGACATGCAGCGCTGAAGCACACCTACACACTGCAACAGCACCCGGTCCAACCTGTGGCAAACGCTTCCGCGAATGAACGCCACATGAAACACGGACGAGGGCGCCAACAAATGCGACGCCTGCATCGCTGAAGCAGGCGAACACGCTGCGACAGCGCACCGTCCCCCCTGTAGACGGGTGGTACGCAGACGAAGAAACGAGAACCGATGCAATTCGCTTTGGCGGCGATACGCGGTGTGCCCGCGGAGGTCACCAAACATATCGCAAAAAACCTTCCCCCGGATGAACAGCTAACGAAACATGCACGAGGAAGCCGACGAGTCGCGACACCTGTAGCGCTGGAGCAGATGCTCATTCTGCAACAACATACAGTCCAACTTGTGCCACATACTTCCCCGGATGAACGGCACGCGAAACATGGACGGGGGAGCCAAAGAGTTGGGACACCTGCTTCGCTGAAACAGACGTACGCACTACCATAGGCCACGGTCCAACTTGTGGCACACGCTCCCCCGGATGAACGACAAACGCACACGAAACATGGACGCGTAGCGCAGGAGCAGACGCACATGCTGCATCAGCACACTGTCCAACTTGTGACACATGCTTGCCCGGATGAACGGAACACGAAGCACGGACGGGGAGCCAAAGAGTGACACCTGCTTCGCTGGAACAGACGTACGCACTGCAATAGCACACGGTCCAACTTGTGGCACACGCTCCCCCGGATTCCCGGATGAACGGCGCACGAAACATGGACGGGGAGCCAAAGAGTGACACCTGCTTCGCTGAAACAGACTTACGCACTGCAATAGCACACGGTCCAACTTGTGGCACACGCTTCCCCAGATAAACGGCACACGAAACACGGACGGGGAGCCAAAGAGTGACACCTGCTTCGCTGAAGCAGACTTACGCACTGCAATAGCACACGGTCCAACTTGTGGCACACGCTTCCCCGGATAAACGGCACACGAAACACGGACGGGGAGCCAAAGAGTGACACCTGCTTCGCTGAAGCAGACTTACGCACTGCAATAGCACACGGTCCAACTTGTGGCACACGCTTCCCCGGATAAACGGCACACGAAACACGGACGGGGAGCCAAAGAGTGACACCTGCTTCGCTGAAACAGACGTACGCACCGCAATAGCACACGGTCCAACTTGCGGCACACGCCTCCCCGAATGAACGGCACACTAAGCACGGACGGGGAGCCAAAGAGCGACACCTGCTTCGCTGGAACAGACGTACGCACTGCAATAGCACACGGTCCAACTTGTGGCACCCGCTTCCCCGGATAAATGGCACACGAAACACGAAACACGGACGGGGAGCCAAAGAGCGACACCTGCTTCGCTGAAACAGACGTACGCACTGCAATAGCACACGGTCCAGCTTGTGGCACCCGCTTCCTCGGATAAAAACGTCACACGAAACACGGACGGGGAGCCAAAGAGTGACACCTGCTTCGATAAAACAGACGTACGCACTGCAATAGCACACGGTCCAACTTGCGGCACACGCCTCCCCGAATGAACAGCACACGAAACACGGACGGGGAGCCAAAGAGTGACACCTGCTTCGCTGAAACAGACGTACGCACTCCAATAGCACACGGTCTAACTTGTGGCACACGCTTCCCCGGATTCCCGGATGAACAGCACACGAAACACGGACGGGGTGCCAAAGAGTGACACCTGCTTCGCTGAAACAGACGTACGCACTGCAATAGCACACGGTCCACCTTGTGGCGCACGCCTCCCCGGATGAACGGCACACGAAACGGACGGGGAGATAAAGAGTGACACCTGCTTCGCTGAAACAGACGTACGAACTGCGATAGCACACGGTCCAACTTGTGGCACACGCTTCCCCGGGTGAACGGCACACGAAATACGGACGGAGAGCCAAAGAGTGACACCTGCTGCGCTGAAACAGACGTACGCACTGCAATAGCACACGGTGTCAACCTGTGGCACACGCTTCCCCGGATTCCCGGATGAACGGCACACGAAACACGGACGGGGCGCCAAAGAGTGACACCTGCTTCGCTGAAACAGACGTACGCACTGCAATAGCACACGGTCCAACTTGTGGCACACGCTTCCCCGGATGAACGACAAACGCACACGAAACATGGGCGCGTAGCGCTGGAGCAAATGCACATGCTGCATCATCACACTGTCCAACTTGTGACACATGCTTCCCCAGATGAACGGCACACGAAACATGGACGGGGAGCCAAAGAGTGACACCTGCTTCGCTGAAACAGACGTACGCACTGCAATAGCACCACGAAACATGGACAAGGAAATAAATAAGACACGACACCTGCTTCGCTGAAGCAGGCGCACACACTGCGACAGCACACCGTCCCCCTGTCGACTGGTGATATGCACGACACCTGTAGTGCTGAAGCAGACGCACATGCTGCAACAGCACACTGTCCAACTTGTGGCACATGCTTCCCCGGATGAACGGCACACGAGACACGGACACTGGAGTCAAGGAGTTGCGACACCTGCTTCGTTGAAACAGACGCGCGCACTACAATAGCACATGGTCCAACTTGTGGCACACGCTCCCCCGAATGAACCGCACACGAAACATGGACGAGGAAGTCAACAAGATGCAACCTGTTTCGCTGAAGCAGGCGCACACCCTGCGACAGCACCCCCGACCCCCCTGTGGACGGGTGCTACGCAGACAAAGAAACGAGAACCGACGAAATCCGCTTCGGCGGCGATACGCGGTGTACCCACGGAGGTCACGAACCCGCTCGTGGAACTTCTCCCGGATTAACGGCTAACGTAATATGCACGAGGAAGCCGACGCGACCCCCCCGATTCGCGACCAGCAACTTGTACCACCATCGGTGGTTAAGCTACAGTGGAGCAACCGGTACCAGTTAGACCCCAATCCACGTATTATTGTAGCGAAGGACAATAAAACATCAGTTACCACCGCTACCAGCTACACAGCCTGTATGCTCTGATAATCTCATACCACCAAGAAACAATCAGAGCACCAATAGCTCAGAGTACGCTCTACCAGAATACTGCACAGGCCCTAGTTTCGGGAAACCGCTATCCCATACATTGGTAGAATACCCCGGTACGAGCATTTGACATATCGTACATACAACCACTGCTGCACGAACGCTGCTGTATACGCATGGCTGTACCAGTTATACTCACATAACCTTTTCTCGAGTTTGGTACCACCGATAAAAGTCTCGCATGAGGTATGATATTTCGCATTAATATTATTAATAAAAGTACGAGCACTTGAAAGAACGTACGACCACTGCTGCACAAACCCTGCTGCTGTATCCGCACTTCTGCTGAACCCTTCATATTTACTATCAATAATCGTGCCTTTCCTCGAGTTTGGTACCAAGCAAAAGTACGAGGGGATGCGTCTGGTATAATATTCCCGCAAGCACACACTACCGGCCCATCGCTGCTGTACGCATGCGTTTGCAATTTACGAACATAATGATACCACCGAGGGCGCAACATCCCGGGTAAAGTCACACTGCTGTGCTACAGCAGTACACATCCCCTGTAACGTCTCACTGTGCTACGACATACCAGAGGTACCGATCTTGCCGATTCGTTCCTGTGCTGGCTTGTCCGGCCACGCTTGCCATGCCCTCCGACATAGTCCCCAAGGTCTTCCGTCCACACTCCCAGCTAGCACCTCTTGTACACTCACAAGACACCACGAACGAGTCTCTCCAAGGAAGGTCCCTCGATCAAGAAAATAAAATAAAAAAGTGTCTGGCTGGCGAAAACCCTGCCTGCTCAGCGTTCAAACAGATCAGATCGAACGCTAAACTCAAACTAGTCTCACACCTTGGACCTGTAGCTCTGCCTCCGCATCACTGCGCTGATACGTGTAGGTTGCGGCTACGTACCAGACAAGGTGTGTTGACCAAGGGCTACGATTCATGCTACCATGAATCACCGCAGTCATCTGATTGGCTTGAACTTCTTACGTACGTACAAAACTCACATTCTCTCATTCTTCCGAGAATGTTCTGCGTAGTCCTACTCATCAAAAATAAAATTAAGCCAAGAAATTAAATGCTAGAGATCGCGAGGAACCCTGTTCCCCCGGACAAGAGTCTCCCCTTATCCCCTACTCCCGCCATTGATACACAGATCGCGACGGTAATGCGAGATAGCATACATTCCTCCACTTGAATTTTATTTGATATTGAAACTACTCGAAAACTCCAATAACTCTCGCGGACTCCAAATCGACCAGAAAAACAACTCCAAAATACAAGCAATGAAAACATTCATCCAGATTCAAAGGCAACCACATTTCAGTAAGAATCACCCCGATGCCCCGAACACTACTGCTGTTGCCTCCGCCGCGGCTGCCTCCGCCTCTCCGTTCGGTCTCATGGCGTCACCGCAGCTCGGGTCATCCAGCTATTCCTCCTGGGTGAAATCAAACGTCGCCTCCGCAGCACTGAGCCGGCATACAGAAGGGATGGGACGTGCATTCGAGCGATTAGGACTGCACATGCACTGCTTGCAAACTCCTCTTTGGTATAGTTAAGTTCTCAAATGCTACTGCAAATAAACAGCTACTTGTCAACGAGAATATATGGTCCCACATCAAACCCATGTATTCCTCGACCACTATATATGCTGCATGCAACAGTACATACTTGATGAACATATACAGCAGTGCCAAGTAAACCGTTTTCGTCTCAGCTCACATTACCATACTACTTCTGCTGCTGCTGTACTCGAATAGTATATGACTCCGTCCGCAAATAAATATATTGCCTTAGCACGTAGCAAGTGGCGCGGGTCGTGCTACACACCAAACCCAACAACTCAAAAACGAGATACCCGCATACAAAGATGTAAATATGTGAAATGCCGCAAACAGACGTGTTGCTGTAGTTGGGCACAAGGGTTCATCACATACACCTCTTCCTGCTGTACTCGTGTCGATGCTCAACCAGAGCCCTTGGCCAGTCAACCATAAAACAGACAGACGTCATAGTCCTACAGCAGTGCGTCTACACAAAAACCTCAGTGAGGGGAGCTATACGTATACGTATACGTCTGTTCATCTCATTTCATTTCCAGTATTCCCAAATAAATCTGAATCTCCAATGTTCGCAGATTCTCTCCTACTCTCAAATCGATACACAATCAATTTAAAAACGAAAATCACCACAGCAGTCAATCAACAAAGCCAAACGTGCCTGGTGCGGACGTAAGTCCTTGCCGGTGGCGCCTCGATTCCTTCTCTTTCCTCCTTTCTCTTGGGGCACAGCATCCCGAACATATGATGATGCAGACTCCTCCCCGTGCGCCCATCTTCGCTCTCTCCCTCGACTCCTTCCTCGGGGGCAACGTCCCCCCCCATCAACCACCTGCGGGCGTGGTGCTTCAGCAGTCCAGGCAAATTCTGCCAAAACACTTTCAGCGTCCCTCCCGCGGTTTCCACCTTCCCTCCCGGCTCCTGCCGGCCAAACTCCCTCTTTCATATAATAATATAAGTTCTACATTTACGTCGCCAGCGCCCAGCGAACCCACATGTTCAGGCAGATGCCTAGCTATCTCGGGGTGTTGCAGCAGCGACGGTTACGCGGCGGTCGACACGACGGCGGCGGTAACGGTGCTTACTGCATGCGCTTCATCGTCGCAACAAAAGTGCAGCAATCCTCTGACTGCCGACGTTGTTGACGGTTCTGCTGGAGCCGCTGCTGTCCCTGCAACTACTACTCTCCAGCGCCTTCGCCACCAGTGCCAAGCGATTATACCAGGGCCGGCTCAAACTTGGCCCCGCTGGGATCGTTGATGCTCTCCTGGTGCGGCATCTCCTCACTCTTCTCACACACACACGTCCTCTCCTCCAGGACCTCGATCTCATCTTCAAAAAAAACAGACGCTTGCTCCCTCACGAAGTACATCATCTAAAAAGAATAGACATGCTGGAAGCAGGTTCCCGCCTCTTTGGGCTGGCCTGGGCTACGCTTGCCAATAGAAGATCACCGGTATCCCACTAGTTTGTTGCTTGATCCCTAAAGGTATAGGCGCAGCTGGCACGGGAACGCGTGTTACTGTCTGGAGTCAGCCACGCGTTCCCGTGCCAGCTGCGCCTATACCTTCAGGGATCAATCAACAGAAGGTATCTCTGGAGCACATTGAGATTGTGCACAAGCCGCACGCATGGTGCGCCAAAACGTTTAAATCTGAACAGTGTTTTTCGGACCGCCCGCACTCAACATGCACCATCACTGGGGACCTAAATAACAGCCCGCTTGATACATTTCGTTTCGGGCATGAATAACTCGCACTCGCCTCTAAATTCAAAATGTATGTTCGTCCCCTCCGGCAAATCTCGTCGAATGCACAGCAGTGAACATATCTTTCGCATTCGTCCTGCTGCCATAAGTGATTGGGGTGGTCTTTGTATGTCACTACTGCCACCTCATGCCCCCTGACAAACCCGCGGGAATCTCCATCGCATTGAGCACTTCCCTGATCTCCAGCAGCTTGATTCTTTGCATACAATTTTCTCCAACTAAACATCATCGTCGATTCATCACGCAAAGCTTTTGCTACCAGCGGTACTCGCGGGGCTTTCACTACCGAAAAAACCGCGGCGGTTGGTCTTGACTAGAGCACCATTCACGCACACAGCCCTTAGCGGTTCCCTGGTGTTGATGTGGCTGTGATGCCTCTGTGTCACTAACAGTAAGACCTGGAAGGTTTGAAGGACGTGTAATATAGCCCAAATGCAGTAAGAAAAATACTACAACAGTACAGGTCCTCGCTCGAGCACCCGAAACCTTAGAAAAACGAAAACGGACTGGGTTTCTCATGCTGTTCTACCAGTACGCCTCAAGATGTCCGGCCTTGTTGCTCACAATTTAGACAAACGATGTTCGTCACAGCTTCCATGTCCGCGACGACATCGTGCTTTTTCAATTTTGCATCAGTGTAGCCAACCTCCGGTACGTTCGAATAATGCAAAACCTGTTCCGTCCAAATGGCATGTCTACATCGTCTATGTCGACCGCCCTACTGGCGGAAGGGGTTTTTCACTACCGCTAAATTATTTGGCAGAGGGCCGCATCCACCATCACGAAGTCTTCTGCACGGAATTTTTAAAAAATGTATTCGCTTTTCGCAAAATATGCAAACTACTGCAGGGGCCGTAGAAAAGCAGGAAAATGCAGGTCATGGAAACCTCTGGGCGCATGCACCCTCCGGTGGACGGTGGTGGCAGGGGAAACAAGAGTCATGTTACATGAAACACTGCGCTCAGTACGACAAAAACCACACCGATATCGCTGGTACTGTTCAAGCATAAACGGAACGAACTGCCGTACCCTCTGTGGTTCCGTAACACTGCACGAGAAGGCACAACGGTAGGCATAAAATGCATAAAGGTGGTGTGCAGCGTCCGTCGCTAAGAACAAAGAAGGAGACGTTTGGGTTAAAGTTAAGGTGCTAATTTAATCTTAAAGCCTGATGAAACGTGCGCCAAAACGGCGACGAACGATGGGCCAGTACGTGCTTAGCACCAGAGTTGCTCACCTCAATCGGGATTTCCTCCCTATCCGTTTCACGGAAAACGCCGGCGTTCTCGTCCACACCAATGTGCCCTTGCTCTCCGTCGCCGTTGGAATCACCCGTCGTACACCCTTGCTGCCCCCCCCCCTCGCTCAACCTAAACACCCGCGACGACCGCCGGGCTGTCGGAGCTTACAGCTTCGGCATCGGGGAGTGCTTTAACCAGGAAGTGAATTCAGCGGTGAGGTAATTTCATTCTGCCCCATCTCCGTCGCACGTGGTAGCTCACTTCCCGCGCCGGTCAGATGAAGGGTTCTACACTCTTTGATTGTTTGGTGGCGTGCCGTGGCATGGTTATGGTACCAGCATGCCAGTACCACCATGCCATGCCCACACACCATGGCGTGGCTTAGGATTCTATGGGACGCGGTGGGATGGCATGGGTGGTACCGTAGCAACCCCGGCGGCAACCGCCACAGCATCCGCCACGGCACTCCATGGCAACCCCCACGGCACCCCAATGTCCACGGCACCTAGGGTTACAGTTAGAGTCAGGGATAGGGTTAGGGCTAGGGCTAGGGTTCCATCGTATGACGTAGAGGTCCGTGGATGTTCCGTGGTACGCCGAGGAAGGCTTTGCGGCGAATGGCACCACGGCAATGCCATGGCATGTCGCGAAAAGGGTCGATAAATATTCATCCACCCTCAGGTGTGGTGGGCTTTGCTGTCCGTGAAAACGAGCCCTTATACCGTTGGCGTCTTCACCAAGGCGTGCGGTCCCGACCTTGATTCTTGGCATGGCGTTGAGCGTACAGTCCTAACCACCCTCACAAGGCGGACCCGTTCCTTGCGCCGACTCTCATGCAGGACTATTGTTTACTACTGCTTCGTTTGTTGTTTTCTGTCATCGAATTGGCTCCCTCTGCCAGCAACGCCTGTGTTGGTCCTCCTCCCCCCTCTCCGCCGTCGCCGCCGCTGTAAGGGCATCGTTTCCATCTGCGTGCATGATAATCGCACGACAATCATCAAATGCATGCTGCCAGAATGCGACACCACCCTAGCATATATAATTTTGCCTATTCTGGGCCAGGCTCTGATTGTTTACATCTGAGGCTGGGTATGTCCAACTCAACTTTACATCTGTGACAGGGTGTGTCCCACTCAGCTTCCAATATAACCAAGCTATATTGTTATCTTTTTCCAAATCTCGACATTGAAACTATCAGCTCCTGTCGCGTACTGTAGTTGGTTTATCAGGTGTCGGCCTACCGCCTCGTGTTTGCACTACTTCTAGAGCGAAAGGGAAGGCATCATCGCAAAGACGGGAGCGCTAACTGTTTTCTCTGGTGTCAGCATACCGCCTGCGGTTTACATTACTTCTAGAGCGAAGGATAGGCTTGATTGGAAAGAAGGGCGCGATCAAAAGGGGTTACAAAGCGAGCACCAGCAGTACTTCCAGCACCACTGCCCCTCCGCAGTGCTCTCAACATGATATTAAACAACCCTCGTCGTTCGATTAAATGTACACCTACAGACAGCACCAAAACGGTACCGATAAGGTCTCCATCGTCATCCCAGCTAATTACCCACGCTGGGAAAACAAGACGACTCGACCACCAGTAGCTTACTTAACCTTGCCTTAATCGTGTGCTTCTGCACGCCTGCACGTCGGCTCTTACAATCCTCTGGCCGCTGCTACAGCACTACAGCTGAGACGGTCGTCCTCTCGGGTTGACCACGTTTGGTATAAATGCAGTGTAAACAGAGCGTAGACGACGGACAGGGAGATGGGTTCCACCGCCACATACTCCCCGTATTGCTTTTGAGAGGTATCATCCCTCCGATACTATGGAGTCAACAACGGGAACACTCTCCAAATGTTTTTAGTATTTTTTTCGTTGGTTGGGGGAAGAATAATGATGCGCTGATTAGTCTGTACTATGGGACTTCGGGTAAGACCATGGGCGAAAACCGATATCATACTATTGATACTGAGTTGTGCAATAAAAAGTCGTTGCTACAGAAAAGAGCCTGGGGCTCAACATTTTTGCGACAATGGCGAATTTGAAAAGCAGTGTTTCGAAACCCAATTACGCTTACGCCGAACAAAACGGCCGCAACACTTGTTTGGGCCTGCGGTTAAACCCGTTGCGTGCCCAAACTTGAGTGCTGAAGTGCGCGTAACCAGGCCCTTGGCTGTTGCGGAAAACGGTTACTTTGAACAAAACGTTGCGCTAGCTAGTGCAACAACAGCGGAACCGTGACGCAACAGCTTATTTTATCCTTGGTGTCGACCGGCACAGCATCCATCCTTCGTATGTTTTTTTGATACGGTGTACCAGGTACACCATTTTTTTACAGATATATATCAAGCGTTCTTCACCTGCAAGTTTATCCACCGGATTTTGTACCTTGGTTTTGCTGATGGTGTGGCCTATCGCGCATACTGTAGCATGTCTGGTAGGTGTTCAACATGCTGTGTGTACAGCTGTAGTCAACATACACACCTGGTACATTATTAGCAGTACTAGTGACAGTATGACACGCTATTCATCGCATGCTGTACGTGTGGTGTTTCCAGAAAAACGTTGCATGTACCAGAGCTGCCAGCACTCTTAGTCGTATCTAGACTACTACTGGAACACTGCCGGCGATCAAATCGACACGACGTCTGCGTGTTCATCATTCATCTCCAGAGGTTTAACAGGTACGATTGTCCAACAGCGCACGTTGACTTTTCGTGCTTCCGGCAGTAGCGGAAAGCAGTATAATGAGCATTGACAATATTTTCTGTATTTACATTTATAACAAGTCCCCGGCGGCTTGGTAGGTGGTCCGCGTGCCTGTCAAGAAAAAAAATTGAGTGGGTTCAAGTCTCACCGAGTGCATGCTCATAGAGACGTTTTCTTGCATAAAAAATTGATAAGCGGAAAGCGCGAAAGCGTGAGTTGGCTACATTCGATGAAAATCGACGAGCAGTGGGAATGCTGAACCCTACGTATGCGGGACAAAAAATAAAAGGCACGTACCGGGGGGGAGAAGGCACGACACCTGTGACCACGGATTGTCCAGAAGATCGTCGAGGGTAATAAACCGCCTACGAGTGGGCTGGAAAGTAAAAGTGATGGATAACAAAAAAAAAAAAAAAAAACAATCTGAGCGCAAGGGGTGAAGTATCGATCGGTTACCCAGCCCTGGGGATTCCTTGTGCAACCCCCCCCCTACTCTGAGCGGCGTGACACTTGGGCCGTCGGTACTGTATTCGGCTGTGCGCTGGTCTGCTTGCTCCGTTTTACTACCCGGGGAACCAGGAAGATATATACGTCCATGGACACACGCGTATGCCCTTCCACAAAAAACAATCGTTCGAAGTGAAATTTGAACGATGGCGAGGGACCATAGTAAATAGGACCAAATATTGTTAGTAGAAATAAGTAAGTATATATAGAGAGTAGTGTCTGTCGACGACGTCAAATGAGAATGTGGTGCAGAGGTGTAAGCTGGTAAGAGAGACAGAGGTGTCGATGCAGCGTAGGGTACATTGCTTGCTGTTCACGAGCTTCCTTTCATTTTTCCTCCTGTGAGTCTAGAGGGAGAGAGAGAGCTCGATTAACCTAGAGTGGACGTCGTCAGGAACACACAGCAAATCAGCTATTAACAGAATTGTAGGAATGCTGTCAGCCTTAGGAATGCAACGCCCAGTACACACGCGTAGGTAGGCGTTTCGGCGCCGGCCTATACATAGGACTCAGAATTAGAGCGCGGGATTTGCAAACCAACATGCGTTTTTTTTTAATTAAGGATGGTTTACAAGAATCCTGAGCTTTTCAGCCCGTTCCTACGTTTTGTTGGGCCCAAGGACTTAGTACCCAGTATGGGAACGAAGTTTTCCTTCCCGCCCTATTATCGACGACGTCTCTCTTGAGAGATATAACATTCGCCTGGAGAACAGCCTCGCAGGCGTTTCGGCGCCGACCTATATATAGGACATGGAATTAGATTGCGGGATTTGCAACCAACATGCTTATTTTATGGTAGAGGATAGTTTACAAGAATCCTGAGCTTTTTAGCCCGTTCTTGGTCTTTGTTGGGCCCAAGACCGTAGTACCCATCATGGGAACAACGTTTGTCATCACGCCTCATCTTCGACGACGACGCTCTTGAGGGACATGACACCCTCCTGCAGAACAGCAACACTATAGGGAAGACCATTGCTTCATCGGTGATATCAGATGTACTTATTGTGCTATGCTCCCTTTCGTAAAACGAGTCATCTTATTGTTACGGGGGTCTCTAGTTAACAGGACCTTTGTTATACATAAAAACCTATATATTTAGGTATTTTTACTAACAATATTTGGTCCTGTTTACTATGGTCCCCCGTAGTAGCATTGTCGCGAATTTTTTGTGCTCCGTACGTACTCGCTCGCAACATCGAGTGCACGAAAACGCCTCGCGAGTCGCGCTTCTGGGTGCATACGACCGCCGTCTGGCGCAGCCGATGGCCTCCTTACACGTCCCACCAAAAACTTCTCTCCACTTTGCGCGGACTGTATAATCGTATCATGTGAGGAACTGTATGTAGCTGTCTGCAAGTACTTGGCGAGGTGCAAGCGTTCAGTTGGGGGTTGCTTTCTGTCTCATTTTGTACAACCCCAAAATTTCGACCAACTTCGACCACCGCAGCAGCACCTCTCAATCGAGATGTATGTAGTTGGCGTCTATCTGTCGAGAACGGGCGGCACATAAACCTCGAGAGAAACACATTGGCAAGCTGCTGAACCTCTTCCCAAGAAAGCACGAACCGGACGAAGTTCTAAACGAAGGTTCTCAACCCTTTTAGATCTGGAGTCCCGTTTTGGGGGCAATCCACTCCAATTCTAAGTAGTTTGTCACCATAACGGGACTGCGGTCCTAAACGCGATGTGTTTTTTCTGTTCCGGTAAACATGTAGAAACCCGGGAACCAGGGGACGCTCGGGTGCCAACGTCGAGCCGTGGGTGCACCCTGATAGGGAATCTTTCCGGGGTTTTGGGCCGTGGCGCCTAGGACGAAGAAAAACTCCTCTGTTACTCGTCCTGAACAGAGTAAGACAAAGAACTAAACCAATCGGTAAACCAAAGCACAAAGTATCCTCCAGGTAGCGGCAGCAGTTTGTGGCACGAGTAGCGTAGCCATGTTCTCCCTGCTAGTCCGCTTGGTACCTTGCTAACCTATCTGCCGCCTCCGTCCTGCGTTCGTCAACGATGCCCGGCCCCTCGGCGTCAGACGAAACAAGAAGGCTCATCATGTACCAACGCCACGCGACTCCTCTATAGGGCTTATCAATCGAAGACAGGAAGAGAAAGAAATAAAATGAAAGACAAAGAAAAACCACGTTCGAACCGTGTAGCTATATAAGATTCGCGTACCCGCATACTTCCGAATGGCTACCTGCAACCATGTAATATTTCTATGCGGGTAAAGCGCTGCGTGCAACCATACAAGGTTCGCATACGGGTGTATACGTTCTGATACGGTGGATGTGATACTCCATCACGGATACCAAGAAATGAGTGTTATTGCTGCTGTTGTTGTTGTTGTTGTTGTTGTTGTTGTTGTTTTTTTCTTTACATTAAACAGTTCTTTCTACCCGTCGACATCCAGCACAACCAGTGTCCGTTCCGATTCATCATCAATCCTACAGAGATACAAATTCTGTGGTCACAAAGCTACGCCACAGAGATACTACGTCGCCACATATGCAATGCAATGCTATGTCATATTACTGCGTACGACAGGCAGGACATACCCATTCCATGACCTAGAGAAACAAAAACGAAAAAAAAAAACGAAAAAAAAAACAAAACAAAGACAATTCGAAAGAGAAAAGAAACAAAAAAAAGAAACAAAAATATACCTGGTATATGTATATACTTCAGTACAGCTACAAACCATCGTACCCCCGCGCAGGGGATCTGGCAGACACTTGAAAAGAAGAAGATAGAAAAAAAAAATAAAAAAATAGAAGGAAACACCACTGTTGTTGTTGTTGTTGTTGTTTTCTTCACACATTACCTAGTCGTCAACAGAGTAAGACTAGGAACCAAGGGAAAAAATAGCAGGCAAACCAAACAAAGCACAAAGCATGCTCCAGGTGGCGGCAGCAGTTTATGGTACGAGTAGCACAGCCTGGGTCTCCTTGCTGGCCCGCCTGGTACCTTGCTACCCTGTCTGCCACCATCGTCCAGCGTTCGTCAACTATGCCCGGCCCCTCGGCGTCAGACAGTACGAAACAAGCAAAACAGGCTCGTCATCCACCCACGCCACACGACTCCTTCAATAAGGCTTATCAATCGGAGAAAGGAAGAGAAAAGAAAATCACATAGGGTCACCGCAAAGAAGAAAATAAAATGAAATAAAAATAAACAAAAACAACAGGAAGACAAAGGAAACCACGTTCGAACCAGCTGCACCAGTTGGTGGTACGAGTAGTATAGGCATGTTTTACTTCTGAGTCTGCCCGGTACCTGGCTACCCTATCTGCCATCTCCTTCCTCTTTTCGTCCACTCACTGCAGTTTCCCTTCTACTCCTCTTCCCCACCCTCTCCGCATTCCCTTGGTCGGGTTTTCTGCTACTCCTCTTGTTGCCCCTCCTCCCCCCATTCCCTTGGACACCACCCACGGCGGATGCGCGGCGCTGCCTGCTCAGCTCAGCCTCAGCCTCGTGCCACCTCACCATGAACCGTTCGGCTGCTTCCAGGATCCCCCGGTACCACTTCCCCGCCTTTTTTTGCAGCAGTGGGCCACAGTGCGGTCTCAATTCCAAACACCAAGGGAGCAAGTTCCGTTGACCCTTCGTTGGTACAGGACGGTGCTGTCATATAATCATCAGCTAGCTGTTGTGGCGCCAAATTTTGGTCAAAATACCTCGCATTATTATTAGGAGTAGTAGCCGTTTTCGCCAAAAACCGCGGGGGCCTAGTTCCGCGCAGCAGCCCAACCACACGCAACGCGAGTTTGGGTGCGCAACTATTTTGATGGCAGGCCCAAAAACGTGTATCGGTTTTGTTCGTTCGCCGTATGATTGATGTTTTAGGCACCAACTGTTTTTCAAATTAGACTTTGGCGTCGTATCCAAACGAGCCCCCATTCATTCTAATTCGTCACACACAGTCGAATTTCGGTTTAGGCCCTTTATGAATTAGCACGTAGGAAATCGAAGCAAAGGCACCTTTTTTTTGCGGTTCGCCGTACGGCTATCGTTTTTAGTGCCAACTTGGCAAGTTTTCACGGACTGTTGTACTGTCGGTAAAAACGGGCCTTAAGGGCACCTTGTTGTGTTTGTCGTTGCCGCAACACATTTCAAAGGCGCATTTTATCTGTATTTGCCGACATAATGACGGAAGAAGAATAGAAGTTGGACATTTCGCTGACTATAATAAACAATAGCGAATATCTAATATATTTTCAAGGTACCAGGTATTATAGTGTTTTCTCCCTGTTTTGGTATCGAGCGCCCTTGCTAGGGCGATCCTGGACGTAGGTATGGTCAGCTTGTTTCTTCTGCAACAAGACATGCCGGGTCCCGCGGCATCCCGACACACGTCTTTTCGTGGTTCGGGAGGTGTTTAAATGCGCATTGCAACTAACTGGTATGGGGCAAATGTCCGCAAATATGTCGCATGGTTTGGACTCCAGCGGCTTTCCAGGAGACAGGGGGCCCTCTCCCAGACTACTAATTATCTCGCTGGTGCAAAAGAAGCATTTGGGTAAGGGGAAGCGGATCCGCCGGCCAGACCCACGGGTCCGACCCACGGGTCAGCCAAAACAAACCATCCATGTGAACCATGCTGGCCCAATCCGCGAGTGAGCCGTTTCTCCGTGATAAGTTGACCCAACCCATAAACACTCATCCTCTCGTGACGCGACCTCGCCTGACCCGTTTTTGACCAGACCCGACTCGACCCGTCAGATCTGAAAACACCTCTATACTCAAACTGACCCGACCGGCGATATTTTCAAGCATCTGACCCGACCCGATCCACGACGCGCTTTGAGCATGCCGTGACCCAACCCGAATGTCGGGTCATGATCCGCGAAAAGCCGTAAAAAAATAACAACGTACGTACGTGTAATATGCCGTTATTTATTGCACCAAAAAGGTAGAGAGTCCTACTGCTGCTGTACGTCGTACGTCTACTTATTTCCTAACCCACATCTTCATATCGCTTCACACCATGGTTGATTTTTTCTATTAGCTACAGGTGACGTATGTATTACATAACACATACCAGGTACCTGGTATACGTACACCTGTAACGTCCAAATTGACCGACGTCCCCGGTGGCTTGGTAGGTGGTCCGCGTGCCTATCAAGATCAATTTCGTGGGTTCAAATCTCACCGAGTGCATGCTCGTAGGGACTGTTTCTTGCATAAAAATATTGATAAGCGGAAAGCGCGAGGGCGAGAGTTAGCTACATTCGATGAAAATCGACGAGCAGTGGGAATGCTGAACCCGATGCGCGACAAAAAATAAAGGCACGTACCGGGGGGAAGAAGGGACGACACCTGTGACCACGGCTTGTCCAGAAGATCGTCGAGGGTAAAACCTCCTACGAGTGGGCTGGAAAGTAAAAGTGATGATGAAAAAAAAAAAAAAAAAAAAAAAAAAATGTCAGCGCACACGAACCCATTACAGGGAATAAAATGTGAGGAAATTCCTATCGGTGTAGTATCCGTCATCGACCTTGCAGTCCCACAGAAAACGCGCTGGGTATTTCGGGCCTGTTGCCTTGTCACGACTGGGAACCAAAGAAGGGTATTTCTTGAGTAGGACTGCTCCTCCTGTAGGACTGCAGCCAGTCCCGTTTTGGGGACAGAGTACCTGATTTTAGTGTGGTTAGTCCCCAAATCGGGACTGTCTGCAGTTCTAAAGGGTCGTTGATACAAGTTGTTGGCCCATAAAGTCGTGTTACGGGGGTCTATAGTTAACAGGACCTATGGCATACATAAAAACCTATATATTTACCTTTTTTTACCAACAATATTGAGTCCTGTTAACTATGGAACCCCGTAATAGTAAGTGAAATAGTAGTGAATCTGATCTGTGGGCACCGGCAGGCTCCAAAAACTGGAGATCAAAACTACATCAGATGACCTGTACATCATGGAAAACAAAAATATTGTGAATCAGCCGAGTCATATAATACAAAAAACGGAAATCTTGCCAGATACGCACGATCAATAAAAAGAAGAAACGCAAACAAACGTTGCACCCTTCATATGCAACCCACGCGAATGCGGCCACATTCAAACCAAAAACCTGAAAAAAATAATTGATGTGGTAAGTAAGGTGAACAAATTGAAACACATCCAAGAAAACGAGGTCAAATCTAATCCCAAGGAGAAAAGAGTGTTATACAACCCTATACACAACCAACCGAACGCAAATGAAAGGTAACGCTTACTAATAATAGAAAAAGCGAACGATATTATATCAACCCGCGGCGAAAAAAAGACCGATCGATCGATATGAAAAAGAAAACGAAGAGAAGAAGGAAGAACCGAAAAGCAGGAACTTCAGTATTACTGACTACGTACGACGTCATCGCTATTTTGACGTATTAGTAGCGTTAGGAATTGCATTTGACACTAGGGGGGAGGGATGCGAAGGGTAATCTATCCGCCTCACGCCAACGCCGCAGCGAGCCCCCATGCTCATTCAACCGTCGGACCCACATCCTGAACACTAGGCATCTACCAACGAAGCATCGGAAGACCTCGTTGGACCCTGGCACCCGTCCTGTCCTGTGAGTACGGTTCAATCTATTGCTATAGGTGGGTGCTCTCTTCACATGAACGTCCTCCATACTAGGCCTCGAAATAGTTATAGGGGTGTAATGTGGGTGTTACTTGTGTGTGTTTTTGTTTTTTTTTTTTCCGATACCCTCATGAAAAATGTGAACACAAGTAAACGCCCGCGGGCTATATATATATATATATATATACCGGTATGTTCTCGTCGTATTACGGATCTTCCTATACGGGTGCCACAGTAAATAGGACCAAATATTGTGGTAAAAATCGGCAAATATATAGGTTTTTGTCTATACCGAAGGTTCTATAGGCTATGGTCCTCGGCAATGGGGCTCCACATCACGGACTCCTTGATTAGAGAAATATTGTGAGAACAACAAGATCTGTCTACTAGCTGTTATTACTGTTATACGTATGCTTATTAATAATAGGCCATTACTACTCCAGTAGAAGTGAAATAGTCATGTAATGGAACGGGGGGTGAGTCGACGCTTTGAAATCAAACATGTCATGAAACCGGGAGTTGAAGTTCAACCCTTAGCGTTGTCAGTAGTATTACGAGTATTGGTGCAGCAGCTGTTGCTTTGCCGTGATATGCTTGGAAGGCCCATCGCCTGGACATGATCATTTGAAAGTGATGTCCGTAGTGAACTTGTGCAGGTTTATGGGGTACGGCGGACGGAAGGCGCTCCGGAATAGAAATAGGTGCCTGTTCCTTCGTCACCGTCGCAATTGCGCACTACATAATACTAATACTACTACTGCTGCGTGTGTGTTCTTCACATTAAACCGTTCTTCTACTCGTCGACATCCAGCAAGCCCAGTGTCCGTGCTGATTCTTCACCCTAGAGAGATACGAGCTCTGTGGTCACCTACTACGACACAGAGATAACACACCGTAATGCTACCACACAGATGTGGCATACCATTTTTAGTAGAAGTGGATGGATCATGAATATCGACTCTGCCTTTGGTCGGCCACGAAAGCCGCATCCCACAACAACTCAAATGCCAGATAGATGCGGGGCGTTCTGCGATAGAGGTATCACATTAATTTATGGACAAAAAACATTATGAGCGACTACTACCACCGTAGCAACGGCGTCCTTACCCGGCGCCTCGTCATGTTTCAGACCTCGATAGATCCCGGCCGCACACGATGAGTATGTTACTTGACAATTGTGCTCTTCATTGTTGAGCATACAGAGTACGAGCGAACACGTACGATGTGCGTTTTGCATCAGTCACTCATATGTTTGTGCGCGCCGAATTTCGCGTTGTGCCTTTTCTGGGAAAGTATGGAGGCACCATGAAAATTAAGGTGCACCCTTATCTTAAAACGCATCATCATGATGTTCGTTATGATACCAACCGTTATGAGCAGCGAAAGAGGGTGGCATCGCCGTAGCAGTATTAGTTTTTCAAAACCTTATAGGCAAGACTGACGCTACCACCCAACATGTGACCCAACCGATGACGGACTTTCAAAGAGATCAGCAATATAGTCAGGCGTTTCCGAAGCATTAAGTTTGTTTTTCGTGTTCTATATCGTTCTAATCGATTGGCTTCAGGGTGTTCCAAAGCACGTTTGTTTATACAAAGCAAAGCGTTAAACAAAATCATCGAAACTTGGACTGCGTGTTACGCAAGACAAACTTTCAACTCCCCTAAATCGATTTGATTCTGAAAACATTATCAGGGTAAGTACTACTTAAAAGTGATGCCGGGATTTGCACGTTCATGGCGCGAAGGTCCAAAAGTCCATGCATGAGCCCTAAACACGTGTACATGTATTCTGTACGACCCGGCCAACCCATTGACGAGTGATTGTGGTATGTTTTTTTTCTGGTTGTGTTTGTCGTCAAACAAGGGGATCCGCCAAGACGCAAAACTCACAAACAAAAAGGAAACAAATATTTATTTATGATAATGTTTTCTAGAAAAAATACCCAAACATAACAGAAAACAAATTAGTGGACGAGTCCGCATGAACGGTCGCACGAAGTGGTATGGGTGCATGAATGCCACCGGCTCGAGACGCCCAAGCGGGAAGAGCTCAGAATAGATGCCCAACGCGGCTTCATCTCAAAGTGTCCGAAACCAGGTATGGGCTGAAGACAGCATGGAGTCGATCAGCCGTACGTAGCGCAAGACGATAGTTTTTTTTTTGACGACATGGAGTCCGGTTGGAGTAGTTCATAGAAATTTTCTCGAGGGGTATGATACGCGTGTTGCCGATATTATAGTTGTTTCACGTATACTCCCACATCGAGGCGCGCATTAGGGCCCATCTTCTCGAGCATTTCACTTTTTTTGTAATTCCATTTTTTATCCTCATATTTTGTTTGCATCCGATTGGCCGAAACGTGAAGCATCAAGCAGGTATTCTCAAGGCTAATTAATTTTTTGCAATTTCAGTCAAAAAGTCTTTTGGGACTTGACTTTGTTGGTGTGATTTTTTGTTTTTTTACTGTAGAATTGGGGGTTGATCCGACTTGATGTGGCATGTTCATGGTGCGTCAACACCCCAGTAGAGTCTGAGGTGATTCTTAGCTGCTATTCGGTGACGACGACCGAGGCGATACACATCGCGAACCTCAACGAGAGGCGACAGGAGCAATAGCCTCGCCCACGCCCACATACCATAGCCCATCGAACCCCGGCGGTGGTCCCTAAACTCAAATCATGGCGGCCGTAAGCCCAATTTTTCGGCCTGCTCGGTCGTCCACCCATCACTAAAACCGAGCAAAAGAGAACAGAAAAAAACAGAGGATACGCTCGAGATATAGCTGCATCACCGTTCGTTGCTGTTCCGCGCGTGGCGCTTGAGGGATTCCTCCGCCAAGCCAAGACACCCTGGGAAAGATACCTTCCTATGCTTGGCCATAAAAAACGAAACGAGGCTGGCCGCGGCGGGCACGCGACAACGCAAGCCTTCCTCGCTCTCGTCCACGCTCGCTCGTCGGTGTTTTTGTCGGCTGAGCATTTTGTGACGCGGTGCGTTTTTTTCCAAGTTGTTTCGATTTCTTACTTGTTCGACAATGGATACGCTGATACGCAGTTCCCCGATAGGACATACCTGGTAACACGTTTCGTTTGCGACATCGAATTAACGTCCACTGAAATTGAAATTTAGTTTCCCAAATCGAAATTTAGCGTTCGTTCATGGACAAGATGGGCCCATATCACACAAAGGTGCTGGAGTAATGGGGAAAATGGGATAATATGTAATAAACAAGAGCTGGGACCCACGACCCTTTCCACCTAAATATACACGAGACGAAGAACGCGCACACATGAGTTCAACAAAATACACAAAACTACTGCTGTCACGTGGCCGCGGGCATTTATTCAACCAAATCAAATGAGTTCCCCCGGTTCTCATAACTATCCCATTCGTGAATACTAACTACAGCGAGCTAGCTGTTGCTGTCTAGAGTGCTGCCTGCATCATACGAAACGCATGATAGCCTCGACTCTCGCGGACATGCAATGTAAAAACAGCAATCGAACTACTGCTGTAACAACCATCGTTGAATTTTCGACGATCTCCATGCCGTCAAGCGGACGGTCTGACAAAAGCTGCAGCACAGCTATGATACACCCGTGATGTCGGCCGGGGTCATTCTCCATGGAGAGTATACAACTCACCAGCGCTACAAAGGTCAGTGACAACGTAAACAACACGCACGTACTTATTTATGCTACAGGGTGTCGACGGGTAGAAAGAACAGTTGAATGTGAAGAAAACACACACTGCTTCCAAAAAAAGGAACAAAACCGCGGTTTCTGCTCCCCCGATGTTGTCCGCGCCGGTCGTGGGTTTCTGTGTGTCCCCCTGCTTCCGTTTTCAATGACCGCCTCGCGGCCTTGGAGCAATCGGCCTGCACGTGCCTTCGTTGTCACCCCCTCCCGGTTGGTTCTCATTCTCTCCGGTCCCAAAAATACAATGCTACTCGCACTTACTTGCGGTTGGTTGTGATCTTCAAAACCTAAAGTCTCGGTCAGGGTGATTTCTATTCGTCTCTCTCCCGCTCGTCGACGCCCTGTCTCCCGCCCCCTCGGTCGTCGAATCTAGCCTCCTGCCGGCGCAGGTATACCGTGTCGTAGTGTCCTGTGGTGGCGCCTGCCCCCCCGCGCGGATATCCCGATAGAGTTTTGCTCCTTTTCCGCTACCGCCGAAAAACAAACGCGCGAATCCAAAAGGTGTCGGCGCCTGGCGCACCACGTACGACTCAACTCTACCACCACGCCGTAGCCTCGCGGCCACACGCAACAGGATGATATTATCACTCCTCGGGTGACTCTGGCCGTACACTGGCCAGGTATACCTACCTCTCTCGCCATAGGCCTGACCATAGGGCGTGCCTCGCAGCATGCCTCGCTCAGGCGTTTGGAAACACAACCGACGCGGATGAAAGCTGAACATACATGATGGATGTCGATTTTGTGGAAAGCACGCGGTATAGGCCTGACCATAGGGCGTGCCTCGCAGCGTTCCTCGCTCAGGCGTTTGGAAACACCACCGACACGGATGAAAGCTGAACATACATCCGAGGATAGAACAGCATAGATAGGTAAACAGGTATCATATGAATATGTCATACTAATAGTATTTTTAAGCACAAACGCGAGCAGCACACTTATTTACGGGTGGGTTTGGTTCGGGAAGGTGAGAATTTCAGGATCGAGATTTGTACAAAAAGGTGATGCGACCATTTTGAAACAGCACATACAGCATTATTGTGTTAAAAACAGAGGTGGGCATACGCTGGTGCTAATTATCATGACCCAGAGTCTACCATATGTTATGTGGTCGAATTCTACCTCGCTCAAGATCGTGTGCTACGACTGCTACCACTGCTGCTACTGCTGCTGCTACTACTACTACTACTACACGGGGGTCCATAGCTAACGGGACCAAATTTTGCTAGTATAAACAGTTAAATATATAGGTTTTTGTGTTCCACCATAGGTCCTATTAACTATGGACCCCCGGAAATACTAAAAAAAAAAATTGTCATGCTCCTATTATTATATCATCGTTCAAAAAGAAGCGGAGTCGAACCATTAACATTAATAAGTGGCATGCCGGTAGTACACAGCACAAGAAAGTATACGAAGGCGTTACGTGTTCATGTCTGGATGATGTGTTTGTTCGTGCCATGTTCTTCACCTAAAACCTTTCTCACTATTATTATCGATGTTTAATACTCGTCTACATCCAGCAGAAGCAACCAGTATCCGAGTCGATACTTCAATCATATCGTAACTGGTACAGAGACACAAGCTTCTCTGGGCACGAAACTACGAAACAAGTGTCAGAACTGCCGACCCATTTGTTTATGTTGTGATGATTTCCAAAACTCCCAACCGGAGATTGATTTCGTGCCTTGTAGTGCCCCACATATTGACTGCTATAGATCAGCGGTCGGCGGACCACCCGCAAACTCGAAGTTTATATTTATTATTTTTAATAATAGTCGTCGCTGGCTGTTATAAATCTCCTTGTGTTTGAGAAACGAGAACGAGGCTGACCCATTCATTGTTTCCTTCGTTAATTTCCTTTGTTTGGGCTCTTTGCTATAATGTGTGCGTCGTGTCTCTCGTATATATATATATCCAGTCTTGATGACATGGCATTCCATTTGTCTACCTATAGTGCCGGTTGTAGTGTCTCCGTGGCGTACTTTCGTTACCACATGATGAGTTTTATCTCTCAACAAAAAAAATATATACGAGATTGAAGAATCGGGACGGACACTGGTTGGGCTTGATGTCGACGAGTATTCATTAGTGAGAAAGGTTTTATGTGAACAATAAACACACGAACACACATACATACATCCAGATATGATGACGGTTGAATGCGAAGAACACACACAACTATTAACAAATACTGCTGTAGAACTAATTAATGTACATATGTAGAGGGACTAACACCGTACGAAGATATATACCAGGTAGAATATGTTTGTACTCGGATAAAATAATGGAGGAATAGCGTGTGTGTGGTTCTTTTGCGTTGATTTCTGTGTTGCCGCCTAGGGCCTTCAATGCGCGTTTCATGAGGCAGCACCCCAGACAGCAGCCGCTGGAAGTCGGTGGCAACGAGTTGTTCAGCTGTAAGAACGGGATGAACTCTGCTGCATTGGTAGGTGAGGGGATACCCGCGGCCATGCCATTATATCAATAGCTCAGTTTGCACATTGATTTTATTTCATATGTATGTATGTGTGTGCGCCTTCTTCGTCTCGCAACTTTTTCAAGTGGGAGGCGATGATGTTTTACGGGTTTTCGGATTTTGCTTGGGCTCCAGCATCTGTGTGACCAAGTACTCTTTGAATTTCAAGCTAATGTGAAGAAAGCAACAACACAACAACAACAACAACGAAAACAACAAACAGCAACACAATAATTATTACAACATACAACAACAACGTAAATATATACATACGTCGTATGCGTAATTATATATTTTTTATTTTTGTTTTTCCGAGTCTGTACCTGGTAGCTGCGTCACGGGTTTTTGTAGCGTTGATGAAGTTTATACGCTCCTTCATGCCGAATGACCCCCCGAATTCTCAAGGACGTGGTATCATAGCTCAGCTGCAGCTTTGACAAAAAATGTCAACGCACAGGAGGACATGGCGATCGTTGATGGTATATGTCATGTGTGGCGGCTTGTTGTTCGTTTTTTTTTTACTTCGTGTTAGCGAGTCGTCACTCTGACCCACCCCCAGCGAACATGCGTGTTCTTCCCTGTGTCCACGACTACCAAGATGATGCTCATGGAACGAAAATTGAAAAGGCTTGAATACAAGCCGATATACGCAGCTGCTATAATAATAGTGGTGATTTTGCAACGACCATGTGATCATAACAGCTTTTTCAGACCTTTATTTATGTGTCTCATCAGAATTGATCGCCGCCGGCGTGTAATCCACGAAAAAAAAAACGAAAAAACTGTATCGGGGGTCCGCATTCAGAGATGTAGCTGGTTGTTTCTCAACGTACTCGGAGTCGGCAAGGACACGCGAAAACGCTCTTTAACACTATGCTCGTCGGTTTTTCAATGAAAAGTCCAAAATTTGAAGGAAACCAAAAACATTGCGAAAATCCCACACCGCCGTCGATCGAGTACCAATAGAGCGCAACTGGCATTTATTTGAATCGTCGTAATCATCGGACCCGATCGAAAATGACGATGATATTGTCTGATGCTTCCTGGAAAGTTCAGTTCTTCGTTTCACGAACATCGTGTTTGCCGCGTATTTCGTACGCTCCAGACAGCGCTGTAGTCAGTAAACACGAACGAACGAGTTGGTTAGTTGTTGGGACGGAGGAAAACCCTATGCGAAATTTAGTTGATATTCGCGCCTCCCATGTCACTACTACTACTGCTGCTGCTGTGGGTCCCAGGTTCTCGACCAGACCGTCGCATGGGTATTGTCCCGCGGAGGTCCCACCATTCGCCGAGGTCGTGGATATCCGTATATCTTATTGTACGACTGTGGTCATCCATATTCCATGACTATTTGTTGTCGTCAGCAGAGATGTCGTCAGCAGTGACATTGTCCCGTGACAAGTAGTCACTGCGGATTGGAATGCAAGGCCCGTGCCTCGCACACACTCTCTCTTCCTCTTCCATCATCGTTGATGGTTGTTCGTGAGATCGTCCGTACCGATCCTATACCAAAACCTGGCGTGTCCTACACGCTACGCCCTCTAAGAAAGGGAAGTGCCACAGATGTCGAGTCGAACCTGGGGGTCCTCCCCACATTTGGCGTCGACGGCTCCCCACACTGCTGCTGTTCAGTTTGCACGTACGTGTGCGTGCGCCTTCTTCGTCTCGTGTACCTGTTTCGGGGACAAGCGACAGAAATTCTGAATTAATTGGTCCCAAACATTAATGCAATACAAAAGGGCTGACACCGTTCTTCCGCCAGTCAGTCAGTGATGTGCAAACCAGCGTATAGTGTTTTGCAAAATAAATGCTTGGGAGTATTAATTATTTTTTGTATTTCGAACGTTGTCCGAGCCCCCCTTGTTCTCATCACGTAACGATTTAAACGTAGGCAGGTATTAAGATGTTTTAATTGAGGTCGAACGGAGACGGACATGTTGTACAAAATGCATTGTCCTGTGTCAGAGGGCAAAATCAATCATCACAAATCAAGAACCAACAAATGTATGACCCACCAATATCGGGCTCTTCGTTTGGCACTCTATGCAGCGCTAAAAACCGATTTTATAAACTTATTCATGAAATACCTCAGCTGCGAGTTCGACTGATTAAATAGAACATACTCAACTTTGCAAGCTGCATAATACGTCTCGTCTACCTGGTATATTCCAATTCACCGAGTTTTACAAGTATTTTATTTCGGGTTTTTGCCAAAATCAGGTATATACCTGGCCACTTTCGTGCCAAAAATAGTTTCATACTGAAATCAAGTACAAAACGCACACCAGGAACCCTGCTATTGGCCAAGCTGACATTGTAACTGAAAAGGGCAAGGTACACCTGATTTTTTCTACTTTGTCTAGCTTTCAACTGATTTTGGCCAACTTAGAACCAATCAGAGAGGCCATACGCACACAGTGTTTTCTCTCCGCATACGTCTGCCCTCCCTCGGTTGAAATTCTTCTGTATTGACGTATAAACTCTGTACTCGTACGTCGTACGTAAAAGTACGTATATACAATGCATACATGCGTGCGCTGGTTTCACTTTGTTTCCTCTGGGGTGTGCAATGTGCTTCAGTTAGTTGTTGTGTGTATTCTTTTGTTGTCTATGTTCACAGCAGTCTTTACAGCACCATGGACACTCGGCGTTTCGTCTGCACCACCCCGCGTCGAGGTGGTCTCAGGTTTGGTACGGCAAGATAATTTCGTACCGAGCAGGCGGTTCCGCGAGGAGACGGTCTGGAAGCTTTAAAGCTGTCAACGGGGGGGGGGCGCCAGAGCAAATACTCTTGGCGCTCCCGCCGTGACGAAACAAACGAAGCATATCAGTAGTAACTCTTTGCAGGTTCTAATGGAGCCCGTGGTACCTACACCCTGAAGGAAACAAAACACTTGAGATTTTGGAGGCCATGTGGCTTTAGGCCCATTCTTTTTTGTCGGATTGTCATGGACATCACACCGCCCGTGGCGCGCGTTTTTTACTTGGTTTTAGAATGTACCTGATTTTGGCTCAAACGGATCAGGTATACCTGATTTTGGCATTTGCCCTTTTTATAAATTTTGAAATACGTCAGCTGATTAGATTAAGTAATTGATACTCAACTTTGCAAGCTGCGTAGGTATTGCAATAAACCGAACTATGGAGGGTGGCTCCGTTGCCGGTGTCGGCCTTGTCTTCGTCTTTGACAGGGTTGGCCGAGGCCTAGACGTGCACGTTCTCTTTCGTGATACGTGGCAAGGAGGTGCCTCCACAAGCCTCCCTCGCGTCTCGCAAGTAGAGAACTTATAGAAATTGTGGGAGTGCGGGTACTTTCGTAAATGACCCTTTTCTCCCCCTGGCGCGTTCGGACTTCATGGCCCGAACGTCAACCATTATGAAGGTCCATCCGTGATGGCGGATCTCATAGGCCGGACGTTGGTTAACGTATCTTCATGGTTGGCATTTGTGATCGGAGATTGACGGTATCTCCGTACGTACCCTGTCTTCCACATCGCCCCCCCCCCCTCTATGCGCCTCAAGTCCATCTTTGCTAAGGATGTATGTGACTTTGGGGCGAGCATTCGAGAGGGAATGCTAGTGGTAGGTGGAGTCTTGACAGGGGAACGTAGCGTCTTCTTCTTCACTGCTCACGGTCTGTACCTAAATTCCCCCCCCTGACTGTCTACGACAGCACACTTCGTGTTGATAAAACACGGCAGTAAGTGTTGGGATTCGTGCAGTCCCGTTAGAATGCCGGCAGCTAAATATCGGAGTTGCAATGGTTGTCCCATTGTTTTTTTTTTTTTCTCAGCGCTTCGTATCTGTCGTGTGGCCACACTCAGGCGGTGTTCCTCGTGTCGGCTGTATATATATATATTTCGACACGGGCGAATGTTTCTGATGTCTCCTTGCTCGAACAAGGTACTAGCTTGTTATGGGGCAAGAGCCAGATTTGATGTCTTTTACTTAATGGGCGTGCGCATGCCTGGACATGTGATCGGAGATTGACGGTATCTACGTACCCTGTCCTTCACAGAGCGCGCGTTTTCTATACTGTATGCCATTCCTTGCCATACCACAGCAGCTGCTGCAGCAGTTGCTGCTGTAGGATAGAGGAGAAAATCAGCAAAACGGCATGATGACCTCGTATTGCGAAATGGCGACCCCGTACATATACATCGCCTCACTTACGGAGGTATGACGGCGTAAGTGAGGTTTGAATGGGGAGGTACACAGAACAGTAGTACCTCCTTGTAGAGAGCATGCAAAGATGATACATTAATTATAACCTGTCCCGAAAGACACGGTTAATATGAGGGTAGAACAACGGTCGGCTGCAGCGGGGAGGGGAGCGATGTTCATTAATATTACTATTTAATACCTGGTATTAATAATACGTAGGGTTACCAGAGGGTGTGTATTGTATTAATAGTACATATATAGACCGAATTAGAGTCTTACCAGGCAGCAATACGTGCTATTAATACAATAGATCAGTAGTGATACTTGTGGTGTGTACGTACTGCTGTTTTGTAGCAGTATTACCGGTATATTAATATCAATAGCGTTCTTACCGTAGATCATACTCCAAAAATAGAACTAATACTGACACTTCGCTAATCATTTGATTTACGTAAAGTTTTACGTACTCAATATATTTCTTGATTCATATCAAACGTACACTACTATTTATTTTCCTCTGAATGAAATTTCGAATCACTACTTACTTTTATACCAGGTATATATACAAGGTTCCCCTTCGGGAGGTGCCGTATGAGTAGGGGAGTGGCGCAAGAGCGAATTAATATTCGTATGCAACCCTGCACACTTGTGTAGAAGTACAGTAGTACCTGCATCCACCCATCATTTTAACGTGAAGAACACACACTACATATTTTTGAGGACAGACTATTATTATACCTGGTACTGTTGGCGGAATTGGTGTGGCATCATTACTACAATAACATAAAGTAGGGTAGCGATAAGTGGATATATTGATCGAGCCGACTCGCGGCGATGAATTCGTACAAAAAAGTTGCGCGAGGTAGAGGTTGAGCCATAATACTTTGTGCCCGGTTGAGTAAGGTACAGCACATATATACTGGTAGAATGTATGTATATGTTCCCCCAAAATTAATGTTTCTTGGTGCTCAGGGTAACATCAAGGTTTCACAGATAAATGCTCGGCGAGAACAAATCGTAGTCCGAGCACTGAGAGTATTGGAGCACTGGCGGCAAAAATAATGCCATCACTGAGAAGGCCCAGGTTGCGCCATAATACTTTGTGACCGGTTGAGTAAAGTACAGCACATATATACTGGTACAATGTATGTATATGTTCCCCCAAAATCATTGTTTCTTGGTGCTCAGGGTAACATCAAGGTTTCACAGATAAATACTCGGCGAGAGCAAATCGTAGTCCGAGCACTGAGAGTATTGGAGTACTGGCGGCAATAATATTGCCATCGCTGAGAAGGCCCAAACACTGAGAGTAATGAGAGTGTCAGCAGTACCGAACCCCGAGAATACAGGAAAGTATGTACCCGCGGTAGTATCGAAACACGAAATACTTGCAGTAAAGGCAATATGCGTAGTACAGAACCTCGAGATACTGAGAGTATCCCCAGTACATGCATATATATCCCTCGCAAATGCGTATCTCGAAATACTGCCAGACTGCTTTAAGTACCCAAGTTGTCTCCAGCGAAAGTGATTTGCTCCAACTCCCACTCGTGTGGGACTATCTAGGTGTGTTTGGTGCCGAACGCTGGGCCTGAGAATTGTCGACGCGGTGCACAGACGGTTGAAGTATACATCACACTCACTCGAAGTATACTGGGCATATTGAGGGTATTTCATTACTGCGAGTACTGAGTCTCGCAGAAGTAGCAGTACGAACACTACCAACGGACGAAATACTGCTATTGTAGATTAGAATACTTACCCGCGGTACAGAACCTTGAGACACTTGAAGCACAACAGGGGGCATCCACGCCAGCAGCAGTAGCGAACCCCGCATTAGTGCGAGCCCGAAAGTGTACGAAGTAGTATCGACAGAACCTCAAAATTCTGCGAGTACTCGCAGTATCTCGAGTACAAAAAAACCCCGAAATACTGCGAGTGTACGAAGTACCTACGGTAATAGCAGCCGTATTTTCTCGAACATACTTTGCTTTACTCCCAACTATTGGGAGTAGCTGTGAAACGTTGAGGTGTGAACGCACGCCACACGTAAGCGCGCCCAAACTATTTACCTTGGGTACAAAAACACAAGTAACTACAATACTTCCTCTGTCACATAAGTCTGTGCCGTTATGTTTTTACGCCCCCTTAAGGGTGTCCGATCTGTTTTCCGTTTTTTTTGTTGAATTCTCCGGCGTTTTTTGAGCAAGAAAAACTTCCTTTTTTTTTTTAGCGGGTGCTTGAACCATGCGACCGAACGGCCGGAAAACATTGAGTTGGCCCCAAAACGGTCATATTTTGCCCCTTTTCAGGGAGGGGGGTGGTGGGGCACTGAGCGTAACTCCCCCCCAAAACAAGAATTATCGCCAACCCTGAAGCTAACCCCCCCTACACTCAACCATCCATACGCGCCCCCCATGCTAAAACCAGTAATAGTGACCCCCACACTAAAATCAAGACACTTGAGGTACCATACTAAAACCAAGACACTTGGGATTCCACACTAAAACCAATACACTTGCGGGGCAAAAATCGACAGTAGTAGGGCCCGAACCCAACCCCCCCCTCTACTCAACGATCCATGTCGCGTCCCCCCATACTCAAACCAGTATAACTAACCCCACACTAAAAACTAAGACAAATTTTGGTTTCCCGTTAAAACCAAGACACTTGGGGGGCCCACACTAAAACCAAGACAATTTCGGGGCAAAAACAGGAAAATGTCGATTAGTCGTCCTCGCTGTCGCTGGGACTCGATGCCATCCAGGCGTAAGCCTTCTCTAAAGCCTCCTTGTCGTATTTTACCACCCTCTCCAGCGTCCCCTCCCTCTGCCGCTTTCTTACCCCGGTGTGTTCTACTGCAAAGTCGTTGTCGCCCACCTTACGGAGTGTTTGGTTGTAAACCTTGAAAAGGCTTTGCCACACCCGTTCTAACGTCTCCCCATCGTACTTACTTTACCCCGGCGGAATAGCCAGCGCAACCTGCACTACAATTGCAATGTGGCGGCCCACTGAAAGCTCGCCGCCCTTGGGGCGAGGTGGGGGGGTAATTGGGGGCGTATCCATCGTTTGTAGTGTGTGGAGGGTAGGTTTGGTGTGGTAATCACGAATTATCACAAGAATTCTCATAAAAATTCTCAAAAATGTTCTCGAAAATATTCTCAAAAACGGGCCAAAATGGGCATGTTTTGACCTTACTTCAGTGTATAACACGGTCTTCGATTTTTTTTTTTGTTAGTCAGCTTCGTATGTGTTTAGCCTTTCTAACGCACCCAACCACAGGCTAAACGTCAACGTGTAAGTACCCTAACGACTGAGCGCCCATAACGGCACAGACTTATGGGACAGAGGAAGTACCATATTATACGCTCAGAAAAGCAAGGTGTGGACGAATGTATTATTATTAATAGTACTGTTGTAGTCTTGGTACAAAAAAAGGTTTAGAAAAAGTGAATATAACGAAAAAAGCGTGGACGGTGCGAGTCGAACCTCGTAAACGAAAATCTTGTCGCGCGCAGTATAAACGTCCACGCTAGAACAGTGCTCGAACAACTGGCGCGTCGTGTTTTTTTACGCAATCTAAAACACTTTGCACGATCTCCTACAGCAGTAGAATAGCTTGTACAGGTACGACTGCATATACAGCAGTACTGCTGTAGAATGCCACGCGAGGAACGTACGTGTACTGACCCCCTTTCTTCTGGCACTAGGACCTATCGGTCAGCAATGTAGGACTCACAGCAATGAGAACTACTGCTGTAAGTATGTTTTGTACGGACGCTGCTGTACGAATAATTTGTTGTACAGCACGAACGATTTGTATATGTGGTACTACTCGAGACGACGAATATATCGATCCGAGGACAATGGGTCACACACTGCGGATGGTACGTGCATCGGCCAATGCCGATGACAAAAACATCGAACTACAGTAGTACTGAGCTTACAGCGCGGATCTTCCACATGCGCATAGTACCCTGCCTGCTGCTGCTGTTGGCGCACTGTGCTGAGCACAGCTGGAGCAGTGGTAATGTTGGATCACACACAGCAATAAGCAGAAGAAGAGGATTCTGAAGCAGGGAGAGAGGTGTGTGACGCTGGTTGATGTGTTGGTGGCGTGGTCAAGTGATCGATCGAATAAACCAACTGTGATAGCCGCAGTACGATCATCCATACGCGCAAGGTGTGCTCACTACTGCTGCTGGGCAGCAAGGCAGCAGGGTTGTGGTGCTGTAGGAAGCTGTAGTTAAGCACGCTCTGTGCACTGCTGTGGCTATTGTTCTCTAGGCGGTGGTCCGTGCTCCGTGCAACACAAAAAAAATGTGCAGGGATATATACGTCTTCCTGGGTATATACGGATCAAAAATACGGACTGCAGGCTCCGACCAACGCAACCATCCACAGCAACACTGCGCATAAGGGTGTGTCGCGCACGCACGGCGGGTGGGCGGGGCGGCGGCAGCGTTGGAACGTTGGGATCTGTGCATGTTGTATGTTGTGTACCTGGCATATGTCTGAGCTGTGTGCTCATAGCTCGTGAGAGCCTAGGGGAGAAAACAGACAGCATGACATGTATGTACCGATACGTACGTACAAAGTAAGGCCTCTTACTGAAACGAAGGAAATCGTCTTATCCACTCCCGCCGGAAAAAATATTTGAGCGCCCGCCACGCGCTTCAGAGTGCACGGATCGCGCCGAGACCTAGACCAATGTGTCCGGCAGGGCTTCCCGTGTCCGTGTACTTAGTGTTTTGCCTAAAAGTGCTCGTGCGAAGAGAAAAGTTGGCAAAAGTACGAAAATTTGACAAATATACGTATACATATGATCACACTGGTATTACTGTTGCTGATGGGATCGATCCCGTTGCTGATGCATACTTATATTTGTACCAAGTGAAAAATATGCCAACTTCTCTTTCGAACTTGTTGAACTTTATGATTATCGCTTATACTGCTGTAGGTACGTCTAATTCTCTGGTTATTAAAGACGGAGTATTTCCAAAGCTACACCACAACCTATATATTCCTACAGACACTGGGTCTGCCAGTTGGGACCTCGTTCATTGTTTGGGTATCACCAGATATGCTACAGGTGGCCCTACGGCTGGAATAATGTGAAGACAACAGCAACGCTGGCTTTATGGCACTGAGACTCCCTGGAGATTGTCCGCAGGTCTAGGCGCGCGACAGCTACGACTCGGCATGAGACCCAGCGTTCAACAGTGGTTGTCACTCACCCCCTCCGGCCATGGCGCGAGGCGGCGGTACAACGCTCTAGACAGCGAGACCCATCTCAAGCGATAGAAGGACATATAGACAACAACAGTACCAGCGTCTTACTACCGGGTACATGCAAGTGCCTGTACCAGCTAATCTTTCGTTCGCGGGGCGAAATATGCACTGCGAGAAGAGCAACCCGCCGAATACGTTCACCACCCTTTGGCAGCACGCACGACACCTAAACCCCTCGTTGCCTTGTTTGTTCCGATACACCACCTCTCTTCGACAGAACGCTTCCCCAAGAATATCATGGAGGCTTCGTTTGGAGATGTCTACATGACATCCACCCGCACCGTTCACCTAAAATGGGAGTCCAAGACTTTGGAATGCACTCCGTCGAGCGGAACGGTTGAGTTCACGTGGAAGGATCAAGGATGGGGCAATCAAAAGGGAAGCCTGTACCTATTGTTGATGTCCTCCTCCGGTAAACAGAAAGCATCTTACACTCTAACTGACCACGCATCCCCGCACGAGTGGGAGGACGTCAAGATCGACCTCGTAGCGACGGATGCGGTTCTAGCCGAAGCAACGGTCGGCTGCTGGTACCAGGTCAAAGCATACGCCAGTCCGGACGGTGGGCACGAGCTCTATGTGAAGGACTTTGTCTTCCGCCTCGCTGGTGAGTGTCAGGCGTAACGATGCCTTCAATAGAGCGATACTGTAGTCGGTCCACCAATATCGCGTCTATACTGGATGGGTATACTGTAGGCCAACAACGGCTAGATCTCTCTCCAATCAATGTGTGCGTTTCCCCCCGTCTCTCAAGCAAAAAGAAAAGTACTTTTTGTGGTCCGGTTTAGATGTTATCCGCGGAGATTCGAGATCGAATCGCGAGCATGCAGCATGGATACGTAGTTTTTTTTTCAAATCAATACACTTCGTGCGTTTACAGCTATCTCAGGTGGTGTGTTACCCTCGCACCACACCCGGCATACCGCCTGGGGCGGTGTATACTTTCAAATCTATATGAGCGAGCTGGCGCCTGGTTAATCGAACGTCCTGGCAACCGAAATATAGTGCAGAACCCACGGTCCCACTATCACGGGGGTCTATAGTTAGTAGGACCAGCGGTATACATAAAAAACTATATATTTACCTATTTTTACCAACAAAAATTGGTCCTATTTACTATGGTCCCCCGTAATACCAGGGGTGTGTCGTTGTATGAGGAAGCACTACTGCTGTACGGTTTATTTTCGGCGTAAGGTAGTGATGCCACTGTTTTATGCCCGACAGTTCATTAACACGGAGTACGCCGGCTCTTGTGTACCATGGCCCCTGAATCTCGTGATCGTGTCAAGATGCTGGCGTCTTCGTACGGTGGACATGTCGTTGTCGGCATCGGCTCTACTATTTCTTCAAGGCCCTAGAACGATATGGAAGCGGCTGAGTGTCAAGTGGCCGCTGCTTTCTGAGAAGAAACCCTGCACCACACGCGAGCGATAAGATGAACCATTCCTCCCGCCCCGCCCCTCCTGCAGTCTAACCCGAACGCTAAGCCTGGACGCTTCCGCACCCCGAACCAACCCGCACACCAGACAATGTCCGTAAGTCGACGAATGATTCATTTGGAGACTTCTCCCTGTTCGAAGACACCAACATCAAGGGGACGGCTGTGGACTATACGCCGATTACCGGCACCGTTCAGTGCACCTGGAAAGATCAAGGATGGGGAAACCGGAAGGGAAAGCTGTACCTCAAACTAATCGCACCAGATGGCTCAGAGAAGGCCTCTTTCACCGTAACAGAGGGCGTCTCCCCCCACGATTGGGAGGACATCAAGGTCGACTTGGTCGCAACGGATGCTGTGTTGGCGCAAGCAACGGTCGGCTGCTGGTACCAAGTCACGGCAGAGCCCGGATCGGGTGGTGGACACGAGCTGTACTTGAAGGATCTGGTTCTTCGTCTCGCGAGTGAGAGTCAGCCCTCTGTTGAATGAAGCAAATATGAGCCCTGAGTTTACACGCCCATGCATGACGAACCAAGCAGACCTATAATAGCTAGGGTTTTATCCACGCGTTGTTTTCTTCCGATCACGGATTCCGAGTGCACGTGCGTACGTTAAGGCGAATTTTATTTCCGTTGGGATATCCTCCACTGAGATTCACGCTCCATTCACGAGTACGCAACATGCACCGTGTTTTCAAATCACTACACTTGTTGCATTACTGGTGTGGGCGGGGTTGTGTTCGGCGGGACCAACCCAACTAGCTAAAATCCACGGCACATCATTTCGGCCAGCGCACAGAGTGTAAGTAATTTCGTACAAGATGCGCGCTAGCAATTCGACCGTCTAGTTACCGTAATTTTGTTGAGCACGCACGGCGCCTCCGTGAGTGCTTCATATGTACAGCAGTATCATGTTGAACCAAAAAATGCAAGCGCATTGTCTCGACGTTTCAATACCATGTACTCGTAGCACGCTGAGCTCTTTCGTGTTTCCCATGTGTCACTACGGTGTGGAACAGACCGGCTTCTTCGCATGGTTGACAGGTTGGTGTTGGACTGGTCTCCGTATATTTCGACAAAGCGCTCACACGTGATGTAGTGTGGCCGATGCGTAATGGATCGCTGCTTCCTGAAAGGTGTGTCTACATCACACTCGAGCAGAAGAGCTGTTCCCCTTCGTAAACAGAACGACATTCTAAGCCTAAACGTTTTCCCACTCTGAACCAACCTATGCACGTTAGACCATTTCGGGCCGTCGACGGTGGATTCGTTTGGAGACTTCACCCTGTCGGAAGATACGAACATTAAGGGGACGGCCGTGGACTATACGCCGAAGTCCGCCACCGTTAAGTTCACCTGGAAGGATCAAGGATGGGGAAACCAGAAGGGAAAGCTGTACCTAAAGCTGATCGCACCTGGCGGCTCAGAGAAAGCCTCATTCACTGTAACACAGGGCGTCTCCCCCCATGATTGGGAGGACATGAGGGTCGTCGTGGGGGCAACGGAAGCTGTGTTGGCGCAAGCAACGGTCGGATGCTGGTACCAAGTGACGGCAGAACCTGGATCGGGCGGTGGACACGTGCTGTATCTGAAGGATCTGGTTCTTACTCTCTCTGGTGACTGTCAGCCTTTGTCTCTAATGAAACGATAATGAGCTCATCGATGCCACGTCAGCACCGATTGGAAGAAGTAGGCCAACAACGACTAGAGTCCGCTCCATGTGTTGTTTTCTGTACTTGAAATCTTCGAAGACCAAGCGCCTGTTTCACACCGGGACTGCTCCTGTTAGGATGGTCGTAATGGAGAGTCAAGCTCGAATCACGAGTATACGAATTCCATCGTGTTTTTGAAGAGACACGATTCGTTCGTTGTCAGTCTTCTGCGGTGATGTATTGGGCAAGACAACTTAACCAAGCAGGATCCTCGGTACATCGCCTTGGCTAGTCAACAATGTGGAACGTGGATTAAACGCATTACAGGAACAGTAGGCTTCCGTAAATATTTTGCAAAGTGCTGTTGGCCCGCACACCGTGAGTCTCTAAACGTAGCACGGGCTTACGGAGAAGCCAGTGTTATATATGGGCCCATTCTCATTTCGCGGAAAAAACGCGATACATCGTATATCATAACACGATAAAAGTATCAACGGCCAAGCAGTTTATTTCGTCCCTCACTATTAACAGTAATTCCAGCGGTTTGTTCACGTCCATCCGCACTCTCTCTCTCAACTGACCTCTCCACGGCAGAGTACGCCCCCGAGGAAACCGAGCGTTCCTTTGGAGATGTCTCCATCGTCGACACAAACGCACAGCTGAAGTGGAAATGTGAGAACCTGCAAATGACCCTGGTTTCTGGAAGCTTTCAGTGTAGGTGGAAGGATCAGGGATGGGGGAATCAGAAGGGGAAGCTGTACCTGAACTTGATCGCACCCGACGGCTCAGAGAAGGCCTCGCATACTCTCACAGAGGGGGTATCCCCACACCAGTGGGAGGACGTAAAGGTCGACTTAGTGGCAACGGATCCGGTGGTGTCCGAAGCAGGCGTCGGCTGCTGGTACCAAGTTAAGATGGAATGCGGCCAGGGCGGTGGACACGAGCTGAACGTCGAGGGCCTCGCCTTGCAGCTTTCGGGTGAGAATTCGCCTGTGTGGTGAGGATGTTGCCTACCAAGCGAGTTTAACGATGTATATCAATGCTTCGTACACGCACACAGTGTTGACCGATAAAATATGAAAGGATCATTCTCAGATTGTTCGGCACTGCGGAAGTAGAGATCTCTACGAGCATGGTAGTTGTTTCGCGAGTGGTGCTTCCTTGAAGCGAATGAAGCA
Source organism: Macrocystis pyrifera (assembly GCA_031763025.1). NCBI lineage: Eukaryota > Phaeophyceae > Laminariales > Laminariaceae > Macrocystis > Macrocystis pyrifera. Next base: position 329,315 of record JASSKH010000029.1, read on the forward strand.
GTTGGTTACTTCATCGTACCCGTTGTATGTCTTATTTCATGAAGGGATCGAAATCGTATGATAACCACGTTCTCTTGTATTATGCCCTTACACCGGATACCCACTGTAGTGTCAAATTACCCGGGGTTTTCTCCACGTTGAGCTGGATATCTCGGATATTTTCGCCAGGTTTCACGCCCCTGTCTCGGATATTTTCGACAGGTTTCACGCCCCCGAATTCCCGGCACTCAGACACGTTCATCAGATTAGTTGAATATCTTCATGCCTACATATATATAAAAAATACCCCATATTTATACTATTTTTTTTATATCTCGGCAATTGTTTGGGATTTTGCTATCGATACGTCAGGTCACGCGCCGTTTCGAAGATCATTACTTTGCACGTGAATATATCAGTAACGACCTCCAACTGCTACTATTACGGGGGGCCATAGTTAACGGGACCAAATTTTGTTAGTAAATATATAGGTTTTTGTGTATACTATAGGCCCTATTAACTATGTATCCCCGTAATAGTACGTGTAGTGTTTCGGTACCAGTATGATTTTTGTTAGTGTTTTAGTCTAATACGGTATGCCTGGCTGCTGCTGTTGTTGAGGCAAAATAAAAAAAACTACATAAATAAAACCAAGTATAAATCACATACCAGGGCACTTACAATTGGCTGGACGAATATCGTACCTGATGACCCTCAACACGTCCAAGTGGAGTCCGGGATACCTACGACAAAACAAATCAATTCAGGTTTTGAAAGCCGCACGCTCAAACTTCAGTCGCAAAAATATCGTTTTAATTGACCAAACACCGCTCGTGGCCCGAGTTCTTTACCTGGCTTTGGTATATACCTTATTTTGACCCCACGTTGATCAGTTATACCTGTTTTTTGCCCACAGTCTTGCGGTTTCGGCTACCTCACTACCTGTACACCAACTTGTCGCCACCGCTACTTGAAATCGACCTTTCAGGAGCGTTAAGTGGGCTCCCGCGGTCAATAAGCTTTACGTTAACAAAAGTAGGCCCCGATTGGCACGAACATTTTACAATATTGGGACTAGGAAACACGGCTCTAACTGTGAGAAACAAATTAAAGTCCTACACATTACAGTTAACTCCAGGTCGGAAAAGGTAGGCAATGAGGCTGGACACGACATTGACGGTGCTCAACTCCGAGCGCCCTCTGTGTATCGGAAGTTGACGCGTAGCAGGTGGAGGGCCAGACGCTATGAAGTCCCTGGACGATATATTGAGTATAAGAGGTTAACTTCGATTATTATCGCATACGGTGTGTACCGTACGCATTCCAATATTATTGTATTATTGGATAGTTATTGCGTGCGTTCGAATGTCGCGCGATAAACTGTACCAGGCAGGTGCTGCAGGTAACTATGGTTTTCCCCAGGTCAGGTTATGGCCTTCCACCAGTACCACAGCGGTAGTCCAACAACGCAATTAAGAAATCGGACGCATCTTCGTGATATTCTACCTGGGCTAATATCCGAGCAGGGAACCAGTATTAATAGGCATTGTAAGAAATGGAAATATCTGTGGGGGTACTTGTATTCTCTCGGCGTACAAAGCTTGCAGTAGTGTAGTGTTTTGTGGTACGAAAGGCATGATTATGGTTGACAAACGTTAGCTACATTCGAGCTCTTCCTCTGTGATACTCTATATTTTGACTATTTTTTTGGTCGTCTTGCGAGACATTCAAAGCGTTGGTCCTTTGAGGACTCCAATCCTGTTTCGGGGACAAGTCTAATAAAAACGGAGTGGTTTGGAGAACCGCAGTTCTTCAATATTAATTCCGACATTTGATTTTTCTGTGTCGCCTTACAGCCTTCCGGGGTCTTCAACCACCGCTCCTCGTGAGCGAGGTAATGCGCCAAGCACCAGTGCACTAGAACTCTTGAACAGTCGCGAGGGGGAGGTATGCTGCGTGGTTTCTTGATTTACTGCACCAGCAGTACAATATTTGATCGTATACGTTGAGTACAGCGCACAAGCAACAGTTGGGGCAACAGTATAGTTTGCTATGATTCATGTGTACAGCCGTAATTTGATTTTTACCGTCGGGGTTTTTCCTTCTCGGCGCCGTATTTGATGTTGCCCGTGATGTGCGGTGTTAAAGCAGTGTCCTTACAGAAATCGGTTTTTAATGGTGTTTTTTCTTGTCGGGAACTCTCCGGTAATTCATGCTACCGACAGGAAGGTCGTTACTCACCGCCCACTCCAGTTACCGCTTTAGTTACACGTCATTACAAAAAGTACATCCCTGGCGACGCCCTCACCGGACGCGTCCCTCCAGAAGTTGAAGTATTTCCCACGGTGCATGCATCGGCCTTGAACACCCACCACACGTACACTTGTCCCATTTGCGGCAATGTACTGACAAAGGATGGTCGGAAATGTAAGAACCGTGTTGCTCTCATATAAGAACCCATAGATTCCCTATGTTGTGGGACATATTGGTATACAACTGCAGGGGCAGCCTGTTCTATATCGCCCCGTATTTATCCCCCTTGCCTTACCTCCTCTTCAGGAGTGATCCTCGAGCCCCAGGGCACACACTACCCAGCGCTCTCCTCGGCACCACTCATGGAGGCCGCGCAGTGGTCCGCCACGCCCGGCGCGTACTTTAACGGCCTCAAGGAGGCCAACGGCGGCGCTCCCGTTTACAAGGCGCACCCCGGACTGGCCTGCATCGCGATCACCGACCATGCGGGCGGAAAATGGTTCTTCGAACAGCCTGACACCGTGCTGGATCGACAGGTTCGTTTTTGCTTAATTATAATTGCGCAGACTCGGGCAGGCAGAGAGGCAGGTAGGGTGTCGTGCAACGTGCGCGACGTACGCTAGTTACTTCGGAAGAGATTTCCCGAGAAGGGTATTGTGGAGAGCAGCTTGTTGAACTCAGGAGAACGTCTTGATTAGGAACACGAAGAAGCGGTGGAGATATTCGTTTTATTTTAGCTCGCCAAGGGGCATCCCAGTGCCTTGGTGGGGATATGTTCCGTCAAAATAGAGCCGCAAAGGGTTTTGGTCCATTGAAGTTGCGTGGAAATTGACAGGAAACGCCTCCTTGGCCGTCGGGTCAAACCGCTTTCTCCTTCAACCGCCTAAAATGATCACCCGATCAAAGTCAAACGAAGAAAAACGAATGAGGGTCAAATTTGGTATCGCGACTCCCACCGCCCCCCCCACCCCACCCCGCCGGGTTTTATACAAGGCCTACTATGTAGTATAGAGAAACAGATCGCAGAAAAGGAGTGGGAAAGAGGGATGAGAGGAACGACGTAGAGAATGATGAAAATTGTGACGGAATGTGCTAGACTTGCGGTGATAATTGATGGGGAATTTCGAAGTATGATGAGTTTTGACGGACATGCACACAGGTAAGTAGGTTACCACCTGATTTACTTTTAGAAGAGAATGCACAGGGATGCACGTCATCACCAAATTTGCATAGAGCATTTTAAAACGTCTTGGAAATAGCAGTCGAAGCAGCAAAACAGGAATTAACGGTGGGGGAAAATACGATGTCAGAACGGATGGTTGCAGGTGACTTCGTGGGGAAATCAGAAACACCCGATGGATTGCAGAAACAAATATTACGGGGGACCATAGTGAATAGGACGGAATATGGTTAGCAAAAATAGATAAATATATAGGTTATTGTGTGTGCCGTAGGTTCTACTTACTATTGACTCCGGTAAGAATAGAGAAGGTACTACACTAGGAAATGGAGAGTGGAGCGAACGTACATAGGTGCGCAGTAGTTGTATGCGATGTGAACCAGGTACGTTCAGTAGCAAGTGGGGAGAAGATGACGCATCAATCATAGACGAGCATCCGTACCTTGTCGTAGGTTTCTCAGCAGACTGCGCCTCGGATACACGGATAGCAAACGTACTAGAACAGGGTGAAAAACACGTAGGCAAGATGGCTGCGGTCCAAGCAGATTCGTATGTCATTGCTAGGATGAAGACAGTGATCCTGATGAATGTCATAGTACTAAAGCAGGAGCAGGCAGCAGATAACTGCGAGAGGGGAACGCGATGTTCGTTAAACATTTGGAAACAGCACAAATGACAGCAGCTCTTATAGTTATAGTATGCTCAAATACGACGAGTAATATAGTAATACGAGCGGAACTGGAATGTACCTACTTGAAACAAAAAATAAACATGATACAGTGGAAATAGAAACATAAAGGGAGGGTGACACTAACAAAGGGGTTGCCAGCCACCGTTAATAGAAATTGATGGAAGAAAATAAAAGGGGGGTGGTGGAGTAAGGTAGAACAGTTTAGCGGAGAAAGAATGAAAAGATATAGGACGAACCAAGAAGCACTTTTGTCCATATTGGCGTTTGAGAGGTATGAGGCAGACGTAGAAGAAAATATAGAAAGAAGTCAAAGACTAGCGCTAAGAAATGAGGCAAAATCGAGATAACGGTTGACCGTTTTAAGAGTGCAGTCTCGGTTCGGTATCAAACCACCCGAATTCTAAGTGGTCTGTCCTCCAAAACGGAACTGCATTACTAAATGGGTTAAGAGATACACGGGGCGTTAAGCGGACAGGCTAAAACGTTCAAGCTGCAATTTCGTGTAGGGGACCAAGATGTGTCAGAATGAACAAAGTCGTATGCCAGTAGCCGGGAGGGGGGAGAGGTAGATGCACTGATGTACCCGCCTGGAAGAGCAATATCATACGAAGTATACCTCACATAGTACGGGAGTGTTATAGGTACATGTGGAACGGGATGTGTGTTTGAAGAGATGAGAAACATGGAGTAGTTTGACACACTAGACAGCAGCGAAAAAACGATCGTTATTCTAGGTGATAGATGGTGGCCACGTGAAGCCAAACAGGAAGCAGATTAACGATGAAAAGTGTTAAGTGTACTATATGGAAACAACGCATGGAGCACCCAACTTCTGGAGATGTCTCTATAAATAGTAGGAACGGTTCTCCGTCTCGAAAGGGATGCGTGGTCAATGCCCAAATGACGAAGGCCGGCAACCAACGCGTACACTCCCCCCCCCCCCCCCCCCCCCCCCCTACACACCGACCTGCACGACCAAGGCCATGTAACACATGAGTGTAACCACCCCCCCCCCCCCCCCCCCCCCCCCCCCTACCCGCGCCTTCTACTCCCCTTATCCCTCCCCCTTTCCCAAAATCACCACATATGATTTATTCATTAGGATGGACCGTTCTTTGGACCGCTCATGTGCACGGAGGCATACGTCGACGACTCGCTCCCGGCCCTGGTGACGAACGTCAAGGAGTCCCACTCCGTTGTTCGGGACTACACGATCGCGGTTTTGATGGAGAGGCTTTCGGTCACGCAGACGGCGCTCACGCACGCCTCCGATAAATTCTACGCAAACCTCAGAGAACACGGTGAGAGCAACACGGGGCGGATGGCCGGCGGGGTGATGTATGGCTTAGGTTTGGAGGGGAAGGCAGGGTATAATTATTATTCCTCGGAACACGTCCAGTACAATCATGTTTGAAGATATTGACGTACGTCTGCTCTGCCATTGAAAGTAAATCCTCTGCTCGTTGATATAGCCGTATTGACGTCGGTATCGTTCGGGCCAACAGAGCTCCGGACGGGTGATGCTTTGACCGTCAGAGAAGCGACGCCGGCTGCGAGATGATAGGATGTCCCCATGTCGATATTTGTTTGTTTCTTGATCGTCTAGGTTGGGCTTGATCGCACGTTAAGAGCCACATGAAGCAGATGGGGGATGTTGTTGTTGGCGGTAGTCTAAATGCTGCTGCTGCTCTTCGTCCTGCTGTGTTTGATATTTTGTTGCTGTTGCGGGGATGATTTCAAGCCAGCGCCGGCTTGGCTTCCCGGTCGAGCGCCCGCCTGTAATGATCACTCCCGCCGCCGGTTGGTTTGCGAGCATTGATTCCAGGCCTTTCCTTCGGGTGCCACCCAGACCGGCAGCGTGTCCATATACAGCAGTAGAGGTGATATATGTACAGCACTTTCTGGGAAAAATGTTTTAGGCTGACAAGAGGTCCTCAACGCAAGGAACTGCACCCGGGAATAATCCTTTTTTCTGGAACATGAAGTGTTTCATTAGCACCTGCGCGGCGGTTTTGTTTATCAGGGTCAAACCAACTATTTTTTTTGTCTCAAAGGTTCAGTTCCAGGTGACTTACCAATGGATATATTTATGGGACAGTAGTAGAACTACTGATAGCATAGAATTTCCTCGGGGGGAGAATTGAAGAAACAATCGTAGCAACGCATCACACGTCCACACCAACCCACGAACAACGACCCGAAAATGCGTGGTCAGGTGCGCTGGGCTGGCACCTTATTTCATTTTCTTCATCAACCACCCGCCAGCTCTGACCGACGGGGTCTGTCGCCCTCTATCTCCCCTCCCCAACCTCTCCCCCCCCTCTTCCCTCCAATAATATATACCTAGTATATGGTTAGGTTGGCGTCGATTTGTGACGAAGCTGTAATACCCACCTCTCACTGCTTGAGGTAGACACCACACTTGTACCTCTTTTGTTTTCCTTTAGTTTTAGCCGGGTCACCACGGCTGGCGGCAAAGTTAGATCGTTTTCGTGCGGGGAAAGATATTACTCCGCACAAGGGGGATGGTCGTACCACGTAGTGTGTATATGGCGAGGCACCCACGAAACAGTTACACAGTGAACCTATTTTGCTGTCGCTGGAAGTGGCCACACCGGAAATAAAACCAATATATTGATCTCGTCACCCATCTGTAAGAAAATCCGCCTCTAACGCGGTTTTTGGTAGGATGCAGCCCACCCTTCGTGTGACACGCCCAACACCTCACGGCGCTTCGCGCTGTCTGCCTGGTCGGTGAAAAGCCGACGTGCTCCGTCCCGGCGTTGTAGGGATGCGAGTGTCTATGGCCATACAACTACGGCCATGCATGATAATGAGTACGCCCGCCCCCCCCGCCCCCCCCTCCCTTCCCGCCCGCACAAATAATGACATGTATATCACGCGCGCATCTTACATAAAACAGGCCTTGGGGACTATTCGACCGTGTACGACACCTTCCTCCAGCAGTCGTACGCCTTCATGCTTGAGTGGGTCTTCGGGACGGGGGAGGAGGGCGGCCAGGCTCTCCCGCCCTTCAAGGACTTCGTCAACGTCAACAATCGCGAAATCAGCGTGTGAGAATATGTTTGCTATTGCAGCTATCACCGATCTGAATTTTTTGGTTGGGTTGTTAAATTCGCGCATCTGGCGGCTGCCGCTGTCGTGACCGAAACTCGAAGCAGAAGATATCCTCACATGAACCTAAAGTCATCGATATATAGCCAGTACTCCAAGTAACCTATCCAGGTTTGATTACGGGTATACACGAATTCTAATGGTTTTCCGCAGTTTATATTTTCGTGTTTGCTGATGTTGTTTGAGGTTACTGTTTAGCGCTGGTGTATATGCTGCTGTTGCTCTTGCTGTAGATGTACGCACCCGCGGTTTTGGTTGGGCTCAGCTTTCAACAGCAGGTGATGCACAGGGAGACAAAGAGAGTCACATTTTCAGAGAGTCCGGGGAAGGGGCAAACGAGATATTGAGACATATAAAAATGGTCATCACGTGAACGTTCGCGATCGTATGTACGAGGTGATCAAACAAGAACCCCTACAAATATTATGTCGTGAAAATGGAGGAAAGCAGACATAACATGGTGAGAGGGGACTAGGAAGAGTGAGAGAGGGATATACAACGTGTCTTCTGTACATCGAAGAACACGGGGAGTTGGCGTATGGCTGGAGCACGTACGCCGAGACTGAGCACCCGCACGAGCGCCTTTTGTGCTGCTAGTATCTAAGCAGACATGAGTCAGGTACCTTCCCTTCCGCCCGGACAACATGTCCCCTATGGGTGTCGATATTGCACTTCCCTAGAGACTAAGGATTTGGCTGTAGAACGAAAGTCTGTCTTCGATCGCTCCCGGCTTCACAAACCACCTTTCGTGTATACCGTTCAAGCTCCCTCTCCCTCAACGCCCTGGCGTGATCCATTTTCCGACTCCGACGTCCCCCTCCTCAACGTCTTCTCGCCCTTTGATCGGTACATCAACCAAATAACGAATTTCAATCGAGCAACTTCGTCAACAGAAAAATCCATCCATGTCCGTATACCTCCCTTTTCTCTCCTCTCTCCTCCCCTTCTCTCCCCTCCTCCTCTTTCTACTCCTTTTTCTCGGCTTTGACGGATGCTATGGACTCGTTCGTACTGCATGAACGAGCCAGTCTATTGACGCTGAAGATCGATACCCTGCCGGACTGGTCGGCTCCCGGCCCTACCCAAGAACAGAAGGACTCGGTTGAGGTCCTCCTCGATTCCATCCGCGCTTCAAAGATGTGGCCCAAGTACTTGGAGATGCTGGAGGAGAACAACGTACGTGCAAGACTATTTTGATGTACCACGGTAGTGAAACACATATGACACTGAACTGCTATACGTGTTGGTCATATGTTTAGGGCAAGATGCAGTGACAGAGGCGTGTGCTTCATCGCGAACGAGCAGTGGCGTTTGTGCGGTGCGTACTCGCACCAGCCAGACGCGGTGCGCGGTGAACATGCTGTATTGTATAGTGTGCCCAGCAGATATTGCACAACAGACCCGGCTGATAACAGCAGTCGTACAGCAGACTCGATGATTCTTCCTGGCCTCTGGGTATTCGAAGTTTGCTGCAGAGCTTGACTTGCTGATAGTGTCTCCACAGTAGGTGTGATCCCGCCCATTTACCCACAGCATGCCTTCATGCGACGGGTTGGTCTTACTCCTCGACACAGACGACATGCTTTCGTGGTCACAAGCAAATGCCAATAAACAGTGGAACGTAACAGCAGCATATTATGTACCATTCTGTCCGCTGAAGTCCCCTCGCCATTTAGTACGGGGGGCCGTAGTTAATAGGACCTACCGAAAACTCAGAAACCTATATATTACCCATTTTTACTAATAATATTTGGTCCCATTTACTGTGGTCCCCCGTAATAGTAGCTTTATTTAACCCAGTCATGTTTACACCTACTATTGCTGGGGACCCTGGCTGAGGGAGGTTTCACTAAAGTACGGCCTGAACAAGCGCTATGGGAAGGCCCGCCGTGCCGAAGCCCGGCGAAACTGGCAGCCATTTCTCACTAGCACACGTACCGGCACAATCGCGGGTTTCCGTCGTGCCAAGCAACCTCACTGGCGATATAGCGAGAAGCGGCAATATTCAATGTGCGACATTGGAAGCCCCTCACTGTACTGTACCAGGTCTAACACAACTATCGAGTACCATACGTATACATGGGCTTCGATGTACGTGCTTAGAATGTACCACTGTAAGCCATCCTAGGTCTCACGGGGGGTTCGATTCGACGTCGAAGGCCTTATGTGCGGCCGAGAGAGAATGGCTCTCTAATATCGCATTTTTTACGTGGCAGACGAATATGTTCCATATATGGCGTCCCTGGTGGCTTGGTACCTGGTCCGCGTGCCTGTCAAGATCAATTTCGTGGGTTCAAGTCTCACCGAGTGCATGCTCATAGGGACTTTTTCTTGCATAAAAAAATGATACATAAGCGGAAAGCGCAAAAGCGTGAGTTGGCTACATTCGATGAAAATCGACGAGCAGTGGGAATGTTGAACCCTATGCGCGATAAAAACTAAAGGCACGTACCGGGGGGAGAAGGGACGACACCCGTGACCACGGCTTGTCCAGAATATCGTTGAGGGTAAAACTTCCTACGAGTGGGCTGGAAAGTAAAAGTGATGAAGAAAACAATATATATATACCTGGTATATATACGCTTTGGTTGATCTCGTCGGTCGACTAATCGTTCGATGTCGTACATGCAATCAAGGTATATTGGTCTGACGAACGATTGATAGCGTTCGTGTGATATGTTTCGTTTTACTGGAACATTCCAACCTGGCAAGATTATTCCTCCATCCGATCTTGAATCTTGGTACTTGGGGAAAGCAGATCGAAGCCGCCGTTGATTATAGCTGTATGTCCGTTTAACTTCACATACGATGTATGTGAGAGAGATTTCTTCACTCCCCCGTTACCAAAAAAAAGAACAGAGAAGAAAATATCCAACCTGAGTCTGGTGTGATTTTTCAGCAGTGGTAGCAGTAGTCTGTTGACGGGCTGCAGCAGTGTACGAGTACTCGTAAATTTGACGATTTACATTCCTACGGCAACACAGGCTTCAATGAAAAATAGAATCCCGACGCCCGACTGTCCATTTTCGGGACCTAGACAAGGAGGGGGTATACTAAAACGAAGTGAAATACGATCATGGATAAAATCGTTTTCGGAAATTCGTCCAGAAATCCCAGCGTACTGGGTTGTACTTCATTATTGAAACTGGGAGAATACTACGTTAAATGCATCTCTGGCTATTTTTTTACCGATTTCATCACACCGTGTCGCATGCCTCTCATACTTCGGTGCCGACCGCAGGTGCCCATCCTGTCTCCTGAGCGGTCTTTCATGTTCAACACCGGCTTTCAGTCTTCTTCCGCGCTCGCGAAGAACATGGAATATGCCGTCGGCGTCCTCAGCGCCTTCCCGGACTTCGCAGATGAGCTACGGACGGAGCTCGACGGACAGGCAAGCATTTTCACGATTGGTCCGGCTCGTTGTGTGATTTGGATTATTATTGATGACTTTCAATGATTCCAGATGATTTCGGTTCGAGCTAATGATCTGGATGATATATGTCAGGTTTGTTTGCTGTATCAGATGTGTTTGTTTCTTGATTTTGAAGTTTGCACAACTTTTGTGGCACGCCATGCCATCAATCTTGTACGATACATCAACTCCTGTACGAGTACAACTACATACCTGGTACAGCAGTTACAGCAGTTGTGCGTAAATATACCTGGTTTGTATATGTGGTACATCCGTTACTTGTATGGCTTGCAAGCCTGCATCAGTCCCCACGCCTCCCAAACACGGTCCCGGCTTGGAGATCTTAAACCTCTCCTCTCCCTGAACTCCCACAGTGCATATGGGAAACTGCCCGTCCTGGGCCTAAAACAACAAGTCCCACCACCCTTACCACCGCACCCATCTCCACGCCTAGAAGCAACACCACGCTAATTATTACAGCATGAACACTGTGCCGACCACAACCACCCCCGCTATACAACGTTGCCGTGCACTAGGAGCTAACCATTCAGTCGGTTGCCGACGTGGGTAAGTTCCCCCTGCTGGACAGCCTGCACTGGGAGATCCTCCGCATGTTCCCGGCCCCTCCTTTCTTCTTCAAGGTAAGGGCTCTTCATACAACGGAGTACCTCCCACATACCTGGTACTATATCACAAGGGGTCTTTGCCGGCGGCTCGTGTGATGCCCAAAATATTTCGACATACAAGCTATTATATCACGAGGGGTCTTTGCCAGCGGCTCGTTTGAGGCCCAAACTATTTAGAAGCAGCGTTGTGGCGCAGGATGGAGGTCAGGCCGGATGCCCAATGGTGGGAACTCTACCCGCTGGCCACGCAGAATGCGAGGGGTGGGGTTTTTTCGGACTACTGCAGAAGTAGTACCGATACGCATCGTATACGGTCTTCGGCAAAGTACCCACCACACATGCCAGGTAGCAAGAGGGACTGATGTTGCAGCTCATACAGTAGTGTCCCACTGATGTATACACATACAGCACGCAACAACGCGTTTACCCCCCGGTATTGACAGAATGCCCATCGCGGTGAACCTCCGTGAGTGATTTTGCGTGCGTTTTAGGCCTGCGCATGGCGCTGCACGAGCTTACGCTTGCTCCTGCTCTCAAATACCTTGTACGTTGTGAACGGTACCAGGCTGAGTGGCCCTACCGGCGTTCCTACTGCTAAATCTTATCTGGTACTGGTACGTGACATCCGACATGCAGTTTTAAGTCGGTCGTTGACGCCGAGTAGACAACAACTATAAATCTGACGGAAGTATCTCGAATACAGGTTTGACATATTCGCTAGGTACGGTAATTTTTCGTGACAGGTGGGTCTAGGTTGGCATTTTGTCAGTTTTCCTCGAAGCCCTCGCGATGATTGGCGTCTTGTCTGCCTCGTAGGCTTGTGTGACGACATAACGTACGCTTGCATCTGCAAGCAGCATGTCTGCAGCAATATTCATAGTCAAAACACGGCATACATACAGCAGTGTATACATCATATATACATGCATACACACATACATGATTGCATACATTCATACATCGCGTAGCTGCACGAATGAATACATCCCAACCTGAACGCGCATGCGTGCTTTCATGCGTACATACTACTTATTGTCGTGTTCACTGTCTCAAAGAGAAGCCTCAACCATTGTCCCGTTTGCCCAGTCGCTCTTAGTCTATCTTTGAAATGCTGACTTCACCGCTGCCTCGTTTTGGCTTTGCGGAACAACCACAGACGGCTAAAAAGGACCTCCTCATCCCCACCAGCTCCGGTCCACAGTATCAGGTGCGCGCCAGCCATGTTTGTATCCGGCAAAGATGGAATCGGGTACGGGCCGCGTGGGTTGGGTTTGGAGGAAGTAGGGACGTTGATGCGGTGAAAGTGAAATGTGGTTAGATGGCAGGATGTGTGAAAGCGTACTACCAAAAGCCGCCGGTTGCGCGTCTGCTGCATTGGCTCGATCACCATGCACACCGAACGCATACCTCATCCGGTCTGTTCGTTTGATCGTTCTGTTGGAGATCTCGTTCATTTTGCGTTGGCTTGTTCCAGGGTGTTGGTGATGCTTGTTTAAGCAATGATGCTGGTCGGTCAATGATAGGCCGGTCGTTCGGCCTGCCCATGCGTTCACATTGATTAAATGGTTTGTTCGGTATGTTCCGTTCTTCGGGCCGGTGGGGTTCCATTTTTTTACCCCGACGACATTTCAGGTGAGAGAGGGGGACATGCTCTACTGCCACCAGCCTCTGATTCAGATCGACGAGATCAAGTTCGGGACCGACGCCAAGGTGTTCAACCCCAAGCGCTTCGTCGGAAACCCCGACCTCAAGAAAGATGTGAGCGTCGAACATTTATGGTGTCCGTTTGTTTCTTTGGCGTCGCCAGTGTCGCTACGGCTGCCGTGATCGTGGTCGTGGTCGTGGTCAATAGAGACGGAAGTCACATATATTGAAATTCCTTCCATCAGCCCACCCACCCACCCAAGTACCCAATAACAGACCAAGTAACCCACGCACCCTCCCATATTCCAATGACCGTGTATCTACTCGACAAACCACAAACCCACAAACCACAAACCCACCAACTAACATATACTCTGACGCAATAAACGGCCTCCAACCTACCCAGCATTGCACTTGACATGGAACCCGTCGATCCCCCCTACCAAACAATATAAAGCCACGCATCCATCCGGCTATGCACCCACCCATTTACCCGCCAAAAGTATTCAACCACTCATCAATATTCTCTCCCCCAGGCGTGTTCCGTTCCGGCGTTGTGAGGATCCGATGATCTGCGGTCTAAATACCACAGCCATGCATGAATTGAAACCTACACACCCCCGCACCCCCATCAGATTAGCCTCTTCTTACCCCCAGCTGCGCATCCCGCCCTGCCTGTCAACCCTCCGGTACCGCTTCGCCTACTGATGAACTCGTCCAAGGTCTTCGCCTATGCGTTCCCCGACCCTGCTAACGTGCAACGCGTGGAGGGCATGCCGTGGGGTTGCGTCGCCCACACCATCGGCGTCCTGGACGGCATCATCAAGGTCTTCTACGGCCGGTGAGAACAGGAACACGATGGGACAGGGGGAGTAGAGGGGTGGATGGACTAAATGCAGTGCATTGAGAGGGGAGTGAGCGCGTAAACCGGACGGTGGGGGGACAAGTGAGACGATTGGAGAGGGTCGGAGGCAGAGAGAGGGTGAGAGCAGACGATGAATATTGTTTCAGGTTGTGTTGCGGTTCATAACTATTCGGGGGTAGATAAATTTGTTGCGCTTTGCAACGATTCGGTGGCAAACTCTTTGATTTCACAGCTGGCAACAACATACCTTGATGGGACAGGAGAGACCGGTATCGATGTGCTGGGAAGTTTGGCGAGGATGGGTCGGAATATCGGGCCGGCAATAATGGGAGTATAAACGAAAGAGGAAAGGTGTGTTTGTTGCCCAATATATTCGAAATGGAGGAGACTGGAGGGATGCACACATCGAGTGTTTGGGCACGGGAGGAGGCTAAAACAGGGATGCCTAAAATCTGTTGGTTTTGTTAGAGAGACTGGGGGCATCGGTATAGGCGGCCGGTACCGTTGGCAGTCGTGTAAAGCATATTACCCTCGGGTTGGTGGAGAAGAGTAAAGGGTGTGATACGCTAGCGGAACGGTTGGATTCCTCCAGACTCATCCTGAAGCTGTTCGTCCCAAACAAACTCGAGGCAGAGGGATACTAAACAGGATGACCCCCCCCCCGCGAGGTCCTCCCAATCTACTCTCTTGGTACCATCTCCCTGCTCCTTCCCCCCCCCCCAATATCTTCTCTCTAACATATTTCACTCCCCCCTTCTCACACCCACGCTGTCCCAAACTAACTTGAGGCAGAGGGATACTGAACACGACGACCCCCCCCCCCCCCCCCCCCCCCCCCCCCCCCCCCCCCCCCCCGTGAGGCCTCCTCCCAATCTACATTCTTCACGCCATCTTCCCGCTCCCTTCTCCCCCTACATCCTCTCTCCAAAATATGTCTGTCCCCTCTTTTCACACCCTCGGAACCTCTTATGCCATTGTTCCTTGTCTGTCTGCCCATTTCCGGCTCAATCGTCGCGTTGCTATCGATTCTTGTGGCCAACAGCTGGGTGCAAGAAGCCACGTGGGAGATGACCGAACCTGCGGTAATCAACCCTGACCTGTTCCTCGGCACTGTCGGCCCCACGGGTATGGCCTTCGCCACGGTTACGCCTCGCTAATGGTAAAGAAAACGGACGCAGAGACCATGCTCTTTTTACGCGATCTAAGTACCCGTCGCTGTACTGTGTGCGGTGATTATCCGGCGTGTTAGAGAGGGCCACGCGCAGTACAGCCATATCCTGCGACAAACAATTCGAGAAAGTTTTGGATGTGAGGGCGGGGTGGTAAGGGACACCGAGGGAGGATCAAGTGTATAGAGGGCTTTATATTTCTATAAACAGAGTGAGTGAGTGGAAGAGAGGCTTGTCACATTTTCAATGAAATACCGCACGAGGAAATCGACAGAGGGATATGAGGCAAAGAAGGAAGGCCCCCCTCGGTGCAAAACTAGTCGTCTTGCTTTTAGTCTTGTTAACGGTCGCGATTACTAATCCCGCGTCCGGGAGGCTACTCCATATTTTGTCACGTATCAAGGCATAGGTCGGTCTTCCTCCCTTATCAAGAAATCGATGAGTTTCTCGATTGTGGGTGATATGGCGGGGGAAGCATCGCGGCGATACGCAATTGGTCAAGCGGATTTCCCCTTCGAGAAGGGAAAGAGGGCCAGGATAAAATGGTCGGTGGAGGTAGGTTCATTGGTGGGGGGGCGTGTACTCGATATAAGAGAGATGTGCTTGATCTCATGCACGGCCGTAGTCGTATGACCATAGGGGGGGGGGGGGGGGTAAGGACGGTGCACGTGTCGATTTCCCTAGAGAGTAAAGTATACAAGCAATCACAACGGTTAGCGGAGGAAGCTATCACGTAACATCACGTCAACGTACATATAATTCCGCAGCGAGAGGAGATATCAAATCAGATACGGCAAAAAAACGTCTGAACGACGTGTACTAGGTTATAGTTATATATATATATATATTGTACCGTTGATGTGTTATGAGGAATTTGGGCGCCCAGAGTCTACGTTGTGCTGGACCTAGGGTCCACTGGGTTTTCACTCGTAAAACGCGTATCACACAGGAGGAAAGACGACCGGTGACTCACCCCGAGAAGGGCGCATCACACGAGGTACTAGTTAAGTTTAGCGACGTAGTTGGTTCGGCTTCGTTTTGTAGTGAGCTGAGGTATAAGGATACAAGTCGCAATTCAGATTGAAACACATGCAGTTTGGTGTGTTGAGTTGGTTCCTTATGTACCGGAGTACCGTCTCAACATATGCACAACTGCAAATCGCAGCATGATCACATTCAATTGGTTACCACAGATCGTGTACGATGCCCGGGAAATAAATACCTGATACTAAGGTTCAGTACGACGATAGCAATATGTACCCAAACTTGGTATCGGAGGCCTTCCTTCCCTGCTTCGAAAAGATCGTATATACATACACAAAAGCCGTAGCACGCGCGCGATCGCACTGCGCACGGCTTGAAAAAATGAGGTTCGGCGAAATATCTCGACCTTAGATTTGATTGCTTCCAAGGTTGATCCAACATAGAGTAAAAACCATAGATGGGCAGTTCGGATGACAAGGCTTCCAGGATTTGGCGACGGAGGAAAGATGGCAGACGAGTGCATATAGTCGGCTTCAGCGTTATTCGCACTAGCCAACTACTGTCGTGGCGACCCGGGGGGCTTAAGGTGGGAGGCCATGAATTCTTCGATACGGAGATTCAGTGACGTTGACGGTATCACGGCTGGGTTTCAAAAAAATAATAAGATTGTCGGGTCATAAGTTCTTTCTGGTTTTCGGATTTTCAACCCATTTTCGGTTCTATGGAAGCCGTAGATCTTTGGCTTGCGGAGAGGATTCGAAGTCATTACGGCATCGCGACGCCTTTGAGATGACCATGCGATGTATGCGTTGCCCTGTACGGAACAAGGGAGGTCTTGAGTAAACTCCGCAACATGACGGAGAATATTCCTTGCAGGTAGTGTGGTTCAGCTGGAACTCTAGGTGAGTGCGGGCTGTGCACGAAACGCTGCCTGCGTAGTGTCGTTTCTCTTGATTGCAGAAACGCGTGACTCTTTGTCCTCAATACGGACGGGAGGTGTGTGGTTCTGTCGGCATTTCAAGCATGCCGCGTTTATCCCCGGATTGCCGCACACGGAGGCGTTCGGTTTTTCGCGAATAAGTCGTGACGAACGTGTGGTGGGTTCATCCATTTTTATTGTTTAGGGCACATTGGTGTTGCTGGTTACTTAGATTTGTGGCATTGTGACCCACGACAAAAACCTAGCCGGGGGATAGCTGTGGCTATTCGATTTGACGTCTGTTTCACCAGCACACACCCGCTTATTGGGTTTCCCCTCACCGGAGTTCCTACCGTCTCCAAACAGATATACTCGTGGGAGATATATGCTGAAATCGAAATCGAGAGATTCTGAATTGATATTTCCGTTGCACCGTGACAGTTATTTACGGCGCAATTAGATATTTGATAACTTAGCAGATAACCTCCTGCTGAAAATATATTCATCGCGTCTCGCAGCGAGTAAGAGAGCTGCGCGTGGTGCTGCGGTGAGTGCATCTGGTTCACCGAGGGTTTGGTTATATTCTGTCGTGGGGGGACTGTTGTTCTGGGGTTTCCCCCGCAGGCATGTCCGGGTGAGTGGGTGCTCTGCTGTTGATGATTGCAATGATACGGCTTATGTATTCCACTCGATGATATCACTGGTTCCACACGGGCCTAAGCGACAAACGGTGCAGCCATCATGTCTCAACTTACATAGGTGAAGGTCATTCTAAATTGTCGTTTTCGGCACAACTCCTTGTGATGATCTTACACGACATAGCGGCAGGCCCCCCCGTCCAAAGCGATACATCATCCCACCAAATACATACGCCCAAACATTCGTGCTTCGATCTCGTCGTGTGAATGCAACCAGCGCGACTAACGACTGGGGCGGCAGGACAAGTTGGCAATGTAAGATCCTGAAGTAGCTGCTCGCGATGGGATATAGAGTACGAAGGATCGGGACACGTAAGGGTAAGCTGGCTGTGGAGCACAGCTTCGGAATCGTTTTCGTTTGTACCTTGACGAGGTCGACGCGGTTGGGGGGGAACATGGCGGGCCTGGCACACCCAGAGTTTTGTATTCTTGACACAGCAGCGTTGCGAAACCTGTACCGGGTGATGCGACGGTGTAGGTGCTTTTCGGTGCGGTTGTGAGGTTCTGAAGCAGCGGGGTAATATTCCAACAGGTAGCCCGTACTTTCGCTTCGCGGTTTCGGCGAGCGGGTCGGGGTGGCAGGTGCGAGGGCATTGAGGTGTGCTCGCAGTAGGAAGTGAGGAGCGGAGTCAGCGCGCAACAAATGTTTGGGCAAACAAGGTGGATACTGGGTTTTTTGTCGGCTCGGGCGGTTTGGTACCTGGTGTCATGTGCAACAAGACGCGCATTTCCTGTATTGCGCCTTTTGAAGCGTCACGTACACGAACGCCTTCTTGAAACAGCCCCGTAGAGTGAAGCCTGGGCTTCTAGTGTATCGTATCAAGCTGGAGACCCTTTCGTACAATGCTCTGCTACGCTTTGTCGACGACGCCCCGCAGACACTTGAGAAAATGCCCCAGACCACCCCGAGGGCTTTCGTTCCCGGTCACGATGGAGCAAGTTTCATCACGAAGGGCCTTGACATCCCTTTTGCTCAAAAAAGGACGTGAATCTCGAAGAAGGTATTTCCCGTACCAATTTCTAAACGTGTGTTTTGTCTGTTTACCAGAGCACGAGAAGTTAACTGAGACGATGTCCAGACGTGTCACCGCCCCGCCGCGATGGGCGACGGCAACCGGCTCAAGCACACACACGAATATATGTCAGCTCTAATATCTCTCAAGAACCTTATACATTTTTCTTCGGGATTGACTCGAACACGGTGATGGGTCTGCCGTGACCCACTCGCTTTCGTCCCTTAAAACTCGAGAATTATCGATACTGAAATTTCGCATTCAGCTTCAATCAAATCAGGTAAGGGTTCAAACAGTTGACGACTTTTAACCCTATCTACGGAATTGCTAGACTGCGTGCTCACCGCGGAAAAAATGACCACATCAGTTTGCTTCGGCCTCCCTTATGGAAGGTGCGAAGAAACTGCCATGCGCCAGGACATACTTGCGGCACAGTTTCGTGGCATGCCTTGTACGGCAGAGCTGGGCACTGGTACATTGTCAATAGGAGGAGTAATCTGCAGAATGGGCCTACCAGAGAAGACGGCCTGTAAATTTGATACTACGTACTTGCCGGAAACGAGATATATTTGTCGTTCCGCACCGCATTTAGCTGTGTTTCGGGAGAGGAGTGTGTGTGTGTTTTCTTAACATAAAACCGTTCTTTCTACCCGTCGACATCCAGCAAAGCCAGTGCCCGTGCCCATTCCTTAATCTTAGGAGAGATACAAGTTCTGTGGTCACGAAGCTACACCACATCAAAAATACTACCTTGCCACGTATGCAGTAAGCACAGTAGGCAATGAAATGCCATGTCATTATACTGGATACGACAGGCACGGCATACACATTCCATGATATGGAGGAACAAAAAATAGAAAAAAAACTAAGCCAAGGACGAAAATTTTCTGAACAGAAAAAGAAACAAGAAAAACATAAGAAGCAAACTGTCGTGCCCCCCCCGCAGGGGATGTGGCAGGCACGCAAATAGAACGACCTGCAAAAAAAAATAGAAAAAGAAGAAAAACACCAATATTCGTCGTAGACAGTGTAAGACTAATAACCAAGGGAAAATAACAGACAACCCAAAGAATAAAGCATTTTCCAGGTAGCGGCAGCAGTTGGTGGTATGAGTAACATAACCAGGTTCTCCCTGCTAGTTCGCCGGGTACCTTGCTACCGTGACTGCCGCCTTCGTCCTGCTTCGTTAGCTATGCCCGGCCCCTCGGCGTCAGACAATACAAAATAAGCAAAGCAGGTTCGTCATCTACCCACGCAACACGACTTCTTCAATAAAACTTACCAATCGAAGAAAGGAAGAGAAATAAATGAAATTACAATCACAGAAGATCTGCGCAAAAAATACGAAAACGAAAAAAAACGAAAGAAACACAAAGGAAGACCACGTTCGAACCAGCTGCACCACTTGGTGGCAAGTATAGGCATGTTTTACTTGCTAGTCTGCCCGGTGCCTTGCTACCCTGCCTGCCCTCTCCTTCCTACTTTCGTCCACTGCAGTGTCCCTTCTACTCCTGCTCCCCTCCTCTTTGCATTCCCTTGGTCGGGTTTTCCAAGAGGGGGAAAAAGAGAGAGAGAGAGAGAGAGAGAGAGAGAGAGAGAGAGAGAGAGAGAGAGAGAGAGAGAGAGAGAGAGAGAGAGAGAGAGAGAGAGAGAGAGAGAGAGAGAGAGAGAGAGAGAGAGAGAGAGAGAGAGAGAGAGAGAGAGAGAGAGAGAGAGAGAGAGAGAGAGAGAGAGAGAGAGAGAGAGAGAGAGAGAGAGAGAGAGCCAGGGGTCGGCGCAAGAGGGACGAAATACCAATCGACTGTAGATGGATTTACGATGCGCGTGCGCAAATAAGCGTAACACGAAGTTTTCCACTTCGTCCCCACACTTTCTATGCATATTCGCTTCATTTTCGTCAGCTCTGTTTAAGTCGATGACTGAAACGTCGTGACAAATAGGTGGTTAGTACAAATATATAAAAGGGGGGTGTGAGTTTGACGCCTTAAGACTGACCCCCCGACTAGAACCCTAACTCGAACAGTAACAGGTTTACCGTGGAACAACTGTTGGGCACTGTGTTTGTTAACCTCTGGGTGGGTTCAACCGGCTCGTACGCTGTGGCTTGGAAGTGATTTTTTTTAATGGTGATGGAGCTGCATGGAGATATATATATATGGTTCCGCTTAGCCAGATTTCATACGTGCAGATGATCAATCACCCCAACGATTGTCTACATACAGTACATGCGCTGCGCATGGATACCGGAGGTGGGGCATGGGTAGTTGAAAACGACGGGAAAACACCTGGAACGTAACGTACACGCACACGCCTTGTAGGTACAATCATGCGTGGAGAACAGCTGCATGAAAATGAACCTAAAAAAAGACCTACAACAGAAAATAAGAAACTGGCGTTGAACGGGCCACCATTGAGCACTAGCCTGCAGGAGTAGTATGCAGTCTCCAGTGCGAAAGACCACGTCGAAAAATATATGATGTATTACCTAGACTTGTCCTTCGTTGATTAAAATGATATTTTACGGAACCTCAACAGGAGGAACTTGCTTCGTTTTATTTAGCCTTGAGAATGCAAAAAACATGCCCTCCCGTGTCTTTGAAGGCAAATTAATGGGCACTTCTGCCGCGGTAGGGGTGTACCGTGTGGTGGCTCGATCTTCGGCGACCGGTTAAGTCCTCTCGAGGGAGAATACTGCTACCGGTTAAATAGTACGAGAATTCCGCTATACTGATTGGTTTGTTATAGATTAATGGCGCGTAGAAGGGTCGGTGGCGCTGCCCGAACAAACTTCTTCAGAGTCACGTTTCCGGTGAGGCAGCATGAGGAGTTCGAAAGGGATTAAGGCGCCGCCCCCGTACACCGTTCACCATTGCTCCGGGCAAGATTTTTGATTCGGCCAAAACGTGCTACCGCCGCCCCTTGTGCTGCATAACCTTTGAATAAGCCTTCCAAGGCCGTCAAACGAGCCTCAGGCAGGCATGCCTTCAATAATGAAAAAAGGTGTGCCCGGTTACGACGGACAGTTAAACTGCGTTCACCCCACGCACACACGGGCAAACCACAAGCGCCTCTGAGGAGGCACTCAGGGGGCCTGTCCCGGTGGGGCGGGTATCGCGCATTGGGGGCCTGTATATTTGCGCTTCTTGTGATGATTGTACCAAACGTCATGGAACCACAGCTGTTGTCATACAGCATTCTTCAGAGCCGATTCACAGGCATAGCCAGTGGAAGGAGAGGATATTGGTACATGCAGTACATTTCCTAGAAGTCCTCCTCACGTCGCCTAGCGTGCGAGAGCGCGAGTTGGCAACACAGTTGGACCAGACTTGACGATCACTGCGCATGTTGCACTCTCTGCACGATTAAAATTCAGGCATCGGAGTAAAAAACGTGTGACGATGACCTGTGCAGAGAACAGCTGGCTGTACTTGGGACGAGCGGAGCTGGCGAGAGGACGACGCCATGAATATACCCAGAACACCGAAAGAAACACAGATCAACTTCTGAACGCACGAAATCGGAGAAGGTGTAGCTGGGGTGTAGCAGTGGTGAGTATGCCCTCCCCGCCGTTAAGCCTTCTCAGCATCTGCTACATACGTTGCATGATATTTTGTGGAGTCAAGAACCCTTTATCTGAAGATCACCCGGCAAGCTAAACGATAGCGGCAAACCATCTACCGCATCCACCGTCGATACCGTACGTGTACTGAAGTCTCTGACGCATCGCTCTATATCTTGTCTACATCTGACGCTGAAAAGCGCACTACAGCAAAAACAACGTGGGCCATGTGGTGCTGCGTCGTAACCTATTCATAATGGACCGACGATTCAGACTGCGAACATACAGCAGCGTTCGATATAGGAATCGTTGAACGCGCGACCCAGATATCCTTATCAAATGGTAAGACATACGAGGTTCCCTTCGGGATGTGGGCAACGTGAAATCCCGGAGGCGTCGCAAGGCGGAAAGGGAGTCACAGGTAACACCCGTGTAGCTGTTCTTGGCGGAAACGGGAGCCATGGGTTAGCGTGTTGCTCGAAAGAAAGAGTAATAAGTAGTAAAAACTAGTCGGCAGGAACAAAGTACTACTCTTTCTGTGGTGGATACTACACTACTACATGCACGCGGTAGCATGAGTTGACTACTATATATACCGTCACAATACACCATTACCACTGCTACGCAGATGCAGAACAGGTAAAAGCAGCACACAACCAACAACATACTGCCTGGTACACTGCTACTACAGTACTACTACTACGACTACAAACGATACTACTAAGCACTACTGCTGACCAAACGCTCATGCAATATACAGACAACCTCAAACAGAGAGATCGAATAACCACGCGGTACCATGGATTGGGGCATGACTACTACCAGTATATGTAATACTGTTACCATTATATACACGACACTACCAGTAATAATACGTTGATTCAGTACAGGTCGAAGCAGCATGAATAAATACTGTATTACACAGTATATTTTTTCCTACTACGAGTATTCCGGGGAACCATATTACGGGGGTCCATAGGTAACAGGACCTATGGCGTACATAAAAACCTATATGTTTGCCTATTTTTACTAACAAAATTTGGTCCCGTTAACTATGGACCTCTGTAATAGTAAATAGGACCAGATATTGTCGGTAAAAATAGGTAAATACAAGGCTTTCCTTCGGAGTGGGTATTCCGTCGTCTCGTGTACGTACAACTGCAATTAATTGGCGACATAGCCCAAAGTCAACCAAACTAAATGTATTTGTGTAAGAAACGGTGAAGGATGTAATAATCGCGTTTATTTATGAATGTAATGTGAAACGTAAGATCGGGTGACGCAAGAGTAAGAATGACATTCGTCTAATAAAAATAAGAATAACATCTTTCATCAGTGTGGGGAGAGAGTGGAGTAGTGCTTGGCATGTAGATGATATACAACATACAGGCTGTTGTTTAAAGGAAGGTTTGGGACAGGAGAGAAAGCAGCAATACGGGCAACGACAACGGTTATGGAAATGTTGTATAGTTGCTGGGCGGCCGCGATTTCGATGTAGCCAGCATAGGAGTTTGGATGAGACATGATATGTAAATAGTCTTCCAGGATGCTGTAGTAACGAGGCGGGAGGCCCAGAATGTGGATCTGTTCGCTGTTGAACCCGTTGGATATGTGTGGGAAGAAATAATCGTGATTTTGGGAAATGTGGGAAACAATTTGTTTCCTTTCGTTCGTCCTGGATGGCGACAATCTGCTTGGCGTACTGCTTCGGAATTCCGCGAAGCCCTGGAGCAGGCGAAATGGAAGGGAGTCTTTTTGCGCTTGATGATGATGTCTCCGTCTTTGATGGTGGAGTCCGTCAGGCGGCAGTTGTAGCACTTGCCACGGACCTGGTCGAAGTAAACATATAGGGTGCGCGGGGCGGGAGTGGCGTGCAGGGAATGGCGGGGGAGGGGGGGGGGGGGTGGGGGTGGGGCAGAGTTCATTATTTGTACTACTCTACAGCGGCACAAGAACAGTACGTAATCGCTTGCTATACGACGGCAGCAGCAGCAGCAGCAGAAGCAGCAAGTACGTCATTTCCTTGACGATACAGAAATATGTACACACACAAGTGTAGTACAGTACACACACAAATCACGTGCTGCATGATGTACGGCAACAACGCAGCAGCGCCACAAGAAAAATCATTGACGATACAGAAATATGTACACACGCACAAGTTAAGTGTAATAGACACACAAATCATGTCCAGCATGATGTACGGCAACAACGCAGCAGCGCCACAAAACGACCAGGAAACACAATTATCCGAGTACATACAAACATTCAGTGAATATTGCGGCAGCACTAAAAGCAGAGCAGCAGCAGCAGCAGCAGCAGAAAGCAGCAACGGATCGCCACAGCGTTGGCAGCAGCAGCATAGCAACGATATGAAAAGAAGGGAGAGAAAAAGTATGTACCCCGAGGCCGTCCGAACAGTATTTTTGGTACCTCACTATAGACCCACCTCCGCATGCTGCACGGCAACAACGCAGCAGCAGCAGCAGCATAGCAACAATACGAAATACGAGAAAAAGTAGTACGTACGCAAAATGCAGGAGCAAAAACGACCAAAATATTTTTTTTACGTATAAAAAAAAACACTGGGGTACAAAAACGGCCAATAAAAACAATAATCCGCGTTGGCAGCAGCAGCATAGCAACGATATGAAAATAAGGAAGAAAAAAAGTATGTACCCTGCAATGCCGCAATCGCAAAACCTACGGAATTTCATTGAAGATACCGAAATATGTACATACACAAGTGCTGCAGCATGATGTACGGCAACAACGCAGCAGCACCACAGCAGCAGCATAGCAACGATATATATGAAAATAACCAAGCCAAAAACGAGAAATTGCAGTACGTACGCAAAATGCAGGAGCAAAACGACAAAAATATTTTTTTCACGTATCAAAAGGAACCATTTTGGGTACAAAAACGACCAAGAAAAAACAGTAATCCGAGTATATACGATACGTACGCAAAATGCAGGAGCAAAACGACAAAAATATTTTTTCACGTATCAAAAGGAACCATTTTGGGTACAAAAACGACCAAGAAAAACAGTAATCCGAGTATATACGATACGTACGCAAAATGCAGGAGCAAAACGACAAAAATATTTTTTCACGTATCAAAAGGAACCATTTTGGGTACAAAAACGACCAAGAAAAACAGTAATCCGAGTATATACGAACATTCAGTGGATATTGCGGCAGCAGAAGCAGCAGCAGCAGCAGAAGCAGCTACAACAGCATTAGCAGCAACAGAAGCTGCAACGAATCGCCGCAGCGTTGGCAGTAGCAGCAGCAGCAGCAGCAGCATAGCAACGATATGAAAATAAGGAAGAAAAAAAGCATGTACCCTGGTATGCCGCCATCGCAAAACCTACGGAATTGACGATCCGAAAATATGTACGCTTCCAGCATGATGCACGGCAACAACGCAGCAGCACTACATACAGCAGTAGCAAGTGCACAGGGGCAGCAGGTGCACAGCACGGCAACAACGCAGCAGCACTACAGCAGCAGCGAGTGCACAGGAGAAGCAGGTGCACAGCAGCAAGCAGCAGCACTCATGGCGTGGCGCTGACAGCAGCAGCAGCAGCAGCGGCAGCCGAAAATGAGCAAAATGAGTACGTGGGGTCACCAAAACATGTACACACAGAAATCGTGTGCTTCACGTCCCGCAAACAGTTGTGCATGTGCGCGTTCGCGTGCACTGTGTGTAAGAGGAGCCGACCCAACGCACGAAGGGGAAAGAACGAGCACGGATGAGTAAAAAAAAAAAATAAACGCTTTGACGTAGGTTTGTATGCAAAAAGGCAATTGAAAACCCCAAAAAAACGTACTGGCAACATACAACATGCACACTAGACATAAGACACTCACCACTGTCAGCAGTCTCGAGGGAGTACGAGACAACTGTAGTCCCTTCCTTGATCGGGCGAGCACAGAACTCGCAGTCGGTTGCCCTGTCAGGATGATCCCGCCACCACGCACGTGAGATCCTTGCAGGTGGCGAAGGTCACGTTTTTGCCGCCAGGCGCGGAGTTCTTGACCAAGTGCTGGTCCGTGCACTGGTCGCAAACAACAGCCGGCACCAGGTCGGTCTTTGTCGTTGCCGCTCTCTTGCCAGAGGGCGAGGACCACGCGCCTCTCGACGAGGGGGAGATGAGCTTAGGGGGCGTGGAGAAGGGAGAGGCGAGGGTTGCAGCACCAGCAGGTTCGCCACCGTCAGCAGCAGCTTGGCCGCCGACAGCTGCACCTATCTATGCCGTTCGTCGAAGGCGAGACGCCTCTTTGAGGCGCCGTGCGAAGAGCTGTCTATTGGTTGGCAGTTTGCGGAAGAAGAAAGAAGAAAGAAAGGTTGTTTGGCTGTTTGGCGAAGAAGAAAGAAGAAAGAAAGGTTGTTTGGCTGTTTGGCGAAGAAGAAAGAAGAAAGGTTTTTTGGCTGTTCGGCTGTTTCAAAGAAGGAAGAAAGGTTGTTTGGCTGTTCGGCTGTTTCAACGAAGAAGGGCTGGTCGGTCTGTCTGCCAAGAGCTAGCAAGTGACAACGACCTCAAAAATCGTAATTATAGTTGTATCTATAAAGGTTTTTGTGTGCACCATCGTAGGTCCTATTTGCTATGTTCCCCCGAAATACTACTGTAGTTGTTCCTATGATACTATTACGGGGGTCCATAGTTAATAGGACCTATGGTATACATAAAACCTATATATTTACCTATTTTCACTAACAAAATTTGGTCCCATTAATTATGGACCCCCGTAATAACTAAAACTTCGCTATGGCGGCGACATAGCATGCAAGCGGGTACCATGAGTTGGGGGCATGACTACTATATATGCAGTTACTGCTGATAATGTACAATACTACAACTACTTCGCAGATATATGTACTGTAGTGAAGGTAGACGCAGCATGCACGCCACAAGCTACCTGACACTATACTACTACGACTATACCGATGATTTCGCAAAATGTACAGGCTACTTATTATTTAAGGTAGAGGGCATCTATCTATTATTAGTACTACTGCTTCTATTGGTCAGGTAGAAACAGTATGCTGACCGAGAGAGCCAGTTTCGTGTTCACGTACGTGCTCGGTGTGAGGTGTGCGTCAAAGGGCTCAGGAAAAAAAAAACATGCTTGACGCTAGACAGCTCGACAGAGGTGTATTGCTGCTGCTGTATCTGCTGCTGTATCTGCTGCAGCATGCTGTATCTGCTACTGTGTCTGCTGCTGCTGAGTGAGGTTGAAAATAAAAACGGGCGATTCCAAAATCATCGAGATTTTCAACTTTTAGAGAAAAATATGCAGAGGAAATCCTCGTGCTCGTGCGGGATTGATTGCTGTTGACTGCTGGCCACGACCGGGTTGGTTTCCCAGCCTATTGCACCTAAAAAAAAACATACGAGACCACGATCACTCGGTTGCTCGACCTCGTGAACACTGCACACACGTACTATACGAACACCGATGTTGTACTACTGCTGCTGTTGTAGTGCGCACCGTGGCTGTGGGCGTTGCTGTTGAGATACGGAAGAAGTTCGTACGAATCGTCGTCCTGCCCCTGCGCAGCATCCGCTAAGATGCACCTTTCTCGAGCTTATGTACTGTTCGTTCCTACTTCCTTGGTAGACAGGAATCACGGCCCACGCACAAAAAATGCGCTATCCGTGGCCGCCACAGAAGGGATAGCTTGATGAACGACTATTGCTGTGCCGTGGCTGCCTCTATAAAGAGCTCAAGGGACTGTGATCAGACACGACACAGCAGCAGCCAGCAGCAGCCAAAAAATGTTGAAACTTGTGGGGTATCCGTTGTCCTGCTTGGCTCTAGCATGTCGGAATGACTCCCCGCAGTAATAAGCCAGAATGCTCGACTTCGGAGGCCCAGAGCACGCGCCACGGACCTCGGCCGGGGCTCGCATTCGCGCCGTGGTGTACACGCGGGTTCCCCGTGTGCCACGCAGCCTAGAGTGCGAGGGAAGACCCACGGCCGGACGAAAAAAGTGAAGTATTCCGGGCAAAAAGTCCATTTGGTACAAAGTAATATAAAGAAACGGAAATACAAACGGAGGTGCAGAGCCTCGTCGACAAGAAACTGCTGAACTCAAGTACGCACCGCGTGCCGCCACACCGCTGTGGTCTATGTAGCCGCACAGTAGTAGCATGCTCTATCCGCCGTTACACTTCAGCATCTGCTACCAACGTCGCATGTTCTCATGCTGTCGAGAACACTTGGTAGGACCACCAGACACAAGCAAGGCGTTTCTACAAAGAACCGTGTACTACACCCATCGTCGAATCCACGTTGAACGTCCACAGGGATTTTCTAACCAACGGTTGGGTACCTTACTGATGGGTTCAGGTTAAATCCTACGGGACATCTACTTTAGACCTCGCCCAACCCCCGACATCGACACGCGTTGTTTATGCAGAACTTCCATCGACATACCAAACGGTTACACATCGTAACCAAAATATAACACGAATATGTCCGTGAATCTGACTCCCAAAGAACTGGGAGTTTGATGCTGAGAAGCTCTGGGCTCGCAGCCCAGAAAATATAGCTGAATTGTTAGGCATACTGAAAAATGAAAATACATATAAGTGGTACCGAAAGTAAACAGGGGATTTAGTCAGTTGAACAGCCTCGTCGATACGAAGCTGTTGAACCCAAACAAGCTCCATGCTCCACGGCGTTATACTGTGCTGGCATGTGACCGCACTGTAGGAGCATGCGTTACACCTCGGAATCTGTTACCAACGTCGCATGTTCTCTTGCAGTCGAGAACACCTCGTAGAACAACAGACAGAAACAAGGTGTTTCAACAACAAACCGTACACTGCACGAATGGTCGAATCCAGACCGACGTCCACTGATATTGTATAATCTACAGTCGGGTACCTTGCCTGGTTCAGATTGAATCCTACGGGACATTTAGACCTCGCCCAACCCCCGACATCGACACGCGTTGTTTATGAAAAGCTTAAATCGCCATACCAACCGGTTACGCATCGTAACCAAAATGCAACATGAATACGTAAAACGGACTCCTGATGAACTGGGAGTTCGATGCTGAGAAGCTTTGAGCGCGCAGCGCAGAAAGTCAAGATATATTGTTGGGCATATTGAAAAATGAAAATACAAATGGTACATTATTGGTGTATACCTCGACAAAACCCGATGTCTACAAGCGTGTTTCATGCAAACCGCCAATAGCCGTACCAAACGGTTACGCAGGGTATCCAAAATCTAACATGTATCACCAAAACATGACTCCTGATTCGCTGACTGGGTGCCCAGCTCAGTGTTGAAAAAGCATTGAACGTGTAACCCAGGTGCCCCTATTAAGTCGCCAGGCATATAAAAAAATAGTAAATAAAAATGACCCTCCAACTCATTTGGGATGTCAATCAGTTAAAAGGTTGTCGTCAACAACTGCTGTTGAACCCAAGCACACTTCCTGTACCGCGGTGTCCTACCGTGCTGGCATGTAACTGCGCTGCAGTAGAGTACTCTATTCGGCGGGATGAAACTCGCCGTCTCCTGCGTCGTGTGCTACATTGTGTGTGTGTAGTCGAGATCAGCTAAGAGATCTCATCAGACAAGTAGGACGCAAATACTGAACTTGCTGCCGCCATGGTAAACGCCGGACGTGCACTCGAATTCGTGCCACTCGTACTCTGTTGGTTCCAGATCAATCACATCGGGAGCTTCCATATCCCGACCACACCTAGTTGGGGTCCCGACCGCACTCCGGTGGGAATGCACAACTCAAAATTCACACGCCAAATTAGTGAGGAAAAAAATAGACAACCGGAAAGGACTCATGTACGATATGGAAATCGGACTGCGAATGAAATAGCTGGGATCTTCGAGTTTGGGAACACGTGCAATCCAAGCATCGTCAACAATCCCAACGATTAGCGTCCGTCAGAAAACTTCGAACACCAACGCTAAAAGGCACCGCAATTATACAGGGTGTATTCAAAGTCGAGACGATCTTTGCTAGCAAGACACTTTGGGGCCCTAAAAAGCTCCCTGTGTCGCCGTACTGTAGTAGCCTGTGTCCGCACCCCTGTGGTATTGGCATGCTCCATGCGCTGTTGAACGTCAATACATTACACTACCGCATGTTCGTTCGCAGCAAGAAATGACTACATCGGACCATCCAACGGCTAAAATAAAACATATAGTGCACCCATGTTCATTGCCGTGTGCGCACTGGAACTCGTGCTACGATTGCCTTAATGTGTTCAAACTAATCCGATCGAGAGTTCCACATCTACAACATGTCCAGACCTCGATGTTTACCAGCAAGTGCTGCATCGACCACCTAGTGTTTCTTGGACTCCTTCCTTCCTGCCTTCCTTCCTTCGTGATTTTCTTCAGGAGTTATATTATGCTCATTGAAAAACAGACCCCCCTTAACAAAGAAACGTATCGCTCTATCCGGTTGGCACCCTTACAGACATGACAGGAACAAAAATAAAAAAGATCACGATCAATTTATCAAACCGTCCGTACGAGCAACATGAAGGCCAAACGATACGGAAGTCGTCATGTCTGCTCCGGTCCTGATGCACGACTCGTTGCAAGGTAACTCGGGCACCAACTCGTACCACCTCCCAACCACAAAGTGGACGCCACTGTATTAGCCACTCACGTGTTGCCGTAAACAGTTACCCGCTGAAGTCTCCAGGAAGGCTAGCAATAAGATCAGCACTCGGATGGCCGCATATACGGAAAACACACGACGACGTGCGTAAAACACTAAAACCGAGATTCCACACTTGGTGATTCGTCCAGATAGTGCTATCAAACACTTTCGTTCTGCGATCTAGCGAGACCCACAATCATACCGCCCGGTGGGCGCACGCAGATTATTGCCAGAACGGCGCACCTCCTGCGATTCAACCCTCGTCTTCGTTAAGTTCTCCTATCGCAATATTGTACCGGCCTTCTCGCGAGAGAGCTGACTACATATAAATTTAGCCTTCAAAAAAACAAATGATTAAAAAAATCACGTGGCCCTCGCTGTCTCAAGAAAAAAAAAGTGAAATATCTGCCCCCCGTTCTCGCGTCCTCCGCCCAACAATGGATTCTAGCCAACAATGTGGTTTCAGCGTTCATTCGGAAAGGAAGACCGATTATGTGAGGGGAATACTTTTTGCTACTCTATAGAGATTAGGACGTAGCGCCAAAATACTGTCAGACTTGTCACTTGAGGACCTCTCTCCCAGCACCATTCGAAAACAAAACAAATCGAAACCACATTAGTTTTTTTTGTTTGAGTCCAAGTAGGCAGGGTGTTCCAAAACCAAGTATAAATGCCAAAAAAAAAAAACGTTTCTTTTTCCTCTTTATCCATCCGAAAATATATCACCATCTCTGGTTTCTTACTCGATATATTGACCTTGAGAACGAGAGTTCCAATGTCGAAACCCCAGCGCAATAGACAGATATACGAACACAGCCTATAGAGTGCGGTGGCCTCTCGAAAATACGGAAATATCTTGAACCCACGATCAACGCCAACAATCTTAGAAGGGACTTGTGAAAAAAACTCGGATTCAAAAACGAGTGGGCCTTGAGACATAAACCAAACTACCGTGAAACAAATTCTCATTGAAAAACCAAAATAAACTGTCCCTGAAATTCTTCCCATGGAACTCCCGACAGCGATTTAAAAACAGTTTTTCTTGAATGTTCAATCCGTACGTACCGTAGAACGCGAACTCTCGGTACAGGAACGAAAGCACGAAATGGGTTTCCGTAGTAAAGATTTCAGCCCTTGATAAATATTTTAAATGCGACTTTCGCGATCAACGTCAACTTTCAAGAAAACTGCAAATTAAGATTCATCATCAAAAATTGTTATAACCTTGAATAAATTTCCTTCCGGAAATCCCCAAGATTGACGAAAAAATAAAACAAAAAGGCAAAAACCCGAAGATACCGTGGCACGGGTCGAACTCCGGCGCAGCATCGGGGGTGTTATAATGTGCTACCAATAATAGTTAATACTGTTCGACGAAAACTTAAAAAAGTGCTCAACTTCACGGTCAACGTCAACTACTAATCCAGGGGGGGCTGTAAACGCAAGCCTCGATCGTACAGCGCATGGCGTTGAGGTTCTCTCCCGCAACCTTCCTTACAAATTACCGATCTGAGCTTCAAGGGAAATACGCGTGTAATATGTAAGGCGCGCCAACCTTCGGCGCAGAGATAGAGCTACGAGGACAGGCGATGATATGCGATCTATTCCGCCCAAAAGCTATAAAATATACGGGATAAAATAACGATCAACGTCCGTCAAACCTCGTGGGAGGAGGGGGTGGGGTGAGGGGAGGGGGGTGGGGGGGGCGTACTTGTTTCTTGCTTGCCTTGGTTATTTGACCATTCATCGCGCATCTCTTTCGAAGCGGAGCATCATTTCTACTCCTAATTGAGACACTGCATGTGGGAGGGAGGTGTAAACAAAACAAAAAACTCGCTATAAAAAAAACGTGGCCTTGAGATCCTCTGGAGGAAACTGCATCCACGAAAAAAACAAAACGTACGTTTCTTAGAACGGGCCAACCCGCGGTGCAAGGAACAGAACAGGTAAAACCACAGGCTAGTGGGTAGCGTAGCCATTCAAAACAATGAAAAGTGATCACACTCACGACCAACGTAAAGCGTCCAAGAACTTTGTGAAACGTAACATGTTTAGGTAAATCGTGACCTTAATATCCTTAAAAAACGATTCAATTGGTAAAAAAAATTGAAATGCATTCATGTGACTAGCCCACTAACGTTTTTCCCGACGTGTTGCGTGGCGTACCGTCAGCTTTGTCTGCAAACGTTTTCTTGTTTCTCGAAATTAGCGATGAACATGAACCCGTTTCCATGCCATAGTGCAGATTCTCTCCAACGCGCGATCTGCTGCTAAACTGTGATTGCGGACCCTTGTAATATTCAGAAGGCTCACGGTAAACACAAGCCTTTCAGCGATAACAAGAAACTCCAATCCCACAATGCCGTAGGGCCAGCGGTTGGGCCAACGCGAGCAGGTTTGTTCCGCGACAAGATGCGTTCCAGAACGTTCACAGTAAAACTGCTCACACGAAACTTCCCAACGGCGACCGCCCACGATCAAACACGAACCCTTTCAATGCCGCACACATGGCCGATCCAAATCCGTTGCAAACATTAGTGAGCATCCTCCCGAAACTGTTCAGATAGCGACCAGTGGCAGTCCGAGGCAAAACCTTTTCAACGACTTGGATTCATTCCAACCCCGCACGATATTCAGCAGTATGCAGTGCCTACCACACCTTCTAATGGCAACGATTCAACTAATATCAACGCGAACGTTCGAGCGAAGCCGGGTGTACCTAACGACGCCGGTTTTGCGCTGAAAATCAAGGCCTACTGCACGGAACTTCCAGCGTACTGCATCCCCCGCTTAGCGCATGCAGCTCTAAGCATGGCGTTGATGCCCCCTCCACCACAAAAGTAGACCTCCGTGTCGCTGGACGCCCCGTCCAGAATTTCCTGTAGTGCGAGGAGGGCGGATGATGATGATGAAATGACGAACGCGGGGGGGGGGGGGTAGGTGGGTTGATAGGTTCTGAGGAAAGTCTTGAAATGAAAAACGCCAAGGACGAGGGAGTCCAGCATCATGGCGGGGTATACGCATGCAGGTGTTTCTGTGAGAGTAGTAGACGAGAATGAACAGGAGCCTATTCCACCTGACACGGTCTGTCTGGCCCGGAAACTATCATTCTGTACCCATTGCCTGCTGCGACATATTTCGTACGAGTGGTGACATGGAATCAAAATAGCGGGGCCCCAAAGAATGACGGGAGGTACCAACAGGCAAAGAACGCACCTCAACGTTCGTTTACTGGTTTTCTTCGCAGGCCGTACGACAGTTCGGCCTGTTCATGGCCGTGCAGCGAGATGAGGCGCCTCACTCGACGCCCAACAATGGACACTTTTCAGAGAATGTATGCGTTCGATTGCGGCCGTCTGCGCAACCACACCTCGTGTACCCGAACGACAAATGCCATCGAGAGAGCTAATCTCGATGGATACCAGAGAGTTCTGGTACGTGTACTGTAGTAACGCCCCTCCCCACCCACCCACCCCCGCGAGCGTTTCGTGGCTATTTTTTGGGGAGGGGGAATACCTTGATTTTAGCCTCGCCCTCATGGCCTTGTCGCAAGGAGTGTCGAATCGGGAATGAGGGCTCACGCACGCTGAACGTGTTTTGCGAGAGGGCTGGGACGTGTTTTAGTTCTAGTTTGTTTTTCCCGTCAATCTGAATGACGGTGGAGGGGGGTGAGTCTTCAACGGAGAAACACATGAACAATATTCGTGTTCTTCCAAAACGAAGAAATACTGATGTCACCCCCCCCCTGTTTTCAGCCCGAGGTTATTTATCCGTACTCTACCATGCTGCCGTAGCTCAACTCGTGATATTTTATCCAGCCCTCTTACCTTACTTACAATCAACGTCGTTGATTTACTTACGTACTTACTGCTGTATCTCTCTGTTTAGAAAAAACGATTTTTTCAACTTGTCGTACCCTGTGGTAACAGCAGGCGGATTGCTCACCAAGACGTCGAGGCGGCCAATACCGAGGTGGTCTTTCGAGTCCGCCGTAGTGTCGAACACCTAAGTCGAAGTCGGGGAAGAAGGAGACGCGACGAAAAAGAAGCAAACGTTTGGGCGCACACAATTGCAAGGGAGTGGGAAAAGGTAGGACCACGTGAGCTGTCGATCGATCGCACCATCCGGAGCAAATGAGTAACGAAGCAACAAGTGGCGGTCACAGCAGAGTTGACGCTGTTAGGCAACCCGGGTCTGTGAGAAAAAGGATTGGCAGTTGTTTACGACTGCCGGAGCTGCTCCATTCGAAGACTACGCCATGCCGACAACACTCTAGGCATATCAAAAGGGGGGGTTTAAGGACAATACCTGACCATCGTGGACCCATGTTTGATGCAGCTTTACTTTCTCCAAGTTAGTCCGGTTTTGGCAGGGGGCTATGGAGTTCTCCAAGCCGGAATATTTTCAAAACAAAACACTAAGTACAAAAGTGAAATTACCGTAGTAGAAGGCCTCCGAACCATTTCGGGACTGCCGTACCGTGTGGGGTACAAACCACACGCAAATTAAGAGTAGTTCGTCTTCTCAATAAGGACTACAGTCATAAACAAACCAAGAACAAGGATAAGAAGAATAACAAAATCAAGAACAAGGATAAGAAGAATAACAACAACAACAAAAAATAAAAATAATATTTGATAGCAATAATTATCAAGAGCAATGATGATAATGACGAAAAGAAATGATAGTAATAAAAGTCAATGTAAAGCTAAAAAATGATAGTACCGAAGCAAGCAAGCAGTGACCCCACCTTTAGATCGTCGTGACGAGTCAGGGCAGTCTTTATGTGGATGCCCGGGGTCGATTCCGCCAGCAGCGTGTTCGTGACGAACTGGAGGAGGGCGAGGCTAGCAGACGAGTAGCACACTTTCACCGGCCTTTTCGGCAGCAGCTGGTTCGCCCTCACGTACGCCACGAAGTCTAGCGCCAGGGCTGCGCCAGCGCCGGTGGCGATCACCTTCATGCGAAAGTGGAGCGGCGTAAAAGTTATCCCCCGACGAGACCCTCCGATAGTAGATCAACCAATACAACAGCAACACAAAAAGCTCTAAAGTGGGGGAGATCTTTTTTCGTCAATCACTGGAAAATCCCTGTAAGTGGCTGGTGTATCTCGCGACGTTCACGGCTAGCTATTGATAGTAAGGCACCGCCCCGTTCAGCTCCGACAAGAATTAATAGCCCCCCTCCCCCCCCTTCCCTCACTCGTCACCCCTATACGACAGCTAGAAAGCATCGCAATGTAACAAAATACCCAGCTACGGCATTCGAAAACTATGCACTCAAACGAACGGATCAGACAAGTTCCTCCCGGCATGCGCCCAACACCCCTCGGTCGTGCTCGCACCCCAGCAGCAGCAGACGTTGCAGCACTACAGTGCCGGCGCCGTCTCATACGAACCCGGGGTGAGGCTGGCCCAGAACGTACGATTCTTGTTCTCAGAAGAGTGCGTTGTTCATCACGAACATTTCAGTGTGACCGCCCCGAAACGTTTATGTTCCCCGCGGGTGATACCTTAAACCGGAGAATTTCTCGTGGGGGAGCTTGTTTACAAGAGGGTCGCCACGCAGTCCGCCGCTCTCGAGAGGGAGCCATGCTTCGGTACACTGTCTGCCACATTTCCCCGAACCATTTTGCAATGGCACCGAGCTCCGCAGACATTGCATCAAAGTAAAAACCCAGGAAATTCACATATCTGGATGCGATTCGTATCGTTCAAGGTAACACGATAGATACCTGCCATCGAAATACTTCGAAGTATATATAGCCCGTTCGATTGCACGTGGTTTGCACCGTGTACGTGTGGGTTTCAACATTTTGTTTTCGTTTTACTCGGAAGTCTCAATCAAGCGAGCAAGTAACTAACCTCGGAGTGTTTACGTGGTACTGCTGCCACAGCGCGAGTCACCGAGAAGTTGTTCATAGTTGTCGGTGTAACTTAAATGCCCTATACAGCGTCTCTCACCAGCACAGGCGGCAGGTTGGGGAACTCGCTGAGCCTCCCGTACTCCGAACGGTAAGGACCGTACGTGCGGAGCGGCACGGAACCGCCCTCCTTGCCTACGTCCAAGTCGGCAATCCTGGCGGTCTGAGGCTCCCGGAACCAGCTGATGGCGCCCGTGAAACCCAGGCAGGAGCAAGACCTGGTCAGGTGCAAACGTCACGGTGGATGTCATCTAGAACACAAAGAGAAGAGGAGCACGTCGCCTAAACATGACCATCAAGTTACATTTGCTTACTCGCCCCTCCGTTAGGCGACACTTAACGTGTAGCATCCTATCGCAGAAAAGGGTGCACCTTTGCAGTTGGCGAAGGCTGTTCACCTCACGGAAACACTGTATTTCCCACCGAAGAGAGATGTGTTGCAAGACCTACTGGTACGCTAACTAAACCTCGATGGGCAAAATCCCATTGGCCCAGTAGTTCTGCAACGATAACAGATTGGAACAGACGGAAGCAGTATTGGCTCCTGCAGTTCTCCGTCCAGTGAAGCCCACTCGAGCCAAGCTTATTTCCACGACAAAGTGCGTGAGTAAACACCACTGCCGTAGGACGCGTCTCGTCTCCTTGTCTCTTTATTTCTCTGAGTACCGCGCGAACATCGGAAACAAGCCATCGTCCACTCTGATTAGACATTTACAAATATGCGTAGCTCGGGTGTGTTACCTCACCACCATTGTGATATGGTCGCTGCACATTGTTGCCACCGAGCTACTCAGCGAAGTCGTGCCGGGGCGCGGGCCCTCCAAAACCCCGCCAGAGCAGCGTCCGGCACAAGGAGTGAAACAATACCGTCGACTTCACACTCATGGAAAGAGCAAACACGCTGACAAATTAAGTCCCCCTCGCCCCCCTCCCCATATTTGCTGCCTTCTTTGAGCGTATTCATCAAGGTCACCCAACAAAGCTTGCACTACTTTACCAGTACCTGTCTGTGACCTCTCTAGTCCTCCTGTGGATCTTCACAATCGCCATTTTGTTCCACGCATCGCTGGCGACGTGTCCCACCCGTCCCTCCTCGGCCTCCTTAGTGCGGAAATCCTCGAACACCGCAGTATCGAGCCTCTTTAGACCCTTCTTCTTCGCCGTCTTGGGGTTGTTGCTGTCACCAGACGGCCGCGATGGGTGTTGAGATGTATGGCGTGTTTGTTTTGGTTTGTGAAGCGCCTGTGGCTTTACGCGGTGCGCCTTTTGAATTCCGTTAGTGGAGTCGTGGTGGCTGCAACTGGACGACTACAAGAGCGACGAAATTACGTACCAGAGGCAACGCACAAGTGCGTCGCCCAGAGGGTATATATCGCGCCACTCCTACATAGCATTCACACTCACTGTTGGAAACATAAGAGCAGTGCAGAAACAACAGCTAGAGAGAGCTATCAGTACCAGCGAACAGTGCAACGTTCTTTGTTCTTTGAATCGTCGCTGGGAGACGTCATGCCCCAACCATTGAGCTGGCTGCTGCATGAAGCTGGATAAAACCCGACCGGGGTTTATTCGAGCGCCGACCGATTAGCAAGTACCATGTGCCTCAGAGATATTTAATTTGCATGAACTCAATAAATTCTGAGCGTTGTGCGGGACATTTCTGCGGAGTGATGCCTAGAAGGGGTGTCGTCTTGGTTTCTGCGTTTTTCAGCTCTATGATACGTCTCACCCCACATATATTGTTTCGACGAATTATGTTCGCGAAACCTGACCAACAAATAACTGCGATCTTAACAGTGTTGACACAAACAATACAAGTCAGCTCATTATGCTGATTGGTAGTTGCTCATGGGCAGCCCAGTCGGTCGTGACTAAACTGACCGAAACGGGTGAAATTTGGCCGACCCACCCGGAGGTTCCGGGTATATATTCAAGGGGTGGTTTGCGGTGGACAGTGACGGGATCAAATCGCTTCTTGCCTCTTTCATCATCGATCGCCTATCAGAAAAACTCCCAACTCCTTGTTTTTTTTTCAACAGCGATGAATCTCACCCGCCAATTTCAGCAATGGTCTTCTCGGGTACAAAGCTCCTCACAGACGATGGGATTACCATCCTCCGCGCTGCGCAGGACAACAACGGTGACATGACGGGAGGGGCGGATTGAGAGAGGAACAAACACACTCTTTTAGGGGAACAGGAATTTAGCCTCAGCCAGTATCCCGGTTGTCCGGGCTTGATCACCCCTTTGCTGTAGATCGTGCCGCGCAAAGCGTACGGTAAAAGCGTGTCTACATCAGTGTTGAATGTACTCCGTTCTTCGCGTTCGTGTTGGTTTAGGTCGCCCAGCAGTCGTATCATGGCGACTCGACCGACGCTGCGTCAGCGTGCACAACAAAACAACATCCGGTGTCCTTCTCTGAGACAGGAAGCGAGACAGCACACCACCACACACGCTCAACAAGCTCGGACAAAGCAACACCGGGCGTCCTACCCTTCCGACCAACAGCGGGGAACAAAAACTACCAACTGAATTGTTCTTCATTTTACTCATGTCACGCACCTGTGTCGGTGTGAAGATCTTTGGGCCCCAATAAACAACGTCACCCCATCACTACAGCACACGTTCAACAAGTTGGTACGAAGCTACACCTGGGGGCTCAGCCCTCAACCACGCCGCGAGCAACATACCAATTTCGGTAGGGTTTAGTTTGTTTACGAAGTTTCACGGACCGGTGTCGGATGTGCAGGACATAGGGCCTCCGAGGAACACGGTGACCTCGCCCGGGCGGCAGCCCGTGTCTGCGCCAATCATCGTCTCCGCTTCCGCCTTCTCGTGCTCGAAGTTTGACTTTTTCTCCTCCATGGGGCTGACGACGCCCGGTTCCGACGCGAGTCTGAGGTCCCTAGGGTGGAACCCATGGCTTGGAGTCACTGGGAAGAAGGCATCCCGACTATACAATACGTATACATATACGACCAGCATCCCAGGTGTGAGGAGGGCACATGCGCAAGCAGGCGTTTTTTCAATGACGTGGTCACGCGGGCATGTGGGGAACGAAGAATATTGAGATTTTGTTTTGGCGGGGGGAACATCGGTTGGTGGTTTCCGTTGTACTCGCGCTGTGTTGGCGCTGATCGTCATGTCGGTATCGACTGCAAGCGGAAGAATATATCGCAGTTTCGCTACCACAAGTCCCGAATAGTACAAAGCGGGAGGGGACAGGTAACGGAAAATTGGCAAGGCATCGTCCCCAGTCCGCCAATGTTCAGAAAGTGGCAGTTTCGCTGTACTCGCTGAGATGTTGGTCGCCGCGTCGTACATCTCAACCGTACACAAAACCAAACAACATCACCACCTGATATCATCACAACCTTATTTACTACGAATGAATAGGATTCTCCCCCACCCTGGTAATGAATGATTGTTTTGATCGATATGGCGGCGGCTGCGGCGGCCGTGGAGGGAAGGAAGGTTTCGCTCGGTCGGGGTGTTTGCTTCGGACGGTGGTTATGGTCTGACTCTCACGCCACGATACGGTAGCGACTGCACGTTTTCAAGGGCCTAAAATACAAAACACACACTCGTTGGGGGCGCCCTATTGCTCAGGAACCCAGAGATCAAAGGTTTGAGTTCGAATTCGATGTTGTGCTCTTGTTTTGCAACTTTTAATGCTTATTTTATGTTTCTGTGCGTCTGTATCATATCGCTGTGTCGGGTCAGCTCTATCATCGGGGCGCGTGCTGTGCCTCAGGGGAGCAGGATGTACCAACGTAGTGGCCGAGCA
Source organism: Macrocystis pyrifera (assembly GCA_031763025.1). Lineage (NCBI taxonomy): Eukaryota > Phaeophyceae > Laminariales > Laminariaceae > Macrocystis > Macrocystis pyrifera. Next base: position 369,808 of record JASSKH010000029.1, read on the forward strand.
GTTTCTGGCTGGCAGATTTCTTCACGAAAAACTACCAGGGACTGTGAAGTAGCGCCGGGCACTGGCTTACTCAGTCAACTGCTGTAAAACTCCATCAGTACAGTGGACTGCATCACAATACTGCCTCTCCTCTCCTCCATATCTCCTGCCGAAACGCGCTCAGTGGGTCTCTCCGTACTGTATGTAATATGGCGTGTTTCGGGGACGTACGTAAGGTAAAATATATTTCCTAACGTGCGGGCCAAGTCAATCCGTAGATTGCTGCTGGCAGTAGATGATTACTGCCAGCATATACTCTGCCGTACTCGGCCCTGCAGAAATACTGAGCATATTATTTTGCGGTTTTCAAAATGGCTTTCATAGCAGCCGTAAGTAGGCCATGAGGTTGGAGTTCTCCCAGCGGTGAGGTGCGAATTGAATCGCTAGCGCAACGGTTTTTCGGCCGGTGAAATACTGCAAAGCACCTTCGAGTGGGGGTGTGCGTGCCCGCAGCGTCCGGCACTACCCAAAACTGTAGTACAGTAGGCGCCATTTCCAGAGGTTCTTGCTGCCAGCTCTCGTTACAAGTAGGGAACAATCGTCCAAAATCGCTGGGCACCACACACACCGTGGAGCTACACCTATACCGTGGCGCGCATCTATGTTTTGCGCGCATCTATGTCTTCGGTCGGTGTTGCTGGGTTGAGTTGCGGTATGATGCAGTCGATCCCGTGGTTACCGATCGCAATCATTTTCTATGGGCCACATTGCGGGGTAAAGGGGAACGCCTCCAAGGCATAGTGGCCTCGGAATGGAAGAAAGCCTAACAGCCACCACGAAAGCAGCAGTTCCCGTCGCGTCTTTCTCGACGTGAGTGATGAGAGAATTTCAGAACAATAATGGAGGCACAACGCCAGCAATCCCGATAACTACAAACTACCTTTCTTGTGCTGGGGTGACTGGAGTCGGCCACACGCCGTGCTTCCCCGGGGTCCTCTGCTTCTGACCGTCGCCCGACTGGGTGACAGTCATGAGGGTTCTCCTTCCCGGTGTTCTGTAGCACCCAAGCTCCGCGAGGGCCGGTACATGGCTTCCGCTACTCACGGCGGACTTTGGTGGGGAGGACGACTCTGACGCCGACGAATCGAAGGCCGACAGAGTGTCGGTAGGGTCATGGAGAAGGGCCGCCCCTTTCGCTGGTGTCGACACGCGCGAGAGGGCTGAACGCGCGGCGCTCATGAGCGAGAAGCGGTGTCCCGGCCACGACACGTCTGTTTTCGCAGGGATCTCGATCGTAGGGCGCTGCGCCTGCTGTACCGCCTGCAAGCGTGCGCACGGCGTGGAGTTACAGACGCGGGTTCGACGTGTCATGAGGAGGGGGAGGGGGGGCAGCGCAGGGATGAAGAAGCATTAGGGGGGGTAAGGAGTAGGCTGTTATTTCTCGCCTTGGTCGCTTGGCCACCCGTCTCTTTCGAGGCGGACGGGCGTTCCTTCTCTTACTGGAGACACCTCCAACTTCTGGGTGCTCATTCCACTGTCCAGGGTTTCCACAACGTACTTGGGGCGTCGGCGAGGGATTTTGTTGTTCTCAGGCCCGTCATAGTCTCATGACCTGAGATATTTCGATTGCTACGGTTCTGGGGCGGAGCACGTCGAGCTTTCACCGAACAGGCACACATGTCTTGCAACAGGCGCGAAGCGCCGTGAGGTGTTTGGCGAGCGCGTAGTACTACACGTACGACCGGGTCACGCAGTACGGGAAAAATGTTGAGCTGGTCTGGAGGGGGTATACCTTGGTGCCAGTCCTTGCCGATATAACCATGACGCACATTGCGACGGGGGTAGTAGCTTGGTACGGTAAGCATTTGTAGGGCAGACAGGTGAAAAGCCACCTACTGTAAAGAGCGTTGACTTCGCGAGAGGGATACCATCTCGTTTCTCAGCGTTATTTTCGATCAAGAAACGGGACGTTTGCCAGTATCTAACAAGCAGTGTCGTCGAGACGATCCCGCCGAGCGCCTTCTCGAATATATATATATATATATATATATTCCTCAAAGAAACTGCTGTGACACTCTTTCCTACCGCTGTCGAGACACGAGCCCTGAGAAACGATCGCGCACCCCTGGACGAGGTCGACGTCATCTACGGCATCGTGGATCGTACTGTACTTTATATTGTATCACTCGGCCACGGGATTGTTACCTCGAGGTTGAACGTTCAAAGTAGTGTCAAAGTCTGCGTTTGGGTGTGCAGCATGTTACGCTCCTCGCGTTGAGAGCCTTGGGGCAATAAAGGGCCTACCCCTATACTCGCAGCACGTGCCTACCTATTCCGGACGATCTGCGTGGTGTAGTATATATGTATACGCAGCGAGATCAATGCGCACGCTCCGCAAGCGGTCGACCACTGGGTGATTCCATCCGATATTTGTATAACCAGAGCATCCACGTGATCGGAGGCCGTTCGGGATGTTTGCTCACCGCTTTTACTCCCGCGCAGCAAGGGTTTTGTCTCGAGTGTATCGATGGTGGTCGTTTGGCGGAAATGTGTACAAAAACAATTTTACGCATGTATATATATACATATTGATATTGCCGCCCTGTAAAAATCAGGGAAAATGCTACAGCGCAGAGGTGCACCATATTGTTTCAGTAGCTGCTCACTTGAAGCGCGCTCTTTTATCTCGCTCGAAAACAAACGTTTGAAAAACAAATAGTGCAACCCCACAAGTAACTTCAAGACCTACGTATAAAACAATGCCATTTAGCCAAACAAGAATTGACATTTCGACCATTTCGGGTTAACCCCTTTAGTACCGCAGTCCCGATTTGGGGACAAACCAGTCTAATTCCAAGCGATAGGTCCCCAAAACGGGACTGCAGTACTAAAAGGGATAAGGAGTCCCGCCATACTGAACAAAAATCGCCAGAAGTGTGCTACGCCCATCGCAGCATGCGTCGACTACTACTACTACTACTACTGCTGCTGCTGCTGCTACTACTACTACTGACACTACCATTGCCAGCGACTGTCAACTCACATCTCCCTCTCTATCGTCGGATTGAGGTGTGCGAACGACGTCAACGTGGTGTGAAGAGCAAGTGGTGAAGGGGTGCGCCATCTCTCCCGTCGTGGCGCTGCCCTGGCCGTTACCGACGCTGGAGTCGGGAAGGGAAATTGATTCAACAGCCGTCACGTCGAGGCAAACACGCGAACCGAAAAAAACACACGACGCGGGGGCAAGAAAGGGGAAGACTTAGTCGTGCTATTCATAGAACCAACGAAAGCGCGTCTGTCATCCCGTGATAACGCGTGTCGCGTCCAAACGTGGACGTAGGCAGCTCTTGGGTGGTTGTACATCTCGAGGGCCACACAAGAAGGAGCGCGAGCTGCGATGTCAGGGAGTGCTTGTCATCTAGGACAGACTGTACGACACCGAGTAGCACGGTTCAACTAAGTGTCGTGTCATGTTGTTGCCAGGGTCAAACGCTGCTCTAGAATTCCGCGTTATATGTACCCGACGCGTTTTGTCGATACTTCGCGCATGCCCCCCCCCGACTAACCGAAGCAATATATATACATATTAATTGTTGCGGGCGATGATAGTAAATGGGACCTAAGGTAAACACAACAACTTATATATTTCCCTATTTTTGCTAACAATCTTTGGTCCCATTTACTATGGCCCCCCCGTAATAGTTGAAACAAGGGCTTCGGATATGACAGCATGCACGCTCTTCGGATGATGCTTGCACGTGCATGGAAGTATTTAGTAGGCAATGCGCGTGCATGACGTGTTTCGTGTATCATGTGTGTGTCAAGTATGTCTACTTGGTGAAGTAAAAATAGTGTATGAATCGTGTGCAAGATCACATGTGCAACAGTTTGGTGTGAAGTATGTCAAGTTGATGAGGTACACTAAGTATATGAAGTATATGAAAGATAACGTGTGCAACCGCAGACAGTCAGTGGACACTGTTTGGACGATGGACATCCAACCGTAAGCACCGCACTTATGCATGCTGGCGAGTTTCGAAGTGAAGTACGTACGCGAGTACGTCCGTCGGTACCTGTGGCTGTGCTTCAGCCAGAATATGTCGCAGATTCTGTTGGGCTCGTCGTCGTGCTTCCACAGCAGCAGCATGTAGTCCTCGTCGAGTATCACACGGGTCGTTTCCGCCATCGGGTCCACCCTGCTTATTCATAGTAACCAGATGGAATGTGGATGCAGGGAGGGTTAAAGCTCAAGTGAAGTACACGCAAACAACAAACCGTTTTCAGAGAGGCATTCCGGACGCACAGATTTTGGCACTCTCACCTTCGACGACCGGGTCGTTAGAACGAAAACCGAACGCAGTGGTGTCTGGACGCGTGGTACGGTACAGGTAGTGTCGATTCCTCCTCGGGGGTCCTGAGCGAAGGAGCCCACTACTACTACAACAGACTAGGGCCGTCCGTCCCCATCGCCAAAACGACGCAGAAACCAATAATCGGGACTATCATTGATCAATCTGCCAAAGGCCTACACCGGTGTAGGCTCTGTCGGTTGCGGGCTCTTGCTTTGCGGGCACTCTAAATACGTTTGCCCATTTTGCACTTTTGTTGGGCCCAAACACGTTTGAATAACAACCCTGGACTCATCCCACGGTACGAGCGGGTTTCTTTCTGGTTGCCTGACCCGGTTAAACTCCTCAGTCGAACAACTACCAGTTTGTGCTTTCAATATGTAACAAACGTGTGGACGGAACTTTTTATTTTGGGACCATTTTGACGGAGCATATCGAAGAAGTAGGTGTTGTCCGGGTGGCAGAACCAAACTTCTTTCAAGTTTGTGTTTTGGGGTGAGTTTTTGATCGTCTCACACAAGGAGCTAAAATATTTTCGCAAATATCAATATATATAAGGAGTCACCCCTGTCTGGCATTAGTCCCCTACAGCAGTGGTGGCCGCCCGCTCTCTCGGCGACAAAGCAAAAATCTGTCGTGAAGCTGGGGGGCGGAGGGGGAGAGAGAAGGGGGAGAGAAGGGGGGAGACAACACTACGCCTGGGCCTGATATATCACGATCTAATGATAGATCATCAAGATCCTACTGGGCCGTCACGAGATGCATTACAAGATCTGTTTGGCACATTTTCAGGGGGGGACTGGGCTTGATAGATCACGATCTATCGAGAGATTATCCAGATCTTACTGGGCCGTCACGAGATGCTTTACGAGATATGTTTGGTACATTTTCAGTCCAGAAGACATGCCCTACTACTGTTGTAGATTCCACGGAGTATACGGATTCCATCCGCGAACATGAGCTATGTCGATCATAACAATCACAGGAATATATATCTCCATTAAAGGAGGATACAAAGGGTTGATGTAGAAATCGACGATCTGCCATACGTGTAGAAAATTGCGTGCTACTGTTTACTCGGTAGAAGGCGAGCGCCATTTTTAGGCTAAGGCACTTCCAAACATAATCCACCATGGATGAAAAATATTCCTGGAATTGTACACGGCTACCTTTCCTCACAGTCTGGTTGCTTGCGGGCGAGCCCGACTGCTGTAGTGTAGTACCGCTCTTCTCTTTGAACAGGGCCATCGTAGGTGTACCACTTTCTGGCTCCAAGTTTTCTGGCCGGCTGAGCTTCACAAAGACAAGGACTTACAAGCGGGCAAGTATACGTGATAGCTCTACTCGTATAGCACGTACTAGGTACTTGTTATGGGATTCACCGATAGAAATGTCGGTCGGGTTGCGCCAACAAACGTTTTCAACGTCATGCTTCGGATGAGATATTGCTGAGCTCCTCTGACGTGAGAAGGAGCTTACGAAGTAGGCCACCATCCTTGCCAGACATCACTCGTACCGTGGCATTGCTCGTTTAAAAATGTTTTCCTTACCTGCTTCGAGTGGCGCACCAGATTTTGTCGGCGATGTACCAGATCACTACCGGGGTGTTGAGGATCCAAACGTGGGGGTGGGTCTTGCGCCTCCAGCTGTCGTAGAAAACCCCGGCTCCCCCAGCCTGTCGATCGGCATGGTAAAAAAAGTCAGAATGCCGATATACAGCCAGCACAAGACAGCTACCACCACCATGAGGAAGACAGTAGTACAGTACTACAGCAGTAGTAATAAGCAGAACCATATTATGCAGATTGCAATTGAGAGCCCGATGTGGATTGTATTTTGTACCTGGTACACACTATGTCGTAATGCACACACAATTAAACGCAAATATCCACGTGGGTATTGTACACCAGTACGACGGGACTACACTTGTTACACGAATCGAGCATAGATGTTGTCTACACAGATGATTGGACATGTACTCCTTATACACTACTGCGGTAGAAATCAGAATCAAACGTGGGTTGCGAATGTAATGAGGGATGCATGGTTTTAGGCGTCCACTGCGGAATCTCAATTATCTAGCCTACTGAATGTTCAAACGAAAAAGGTTTCAACATGACCACTATGAAAACCTTGATGATATTTATTCGACGGTAATATACAATGTAGTAGAACCGACATATATGCTAAAGTTAGAAGGTTAATCTAATGTATCACTGCCATCTGCAGCAGCTGTTGTAGGTGCTGTCATTGTTGCACATTTTGGAGCATCAAAAATACAACAGCCCACCCGCTGTCTCAACGATCCTCCTTCAAAATTTTCTTCCCTCTGCGCGCTGTAACATCTTTAGAATAATGCCATTTTCGAGACGGATGTCAAATCACCATCTTGAAAGTGTAAAATCTTCATGCGCATGGTTTTAACATGTATCACCGCCAAACTATGGCTTCGGGCAATACCCAGTCCCTCGTTCGACGTTGAGTTACGCAACGAACCCGAGACTTGTGAGGGCAGGCAAATTACGTTTCCGTGTGAGGTTGTAGGTTGTGGGTATTGGATATAAAATAGTGTTAAAAACGGGTTATAAATATATATATTTTGTATTCGGGCTTTTTCGCGGTACATCCGAGCGCTTCGTTTAAATTCTGACATACGGTACGCTTCTATAGCAGCAGTAGTTGCCACACATCTTGCCTCATTTCCATGTCCTGTGAATACCCGGCGTCATGCACGCCTAGTCGACGTCGCACACCTGAGAGATCGTGCATGACCTGAAGACCTCCGCTCTCTAAGGTCAATTTTGTGTGACAAAAAAATATACAGATCCAAGCGCGTATCTACCCCTTTGCGACTGTAGTCAGTCCCGTTTTAGGGAAAAACTGCTCAAGATTTAAATGGTTTTTGCCCCAAAAAACGGAACTGCAGTCTTGAAAGGGTCATCGCAGGAGCTCCAGAAGCGATATGCGTCCTGCATGCCCGTTCCTCTGCACACGGCGTCCCTTCGAGGAAAAATTACAGCAATTTACTAGAAGAACTTCCCTCTCCCCGTACATACACGCGTACCTGGTCTCGCGATATCATGTATCGCGCGAGAGAAGATTTCAGTTCATCCTGCCTTCGTTTCGACGAAGACCGGAGGGTGGAAATTGGTTTTTCTCGGAGGACCACGGTGCAACCCCAAAATTCTGGGACAGACCACTTCTATAGTAGCAAAATAGATACCTGTTCGATACCTGGTATGTTATTTGTACGATGTTGAACTCCCCGGGAGGAACGGAGGGTATGTGCTACGCGATTGTTCACCATGTGCAGTGCCATGGCGAGGGAGAAGTTTTTCGTCAGCGCCCAGGTGGACCTCGAAAGCGGCAGGAGCACGCCGAAGATGACGGTCATCCAGAATATGCGCCAGATGTCGTCGTAGCTCCACCTGGCCAACTTCGCGTCGGCGTCGATGTTGCCTCCGGAAATAGCCACCTGAAAAATGCAACAGTAACTTTTTTCGTCATTGTTATGCACGGCCGGACGAGTGGCATGAGCCAGACGCCCTTTCTTTGGCTGCTTGAGGTTTCGAGCACGACAACAATGATTATGATAACTGCGGTACCAGTACCGGTTAGATGTCACAACCAGATTACACAGCAGTCTAAGAGCGGTGTAAGTACGCAGCAGCCGCACGGTAGGGCCATGGTGTGCCCATGTCGTGCGACTCCTAGCACCGCGTAGCTCGGGAACCCATTTGCTTCGGTTGTCTTGTGTGCTTTCTCAACCATGCAGCGGACGTTGCATACAAAATCGTCACACGACTTTCGTCCGTTTTACCCTCTAACGCCTCAAGAGCTTGGTTCCCGTCTCCGCGCCGCCCTGGGCGAAATTTCATACCACACCATATTGATTATTTCTTTTAACGGTTGAAACGCTCTTGACAATTCCACCTTGAGGGGAGAAACATGTCTTCAAGCACATTTTATAAATTTTGAAATACGTCCGCTGTGAGTTCGACTGATTAAATAGTTGATACTCAACTTTGCAAGCTGCGTAATACGTCTCGTCTATATTCCATTTTAATCGAATATTACAAGTATTGTGATAAACCGAATGCGGGTATTCTATATGTAACTCCTTGTCAAAGATATAGGCCAACGGCTCCCCTGGATGCTGCCCGGGTCAACAAGCACATTTATAATACCGGGTATGGTATTGTACCACAGCAGCATTGATTATTAGTGATGCAAGACGCACAGAACGGACGGGACTCAGTAGGGACAGGTAGACAATGTGTGCGCTCCAACGAATTGGAGGAGCTGCACGACACCACAGGAAGGATGGGGACTTGTGTTGTCCCCGAACAAGCAGGCGGGGGTCTGCCAGACCCCGTGCTACGTGTTTCTTTACTAAGGTCAAACGCTCTGTTCGTCACTAGGGCGTTTGTCGCCTTGTCGGGAATGTGGGGCTCCCTCGATATGGTACTACCGTCCTGCTCATGAAAAACAATAGTTTTCAATGTGTTCTACAGCAGCAGTAGAACACGATTGGTTATTGACCTACTGTAGCAGAGCCCTGCGCGATAGAGCAATGTTGTAAGTGACGACGAACAAAGATAGTTACGTGCTCCGTCGACGCGGGTGTGTGCGTTCTTCACACTTCACCGCTTTTTCTAACCGATGACACCCGGCACACCAAGGCACCTCGCTGATTCTCCATGCTAGAGAGATGCAAGCCTCTGCGGTCGCGAAACTACGACACAGATACACTGCGTTGTACTGCTGCAGTGAGGAGGTAGACAGTCCCACGCCATGCTATCGTATTGGATACGATAAATAAGCACATCAGAATACGAACGTCACCACACCAGATAATACTGAAAACAGACAATAATCACTAAACACAGAGAACCAATTGAGGGGAAAAAGTTGAAAAAGAAAAAACCACAACAACAACGAGAACAACATATAAAATACAGTACAACAGAACAGAAGAGACAAAACAAGTAGAAACTACTGTTCCACTGCTGTACAGGAAGCGAGAATGCATACATACCTGGTACCTGGTACCGACTACCCTATAACGGGGGTCCATAGTTAACGGGACCAAATTTTGTTAGTAGAAATACGTAAATATATAGGTTTTTGTTTACACCATGGGTCCTATTAACTATGGACCCCCGTAATAGTAGATCGTCGGAAGGACGAAACGAAAACAAAATCGAGCCTGAGGCAACGTAGAAAACAAACCGCCACCAAAGAATAGCTCAGACAGACGAAGAAGGAGAATAGGGTGCGGCGCCTCTTTCCTCCTGCTTCGTCCTCTGTGGAGAATGTGGTTGAACACCGGTAGCTTGCCACGTCAGAGTCTCGGCAGGATATATTATTAATTGATATTTATCGGCATGTCGTTGATAATACCTCTAATCACGGCCGTCTTCGACTATTGAAATATTTGTTACTACTGCTGTGGTAGAAGTAGGGACGGTTTAATCGCGGGCACGCACACTAAAATAAAACAAATATCTATCATCTTGTGGTGAGTATAATACACGTTCTGTAGTCCGGAACAGTGCTGCATTTCCGTTGCGATGTAAGGATTGTATGTTGGCGGTAGGGTGCTTGTGGAGAAGGGTAGGTTACGGAGGACGAGGAGTAGTAGGTAGGTGTTTTTACTGTACGGGAGCTAAACTGAGGGTGTCTCTACAGATGTGGAGGCATTAATCTCCCTCAAAACGGTGGTATGCCGCTTTTGTGAGAGACCATCCCTGAATAGGGCGGGCCACCGCTTGATTCCAGGTTCCAGCCGTGCCAAGCGATTTTGACCTCCTTATTAGGGAACACCGCTAAAACAAAACGCTATCATCAGGGATCACTACTGCTGTATACCGCTGCATGGTTTGTCCGCTTTTTCACGCTGGGTAGTACTAGTGTGTTACAATAAATTGTGAGCTTTTTGTGGGAAGTAAAAGTGGTCCTGTTTCGCCATCTTCATTAGGCAGGCGTCCGCGTCCTCTACCGGCAAAAAAATTACAATACAAGCCCGGCAACAACGACACATTCAAGTCTCAAAAATCTTGTCATGACGACAGACACCGTCCTTGCATACTGATGCGTGCGACGATACACGTGGGATTTTGTACTGGGCATTTATTTCTTTATTTTTTTACCGACGGGGTTCCTCTGCTAAGTAAGGAACTACATAATTTCGCTACGTAGCAGTCTCAGTTTTTTGTTGGCAGTAGTTTTCGAACAACACCTATACGATGAGCTTAAATAGCCTCCGATGTGTCTGTCGAAAATCAGGTCTTGGGGGAGATGTATGGTTCCTCAGGTTAAGAGCCTCAAAAGAAATTAAGTGCTACCTTTACTAATGTACCAAAGCGGACGTCTACTGTACCACTATCTAGTAACTCCTGCTGCAAACACGGAAGTAATATTGGGCAACGCTCGCCGCTGAGCACGTTTTCTCAGGCGACTTGCTTTTAGCGCCCCCCACACGGTGAGCCTTGCGTTCTTCAGCCGACAAAAGACGTGCATGTCGTGCTAAACACAGGTGGTTACATGCTGTGCGGTCAATCATGTGGCATGTGGTCATCAACAATCAGTCATCAGGTTTCCCGACATCGAGTGTAAAATACTCCCAGAAGCTACGAAATATCCAGGTATATCACGTGATATTCCATATACATATTCATATTCAGGATTATTCGTATGTATTACAGGATATATTCATGTCCACCCATAAATAATACATGTTGGGTATATGGTGTCTGGTGTCAATGGGCACTTAAAGTTGACCTTGAGAAAAAGCAAATGTATGTGCTATCGATAGGGCAAATTTTGTCCATATCTGGCGGATGTATCAACTTTCTTGATATCGACAACCAGCTCTACATTGTACCCCGGTGGCTTGGCAGGGTGTCCTCGTGCCTACCAAAATCAACAACGTGGGTAAAATCCTCACCGAGTTCACATGCAGTACGAGTACGAGAAGGGAGTGTTGCCTTGCGTAGTCTTCAATAAGCCAAGAGCGCGAGAGCGTGATGGACGCTTGTCCAGAAACTTATCGATTTCTTTGTCACAAAAAATACAAGGTACAGGATACACTGGTGCGTTGTGTACCTGGGTGGGGAACCACTCGAACCATCCTCGAGCGTTGATGTTGGTGAACCCGTGAAACATGGACGGGAAAAAAAGTGACCACACGTGCAAGAGGGTCCACACGCCTATCGTCCACCCGCCGACGGAGTGAAGCCAGGCATTGTCGCCCCGCCAGGCGTAGAGGAAGGGCCGCAGCGCTTCAACCTCGGACAGAACGTTCCACGTGCCGTGGCACATAGTCGCGAACAACAACCTGCGCGTGTGGAGCACGGCGGGGTGGGGTGTACTCGTTGTCATGCATGGCCGTAATCGTATGACCATAGACCCTCGCATCGCTACAAGGTCGGGACGGAGCATGTCGGGTTTTCACCGAACAGGCAGACATTGCTGGCACCAAGCGCGCAGTGCTGTGGGGTGTTGGGCAAGTCGCATGAAGGGTGATCTGCATCCAAGTAAGAACCGCTTCAGTTTTGGATTTTATTACGTATGGAGGGGGGGGGGGGGGGGGGGGGGTGGGCGTTTGCGCCGAACCACGAGCAGCGCACCAAGGGAGAAGCAGCGGAGCGACCCAGGACATTCAGGACAACGTAGAACACGCCACCGAAGAATGCAACAGTGGACTACAACAGTAAATTTTCACAACGTACGTGATGTAAGCGGAAACAGAGCGGGAGAGTACACAGATCAAAGACGAGGCCGACAACGCTTTACAACGATAAAGTCTTCGGAGTTGGAAATTGCCTTTCCTCTTCCGCCGTTTGTTCCGAAGTCTTCCCTCTCGTGACAATTGTTTTGCGCAAGATCGAGCAACGAGAGACGTACGATAGTCGATGGGGGAGCCACACGGTGGTCAAGGCGCAGGTGCCGCTTGGTCAGGCGATCGCGCGTAAGTGTAAACGATCGTTGACGTGGTTCTTTTTTTCAATTGAGACTCGCACATTCGGTTACCTGAACATCCGATCTCATCGGAGTGGAAAGGTGACTCCAACACCTCATGAGGTTGAAAAACAGGCGGCCAGGCCTCCCCACAGAGCAGCAGCGGAAACACATATATCGCCGTTCATAACAAACAAAAACACAATGAGTGTAGAGTTCGCACGAGCTGGCTCAAGCGCTAAAACTATGTTTTTTTCTGCACCACGAATGCTGCTTGTGGTCTCTAGTCGGATGTGGCATCGTCGAAATCGTGCCGGTCCGCACGGACAGCAGACGACGGTAGCGAGCCCACTTGTTTTCGGTCTACTGTAGGACCGAAGTAAGGTTGGAGCGCTAGCGTACGACATGAGTCCCGGCCAGCCACAGGAAAGTTTGAGGGCAATACATTTCTAGTATTTAGACGCTAGTTGTTTTCGTTCCTCTAGCCGGTTCCAGGAACTCGTACGTGACACCTCTTTGTTGCGTGGGGCGCTCTGAGCTCAACAAGCAAGTATGCCTGCGATACATCCCGAACCGGCTTGAACCTGTATGCCTGTGCTACATCCAAAACCGGCTGAAACCTGTGCGAGTATTTGGCACAACGTCAGTCCTGTACGCCAATGTATAGCGTACTACAAGTGACGTTTGTATCCTATTTATATTATTCAATGCAGTATGTATGTGTTCGGAATTGAGTACAGGATGGTAGATGCGACCGATGCACACTAAACGCAATCGCCACTCTTGTGTCGGTCGTGGCCGCTCTCATAAAAAGCCCCACGACGATTCTGCTCTCACGAGGTCGTGGAAATGATGAGCCTCGCGCTGATTCGAGCGATGGCGTCGAACAGCTTGACGGACCAAGGGCCTCGCTTGAGACATCCCGGATCCTGAAAACGAGCGAAACGCACCGGGTGTAACAACATCAGGCGGGAGTTGAAGTTGTATTGGGTTGTCTTGCTGGACATATTGGCAGAAAGGGGACTTTACTTGAGAACACCCTGATTCCTTCGAGTCTGATTTTCAGAAGTGTGTTCGTTCCATACCGTTTTCAGTCAGAAGTGTGTTCGTTCCATACCGTTTTCAGGTAGGAAGTTTGGAAGAAAAGCACGGGACACGCTTATCCCTGCCGATAGTCAATAATTATTTACACAAGCCTTGGATGACCATACATCGTGTTTAGATGCAACGTTTTTGTCCTGGAAGTGGTTGAGGCTTTCCATGATGTATTCTTGTTGCGTACCAGTTTTAGGTTTGATGAAGTAAGGAATATAATGCGGACAGAGCGGTCGTCTCCGCCCCGAAATCGTAGTTGGCACCGCAAAACGTGTACGAATGAAGACCGTAAAACCCACCACAACAAATATCTGCCTCAAACGTTGGGATATAGTGTGTTATAAACGTTGATTATTCCGCTTTTTTTAGAAACAAAATCTCGATGTAACAGGCCATTTGAAGTTCCTACTATAGAAGGAACCGACAGGATCCCATTATTTATTGTATAAAGCGTCAAAACAACTGTCGGGAAAGCGAATGTTCACGTGTTCTCAAAGCATCGTTGGGAGGAAAACGCCGGGAGAATTGTAGCGGGTTTCAGAACCAACCAAAACAAACCGGGCGTCCTCGAGGATGAAAACCCTCGTAGTGGGGTCTGACAAAACGACCGCCTCCCGAGAAGAGCAAAACCATTGTATCGATCCCATTTATCGAATACCGTCTTTGCCAGAAATCCCAAACTTTGTATTTTCCACACTACGCTTCCTTTACTGGCACACGCCTTGGCAAAATAGGAACACATCTGGTTGTTTTTTGCTACAAGAGAAACGCTACGTTCGCCCTTTTAAATTCTAACTAGTTTGTACCCAGAACGGGTTTGCGGTCCCAAACGAGTTCAGCGTCGTCCCTTCGTACAATTCCCTGAGCCAGGGATTTCTTCCCACCGCTCGTAGTGTTCTTGACACGCCTCTCAATGACACTAAGGTAGCCTACAGACCTGCGCATACAGAGTAGTTAATACAGAAGACGACCGAAAATGCTCCACCGGGGAGGGCTGGCGAGGGGGGACTGCTGGAGAATATTGTTTGCCCCACTATCCTCCGAATCTCGACTGCGCAGGTGGCCGACGTCTCATCCCCCCCTGCACCAAGTCGACGCGAAACTATCGTTATTGAGACGTTGAGGAATGTACAACACCATTAATCGTAGCAAGCTGAGAGATTGCCAGCACTTTGTGGGGGTCTGCTATTGTATATGCATTGTTCAATGCCTCCACAGGGATGATTGTTGCGTCCACGTTGTTCAAGGAGGCAGTCGCAGCGGACAGTGTATAAAAAAAAATGATACCCCCGCTCCGACCCCAACCCTCCCTCGTCTAGAATGTCCCCAATGGTGGAAGCGTTCTCGGGTTTCACGAGGATGCACGCCAAAACCATGTATCGGGCATCAACAACTCTCTATTCATCACGCCCGCCATGTTTACGACTGAAGATAAACGTATGGACAACCTGCAGCGCAATGCTGTGGGACGGAGGACACAACTTGAGTGCGCTGAGGGCGAAACGTTCACGGCGCAAGTCTCGCCTGTACCCTCGTATGTACGGACTCGATATTTGCTGTACGAAAATACTAAATAAGAACGGGGCTACTCGTATACGGAGGCGTTCTACGAAAGAGGTGTCACGTTTGTGAAAACCGTTTCTGAGCCACCACGGCGTCCTTTCCGTGCGGCAGTGTAAGGATGAGTAGATGTAACCCGTGCTCTACATTGCTAGCTACAATGCGTACGTACACGTGCGAAATGCGTGTAGCATCAGTGATACCCATGAACTGGTTCCCGTTGAATTCAGCAGCATACCTTTAGGAGACACGAGAGCGTCAAAACAAATTAGGGTGAACCTCCATCGTAGAACGCCTCTATCTTGTGGGGTTTAGAGTGGATCCCGCCATCGAGCTATGTTTCTCAATCCAACTTCTTTGTTACCTCGTAGCAATTTGACGTTTTTATTTAGCGTAATGCACCTACTCCTATACGTAACTACCACCGTTTCCTTTGTTCAATTTCCTCCCGACGAATAGTTGGCGCTATTCCCGTTGTATGCACCTCATCCATGTCGCAATAGAAGTCGTTACCGCAGCCAGGGGCGCAGATGGTCTGCCTCGGCCACACGTTCCAGTAGAACCGATCGAGGATTATAAGTGCGGACGACCCTAGCCAGAGGGCCAGCATCCCGTAGCGGTACACCCCGCTGTAGTTCTTGGAAACCTGCAGAAGAAGCCACGGGCAGGGGGGGGGGGGGGGGGGGGGGGCGCACGGGTGCGAATGCTTAGTAGGTGTAGAGAGTGACCGAAGTATGGAACAACGTTTCACCGCGTTTATCATTTCAAGCGATGTGTAGGGACGCTTACGAATTGTAACCCGCAGTTCGTTTGACGATTAGAGGTATTGTAGCGTCTTCTTGTATGTGTAGAGAAATACCAATGCGGGGGTACAGGGGTCTCATATCTACACCAGTAGTCCTGTTGTTTCAGTCTCTCGGAGGAACTCGACCGAGTGATGTTTGCTTGCATCCTTACCGTTTCCGTCGGTTTGTTTGCTGTTTTGCAGAGTTGGCTATTTGCAGCCTTAACGTCCCTTCATCCCTTCGTTCGTTCATTGGATCAAGACCAAGACTAAGACAGAGGGATCTCTTCTACATAGGTCCCGCTACTGTTTGAACCACTCGAAGCCACTCAGCAGACCGACTTTGGAGCCTATCTTGTTTTTTTGTGACTTACATCTGTGGTTTCGTTTCGTTTCGTGTGTATTTTTCGAGCAACGTATGCACCGCAACGGCATGTCATGGTTGCGCCGAGCGCCAACAAAACCAACCCCAAGTCCAATTATGAGCGAGGGTAAAATGAAAGTACTCTTGTCACACGAAGGACGACTCTAAAGTTTGTGAGCATGTGCAATGGAGGACCTCTACCCCCCCTCTCTAAACAATGGATTGGAGAATTTCTCAAACTGCATCCCGACGAGACGATCACCATTACAACCCAGGTAGACCACAAACATTCTTTGCATATAGCCAATCGTGTTCTCAAAAACATTGAGTCTTAAGACCCAGTCGGAAACGAATTTGCCCATGACGTGCTATCGTTATTGTCGCACGAGTCAAAGGCATTCGCCCGGGTGGGTGAACGTGCGAGTGAAAATGGGGGAAGATCCACACGCCGTAGCACGATGTATACAGAGACACATCCCCCTTATCATGCCGACAATTATCTCGCGCGGGCGACTTTATTTGGAGAGTAGCTGACATTCCTCCGGCAACGGCTATAGAGACGTGTCACCTAAAACAAAAACAAACGTCGTTCCACAGCGTCGCCATGTCGCCTCTGCCTGCTGTTGACCCCAGCCCCAGGCGAGGGATACTACTCCCCTTCCACTTTTTCCGGGACGATAGGTGTCACGAAAACGAAACGTACAAGATCCTAAAAGCGTGCATCTTGCAAAACTATTTGGTTGGCCGCTGGCACGAGTAGCACCGAGCCGCCGAAACAAACTATGAAAAGAACACCCTCTCCCTCGTGTGCGTAGCGTGCCCCATCAGGAACTATTTTGTTTCATCACTGCTTGAGATCACGAAACTGGTCGGTTTTTCAACGGCCTAATTTGGATGCTACCATTATTAGCGGCCGTAACACCCTGAGCATATCCTGTTTTTGCCGCGCCGTGCATAACACTGTCACGAAGCACACTTTCGCTTGGACAGCCGTGACTCTCATGCATCTTGAAAGCGGACTAAACTTCGTATGGTGATGCACGCCTCGATACACTCCAAAACCTCACTTCTTCGACCCCCGACCCCGAGCGTGAAGTGCAAGACCTCGTCAAGCGCACGAGTCTCGTCTTGATACAGTGAATAAATACCCTCTCGGTCGTTACGATTCTACGGCCATGAGTACTTGCAGTAAACACGCATTCGTTTGGCGGCCATTCCCATTTTGGTCAAGCCTGTCCTCCTTCGCATCCATCCAACGCACACACGCAAGCAGCAGCGGAAATTCTCCAAAACTGTTGGTCCCAAATTTTGTGGAACCTCAACTCCAATTTCCTCGGATTGTACCAGCAACGCGGAACGCCCTGCAGCGGCAACGTCAACGCGTTAGGTCGATGGAAGACGGATGAATATTGGACAGCAGTTCCCGACTCCCTTCAGCCAAGAGGATAATGTGACTTGCGTGTTCCTCCCGAAGGAAAAAGCACGGCGTCGGTCTACTGCTCTGCTCCAAGCCGGAACCAACCTCTTCGAAATCGTCTGAGTCCTCGACCAGTCCCCCCCCTGATAGATTTCCGGCAACCGCGGGATTGTGCTTGGTTGGTGCTGCAAAACAAAATGCGCCGTCACGTGTGCCATGGGGAACCGAGGGGAGGGTGGAGGTAGAGGGAGACAGTTAGTCGGTGGGGGGTTGTAGAGGTGTGCATGCCTAGGTAGCGACGCGTTCTATAAAATGGTAGCATATTTCCGCTCCAACGTTTACAGAATGACGGGGTTCCTTAACCCAAATCTGTCGGACTGACAATCTCGTTTCGAAAAAGACTTTTTTAAAGTTTACTCGGGTCATGGGATTATTAATCGGGATGCAACTTGAGTTTTGCTGAGGTCAGTTTTCGGATGACGTATGGATCTCCTTAAGGTCAACTGAGGAGCCTCAGAAAAAAAAGGCGAACCTCTATCGTAGATCGCCTCTGGAGCTATACAAATACGTGCCGAATAATGCTACAAAAAAGACAGGAAACAACTAAAAAGAAGACAGAAAACGCCAAGAAAACGCTCAGGGCGGGGTGTGCTTATATTCGAGCCCGTGGGTGCAAAAAAACAAGCTGAACGCTTCTCGCTATGTAACGGACGGCTCGTACTATTACGGGGGACCGTAGAAAATAGAATCAAATATTGCTAAGGCAAATATGTAAGCTCTTGTGTAAACCGTAGGTCGGATTCACTATGACCCCCCGTGATAGTATGACTGAGAGCGGGCAGTGGAGTGCCGATTATATCCGTCCGCGCCACGAATGGGAAGGGGCTGGTCAGGTCGGTGAATAAGCTTTAGACGGGATGGCAAAAAAAATGAAAAACAAAAAAACTGAGACGTTTTCTCCGTTCAACTCAAGTCTGCAGGAAGGGGGCAGCAGTTCGGGTCGCAGTAAGTGATGGACGATCCTGCCTCCTCCCCACTGCGTCGCATGATTCCGTTGCGGTCCCAAATGATTTGACTGGTTATTGTCTCCGTCGTTCGACTTGTAGTGTCGAATTGTGCTTACACGTATAAATATTTGGGCCATGTGAACTGACTGGACGTCACGGCTGCCTGGTAGGTCACAAATGAGCGCCTGTCTTTAATGTTATTACACATTATAAGTGAGCTACATAGCCTCAAAAAACTCGGTGGGGTACTAATACGCAGAGCGCTCCGGACGATTCTGCACAAAACTGCATACAATCAATACCTAGTCGACCTATTTTGTGGCTATCAACTGACAGGAAGTCAACTCACAACTCCAGTAAAACTAGAACTATTCCGGGTGACCAGTGAATAGGAGCAAATGTTGTTGGTAAAGATATGCGAATGTATAGGTTTTTGTGTGTACCGTAGGTCCTATTTACCATGTTCGCCTTCTAGTACGGCAGAACACGTGGGCCAGACCGTATAGAGCCCGTGTCTCATGGGCATCTTGCCAAGGCCATGGGCCCGGTCGGGCGGGGCCGTGACATCGGAAACTTTGCTGGCCCAGGCCGGGCCGGGCCGGGCCGGGCCGTTGCCCATTCGGCAAACACTCGATACTGAGCGGTGGCCAATCAAATGATAATTTATCTTCCACTGCAGAGTTATTGTCGCCCACCTTGTGAACAGACTGCACACCTGGTAGTGGTGACGAGTCAACCTGAGAGCAACGACAGCAATGCACCATATCGCCTGCCGCTGCCGACGGGGGTGGGAGAGGATGATGTGACTGCGTGTGAGGCGTTCGTTGCTGGCGGTCTCGAAGACCAAGACGGAGATCTTGTGCCTGCAAACGGAAGCTGGGGGGCCTTTCCATTCACCCTCACTGCAGACGGGCCAGGGCCAGGTGTTCAAACAGTTATCCGAGTTTGTGTACTTGGGTGAAGCGATTACCGCAGGGTGCAATCTCAGGAGTGTCGACGTAACGCGTCGGCTCCAGAGTGCATGGTCGTTCTTTCGTGAAGCATAAGATGGAAGACGATGACCGCCAGGGTGTGCGCTTACGCCTGACAGTGCGGATGCCAAAAGCCGAGGTAAACGAGACGCTACTGCTGTATGGATAGGCCGCGTGGAGCCCGTGCAAGGAAAATTACGACGGAAACGGGAAAGCCGCCACCGAATGCTCCTCTGGTGCCTTGACTCGCGAACACGAAAGCGCGGAGACTACATCCTATATGATGCCAACGCGGTGATAGAGACAGACTCCGAGGGCGTTGAGACAACGATTTGAAGATGACGGATAAGATTAACGGGCTTCGTGGAGATGATCGGCGGTAAGAGCTACCGAGGGGACAGGAGCGGAACTGGATAAAGGACCGTACGAACGGCCTTGAGACATTCGGCACCAAGCTCGAAGAAAGGCGCAAAGCCCAATAGATGGTCGGACGATGGTTCGGACGGGATGAGGAAGGGGTGGAGGTTTCATGCAGATATGGCCCAAGGCTGACTGTTGGAGTACCGCCTTGTAAAGTATGTTTCGCTTTAGCTGCAGCTGTGGTTGCTCGACCAAAAGACAGAAGACGTCGGACCAGGCTCGGATACGCTACTACTTACTGCTTTATCAGTTTTGCTGGTGTACCGCCTATTTGTAGAAGACATCCGGATCAGGAATCCCACTCAAACACCTTCTACTGCTGTGTCGTCTACGAGTAGTATGACCTACTCGTAGTACCGTACAGCAACAAGAGCATTGCTGAATCACGCCACTTTACATACATACGTACAGATGTACTTGTATCATATAATCTGATTGTGGAGTCAAAACCTCGAGTGAGAAATAACCAGGGCTTTTTGCGGGTCATGATCCGACCCGCGAGTCGGGTCACGAGGTTTGAAAATATCACGGATCGGGTCAGGTCGGGTCAATAGGGTTTCAAATCTCGCGGGTCGAGTCAAGTCGGGTCGAATGTTCAACCTTCGCGGGTCGGGTCAAGTCGGGTGAGAAGAAATCGTAAAACCTCACGGGTCGGGTCAGATCGGGTCAAGACGTGATGAGAAGCTCATAGATCGGGTCAGGTCATGACTGCGACAAACGGATCAGTCGCGGGTCGGGCCGGCAAGACCCGCGACTTTTTTTCTGCTGACACACGGGTCGGACCCGAGCATCCGGCTCACGGATTCGACATTTGAAACTTCCCGCTCTCTTGGAGGCAGACCCGCGACTTTTTTTCTGCTGACACACGGGTCGGACCCGAGCATCCGGCTCACGGATTCGACACTTGAAACTTCCCGCTCTCTTGGAGGCGTTTTTAGATAGGTTCACCCAAATTTTCCGAGTCTCCTCGCTTGACCTTAGGGATCTCCACACCTCACCCGACAGCTGACTTCAGCGAAAATCAAATTGTATCTCGATTAATAATCCCACGGCCCAAGTATTAACTTACGTCATTTCTCGATATAAGATTGGCATTCCGACAATTCTGGTATGAGGAGCCCCATCATTCAGAAAAAAATAGCGGAAATGTACTATCAATACCTCTATCGTGGAACGCATCCTTGCCCAAAGGCTTTTCGCTTACCAATACTCAAAATGATACTTGCTTGGTATCTTCTTCAAACGTTCAAACCCCGCCCAATCCAGAACCGCAAGCCCGCATCCATCCATACCCACTACTTGAGCCAAGTCAGTATCGCTGCGGGGCACAAAATATAAATTAAAAGTTTTTTTAAAGTGTCGACCCACGGGCCAGGTCCGTCGGTCGAAGCTGGTCAAGATCAACGACCTCAAGATGATCCGACCCGCATGAAACCAGTGTCCTACCGGTCAATCGGAAGGTGGCGGATCGGGGTGGATCGGGTCAGGAGGGTTTCAAATATCGCGGGTCGGGTCGGGTCGGGGCAGGGGATTTTGAAATTTCATGGGGCGTGTTCCGTCGTCTCAACAGTTCCCTAAATCTCGCGGGTCGGATCCGGTCGGGTTGGGTCAAGAATACTTCTAAATCTCGCAGGTCGGGTCGGGTCAATTCAACTTACCTTAATTTTTTCGAGGGTGGGGTCGGGTCAGACCCCGACCCGACCCGTGAGGTTTGACCTGACCCGCGAAAACCCCTTGGAGTAACCAAAGGCAGGAACAGCAGAAACAAGAAAACAAATATCGGATGAAAAAATATGAACTCAAAAATATACCCAAGACAACAGCCAGGTGTGCCACGGGCATCGCGAAGCATAGAGTGATCAAGGGCGTGTTCCCCCGCATCTCTCTTGTGGCCGCGTCTTCTTGGCGCCGAGTATGTAGCTTCCATGGCAGAGTTTTCTTGGCCTTTGGCTGTCTTGTCGGATGTGGGCAGCTCGGTGCGGTAGGTGACAGAAGAAACGAACGATAAAAAATTTCTGCAAGATCTGCCAGCACACAGCAGTGCTGCATGCAGCCTGTTCCATCGCGGCCGCAACAGAGCAGCTGCCGCTGTCTAGAATTCCTAGGTAGACGTCGCTGTTTTGACCTTCAGTACGTACACAAAACCAAGAAGTACACAGCAGGAGCCGCCAGCACCGTTGGTACCCCGAGACTGGGTGCGCTAGGCATGATAGGCGGTTGTGCTGATGCCAGCTACCGCGACTGCACTGGGTGTCGTCATGGACTTGCGGACTACACATAAATAGCGGTTCGTTCTTCTGGTGCTGCTGTCGTGGATAACTCTCGCCTTGGAGCGCTTTTGTTTGTCCGCGCGATGAAACCAACTGACTCTTAAGTCACAGAATACAATGATTTTTCCCAGATGGATGATTGATGAGTTTAAAACACCGCTTACTTTTGCCGACGCGCCACGTGGAGCCCGAGCGAAGCAGATTACGACAGCAACGTAAGGTCCACCACGCAATGCTCCCCCGGTGCCTCGGCACGCGAAAAAGAACGCGCGAAGACAACATACAAACCCATTTTAATGCGCTCCTTAGGATAGACACCGAGGGCTTTGAGACGACGGCGCGCACACGAAGGGTACTGTTCTCGTATTTCGTGGCGTACACGAGAGAGAAGCGCTTGCCAGAGGAATGATGTTTGTGGGGGTGGTCGCCGGTAAGGTGAACTCGGAGGACATAAGTTGAACTGGATTTGAGACGACGGTGCGCACACGAAGGATGCTGTTCTCGAACCTCATGGCGCATATGGGAGATAACCGACTGCCAGGAAGATAAAGTTTGTTAGCATGATCACAAGAGTAATAAGGTCTACTCCGGGGGACAGGAGTCGAATTGGTCGGAAGCCTTCGAAGAGGTGGACTTTGAGGCATTCAGCATCAGGTACGCAGAATGGCGCGTGCAATGTGCTGCACTACACACCTGCAACAAAGGAGCTGTTGCTGCGTAGAATTCGGAGAAAGACGCTGCTGTCTGGACCTTGAATACGTGCTCAAACCCAGAAGTACACAGCAGGAACACCAGCATCGTTCGTACCGCAAGACTGGATGCGCTTGGTGTGGGCAACGGATTTGCTGCTGCCAGCAACCGCGACTGCACTGCGTGGCGGTGTGAGTTTGTATACTGCATGACTAAGAGGTTGTTTGTCTGGTGCTGCTATCGTGGAGGCGCTTTTGTTTGTCCGCGCGATGATGTTAATTGACTCTTCTTTATAACATACAATTATTTTTCCCAGTGAGTCGAAAATACCGCTTGATGTTAGCGATGCGCCACGTGGAGCCCGAGCAGGGAAACTATTACCGCGCTGTGTGTGCTCCACGTGCAGCCCGAGTGAAGCAGATAGAAGCGAAAGGCACACTGCGTAAAGCTCCTCCGGTGCACCGGTTGACGAAAACCAATGCGCGAAGACGACATTTTTCCTATGCCAATGCGCACCTCAGGATGGACTTTGAGGGCTTTGAGACGACGGTACGCACGCGATTGATACTGTTCTCGAATTTCGCGGCGCTCATGGGGAAGACACGCCTGCCAGGGGCATGATGTTTGTGGGGACGGTCGGGGATGAGGGCTGCACTGGGGACAAGAGTTGAACTGAATAGAGGACCTTAAGGAGGACCTTGCGGTATTCGACATCTAGTTCACAGGACGTCATGAGGCCGCCCAGAAGGGCGGAAGATGGTGCCGACGGGCAGAGGAGAGCGCGGAGATCCTCATGTGCAGGTGACACAAGGCGAAGGAGGAGACAGCATCAGATGGACACAATACGGGTGTCACCGCGATCCTGACCGTTGACGCCAATGCATTCACGCGCGGGAGAAGGAGGGGGGTAGGGGAGGGGAGGGGGCGGAGAAAAGAAAGGGGGGAACAGAGAGAAGGGTGGGCGCGAGGGGGGGGGGTGGCGGTATGACAACACAACGACGCCCGGGTGAGGACATTGTCGTGATGATGCGCCTCCTCCGTTGAGACCCAAGTGGTGCGCATAGAGCCGCCCAAACACCCCCTGCCTTTCAATATGTGCCAGCGATGATCTTTCGCTGATTTTGATTTCTTGCTCCTGCTTTTCCTGTTTGTCGTTTTTTTTTTTTCGTGTTTTCGGGTTTTTACCTGTTCTCTGTTTTTTGTCTTTCACTTATACGTTATTTTATTCTACCGTGTATCGTCTTCTCTTTTCATTTGTTTGGTTTCCTTCCTTGCTTGAGTTGAAAGTTGATTATGTTCCACTTTTAGTCAAATTCTGAAGAGGTGTATCCAATGTAAACGAGATGAGGCTGGTTTCATCGCACCGAAAACAAGAGCGCCTCACAGGTAAAAGATATCAGCAACAGCAGCATCAGCGGAGGAACAACCCAATTTTGTGGCATAAATCGTTGCAGGGACATTGCTAGGAACGGTTCAGGGAACCTTGACGGGCTGCTGTAGAATACACCTGCCCGTAGCATGGGCATTGTCTCGTGATCAGGTGATGGCATGCCCCACCTCGCTCACTCTTCTTTCTTTCCACATTTGGCCACATAAGCGCCTTTTCCAAACATTCTCTTTTCTTCATCACAAGTGATCTTCACAGACACTTCGGTGCCGCCTCTGCATCTCTTCTCATAGAAGACAGAGCCTCGACACGCATCACTCTTTCAAATCCGACCACCCATACTTTGTACAAAGTATTATACAATCAGTACAGTAGTTTATACTGAGACTATAGTATCTCTGTCTGTGGCCTGGTGTTGCGACCACAGAAATGGTATATCTCTATTACGGGGGTCTGTAGTAAATAGGACCGAATATTGTGGGTAAAAATAGGTAAATACATGACTTTTTATGTATACCATGGGTCCTATTAACTATGGACCCCCGTAGTAGGATTGAAGAATCGCCATGACCAGCTGTTTCGCTCGTATGTGTTTATTTTTTTCACATTATGGATATCGAAGGGTACAAAGAACGGTTTAATGTGAAGAACACAAACACTCGAGCAGAGTACCTGGTACAAAAACAATGCAGTGGCGTCCCCGGTGGCTTGGTAGGTGGTCCGCGTGCTTATCAAGATCAATTTCGTGGGTTCAAATATCACCGAGTGCATGCTCGTAGGGACTTTTTCTTGCATAAAAAATTGATAAGCGGAAAGCGCGAGACGAGAGCCTGAGTTAGCTACATTCGATGAAAATCGACGAGCAGTGGGAATGATGAACCCTATGCGCGATAAAAAATAAAAGGCACGTACCGGGGGCAGAAGGGACGACACCTGTGTGTGACCACGGCTTTTAGTCCAGAAGATCGTCGAGGGGTGAAACCTCCTACGAGTGGGCTGGAAACTAAAAGTGATGATAAAAAAAAACAAAAAACATGTCACGTACACGATACGACAGGCACGACATAGACAGATAAAAGAAATGCATAATGCGTTGAAACTTGAAAGAAAAGTACTGGGTTGCGATACAGATGCGCCACGTGGAGCCGGGGCAAGGCAGATATAATAACGGCTACCCGGTACGTACCGGTATGCCTTTTTTATTTATTTTTCTTGTCATTAACTTTTTCTTATTAAAAGAGGTTTTCCCTCAGCGGATCTTCTGGACAAGCCGTAGCATCATCAGGTGTCATGCCTCCCCCCCGGTACGTGCATTCATTTCTATCACGCATCCGCGAGTGGGTTCAGCATTAATTCCCACTGCTCATTTTTGTTTTTGTTTTTTTTTTATTTTTTTTTATCCATCACTTTTACTTCCCAGCCCACTCGTAGGAGGTTTTACCGTTTACGATCTTCTGGACAAGCCGTGGTCACAGGTGTCGTCCCTTCTCCCCCCCGGTACGTTCCTATATTTTTTGTCGCGCATAGGGTTCAGCATTCCCACTGCTCGTCGATTTTCATCGAATGTAGCCAACTCACGCTTTCGCGCTTTCCGCTTATCAATTTTTTATGCAAGAAAAAGTCCCTATGAGCATGCACTCGGTGGGACTTGAACCCACGAAATTGATCTTGACAGGCACGCGGACCACCTACCAAGCCACCGGGGACGCCGGCCTTGGACACCAACCACGACGGATGCGCGGCGCTGCCTGCTCAGCTCAGCCTCAACCTCGTGCCACCTCACCATGAACCGTTCGGCTGCTTCCAGGATCCCCCGGTACCACTTCCCCGCCTTTTTTGCAGCAGTGGGCCACAGTGCGGTCTCAACTCCAAACACCAAGGGAGCAAGTTCCGTTGACCCTTCGGTGGCGCGGAACTCCCTAGGGTCTTCGACTACGCATCTATGCCAAGTCTTAACCTGTCCGCCAGGTCCCCTGCGGGGGGGGCACGATGGTTTGTTGTCATATATACACCAGGTATATATTTGTTTCTTTTTTCTTGTTTGTTTTTCTCTTTCGAATTGTCTTTGTTTTTGTTTGTTTTTTTTCTTTGTTTCGTTTCGTTTCTCTAGGTCATGGAATGTGTATGTCGTGCCTGTCGTACGCAGTATGATGACATGGCATTGCATTGCATATGTGGCAACGTAGTAGCTCTGTGGCGTAGCTTTGTGACCACAGAACTTGTATCTCTCTAGGATTGAAGATTCGGCACGGACGCTGGTTGTGCTGGATGTCGACGGGCAGAAAGAACGGTTTAATGTGAAGAAAACAACAACAACAACAACAACATGTATTGTACTTTTAATGTAAACATCTATTAATAGCATGAATAGTCCCTTCCTTGGTGGGTGGTGTCCACGGTAATGGGGGGAGGGGGGGCAACAGGAGGAGGAGTGGTGACAGAAAACCCGACCAAGGGAATGCGGAGAGGGGAGGGGTAGAAGGGACACTGCGGTGGACGAAATTACGAAGGAGATGGCCGACAGGGTAGCAAGGCACCAGGCGGATCATGTAGTAGAACATGCCTATTCTACTCTTGGCGTTATCTGGTGGCGCAGCTGGTTCGAACGTGTGTGTGTGTGTTTCCTTCATTTTAAACAATTCTTTCTACCCGTCGACACCCACAGCACAACCAATGTGCGTGCCGATTCTTCAATCCTAGAAGAGATACAAATTCTGCTGTGGTCACAAAGCTACGCCACAGAAATGCTACGTTGCTACGTACCTGGTATGCAGTAAGCACAGCCAGTGAGCAATGCAGCAGGGTCATGTTTTCATACCGGATACGATAGGCACAAAATACACATTCCATGAAAAAGAGAAACGAAATGAAACAAAGAAAAAAAGAAAAAAAAGACAAATCGAAAGAGAAAAAAAAATGGAATAGATGAATAAATAAATAAATGAAAGGAACAACCTGTCGTGCCCCCCGCGCAGGGGATGCGGCAGACACTTACTTGAAAAGAACGAGCTGGAGAAAAAGAAGGAAGATACGAAAAACACCACTCACTATCTACTTGTGAACAAAGCAAGACTAAGAATCAACTGCCAAGGCAAAATACGCAACCGGAAAAAAAAGCACGAGAGGCACCCTCCAGGTAGCCGCAGCAATTTGTGTGGTCTTCCTTTGCCTTCTTTTTTTTTTCATCTGTGATTTTTCTATTTATTTCTTGCTCTTCCTCTCTTATATTGATATGGCTTGATTAGAAGAGAGTCGTGTGGTGTGGGTGGATAACGAGTTTGTTTCGTTTTGTCTGACGCTGAGGCGCAGGGCAGTATCACGGTTGACGAACGCAGGACGGAGACGGCAGACAGGGTAGCAAGCTACTCGTACCACAAACTGCTGCGGCTATCTGGAGGGTGCTTTGCGCTTCGTTCGGTTTGCCTGTTATTTTCCCTTGGTTCTTATTAATTTATCATTACTTTGTTTTCAGGTAGTGGTGTTCTCTCCTTCTTTTCCCGCTCGTTCTTTTCAAGTGTCTGCCACATCCCCTGCGGGGGGGGGCACGACAGTTTGCTTCTTCTATCTTTTTATTTACTTATTTTTTATTTTTCGATTTGTCTTCTTTGTTTTTGTTTTTTCTATGTTTTGTTTTGTTGCTCTATTTCATAGCATGAGTATGCCCTGCCTCTCGTATCCAGTATCATCCTGACATGGTATTGCATTGTCCACTACTGCTGCGCTTACCGCATACATACATACGTGGCAAAGTAGTATTTCTGCGGCTTGGTTTTGTGACCACGGAACTTGTATCTCTCTAGGATGAAAAATCGGCACGGCCACTATTTGTGCTGGATGTCGACGGCTAGAAAGAACGGTTTAACGCAAAAACACACAGGCTTTATTAATGGGTGTGTTGCTTGTCGATGGATAAGAACAATGGTTTGGACCGCACGTTATCATACGACTTTGTGGCTCTCTCATGTTCATCTCAGTCTCAGAAACATGGAGCCAAAGAAAGGGCGTGTGCGCCTTCTACGGACACCAATTGGTCAACCAGGCTTCAAAATATGTGAAAATCCAACAAAACCGAGGGCCCCTTGCCGCCATCCAACCTTTGAAATGGTGGCGAGTACAATACGTTACTATTATTGTCTTCTTTGCGGTGACCCTATGTGATTTTAATTTCTCTTCCTTTCTCCGATTGATAAGCCTTATTGAAGGAGTCGTGTGGCGTGGGTGGATGACGAGCCTGCTCTGCTTGTTTCGTACTGTCTGACGCCGAGGGGCCGGGCATAGTTGACGAACGCTGGACGATGGTGGCAGACAGGGTAGCAAGGTACCAGGCGGGCCAGCAGGGAGACCCTGGCTGTGCTACTCGTACCATAAACTGCTGCCGCTACCTGGAGCATGCCTTGTGCTTTGTTTGGTTTGACTGTTATTTTTCCCTTGGTTCTTAGTCTTACTCTGTTGACGACTAGTGGTGTTTTCATATTTTGCTTTTTTTTTCCAGCTCGTTCTTTTCAAGTGTCTGCCACGTCCCCTACGTGGGGGTCCGATGGTTTGCTGCTATACTGAAGTATATACATATACCAGGTATATTTTAGTTTCTTTTTTGTTTCTTTTCTCTTTCGAATTGTCTTTGTTTTTGTTTTTGTTTCTTCTCTTTGTTTCGTTTTTGTTTCTCTAGGTCATGGAATGTGTATGTCCTGCCTGTCGTACGCAGTATGATGACATGGCATTGCATTACATACGTGGCAACGTAGTATCTCTGTGGCGTAGCTTTGTGACCACAGAACTTGTATCTCTCTAGGTTTGAAGAATCGGCACGGACACTGGTTGTGCTGGATGTCGACGCGTAGAAAGAACGGTTTAATGTGAAGAAAAACAACAACAACATTATTAAACTTGATATATATTTTGCAGCCTTTTTGTGTTCAAGAAAAAAAAATAATATGTACGATATTAATAGTACACATGCTGTATACATACGAGAACGATACCAATAATATTTTTAAAATGCACGGGCGCTGCAGATATTAACCATGGGCACTGCTGTTGCACGGCCGTTTTTGCCTGCGGTCTCCTTCCTGCTTTCGTCAACCATGCACCACCACCGGGGAGGCTGCGTTAGACAATCAAAAATAAACAAAGCAGGATCGTCACTCACCCACGCACGAAACAAGAAGACCTCTTTCAAAAGGACAAGAAAAAAAAAAGAGATGAGGGAGAATACGATACTGTGATGCGTGTGAGTTTGGGAGAGCAGTAAGGGTTCCACGGGACGATGATCCACAGAAGAAGTGAGACACAGGTGTCTGCGCTCGGTCAAACTCAGACCTGTGTGTGTGTGTGTGTGTGTGTGTGTTCTTCACATTAAACTAGTTCTTATTGGAGTTATCTTCTTTTATTGGTGCGAGGCTTGCTCAAAAGGGGCAAGTGAGAAGAGTGAGGAGAGAGGGGGGGGGGGGGGAGCACATGCTTTTTGAAGCCAGGAGAATCCTCTGGCTTCAACCGGCTATATTCTACTGGTAAGGGTGCATGCGTTGCCCTCAACTCCAATAGTACAACACCCCGTAAGGGTGCATGCGTTACTCTAAGCTTCAATAGAGCAATAACCCGTAAGGGTGCATGCGTTGCCCTCAACTTCAATAGTACAACACCCCGTAAGGGTGCATGCGTTACTCTAAGCTCCAATAGTACAATAACCCGTAAGGGAACATACGATACTCTAAACTTCAATAGTACAACACCCCGTAAGGGTGCATGTGTTATTCTCAGCTTCAATAGGACAACCTACTAACCTGCATATCAGATTCTACAGATATACCAGTCTGCGTGTCTACAGATGTACTAACCTGCGTGTCAACAGATATCAAATGGTAAACAGGGTACGACCCGACTGGAACAATAATAGCCTGCGTATCTACAGATATCAAATGGTAAACGGGGTACGACCCGACTGGAACAATAATATTTAACGGGCCCTACTGATGGTGATGGTTGGTCTATTGACTAACAACCAAGGAACTCTATCACAATACCATAAAATCACCGAGCATCAAAGTGCAAAAACAGGAAGAAAAACGATGACCGGAAAATCACGTTCGAAGCAGTTGCCGCTGTTGGCGGCGACAACAAATAGCAGTACGTAGTAGTAGTAAAAATGACAGACATACCTGGGCGTATAGAGATGACGGCCTGGTGCGTTGCACCCTGTCTACCGTCTCCTTGAGTGCGTCCACCGCGGTCTCCGTTCTACCCCTCCTCCTGATACCCCCCATCCCTGTGGCATGGTCCCAACGTGTAAGTTTTTTTTTTTTTTTTCGACATATCCTTACAAGGAAGGTCGGGGCGTCTTTGTGAGCGTAGCGCTTGTGGTGATATCGCCGTGGATTGAACTTCGTGAGAAAACAGGAGCATCTTGGTACCAGCTACCTGATATAATAATAGTAAGAACAAAATCTACGACAGCCACTCGTGTCGACCGTAGTCGACCGACTACTAGGTTGGTTAGCGCAAGTTTCTTCGATAATGCTTCAAATTTTGTTGATTGCGAGCAGTACGTACATCCTTTCGTGATGTTCTTTTCCAGACTCCCAATTTTTCTCGCCGCCTGTACCAACACAGCAGCGTACAGCTATTATGTATAGTTAATAGTGGATAAATGATGTTGATGTTGTAGTGGCTGTCCCATATATACCTTTTGTAACCGAGGTTACACTACTGCTGCTGCTGTTTGTACGGGAAGAATCTGCTGTGCAGCAGGTATTTTTTTACGTATGTTAGGGTCGATCTTAACCACACGTATTATACTTCATTTCTCCCTGAAGTTTCGGCAATTAGTTCACCAAAAATTCAGCGAGAGTTGAATGTTATCGAGTGCGTGCCTCCGTGGGCTCGCGAACTATCGTTCACCTGGTATAGGCAGGTACCTGGTAGGTGTCGTTGGCTTGACAAGTAAAACCCGTCACAACCAGCTCGTCACGCTACAACGGCCGACGCGACAACGTTCCACTACAACTGACAAGTATGGCGGTGATTACTCTCATCAGGTGGTCTCCGTGGTCTTCGTCGGTGCGCCTTATTCGTTAACGCGCAGAAGAGAGCCCCATGGATACGTTAGGCTTGCTGCGGTCGGCCATGGCTTTCGCGGGGGTGAGGTTTTTCGGCTTTCCGGAAAACTTTCGGGAAATAAATACCGAAATTTCGGAAAAATACCTAAAACCACCTAAAAAACACTCCTCGTTAAGATCGTCCCGTTACGTCATCGACTAAGGATCGTGCATCACCAATACCAGCACGAAGTCAGTCACTGGCATTCTGCGTGGTGCGTAGGTAGTGTGTGCATTTCGACAAGAGTCGACGAGGGAAAAAAGAGAGTTGTATGCAGTCTTGGCGCGATGAAAATGCTACTTGCTACCTGGTCAGCACGAACCATGCTAGGGTGGGTGGGGAATAAGAGCCTGCCGTGATATATGACCCCGGATCTGAGCTACTACTTTACAATTTTTTTTTGTAAAGTTGTAGTATACTACCTGTACCAGTTTTCCTAGTTGAAAAATGGAATTGAGAGAGCAAATAGAGCGGGTACATGAAATGGGATGAAGAAAAAAAAAAAAAGGATAATGAATTGAAATAAAAAAATATCTTGGTTCGATGCAAACGCGGCGCAACCGCGTTTATGGCCAGTTTTGGCCGCTTTTGTCTGCATTTTTGTCAACCTCGCTAAGGAAGTGGTCTTCGCCCGTACCTTGATCCCAACAGGAACCAAAATACGTGAGCAGACTACCAACCTAATGATTATTTTTCGCAGATTGTAAGGGGACCTCCGCCAAGGCATACGGTTCGGTCGACCGTGACCACTTCGGGACCGTGCCCGCTCGCTCGGTTCGGTTACCGTAAAGGATTCCCGCGGTTATTCCACGATGGATGCGCGCGCTCATCCGGACGGACGACGGTGAATATTCAGACTGGTTGAACTTGGGCCAAGGCCTCCGGCAAGGATTCGTGCTCGCATTGTTGTTGTTCAGCAGTTCCTCCACTGACGTGTTGCCCGTGGCGGTGGAGCGCTTTATAGCCAATGCAGACGTGGTGAATGATATTTATGGTGTGCACCAAGCTGAAGGATGAGAGGGACGGGGGGGGCGGAGAGAGGCCGCGATAACCCCGTGGAAACTGTGGCGGAGCCGCAGCCGATCTCGCGAATGCTGTATGCTGATGACACGGGCATCGTTTCCAGATTGTGGAATAGCTTCGTGAAGATGATGGCAGATGTCGTTTCAGGACAGCAGGGTGCGGTTTGTTCGGATCAACAGTTTTCGAAGCCAATAAGGAGACCATGAGCCTGATGACGAACCGTACGGACAGGGTCACTTTCGTCACTAAGACACCCGGCCAGGTGTACAAACTATTACGGGGGGACATAGTAAAAAGGACCTACCGTATATACAAAAACCTATATATTTATTTAATTTTTACTAACAAAATTGGGTCCTATTTACTGTGGTCCCCTGTAATAACCACCACGTTTGTGTACCTTGAGGCAACCGTGTGCGAGAAAACCGACCTTACTGCTGGCATCAACCGGCGGGTGCTGCCGGCCAACCTACGCTTCGGACGGTTTGATTTGCTAATACTGCTGTACGACTAGCCGACCGCAACGCTCCGGCTCAAAGTACGGATGCCCAAAGCCGAGGTAGTGGAGCCCACGGTATATGAGTGTGTGACGTGGAGTCCCGCCGTGGTATCGTCTCGTCATACTGCGGGCAGCTCATCACCGATTGCACGTCCGCTGCATGGGATGGAAGAAGAACCCTGGCACGGTTACCATAGTATATATGATTGGAATACGCGGATGCGCTGGACAAGACTGGCTGTGAGAACGAAAGCGGAGGACATTCTTCACGTGGCTTGTGGATCGTATGGGTAACGAGAGACTACCCAAACGAGTGATGCTTGGGGAATGGGAGGGGGGGAAGGGTTACTTGGGGGGGCAAGAGCTGGACTTGGTGGGTTGTCTCGAACGCGATTTGTCGTTGTTCAACTTTCCCATCGAAGAGAAAAACGTTGGACGCTGGTCGCGGAAAAATCGGGCAAGTAGTTCAGATTTTTTGAAGAAGCGGCGGAGCAGTGCATGAAGCGCTGAGTCGTTGAGGAGAAGGATAATGTAGCAAAACGACGAGCGCTTGAGGCACCAAAAGCGCAGCGACTTAATTAAGACGCTGTTGGGCCCAAGGTCTGGCGGGGGGGAGGGGAGGGGGGGGGGGGGCACATTGAAGACGCTTAGCAATTATTATAGTAGCAGCTCGGCTGGTTGAGAAGTCAAGGCACCCGCCGAACCTTGGTCTTTCTATCATACATGATATGAATAGTTTACACGCCCAGTGACTACTAGTAATGTCTACTATACACAATGATGTTACTAATTACACACATTCAGAATCATACCATACAAAAACTCAACATCACTCAATCAATACTTGCAAAATAAAAAGGTTTCGACATTCTGTAACGTCGTATCATTCTCCCTTGTTCGGGTTATACAACAGTATCTGACAATCAGTGCGCAGAATGATTATGTCTAATTGTCCTGTTGGCCCGGGCAGCATCCAAGAGAGCCACTGGCCTATATCCTTAACAAGGAGTTACATCAAGAATACGCGCGTTCGGCTAATTATACGTAACAGAAGTAAAATTCAGTAAAAATGGGGGATATAGGCGAGACGAATTACGCAGTTTGCAAAGTTGAGTATCAACTATTAATACTTACCTGGTATTATTTAATCAGTCGAACTCACAGCTGACGTATTTCATATTTTTTTTCTAAATCCCTGTTTTTTTTTTTGTTTTTTTTTCGTTTGTTGTGATGCCCTGTTGTTCCCTGCCAAGTCGATGGCACCCACCCACTCTCCCCCGTACCCTGCCATTCCGCGTCGGCCGAGTCACCTTATTATTGTCGTTATTTGTGGTGCTCTTTTAGGGTTGTGTATCAACCAAAATTATCACGCGTGATACGTTGACGTAAGTTGTGTATATATAAAATCAACTATCACATCAACACAAGGCTTATAAGTTGATATTGAATTATCATGATATATCAATCAAGCGAAATTCCGTCAAAAGTTGATATTTTCTGACAAAAAAAGAGGCGTAACGCTACTGGCCACGTCACTCAGTAATCATGTGTTGTCGAGTGCTTTGTGATGTGTAGCTGGCTATAGTAGTGATGTGTGACGTGTGACCCTCGGCGTACTGCTGGACTGCCGTGCGGGGCGGCGCGCGCGCGTATATCTATCCGCTACTTCGTTGGGCCGCACAAAAATGGCGTTACAGGCCGCCAATGGAAAAGTTGATATTTTCAGACACAAAAAGAGGCGTTTGCGTCATGTAACGCCTTTTTTGTGCGGCCCAACGAAGTAGCGCGGATAGATATACGCGCACGCGCCGCCCCGCACGGCAGTCCAGCAGTACGCCGAGGGTCACACGTCACACATCACTACTAGCTAGCTACATATCACAAAGCACTCGACGCGCGCGCCGCCCCGCACGGCAGTCCAGCAGTCCGCCGAGGGTCACACGTACCATTTCCCTATAACTTGCCATTTCGTAAGTGTGAATAGTACCATTTCCCTTACGGGCTGGCATCATACTGCCGTGGGCACTATTAAAATTTCTCTGTGTTTGCTTCCTCCCGTCGAGATGCATCTTGTTTCAGCCTTCCGTTTTTGACTATTTCTTGCGCTGACCCTGTGTGATTTTCATTATATTTCTTTCTCTTTTTCTTTCTTCGATTGACAAGCCTCATTAAAGGAGTCGGGTGGCGTGGGTGGATGACGAACCTGCTTTGCATGTGTCGTAGGGTCTGATGCCGGGGGGGCGGACATAGTAGACGAACGCAGGATGGAGACGGCAGCCAGGGTAGCAAGGTACCAGGTAATCTAGCACGGAGAACCTGGCTATGCTACTCGTACCACAAACTGCAGCCGCTACCTGGAGGGTGTTTATTAACAGCGGGTTTGCCGGTTATTTTGCCATGCTTGTTCTTAGTTTTATTCTGTTTACAAGTAGTGGTGTTTCTTGCTTTTTCTTTTTTTTTTCTCACTCGTTGTTTCCAAGTGGCTGCCACATCCCCTGCGGGGGGGGGCGCGACAGTTTGTTCTCTTATTATATTTTATTTTTTTCTTCTTCTCTTTCGATTCGTCTTCCTTGTTTTTGTGTTTCCTTTGTTTATTTTCGTTTATCTAACATTTTTGTGTTTTCTTTGTATGTCGTCCCTGTCGTATCCAGTATGGTGGCATGGCATTGCATTGCTCACTGCTGCTGTTGTGCTTGCTGCGTACCAGGTACGTTGCAACGTAGTATCTGTGGCGTAGCTTGGTGACCACATAACTTGTATCTCTCAAGGATTGAAGAATCGGCGCAGACACTGGTTGTGCTGTAGAAAGAACGCTTTAATTAATGTGAAAAACAACAACAACAACAACAACAACAACAACAACAACAACAGACAGACAGACAGGATTCAGAGAAGTGAGCTACTATAAATAATATAATATTAATAACGTGGGAACATGATCATGCATCAATGTGAAGAAAACATGCGCATATTCATGATAGGACCAATCAGACCCCACCGCACAGGGCGCTTCTCGACACACACCATCTCCGACTAAAATAATGGCGTCCCCGGTGGCTTGGTAGGTGGTCCGCGAGCCTATCAAGATCAATTTCGTGAGTTCGAGTCTCACCGAGTGCAAGCTCGTAAGGACTTTTTCTTGCATACAAAATTGATTAGCGGAAAGCGCGAGAGCGTGAGTTAGCTGTACATTCGATGAAAATCGACGAGCAGTGGGAATGCTGAACCCTATGCGCGATAAAAACTAAAAAGGCACGTACCGGGGGGGAGAAGGGACGACACCTGTGACCACGGCTTGTCCAGAACATCGTCGAGGGTGAAACCTCCTACGAATGGGCTGGAAAGTAAGAGTGATGATGAAAAAAAAATAAAAAAAAATAAAAAAAACTGCTACTTACTGCTGTCATGTTCATGAAACTCCACCGGCGCCCACGGAAGTTTCTTCGTGTCTTCTCTTCGGTTATTTCGCTGTATCTCAGATATCAACGCAGCTGGACCGCTAGCACGATGAACCAGGTATTACAGTATTACAGTGCTACGGTATGTATGTCGTGCCTGTTGTGCCAGCGTATGTATCTACTTCTTTCTTTTTCCTTTTTTTTTAATATTCACTTGTACTTTCCAGCCCAACTTGTACGAGGGTCTACCCTCGACGATCTTCTGGACAAAAAGCCGTGGTCACAGGTGTCGTCCCTTCTCCCCCCCGGTACATGCCTTTATTTTTTGTCGCGCATAGGGTTCAGCATTCGCACTGCTCGTCGATTTCCATCGAATGCACAGTTAACTCACGCTCTCACGCTTTGCACTTTTCAATTTTTGATGCAAGA
The DNA here is from genome assembly GCA_031763025.1 of Macrocystis pyrifera. NCBI lineage: Eukaryota > Phaeophyceae > Laminariales > Laminariaceae > Macrocystis > Macrocystis pyrifera. Next base: position 406,507 of record JASSKH010000029.1, read on the forward strand.
AAAAATCCCTACGAGCATGCACTCGGTGAGATTTGAACCCACGAAGTTGATCTTGATAGGCACGCGGATCACCTACCAAGCCACCGGGGACGCCGGCCTATGGTCCCCCGTACAAGAAAAAAAAAACACAACTAACTTTCTACTGATATACAGAGTTGAGACTGAGGAGCAAGGGGAAATAACAGGCAAGCCGAACGAAGCACCATGCACCCTCCCGGTAGCCGCAGCAGTTTGTGGTACGAGTAGCATAGCCAGGTTTTCCCTACTAGTCCGCTTGGGACCTTGCTACCCCGTCTGCCGTCTCCGTCCTGCGTTCGTGAACTATGATAATGCCCCGCGCCTCAGCGTCAGAAAATACAAAACAAGCAAAGCACGCTCGTCATCCACCCACGCCACACGATGGCTTATCAGCATAAAAGAAAGGAAGAGAAATAAATAAAATCAAATGCCTAGTCTGCTTACCGCATTACAAACGTGAGTAGAAAAACACGAGCATCACCTCCTGCGCTGCTGGCTCACCTTCTGCTATTTTACAGATGTGTGGTTGCTGTGTTTTTCATATATCAAGAGCAGAAGAGGCCAAGAACATGTACGATAGTCAACAAACACGTACTTGTACGTCAAGACCTGCAGCAACATTTACAGGGAGTATTCAAAATTTCCAGTGTGTCTTCTTGGGTGGTGTATGTCACGTGTGAACTGCTGTAAACCAACTTGAGACTGTCTTGTGTACCTCGGCCCTCACGTGTCGATCTGTTGTTTCAGTGCACGAAATAGTACTGGCCCAAATCAATTGGAAATCGAACCTGCTGTAAATAATATCGTCTCGTCGACCCTGATGGTATCCAGGGGAGTCACTGGCCAGCTGATGGCATCCAGGGGAGCCACTGGCCAGTACAGAGTAGTATCAATCGCGAGGGAAATAATGGAAAACGTTCGCGGTTCACGCAGCTTGCAAAGTCGACTATCGACCGATCTGCCGATCGGTTGAACCCACAGCTGACGTGCTTTCTTAATTTTTTTATAAAACTTGAGTACTTAGAGTATCTGTGTCGTGATTTTGTGGCCATAGAGCATGTATCTCGTATTATTCGTTTGTCGTCGTTATGTATACATGATGAGATGAAAAAACGGAACAGGCACCGGGCGTGATGGATGGATGGATGTCGACTGGATGTAGAACGAACGGGTTATCCTCTCAAAGACCCCGGACATAGCGAGCAAGAAAATGGTTGCATTGTGGTGGTATGTTGTTGTTCTCTTCACATTATACCGTTCTTTCTACCCGTCGACATCCAGCACAACCAGTGTCCGTGCCGATTCTTCAATCCTAGAGAGATACCGGTACAAGTTCTGTGGTCACAGAGCTACGCCACAGAGATACCTGGTACTACGTTGCCACGTCTTCAATGCAATGCCATGTCATCATACTGCGTACGACAGGCACGACATACACATTCCATGACCTAGAGAAACAAAAACGAAACAAAGAGAAAAAACAAAAACAAAACTAAGGATAATTCGAAAGAGAAAAGAAACAAAAAAAGAAACAAAAATATACCTGGTATATGTATATATTTCAGTATAGCAACAAACCATCGTACCCCCCCGTAGGGGACGTGGCAGACGCTTGAAAAGAACGAGCTGGAAAAAAAAAGAAAAAAAAAAGAAAACACCGCTAGTCGTCAACAGAGTAAGACTAAGAACCAAGGGAAAAATAACAGGCAAACCAAACAAAGCACAAGGCATGCTCCAGGTAGCGGCATGTACCACCCCGTGTACACAAGCAGCAGCTTCATCAACGCTCCGCCGTAAGCGCGAGGCCATGTTGCTTCCGTGCGGTACGGGCCCTTGCACTGCTGGGGGCACTAGTTATTGTTGGTATCGCCCCTCGGTCACGGGGTGGCCGTTGCCCAACTCGTCATGTTCTCGCGTCATTTTTTCTCAGAGGTGCCGAATGGGGTTATAACGTTTAGGAAGGCAGTCCCGTTTAGCGAACAAATTACTTGGAATTAGAGGCATTAGTGCCCAGAAGGGGAGAGTGCAGCTCTGAAAAACCCACACGGGGAGTTCGAGTTGTTCAACTCCGCTGATTCGCTGACAGTATGGTCGTATCCTGCCATGCAGCATTTATGAAAAAAACTGTTCCCTGTATGAAAAAGTAGTTGCACAAGGGGCCTATTATAAGAATAGTAGCTTGTTGTGCACCCTTTGCGCTGTTGACGGCGAGAACATGCTGCTCCCCTCCCGTAATAAAAATGGCGCGAGTAGGGGCGCCCGCAACAGTCTTCTTTCGATGCCTCGCATTAGAATAGTCAGAACAAAAACAAAATCGGAGCTCTGTGATCGAAGGACAATTCGAGCCGAGGATAGTTGTGTTTTTCCCCCTTTTTTTCCCTTTAGAAATCACTTGGGTTTCGAGACCTTCTTCCACTTGGTTAGACGGGCGAGGCGGGCGGGGGGGAGGCACTAGGGAGAATCCTAAAACCAGGGAGATGATCAAAATCCAACATGAAATAACGTCCTTGTCAGAAATCTTCATGTGATCACACCGGTCCGTTTCTATTTTTTTTGTTTGTTTGTGAGGTATCGAAATAAGACCTGTCCGCCCGCCCGTCGGCACCCGCGGGGTGGTGGAACTTCAGAAATGCTCGCAACATTGCAGTGGACTGGACGTTGGGATTGAATTGCCCTCAAAACATTGCAGTTTCCGGATTAAGCTCGACGAGATTAGACTACCGGTTTTGGTCGTCGCTAGTTCAATCTGCAGTGGATTGAGAATTCAAGATTAGTTGACCATGTTTTAATCTCAGTATTATATATTTTGCCCAAAAAAAACGCCTTTAACCCTTTTAGTACCGCAGCCCCGTTTTGGGGACAAATCACTTGGAATTAGACTGGTTTGTCCCCAAATCGGGAACTGCGGTACTAAAGCGGTTAAGCGCCACACCAAATCCTCTCTATATCAGAGTGGTCCCATATTCTTGCAATAATTTGTCGGAGCGTGGTGGTGTCACAATAAAGTTCCAAGGTTATTTCAGATTATTACTGGGTGTTCTTTTTGGGCGGGCCCGTACTGTTGTATTACGGGGGTACATAGTAGGACCTATGGTATACATAAAAACCTGTATATTTACTTATTTTTACTAACAAAATTTGGTCCCGTTAACTATGGACCCCCGTAGTAGTAGCAGATAGATGCCTGACACCGGAACACACACATCTACGCTCCTCGTCGGACAATTTGAGCATGAATTAATCGCAAGGACATTCTTGAGGCGGTTGATTCTTGGTGTTTCTCGTGCCCAGTGCCCCACAGACAACATCTATATATATCTGCAGACATACACGTGTAGATTCCATCTCCTCGCTGTGACGTGTTTATTGCTTGACATGTGTTCTACGTGCGGGAAGTTGAAAGCCAGCATGCTGCAGATGAGACGAGGCCACTTGCGGTGCGAACCAGCTGGTACCAACAACAATAATAATTGCAGTTATAAATACGGGGCAGTTATAAATACGGGCAAGATACTGGTACCCAGTACTTCCAGTACTTGGACGAGTCTTCATGGGAACAAAAAACATTTATGTAGATACATAATGCGCACCTGGTAAGTACGTATACCTGGTAGGAGGTACGAGTACCTGGTATAAAACATCGCAACCGCCGTCAAGCTTCGCGAGAGGAAGGTCGAGATTGAGATCGAGATGTGTGAGAGGTTTTTCGCCTCGTTTCGCCAAGATTGCCGTAAATGTGACGACTGTTTTCTCAAGAATTGATCGACACTGCTGCTTCCCGAGGAAATCTCCATCACTGCTACATGCGCCCAGTTCAGTACCAAGAAAGGGGTTGTTTGAGCTACCTGTACGTGTGTGTGTGTGTTCTTCACATTAAACCGTTCTTCTACTCGTCGACATCCAGCAAGCCCAGTGTCCGTGCTGATTCTTCACCCTAGAAAGATACGAGCTCTGTGGTCACAGACTACGACACAGAGATAACACACCGTAATGCATTAATAGCCTACGCAATACGATGCCTTCGCACTAGGTGCGGCCGACACAACATACATACGCCAGCAACCAAATACACCATAAAGAAAGAGAAGCAACGAAGAAACCAAACCGAAAAAGATAAAGCAAAGGAGAAGAATCCCAAATAAATAAACAAAATGGGAAGCCAAAGATCAGACACATACTTACCCCGAGCATGAGCCAAAGGGGACGTGCAAGGGGGATGAAACGAGAAGGAAAAAGGGGACTATGCATCCCGGTGAACACTTAACTAAGTAAAAAGAGAAATAATGAGTGGGCCAAAATACGCTCGTCACCCATCCACTAGCACTTCTTTCATACAGGATAAGAAGGGGAAAATATAGGAAAAAGTTAAGACATGGAAAAAAAAAAAAAAAAAAAAACGTGCATGATACGGGTACCAGGTGTACAGGGCAGTCACAACTTTCGAAATAGAATACGCGGCGACTGCCAGAACGATCATTACGTCACATCTTGGGAGAAGGCTGAGAAAGCATTGTTTCCCCAAGAGCTTCTTCCAGTCACACGCGTACTCAGCAACTGTTTGGGGGTCCAGCCTTCACTGCTTGCGCACAGCCTACCGGACTCCGGGAGGACGTCGCAAAGGATACCGCTACGTGCGGACATGCGACCCGCAGGCGAGAATGCCGCGTCAGGCCTGACGTGTCTCCTCAAGACGAGGCACTCCTCGAACCCCGATACAAGACCGGTACGTATCAACTGCTGTTACAGTTACGTACTATCGACTCATCCAATGTTCGTAGAGAGCCCCCCTCTCCTATCGAGCGCGAAAAATGTGCGCGGGACATTCTGACGAGCTCTGAAAAAAGCAGCACCCTTATTATTATATTCGTGGCTGGTGCCGAAAAAGGCGCTTAGTCAGGTACGGCCTGCGTCCTCAGTCCGTGTGTGTGTTCTGTAAACCTGTACCTGGTACATAAAAACGCAGTGCAGGGTTGGCGCTGCCATGCGGTGCCTCGGAGTTTCCCATGAGAATCACAGCAGTACAAAGATAGTCAGTGCGTCGCCACGCCAATCCACATGACATACCCACCTCTACACAGGCCGCACCCATATCAACAGCAATCAACCGAATGGCATACCGAGCACGCACACACCTGTGCCCTCCTCCGTGTTCTCCATCGCGATGGCGTTTGGAGACCTTGATCCAGGCGAGCCACGAGGTCTCGAAGCTTCGACCTCTGCTATCGCTCTGTCGTATGTCTGACAGACACGTTGCATCTCGCTGTCGTTGTCAAGCGGCTTTTGCGCCTCGCACCTTCCGTCAGCATTGCCACTGCAGTTACCAGAGTTAACACTGGTTAACTGCGTAGGGGCCGATTTCGGGTCGGGCGTCATGATGCAAGCCGTCCCCAAGCGAGTAGTGTCGCTACGCACTTGCGGCTCCTGTTGCTGAGGATGATGCTATATAGTTTCCTTTGTTTGCCTGCTTATTGTGGTGTCGAATGGCAGGTCCTAGGAGTGATGGGTGGGGGGTGTAGATGTGTCAAAGTGGCCAGAGGACTTCCAGGTTACGATCAAAAGACGGTGTTTTCCGCATATGCAATTATCCGCCAGGTCCAATCACTCTGTCCGACTGTGATCTTAAAACGATTTTGGTAGATCTTATTTCGTAGATTCCTTTGTATTCGCCTTTTAGCGATGTATCACTATTCATCTGCTGCCCCTCACGCAGGGATGTACATTATTGTCTTTTTTCGCGCGGCATGCCGTGGCACGACCTGCGGCAAAACCTTCCACGGCATTAGGGTTGGGGTTAGGGTTAGGGTTAGGGTTAAGGTTAGGGTTAGGGTCCCTGGTATGCCTCACGCGGGGGGGGGGTGACGTCTGTCTGTACCTCCCACCCAGAATAGGCCGCCCTCTACACCATTTTCGAAGTAGTTTTCCTCTTTTATCTCTTCACTTTTTTTCGTTAGTCTCTGGATCTGCTCAAGAAAAAGATAGCACATACCCGTGTAAAAACGAAGGGAAACGAAGGAAGGAAACCAACTATATAGATGGTGTTACTGGCTTGTGTATAGCTTGTGGATAATGTGCTTGTTGTCATGTTCAAGTGATGGCATGGCATTTTACACCATGTATCTGCTCTCTCGTGCACGTACTGCATTCGAATGCTATTATTGTATGCATCCGTGTTGCGTTTGGGTGACGATAGAGAGAGCTCATTCATGTATCTGCGATAAATAATCAGCACGGGAGAACGCATTGCATTGCTGTACACTCTCGAGTGTGCTTGATTTTTCACCACGCAGAGGTCACTTCGGATGGCGATTGGTGCGTCGATGAGATTCCTGTGTTATAATCTCTCTCTAAACATGGATGAGTTCTCTCTTGCCACTAGATATGTTCGCCCTTGTTTCTTCCCTCCCTCATGTCCACCGCGGTTCGCCCCTTCGTTTTTATCGCGAGTAGACTTCAGCCTCTTCTTTTCTCGTCCACTCGCGTCCAACGTTGGCCTACCCACGCTATGCGTTTTCGGCAGTTGTTTTATCAAAATCTTACTCTTGTATAACAGTGAAGAGTGTTTTGCCACGATAGGTTTTGATCACACGGAATCAACTCCCTAGCTTTGTTTTTTGATCCTCCGGCGGATTGGTAAAAATAAGGCTTAAGCTTACCACACTAAGTCTTCCACGTTCCAATTGCGTGTCGTGTGTCAATTTAGTCCACAGCTCCCGTCGCAACACCATAACAGGCTCATGGTACCCCTGGAGTCTGGGCACGTAGACCCGACCTGACCGCCGAGATTGGCAGGTGCGGTGGAGATAGCCACCCGGAAAGTCATCTCTCCTGGTAGTGTGCGACTTGCGCGAGCTCACCCACCAACAAAAACCGAGGCTATGAGGCCTTTCCGCCGGACTTGGTCCAGTTATGGTCCACCCTCCCCGTTGGGGCGTTGGTCCTCAGCAGCTTTCGCGGGTACCACTGAGCCACCGGGTGGGGTCGAGTGGCGGCAACCCTGTTAACATAAGCCACCAGACACTAGCATGTAATGTACAGACTGCACCTCCCTGCACAGATGCCACATGGACTAGAGACAGACACCATACGATTGACGCAGTTCAAGGGTAGCAGGTGCTCCGCGTGCCTACCAAGATATATTTCGTGGATCCGGGTCTCACCGAGTGCATACTCTCGCTAGGACTTTTGGTTGCAATAAAGCTGAATGGCGTAAAAGCGCGAGGAGAGTATGAGTTTTTGATAAAATCAACGAGCTGTGAGAATGCTGAACCATATTATGCGCGATAAAATAGAAAGCACGTGCCTGGGCGGGGAAGAAGGGGCGTCACTTGTGACCACAGCTTGTCCAAGAGGTCGCTGGGGACGAAACCTCTGACTTAAAGCTGGAAAGAGAGTGTAAAAGGATTTGAAAAAATAACCATACCCACTGGAACAGCAGACACAAAACAGCAGTAGATACGAAATCACAGTTTTTCTCCCATACCCCAACACACACCAGACTCAGAAAGTTCATATCTATAATAGTATCTTATCGCAGAATGGGTCGGACTTTTCTCCAAGACAAGCTCTATCCAGACCAGCTTGCCGCTTTTCGAGGGGCTATTAGTTCGTTTCAGGAAATCACCGTCAGCACTTTTCCGTTCCACCTGACTGAGTCACATGCTATTATTTCGATCCCCGATCGAATCGAAAAAATAAACATGCATCCAATCCACGATCGTATTGACAGTCGAATTTGAGACACAATTAGATCGAAAAAGTGCTGGATGGAGGTGATTTTCTGCAGCTGGGCGCCTGGAGAAGCGAGAAGCTGGCTCTGGACAGATCGTGGATAAAAGCTCGACAGAGCAGTCAAGGCGAGTCATACTTTTTTTTTAACTTTCTTCGGGTAAAAGCTGGTGCGAACGTGCTGAGCGCTTTTAGAACCGCAGTCCCGTTTTGGAGACAAACTATTTGGAATTTGACTGACTTGTCTCCACAACGGAACGGCGGTTCTAAAACGGTTAAGCGATATTTTCAACTGGCTGCAAATGCGACTGCATAAAAATTGGCTGTGGACATGAAGTTATGCATTCAATCATTTCTTCCACAAGTGATGAAGACATGAAACTGCTCGACTATTAATACCAACCTTTTACTAGTAGTTTCGTATGCCGGGTATCAAAACACCAAAAAAGTGAAAGACTGAACAAAGGAAATTTGGGGTTTGTGCGTGTGTTCTTCACATTAAACCGTTCTCTCTACCCGTCGACATCGAGCACAACCAGTCTCCGTGCTGTTGACAGGTATTGTATCGTCGGCATGTTTGGAAAGAAAGGATGGGGAAAAGGGCCATGATATGTTGACAACTTTGGTTGGTTGACCTCGATAGACAGAGGCTGGGACAGATCGAGACAGAAAGGAAGACCATCTGCAGTATGCCCAAACTCCAGGGGTAACAACACAGCCTGTTCTGATGTGGGCTAAATTGACACACTACACGAAATTGAAACGTGGAAGTGTGGTGAGCTTAAGCCTTATTTTCACCAATCCGCCGGAGCATGAAAAAAAAAAAATGCAGTATACTGCTGTATTAATAGCACGGTAGGTTGGGGCTCTACCGCAAAGTTTTACCCCATTTTGGGAACGATAAACACAGGATGAGCCTCAGATATACGATGTACATGGCAGTATTGCTCTGACAAAGGGCTGAAGAAGGGGGGGGTACGGTCGGGAAGACGAATGAGTCACCACGCGAGTGCAAAACCCTAACCCTAACCCCAGCCCCAACCCTATCCCTATCCTAGGTGCCCTGGGGGTTGCCATGACATGCCGTGGGGTTGCCAGGGAGTGCCGTGGCGGTTGCCGCGGGGTTGCCATGGTACTGCACATGGCATGCCGAGCCCCCCCCACGGCGTGCCATGCAATCCTATGCCACACCATGGGATGCCGTGGTTATGCCATGGTATGCCATGGGCGGTACCATGGTAATGCCATGGTATGCCATGGGCGGTACCATGGTAATGCCACGGCATGCCCACGATAAGGTCAAATAGCGTAGCACCGGAAAAGGGATCAGGCAATGTGGGTTCTAGTAGAATTGGATTCGCTGCTGCTGCTGCTGCTGCTATGATGATGATGATGATGATGATGATGACGCTGCTCGTTTGGCCGCGGCGGCCGCGGGGAGCGCTGTTGCAATAGCAGCTACTGCTGCGGATGCAGAGAACGCTTCTGCTGCTGCTGCTGCTGCTGCAGCTGTTGCTGTTGCCCCTGCCGTTGCTAATCCGGGAAACCCTGCTGTTTTTGGTGCGCCCACTGCTGGTACAGTAGATGCGCTTACTCGAGGAGAGGATGACGGGGACGTGGTGAATGCAGCGCTGATGGAGAGCGAGCAGAGGGAATACTAAGGTGGGATCGAGGGCAGAGGTAGAGAGGTGGTTCAGCAGGTACTCGGTGGGTGGGGGTGTCGGGGTGGCGATACCCGTACGTAGCAGATCAGATCAACGAAAACACACTTTGCATATTTACGACCATGGCGCAGCTGACGGGTGTCCTTCCAATGATTCAAGAGTTGGTTGTTGAAGCAAACGTAATGCGACGACGACAACTGGGAGTTGGAGTAGCTCAACTGATGATGGCGGCACATGAGGTACATTTTTGTCTTTTCTCGCGACATGCCATGGCACGCCGTGGCACCATCTGCGGCCAAACGTTCCACGGCATCTTCCACGGCATACCACGGAATCTTCCACGGACCTCTACGGCATACCATGGGACCCTAACCATAATTGTAACCCTAACCCTAACCCTAACCCCAACCCCAACCCTAACCTAGGTGCCGTGGACATTGGGGTGCCGGTGGGGTTGCCATGACATGCCGTGGGGTTACCATGGAGTGCCGTGGCGGTAGCCGCGGGGGTTGCCATGGTACTACCCATAGCATGTCACGGCAACTCACACGGCGTGTCATGGAATCCTATGCCACACCATGGGATGACGTGGTGATGCCATGGTATGCTATGGGCGGTACCATGGCAATGCCACGGCATGCCCACGACAAGGTCAAATAGCGTAGAACCCTGCCGGTTTGTCAAGTCGTACGGATGCCACCGAGAGGGGGCCAGACGGAAAAAAAGGTCGTGTTTGGTCGTGAGGCAAGAACTATGAAGTACAATTCGCTTCTGTGCACTGTCAGCAGTAGATAGTGCGGCCGTTCAATGAGGAGCGAATCCTAGAAAGGCTCTGGGAAGATCTGGTAGTGAACTGTGTTGAAGATGTTAAAAGCGTGCTTTGGGGTCCGCTTAAATCAGTTCGCGCCAAATAAGGGGGTTTGGGGAGAGAAAGGGATGCTGCGAATGGTTAGCGTACAACTCATTGGGTCTAGGGTCGGGATGGGGCCAACAACCCCGGCATTGGCTATTTATGTGATGTGCTCGCAGGGTCACCGCAATCTGCCTGCATCGGATAGAACCGAATTCGGGACCTGCCTGCGATATGTAAGGAATTGAAAATAGTCAGGCAACCCGGTTGATCCGACCGGATCGAGAGATGCGCCCGTACGTGTCTCAGAGGGGTAGTTCGTGCTTGTGGTGCTAGGGAGAAGATCTCCCAGACACGTAAATGGTGAAAATGATACAGTAGTGTTGTACAACAGGTCGACAGCGAATACCAAGCGAGAAGTGGGAAAAGGCCATCCACAAATCGAGGAGCGGCCGTATTTACCGCGGCGGCTGCTGATACGAAAACGCCGGTGTCGTCGTAACATCTGGAACGATCATCCACTCTAGAACAATACGAATAACAGAGCAACATGCTACAGTAAAATCTGTGATCATTCCAAGCGTACGAAATTTCAAGGCTACATACTGGTATAATGGTCACGGGGATAGGCAAAAAACAGACCGAACACGCCGAGGCCATCAGAGGGAGATCCGGGAGTCCCCGATAAATCCTCCCCCCCCCCCTGCCTTTTTCACTGCAAGCCCGACTGCCTTACTGCTATTCCAAATGGTTTATTTATTATCTCCCTACCGCACGTTCTCTTTCACAAGTAGTGAGCGCGGTGCATTAACGCCTAGGTTGAAAGCGCCGTCTCCTGTGCGTTCTCCCAACAGGTCAAGAGTCAATACCAGTGAGGGTTGAGTCCCCCAAACCGATTGCAAGAAAAACGAGGAGGTCGGATCAAGAGCAAATATCTGCCCACCACCAGGCACGAAATGATGAACCCCCACACTGCCCGTACACGAAACGACTCCACGCGCTGCTACCACAACAATCTACAACCACTCACATAAAAACCCAATACTCCACATAACGAGTGCGGCAAAGACGTAATATTGTGCAAACAATAACAACAAGCGTGTTTTTCTAAAACAATTGTTCTGCTACTTTTTGCCGCCAAAACGTTGACCGATTTTCGGATCACGCCACGTTGTTCCCACTGACTTCCCCGGTGATTATACGTGGTTACCGGGGTCGGAAAACGAATTTAAGGGTAAAAATCAAACAAAGGTACACCCGTTCGGTTGGGAGTCAAGATAGGTAGAGTAGGTGCAGACTAAAATCGAGTGACAACGCCCCCCACGAGCCGTCACGATATCGAATGGCGAAAACACATACGTATCGTACATGCCTGTCTGTAAGGGTCAATGACACAATGACCCTCAAGGACACTTGCTGGAGGCTAATGTTTTACTTCGCCGTTTCCATGTTCGATTTGGAAGGCTCAGGTCCGGATGGGATCAGGTCTGGGTTCGGTTAGGATTCCAATCTGAAGCAGGGTGTTTTGAAGCAGAGTTCTGGCGGCAAGCGCGTGTTTTTACTTGGGTTCAGGGTATAGCTGAATCATACCCGGTCGCGAAAAAATGAGGAGTTTCCTTATCGTTCCTGTTTCACGGTGGGAGTCAGTGCAGTAATGCGTAGTATCTCTAAATTCACGTGAGATGCATGTTTTGTTCACAACCGACGGAAATAGTTATTTAGAGTCATGGGATCTACCGACGGAACCTAAATGGCTTAAATTGTTTTTTGTTCAGAGGCAGAGAGAAGAGAAGAACAACCATACTCGCCCAGTGCCCTCTCCTAGCTTCTCGTGATAGGTGCACGAGTAGAGCACGGCACTGCTCGCTGCGGATTGATAGACCTAGAGGCTAGGCCTACTGTTGTGGTTTCTGTGGTGGTTCTCAGTTGCGGTTCCTCTTCGCGTCAACAGCAGGCAGCAGCAACAGCGGCGGTTGGCGATCTGCAGCATCATGGAAAGGGAGGAGGATGAGCAGGGGCGACGCACGCTTTCCCAGTACGTGTGCGAGAGGCGTGCGAAAGAAGCGAGGGTCCGGGAATGTTCGGGGTTCTTGTTTAGACCTTGAACTCGAGCGCTATAATTAATTGGGCGTGGGGCTGTCGACTCTGATGCACAATGACTCACGAGCGTGCCTCATGCGCCTGTAGGCATCGTTACCTCGACCGCTTGGGGCCGCCAACCATGATTTTTCCCACGAGGTTTTTTTTTTCTTGGCCGGTTCGCTGCGGTGGTTAGGTAAGAGTTGCTTGCACACGCATGAAGGGTAATACGGGTAAACACTCGTATTAACTTTGGGTGTCCGTCCTAAATCCGCGAATTCGCGAATCGGCCGTTCACAGGAGGGAACAACTGATGATATTCGCAACAGTATAGGCAGGACTCGTACATCAGTAGGGACATTTGATTGAGACGTACCACCGCTCCAACGGGGCAAAGAGCACAGAGTATGTACCAGATGTCATGATACACCCCTGCCCAGAATGTAGATAGAGACCCGCACACAGAGTATTTGGCTTTAATAGGGAATACTGATGACACCTGAACGGAGCGCATATGTGCTGTACGAGCACTGTGCTGTACGAGCACACATCAGGTTTCTTTTTCTCTCGAAGACATGCCGCACTCAAGAATGGGGATACATACTCGCACGTACCGACATATACTTGACGTATACCGGGTATCCTCGATCTCACAGCTGACGTTGATATTTTGCTCATATGTATGAACAACGCTACTTTACCAGTGCCGTCGGCCCTTGACCTTGTCCGTCACTAACGATAAGATCATACGTAAACGTCGCGGGACACAACGTACTGCTGTATGTACCAACAATGCGGTCCCGGTGCGCTTAAAGACTGTCGATGGTGAGGGACTTTGGGCCGATGGAGGTCGCGTGGCCGGCGGCAATGCGTCGGCCCTCGGCCCGTTCCTCATTATGAATAGCGATGTCACACACGTCGTGAGGCACAATGTACGACTGTACGTACCAACACCGCTGGGCGGGTGCACTAAAAGGCGGTCGATGGTGAGGGACTATATGCCGGTGCAGGCCTCGTGGCCGGCGCCAACGCGTCGGCCTGGGGCCCGTCCCTCACTAACGATACGTATCATACACGTTGCGAGGCACAATGTATTGCTCTATGTTTTTACGACGCTGTGCCGGTGCACAAAAAAAAAGGCGGTCGATAGTGAAGGACGATATGCCGGTGCAGGCCTCGCGACCGGCGCCAACGCGTCGGCCCTAGGCCCGTCCCTCACTGCCGATAAATATAATAAACGTCGCGGTACACAACGAACGATGTATGTAAAACACCGCTGCGCCGGCGCACTAGAAGGCGGTCGATGGTGCGGGACTATGTGCCGGTGCAAGGCTCGGGGCCGGCGCCGATGCGTCTACCCTTGGCCCTGCCCCTCACTAACGGTACCTATCATACGCGTCGCGATAAATATATACCTGGTAGCGATCTATGTCATACACGTCGTGAGACACAATGTACTGCTGTACGTACCATTAACGCTGTGCCGGTGCACTAAAAGGCTGTCGATGGTGAGGGAAGATATGCCGGTGCAGGTCTCGTGGCCGGCGCCAACGCGACGGCCTGCGGCCCGCCTCTAACTAACGATACATACCGTACACGTTGCGGGACACAATGTATTGCTGTATGTTCCTAAGACGCTGTGCCGGAGCACTAAAAGGCGGTCGATGGCGAGGAACCATGTTGCCGGCGTAGGCCTCGTGGCCAGCGCCAACGTGTCGGCCGTTGGCCCGTCCCTCACGAACGATACATATAATAGACGTCGACGTACACAACGAACGATGTATGTAACAACACCGCCGTGCCGGCGCACTAGAAGGCGGTCGATGGTGACGGACTACTGTATGTGCCGGTGTACGGCTTGGGGGCCGGCGCCGATGCGTCGACCCTCGTCCCTGCCCCTCACTAACGATATTTGTGTTACGCGTCGCGACGACTGTAACGATATATATCATACACGTCGTGAGACACAATGTACTACTGTACGTACCAACACCGCTGTGCCGGGGCACTAAAAGGCGGTCGATGGTGAGGGAATGTATGCCGGTGCAGGTCTCCTGGCCGGCACCAACGCGTCGGCCTGTGGCCCGTCCCTCGTTAACGATGCATATCATGCACGTTGCGAGACACAACGTATTGCTGTATGTTTCAACGACGCCGCGCCGATGCACTTAAAGACGGTCGATGCTGAGGGACTATGTGCCGGCGCAGGCCTTATGGCCAAACGCCATCGCGTCGGCCCTTTGGCCTTCCTCACTAGCGACACATAATGTAGGTAGCGGTACACAACGAACGATATATGTAGCAACACCGCGGTGCCGGCGCACTGAAAGGCGGTCGATGACGAGGGACTACGTGCCGATACACGGCATGGGGCCGGCGCCGACGCGTCGACCCATGGCCTTGCCCCTCCATAGCGATGATTCTCGTACGCGTCGCGTCGAGTATAGCGATATATATAATTCACGTCGTGGGACACAATGTACTGTTGTACGTACCAACAACGCAGTGCCGGTCCACTAAAACGCGGTCGATGGGGAGAGAAGATATGCCGGTGCAGGTCTCGGGGCCGGCGCCAACGCGTCGGCCTGTGGCCCGTATCTCGCTAACGATACATATCATACACGTTGCGAGTTGCGAGAAACAATGTACTCCTGATGTTCCAACGACGCTGTGCCGATGCACTCAAAGGCGGCCGATGGTCAGGGACTATGTGCCGGCGCAGGCCTCGTGGCCGGCGCCAACGCGTCGGCCCTTGGCCCGTCCCTCACTAACGATACATATAATAAATATCGCGGTACACAACGAACGAGAAGACCGCTGTGCCGGTGCACTAGAAGGCGTTCGATGGTGAGTGACTACTGTGTGTGCCGGTGCATGGCTTGGGGCCGGCGCCGATGCGTCGACGCTTGGCCCTTCCCTCACTAACGAGAGACACAATGTACTGCTGTGAGTTTCAACGACGCCATGCCGGTGCACGATAAGGCGGTCGATGGTGAGGGATTATGTGCCGGCGCAGGCCTCGTGGTCGGCGCCAACGCATCGGCCCTTGGCCCGTCCCTCACGAACGATACATACAATAAACGTCGCGGTACATCATGAACGATGCAGGTAACAATACCGCTATGCCGGCGTACTAGAAAGCGGTGAGGGACTATGTGCCGGTGCACGGCTTGGGCTGGCGCCGATGCGTCAACCCTTGGCCCTGCCCCTCACTGACGATACATATCATACGTGGCGATAAATATATAGCGATATATATCATACACGTCGTGAGACTGATGTACGTACCAACAACGCTGTGCCAGTGCACTAAAAGGCGGTCGATGGTGAGGAAAGATATGCGGGTGCACGTCTCGCGGCTGGCACCAACGCGCCGGCCTGGGGCCCGTATCTCACTAACGATACATATCATACACGTTGCGAGAGATAATGTACTGCTGTGTTTTCCAACGACGCTGTGCCGATGCACTAAAAGGCGGTCAATGGTGAGGGACTATATGCCAGCGCAGGCCTCATGGCCAGCGCCAACGCGTCGGCCCTTGGTCCGTCCCTCACTACCGATACATATAATAAACGTCGCGGCCCACAACGAACGATGCAAGTAACAACACCGCTATGCCGGCGTACTAAAAGGTGGTTGATGGTGAGGGACTATGTGCCGGTGCACGGCTCGGGGCCGGCGCCGATGCGTCGACCCTTGGCCCTGCCCCTCACAAACGATACTTATCACACACGTCGCGATAAATATATAGTGATTTATATCATACAAGTCGTGAGACACAATGTACTGCTGTACGCCCCAACAACGCCGTGCCGGTGCACTAAAAAGCTGTCGACGGTGAGGGAAGATTTGCTGGTGCAGGTCTCGTGGCCGGCGCCAACGAGTCGGCCTGCGGTCCCGTCTCTCATTAATGATACATATAATACACGTTGCGAGACGCAATTACTGCTGTGTGTTCCAACGACGCCGTGTCGGTGCACTGTAAGGCGATCGAAGGGGAGTGTCTATGTGCCGGCGCAGTCCTCGCGGCCGGCGCCAACGTGTCGGCCCTTGGCCCGTCCCTCACGAACGATACACATCTTAGACGTCGCGATACACAACGAACGATGTATGTAACAACACCGCTGTGCCGGCGCACTAGAAGGCGGTCGATGGTGAGGGACTATGTGCCGGTGCACTGCTTGGGGCTTGCGCCGATGCGTCGACCCTTGGCCCTGCCCCTCACTAACGATACTTAACATACGCGTCGCGACGCACAACAACGATGCCGTGCCGGTGCACTTTAAGGCGGTCGATAGTGGCGGAGTATGCGCCGGTCTACGTCTCATGACCGGCGCACCGGCTTACAGTCGAGATTGACCGGAATGCATGCTGCCGCATGCATCACCCCCATCCCACTAGTGATACATTCGTACAAAAGACGTAAGCGCGTGTCACCCCAAAGAAAGCTCTCGGCCGGTGCACGAGATACGCGGTGCGGAGCACAAGATAGCGGATGCTGTTGATAGGAAGATGTCGGTACATGTCAACAACCGCGACTACAAACAACGCCGGCGCGTACTAAGGGTGTGCCGGCGCACATCAGCACGGGGACAACCAAGCCCCACCCTTGTTCAGGCCGGTGCATGGATAGAGCACCAGATAGCGGATGCTGTTAATAGGAAGATGTCGGTACATGTCAACAACCGCGGCTATAAACAACGCCGGCGCGTACTTATGGTGTGCCGGCGCACACCAGCACGGGGACAACCAATCCCCACCCTTGTCCAGGCCGGTGTATGGATAGTGCTCACCGTCGCCTCTATCTAATATCGTTCCCGTCGCGCTGCCCCGTTGCGCTTCCACGCCGTGTCGTCGCGTCCGTTGTCGCCATTGTTGTGGTCTCTTTCGCGTCCGCGTCGTCCGCTGTTGCTGTCACTGTGTTCTGTTACGCGTCCGCGCTGTCTCACCGTGTCCAAATTTCGCAGAGGCCCGGCGAGAACGACGGCGGAGAGGGGAATTGGGACAATGACGGGTAGCGACGGCGACGAGGAGGGTTTCGCGTCGCTGGCCGACTTTGCAACCTTCAAGCAGGGGATGGCGAACGAAGTCGCCCAGCTCCAGGCGGCGCTCCAGAGATCGATGAACGATATTATCGAAGCCTCCCGCCGTCCCGCCCTCAGGGGGGGGGGGCGGCGCCAGCAGGTTTGAAACGTATCCCGGTAGCTCTGCTGCCGGGGCCTCCCTGCTGGACCACTCCCCCAGCACCGCCCTGCTCGGACAGCCGGCCAGACAGCCGTTCGGGAACCCCGTCGATGGGATCTTCCCGCTGACTCCCAACATCGCTGGCCAACCCGTCGATGGGGCCACGGGCGCCCGCGCGGGTCTGCGTGGGCTCCCCAACCCCGAGCAGGGCAGGCTTGCCGTAGGTCCGGGGCGGGCGTTCTGCCACGACGGTACTCCGGGCGGCGCCCTTCTCTGACAGGCAGGTCCACTTGCCGTGGTCCCGGGAGGGCGGGCTACGGTAGTGTTTTGGGGCGGTACCGGGGCCATCCTGGGCCCAGCGGAAGGAGTCGGCTACGGTGGCGCTTTGGCCGGTACCGAAACCGCTCGCGCCCGACTCGGTCAGGCGGGCGGGCTCGCAGTGGGTCGGGGGGGGGGGGGGAGGGCTCGGCTACGGGGGCTGTGTGGGCGGCGCCGGTGGTGCCGGCGCCTTCTCCCGACAGGGGGGCGGGCACGCCGCGGGCTCGGCTACGTCCCGGGCGGGGTAGGAGCCAACAGCGCGCCATCGACTGCACTCTGCCACGCGGCCCGCGACGGGCGGGTGGGCTTGAGGTCGGCTCGGACGTTTTACCAGGACGGCAGCGCCAGCAATCCGCTTACGCCTGGACCAACACCTCAACAAGATTATGACCACCCGCGCAATGACATCCTAGGCCAGCCCCACGACTCGGCTATGGCAGATCATCTGCGGTGGCCGTCTGGCGTCGATGCAGAGGGCGGCCGTGCAGGGGTACGTGGAAGCCACGGTTAACATTTCGGCCGGTGTCCATAGCATGTTGGAGCGTTGGACGACCTAGACTTTCTGACCTTCACACCGCGCGGGGGGCAGGCATCAACCGTCCACTGACACGACACCTGAGCATTGTTAGGGGTACGCGATCGTTACGATCGCGTCCCGCGGGCTCCTACAAAATGGCGCGGATCTGAATGTGACGCGCGCTCACTTGGAGGCGCTCGGACGAGCCTTGCGCGGGGGATATGATTCTCAACGACCACGTTATGGAGCACTCTGCGGTCGCCGATCGCCCGGCAAACTAGGCCAGGCTGGCCGCTCTGTTTACCAAAGACCTGGCAACCTTCACGCTCGACCTGCGCGGTGTCCCCGACTGCTACGGCCATGCTTGGGCCTACCCCCCACCGGCGGAGTCCCTTTCCTGCCATTCCGGGGCCGCACTGGCCCCACCTTTCCGGTTGCATCGCCCTCGGCGGCTTTGTCAATGCCGAAGTCCAGCAACCTCGCCTTTCTCCGTCCCGGCGGCCGGTGCCGGGGGTGGTGAATGCCAGCAGGGGGGGAAGACCGGCAGGTGCCGCTTCGGTGACACCTATGTGTTCTCCCACGTCGGTCCCACTCGCTAGACGGGCAGCGGCAACAAGCTCAAGGCGACTACCGGCGGGGGGGGTCGGCCGAGAGCGCCGTCGCAGCCAGCGGCGCTGTATCTGGGGAACCCTGGCCAGGAGGGCCAAGGACAAGGGCAGGTGGGGGCTGGGGGTGGCGGTGCCAGTAACGGGAGCAGCAACGGCGGCGGTGGCAGCGACAGTGGCAGCGGCAGTGGTAGCGGCAGCGGGGCGTCGAGTAGGGGGTCCTTCACTCGGGGGGCGGCTGCCAAGGCTGACGAATAGGGGGACGGGCCTCGTTTTGCAGTGGGGGCGAGGCCAATCGTAGGGCGCATGGAAACAGGAGAGCTTGTATGTCCGGGGTCGGCGTCCGCAGGGAGCCCAGGTTTTGGGGCGAGCGGGTGTCGCGCCATGCTCAGTAGCGCTGGTAGCCAGCTCATCCACCAGTCGGTTGCGCCGTCATCTCAACGAGCTTACACGTCAGGTTTCGGTCTCGAATAGTTTATTTTGTTTCGGGGGTCAATAGGGGTGGCTGCGTATTTCGACACGCCAGCCTCCACTAAGGGTAACATTCAGGCGTTGCTTAAGTTCGTAGCATGGTGTGCGTTGGAGGGCAACCAAGCCGGTACTGTTGCCAGTACACTATCAGCCGTGTTCCACCGAGTATGCCGTCGCCGCTTGCTAAACGTGCGTTGCAAGGGGGGCACGGTCGCACATTGCCGCCGGTCCCTCATACAAAGAATCCGTCGCCCTATTTCGTGGGACACGTTGTTGGGAGGACAGGGCCGGTCCGTGTCGTGGGGCCCGGGTGATCGAAATCTTTGGCTGTCGTTGTCACTGGGCTATTTATGTATTTTTTTGATGGCGAAGTCCGACGAAATATTCGCTTTTTCGTCCGGAGTTGTACACCCCGTGCATTGCTTGACGAGGGGTGACGTAGCGTCATTCGCGGGGGAGCGGCGGCAGACCTCGTTGCAGTGGCATCAGGCCACCAGCATCAAGGTTCTGTTTCGGGGCCATAAAGGGTCCAGGCTCAGCAAAGGTCGGGTATCGTGCGCACACGCGACGACGCCTTCGGGCCGCGTTCCGGGGTAGGAGCAGGCGGCGGTGCCGTCGCTCTCATGGTGGAGCTGTTGTCGGGACGGGATACCGACGCTGCCAGAATCCGCCCCCCTGTCGGCGTATCGGTACGGTAAGGAGGTCAAAGTTGGGAGGTACACGCAGGCCCTCGGGGCACTTCACGAAGTGGTAGCGAAAGCAGGAGACGGTGCCAGCGAAGTCGGCCTCCACTCGTTGCTTATTACGCAACCAATACGCTGACGGCCAGGGAGAAATGCCGTAGAGGGGGATCTGAGAGAAGGTAGATGGAAGCTTCAAAGTTTCCTACACGTACATTCGCAATGTCCCAGAGGACGCGGGTATTGTACTCGTAAACTAACAGAGACGGGGAGATAAGGCAGAGGCATCCAGGCCAGGGCACTGTTTGGGGCCTAACACCGTAGTATCAATGCGACCTCGATATTGGGGTATGTCAATGGTTTACTACCATTGGGGGTCTCGGTCGTCCGAGACTGCGTTTGTTAGAGCCCCGCCAGTCGGCTGGGGGAGGGAAACTCCCGGGTACTGGCAGTACGATAGGCAACGAGAGTCAGCGGCCGGTGCCGCGGCTCTCGTACCACGCCAGTGGAATTGCCCCCCGACGTCGCAGAGAATAGTAATAGGGTTTCAGCCACAATCAGGTATGCCTGGCCACTTTTCGGCCAAAATCAGTTACATGCTAGAACAAGTACAAACCACACCCCTGGAGCCCTGCTATTGGCCAGGCTGACATCGTAACTGAGTTTGGCTCGAAAAAGCCAAGGTATACCTGATTTTTTCTACTCTGTCTAGCTTTCAACTGATTTTGGCCAACTTTAGAGCAATCAGAGAGGCCATACGTACACTGTGTTTTCTCTCCGCATACGTCTGCCCTCCCTCGGTTGAAATTCTTCTGTATTGACGTATAACTCTGTACTCGTACGTCGCACGTAAAAGTACGTATATACAATGTATACATGCGCACGCTGGTTTCACTTTTTCTCCTTTGGGGTGTGCGATGTGCTTCAGTTAGTTGTTTTGTGTACTCTGTTGTTTTCTATGTTCAGACAAGTCCTTACAGCACCATGGCCACACGGCATTTCGTTTGCACCACCCCACGTCGAGGTGGTCGCAAGTTTGGTACGGCAAGATAATTTCGTGCCGAGCAGGCGGTTCCGCGAGGACGGTCTGGAAGCTTTGAAGCTGTCAACGGGGGGGGGGCGCCAGAGTAAATACTCTTGGCACTCCTGCCGTGGCGAAACAAACGAAGCATATTAATAGTGCCTCTTTGCACGTCCAAGTGGAGCCCGTGGTATCTACACCCTGAAGAAAACAAAACGATTCATATTTTGGAAGCCATGTGGCACGCTTAGGCGCATTCTTTTTTTACCAGATTGTCATGGACATCACACCGCTCGTGGCGCGCGTTCTTACTTGGTTTTAGCATGTACCCGATTTTGGCTCAAACGGATCAGGTATACCTGATTTTGGCATTTGCCCATAATAATAACATGACTATTCGAAGGATACACAACAAAGCGTAGTATCTCCAAGTTCACGTGAGATGCATGTTTTGTTCACAACCGACGGAATTAGTTATTTCTAGTCATGGGCTCTACCGACGGAAACTATATGTCTTGATTTGTTCAGAGGCAGAGAGAAGAGAAGAACAACCATGCTCGCCCCGTTCCCCCTCCTAGCTTCTCGTGATAGGTGCACGAGTAGAGCACGGCACTGCTCGCTGCGGATTGATAGGCCTAGAGGCTAGGCCTACTGTTGTGGTTTCTCCCGCCCACACGCCCCTTTCTTCTTTCGAAGGTGGGTGGAACGGAGCGGCCACATGGTGCTGGCCACACCGTATTATATTTTTATTATTTGTGTGCGATTAACTGGTTGCGCTTCGGGGCTCTCATTAGGAGAGTGGGGTATGTCAATGGTTTACTACCATTGGGGGTCTCGGTCGTCCGAGACTGCGTTTTTTAGAGCCCCGGCCAGTCGGCTGGGGGGGGGGGACTCCCGGGTACTGGCAGTACGATAGGCAACGAGAGTCAGCGGCCGGTGTCGCGGCTCTCGTGCCACGCCAGTGGATTCCCCCCCCGACGTCGAAGAGAACAATAATATGACAATTCGAAAGATACACAACAAAATGTGACATACCTGGCATACCGGTAGGTTGCGTGGTTTGTATGTACAGCAGCAGTACATTTCAAACTACAGTAGTAGTACGAATGAAGGTGTTGATGCACATACCTAGGTGCGCATAACGGTTGAACAGAGGGAAATAAGAGGGGAAGGTGAAAAGTGGAAGCGCTTGCGAGAGAACCAGAAAACCGAAGAGCCGCCTTAGCAGCACGGTGAAACAGGAAGAGTAATATAGGCGAGTGTGTATGCAAAACAAGTTCGCAACTAAAGCCAGCTATATTTGCCATATTCAAGTGTACGTGCGTCATAATGACTCAAAACCAGGTGCGGCGTCCACTCGACCAATCGCGTGTCTCGTGAGGTGAGTGTGTACCTGATTTCCAGTGAAAACGAACCAGCTAGACCTGTCTTTAGTTATTTCCCTCAACATCAAAGCGACGAATTCATCTCAATTGTAGTGTTCCCCCTCAGGAAAGTACCGTCACACTCAATACACGATGCTTCACAACGACTGGCCTGCACAATCCCCAACCATTAATTTCTCAAGCAAATATCCTTCCCATTCTAGGCGGAATAGCTTTCATCCGCCCAACGCTCATAATATACTTCCAGGTACTCATGATCTTTGTGCCAACCCCACACCATCACCATCATTAGGCCCCTCTCTTCTCCCTTCCTCCCTCTCATCTCTTGACGGTCCCGAGATACGAGCTTGTAACGGTAAACTCGGTGTTAGATCACTACCTGGGAGGTCACTGAAACTATTTACATAAGGTGATGCCTTTCTTGGCCATTGCCCCCCCATCCCTTCCTCCGACCAAACTCGCCGCCATCTGATCGATAAATTCGCCTACTTCCCATTCTAGATGCCCAACGTTTTCAACCGCAAGGGCGGCACAACTATGGCTGCGCTCGTCGGAGAACAAATGTCCAATGCGGGCGAACTGATTGTGCCGTCTCGCCTCGGACGGTGAATCATTTCATCCTTTTTGGACAGCACTTCCGTCACGCGAGTGAACCCCCGCTGGGAGGCCCGCGTAGGTGAGTGGATATGAGCATGCTTTTCGTGTCGGAAACCCGATGTCGACTCATCTCGAAGGCCTCTCCTCTCAACACCAATGTTCATACGTAGCCTCCTGTGGGCTTAAAAGAGAGCACCGTTTTCCACTGGGTAGCGGACGGATGTCTGAGTCAGAAAGCTAGTAGTCGCGCGGACCAATGGCTGATGTTGATTTACCTGCGCGCTTGCGCGGTGACTCAAACGTGCATTTTGCGTGTTGGCGTCCGCTGCACCACAGGCGGAGCACATCACCGGTACGTGCTCCTCGATCCCCAGATGTCACCGCCCAAGGTACAGAAACTCCGGGATTGGTATGACACGATGAGCGTCCACCGACCTCGCTCGTAGCCACGCGGCAGCAGCTCCTGGTCCTGAATGGCTCCTTTTCCGGGACTTTGGGCATGCGCAGGTCTCGCTCTCCTAGAAAGAGCTCGACCCCTTCGGTGGGCGCGAACGAATGACGAAAGTGTCCGGAGAAATGACGTATTGGTAGTATCGCCCCCCGTTGACCTGTTTCCCCAGTTTTTCTTTTGCTTTGTGGGAATTAGTCTCAGCATCGGGTGCTGCCAGCTCCTCTCGATCCGACTTGCCGGATGCGGGTTCCTCCTCATGTGGCCCCGCGGCACGCCTTAGCCCATCTCCTTTTCCGTGACTCCGTCATCATGTGGGAGGTCTTGTACTCCCTCCTAAATACTGTTCCCCAGTTCTGAACCTGGTAGGTTATCCGGTACTTTCTCCCCCAGACTGCCAGAGGCGCCAGGCAGGACTGCGGGTAGCGCTGTCACCAGGCTCCATGCCGATGCAAACATAGGACATGCCGAACCCCCCCGGTCCCCGTTGACAAGCTAGCCTGGGTACGTTGATGGATAGCAGTGTATGTTGCTCCTCCTTGCACCCGTCCTCGGGGAACGACGATCCCTTCGCCGTTCCAGGAAGCTTGAGAAGAGTTCCAACCATCGACATTGCCAATGTTTGCCCGTCGACAAGCGGGCAGGGATTGCTGTCGGTCCACTCCCCGCCCGACCTACGCCGTTTGCTACACCATACAATCGGTGACCATAAGGTTGCCCGCTTGCCTTGGCCCTTAAGAGACACGTGTCCACGATAAAAGAATATCCCTTTTGGCAGGAGGGGGTGATTCAGGACGATTAATAGCGGGTGGGTGGGGGGGATGAATACCCGTCTGTCTGGATGATTCAGTAGTATACCTCATGATGAATTTGGGCACGCAGTGGTACATGCTCCACCCATCCAGACACCCCAACCCGATACCGCCATGCTTCGACATTGACCTCCTCCATACGCGGTTTCCACTCCCTCACAGTCCCTGCCGCAATATGTCGTCTGCACGCCATCCCCACACAAACCGGGCGGTGTTTTCCCCCCCAGGGCCGTGAGCTATGACCGCAGGAAAAGCAATCAAACCCTCCGGCAGGAAGCCTCAGGTTAAGCCACCACCTCCCTCGTAAAGGATTCGATGCCGTCACCGAGGTGTGGTGTGTAACAGAGGGTCCGGACGATGGGCGATAGGCAGTAGGTGCGAAGAGCGCCGACTGTCACTCCCGGCTCCTGATGGTGCGGTCCGAGCGTTAATGACCTCGAGATCTACCTGAACGATACACGTTCCTTCCGGGCAATACATGAGGTCACTCCCTTCCTCTGGCTCGGTTACTCTTGCCACCATAGCTGTCACCTCTGCTTCCTGGACGGAGGGTCGGTCTTTCACCGGAAATTTCGACTTCATTTTGTCCATGTATTATTGCCGAGCGCACGCAGTTCCTCTAAAAGGCCCCGCGCTGCTACTGTTATCCCCCCCTCGTGCCGGCACACCGACGCGGCCCTCTCGAACTTGTGCGCGTGCGTTTCTTCACGTACTGCTCTCCGGTAGCATGTCTCCGTAGTTTTGGTATACTCACAGAACCATGGGAGAATCGTGGTTAGATCCCCGCGTTCGGCAGACTGTAACCTCGCCGTCCGACTCGTTCGTCCGTCCTAAGAATGCCTCAGGCCTTGGGGAATGTACCCCAGCCTGAGCGCACGAAAAGGCGAACCCGGCGTGTTCGGGCTCCGACTCGGTCGGTGCGCCATCGAAGCGTGACGAGACCGAGCGAGTGGGTGATATGCCTAACGTGGGTAGTTGACTGTTTCGGCTGCACTTTGACGACCGTGATACACCGCATTTATAGGTCGTTCAAGGACATTCCATCTACGCTTTCTGCAACCCCTAGAATATCTTCATCCCAGATGTAGTAAAGCGGTGTCCGTCTTCGTCCTCTTCCGGCCTGCCCCTTCGGTAAACGGCTGCATCTCGAAAACGATAGTCCGCCTGCACGGCGGTACAGAGGGCTTCCCGTCCCTCATGACGGGCCCCGCATCTACGCTTGCTGCAGACGAGTGGCACCTGTGTCGCCCTTCGCCCCCCCGCAACAAACTACCACCAGCACGCATCACACCTGGATGACGTAGTTTTCGTCCCCGCACGGTAGCCTTACGTGTCCCTGGTTAACTGCTGCGGTGCGGACCCCGCATGTTACGCGTCCATGGTTCCCGCCCAGATAGGCGCTCAGTCTAGTGCTTCCCCCCTGAGCCTTTGTAGCGGTCCCACGTGTCCGTTCACCCAGCGGCTTCTACGCCGGGCGCTCATACCCCCTGCCCTGCCCTGCGGGAGCTTTCCCTCTGCGTCCTCGCCTCTGCGAGCCCCGATTGCCGGTCGTTGGGGGTGGAGCGTTGTCCACCCTCCCGGAGCTGCGTTTTCACCACCCTGCCGGTACGTCTCTCGGCCCTGGCTGGCTGTCCGTGCCCCTTGTCCTCGCCCCGGTTGTCTACCTCGCGTTCCCCTCCCAGCTACCCACCTCCCTCCTACTCAATCTGACGCAGATGTCTTGGTTTCCGGTGCCGCCGAAGCGGTCCGTAGTCACGCCAAGAAACCTCCTGCGCTCGGTAGCTGAACCTGGGCACCCCCCCCCCTCTCCGGCAAGTAGAGAAGGCGCTAGAATACACCAGGAAATGGAGGGTGGCGGCGAACGTCAAGAAATGCGCAGTAGTTGTTTGCAACGAAGATAAGGTAAACCCGGTAAATTTCAGTTGGAAGTGGGGAGAAGATGAATTGCCGATCGTAGACCAGTATACACACCTTGGCGTAGAGATCTCAAAAGACTGCTCTTGGGATACACATATAGCAAAAGTAATAGGAAAGGGTAAGGCACAAGTAGGCAAGATGGGTGCGATCCGAACAGACCCGAACCTTGACACTAAGATTAAGAGATGTATCTTGATGAATGTGATAGTACCAAAGCTAGAATATGCAGGAGAAGTATGGGAAGGGAACGCGAAACTCGTAAAACAGTTGGAAACAGTACAAATGACAGCAGCTAAACAAATCCTAAGATGCTCAAGTACGACTAGTAATACAGTATTAAGAGCAGAACTGGGAATGCGCCCACTAAAGACAAACAGAGACATGAGAAAGTTGAACTGGCAATATAAAGTAAGGAACATGACAAAAAAGAGGTTGCCAGCCATAGTTGATAGAGCTGTATGGGAGAAAGTAACAAAAGGGCGAGCTGGAATAAGGTGGGATGGCGTAGTTGAGAAAGTATGGAAGGATCTAGGGGGAAACCAAGTAGAGATGATGTCCGCCGGGAAATTTGGGAGGTACAAGGCAGAAGTAGAAGAAAGGATAAAAAGAAGGGAAAGGCTGCGCTAAAAAACAAGGTGGACTCGAAAAAAACACTTAGAGATATACGGGGAATTGAGAGAAAGAATAGGAATGAAAACGTATTTGCATGCCCAATGGACTTCGCGAAAACGCTGAAACTGCGCTTTCGTGTAGGGGACCTGGACCTGTCAGAAAGAAGAAAGAGGTACACCAGTAGCCGGGAAGAGGAGGAAGTAGACGCACAGATGTGCCCGTGAGGCAAAGCAATAGAGAGTACAGCTCACATAGTAGGAGAATGTGAAATATACAAGGAGGAACGGGATGTGTTAAAAGAGGAGATGAGGAAAATAGACAAATGTGGCGTGGAGGAGTTTGACACAATGAATAGCAGCGAGAAAACGATCGCTATCCTAGGAGATAGATGGTGGCCACAGGAGGCCAAACAGGAAGGGGATAAGATTAGCAAACATTTTCTATGTAATTTATGGAAACAACATAAAGAGCGCCCAATTGTTGGAGGTGTCTCTATTAGGAGTAGGAACGGTGCTCCGTCTCGAAAGGAATGCGTGGTCAATCGTCAAATGACTAAGGCAAGCAACAAATGAGTACGCCCCCCCCCCCCCCTCTCCGGCGGCTTGACTGCCTTCCGTTATCCCCCTTGCCCGATCTCCTCGGTTCCGAGGTTCATTTCCAACCAGGTTGCTGCTCAAGCCGAGGGGCCCCGCTTCCTGCCGGGAAGGATAAACGACCGGGAACCAAGGAAGTGGCCTCATTCCGGTCCGCGCTCTTCGTAAGCCGATACACCATCTTGTCAAACGCTCATCTAAGATAGGGACTAGGTGTACAAGGAAGTGTTGCACGTGGGGGGTGATATCGAGCCGTCTTGCCTGGAGGCGTGAAACAACGTCTTGGGCACGGATTTTGTTTGCACGGAATAGTTGGTGGTATCAGTAAACGACTTGTGACCAGTCTAGAGGGCGAGAGCACTCAGTATAAGCCTCTGAAGGTGGATCTAAGGTGTTACAAACAAGGCTGCACAGGAGGCACGATGCTGTTTCGTAACGTCCCTGGCTCGCAACATGACCTCGAGCGCGTGTTGTACTTAATGGTGATTTTTTTACTCGGTCTGGTCCAGCTGAAGGGTTGCCTGACTGACGATCATTGAGAAATATAGGGCAACTAAAGGGCGTCGAACGTCCTCGACCATCTACCGTCTGCATTTTCCCAGTCCCTGGGTTTCTCTCGGGCATGTTCTGATTGATGAGAAGATCGTCGTCCTAACGGCCTTTACGATTGCACGAGAGTCAAGGTCGTAGGTCTGCGTACGCAAGATTAACACGATCTGCGCATTCCAGCATGCAACGGCTATTCACGCGCCCTCCATGGCTGCACGATACCTGTATCGGTGCGCTCATGCTCCCCAGCCCGTCGATTGAGTCATCTAGGGCCCGTCCGCAGAAAGAGCATGGCTCGTCCACCGCCTTTATTACCGGTCTGCCTCGGAGTCGCCAACCTTCATTCTGTTGCGTTCCCCTCGTCCCCTGCTCCTGGTGACACGTCTTCCGAAATCCGCTTGTGCGGAGCGGTTGGCCGCCGCCTTCACTGCCCGCGCCGTCGATTGTCATGTGAAACCGTGGTTGGAAACCCACCCGAGTGAAGTGCGCCCCGCCTGGGCTGTCCAGCCTCCCAGACCAGCCCCCTCGGCAGTGACTAACGCGTACCTTGGATAGACTGTCCATGCCGAGAAGGTAAAACTGTCATGAGCTTCCATGTCCTGACGAAACATCCGACATAGTATTCGTATGTGCTGTTGCGGATCTTACGCACCGCTTCCGCCCGCGTAGACGTCTCCTCACGTATTCGCAACTCGTGTCAAGTCTACCACTTCCTGCGCCGTGGTCGTCTCCGGAAAAAGTATCTGAGCTTTCAGGATCCTTCCCGTCAAACTGACGCTGTCCACTAGGCTCGAGGTGTTAAACGTATTGCGTATCCGGGCCACGAGCAGACCCGAGGTGATGTGTAGGCGCCTCGAGTGTGAGGCACGGTTCGGGCATGTTATCGTGGTCGATCTTATTCTGCCATGAGCTGAGTCCTCCACGAAGCCAAGATCACAGCGGAGGTACAAGCAACATGAACAGGCCATCTACAATAACTCGTGGGGCACTTCAAGTCCTTTTCGGCCCTAACGCGGAGAGCACAATAACACGGTAAGACAAGACTAGGAGTGCGACAATCCAGGTGCACATGTGTGTCACTTAACGCTTCGTAGCATACGCTGCATTATTCCTCTTCTTCCTCGTCCGGCTGTTGTGGGCTTGATGGTGACGGCTATGGTGGTCGGAGTTGTGGCTCCGCCGATGCGGCCGCAGGCAGTTTCCTGTCTCCGTCAGCTGTGTCGGTGACGGCGCGGGCAGTGATATCAGCGACGACACCGGCAGCGGGGTCAGCGTTTGTACCGGCGACATCGTCGGCGAAGGTGTCAGTATCGGAGCCACCGGCGGTGCCTGCGACAGTGGCAGTGGCCTCACCTGCAGCGAGATTGACGACTGCATCGACCGGGACGGTTCAGGCACTACGACCCCCTCCCAAGTCAGGAGCAGCAATGATGGACGCACGACCTTCAGTGTTGAGGGTGGATCCTGCGGTGACGATGGAGGTGACTTGGAGGATGGTGACGTACCAAGAAAGTAGCAGTGGTATCCCTCTCTGCCTTCGAGTTTGTAGCATGAAATATTACGCTTTAACAGATTCTCTACATGTGTTGAAACTGATTGGCTACAGGTTATACTGCATTTGGAATAGGTTGCGCCGCATATATGTGTAACGTATCTTTCAGATATGTACGAGTAGAACACGAGTACAGGCCTTGATTTGGCACGATCTTCAGTTCTTCGTCTGCCTTCTCTGAGATTACGACGTGCTTCGCCTATCTTTCTTTTGGCTGCCACGACTAGCTCTACCTAGCGGGCCTACTGCATTGACAGGAGGACGGCGTGACAGCAGGTATCATCGTATTGGATATTTTTTTTCGAAAGGTTAACTGAAGCAAAGACAAATCAAGATATCGGGCAAAGTCCTTCTCTGTTGAAGTGTGTACCCGTGGTATCTCCCATACATACACACACCTGGTCTACAGCTGCACTGGAGTCCGTCACTGCTGACTGCTACACACAGGTACCACAAAATCCCATTATCTCAACAGGTTGTAGAGCTCTCGAGATTACTCTAGGACCTTAGAGTCTACCAGGTATTTGTCTACTCTCTTGTAGTTCTTCGTTCTTGTTCATCAAAAATGGCTGGAAAATCGACGGATTTTAGTCGAACACAAGTCCTACGAGACGCATCCAAGTTCAGCGGCGAGCAAGCATGCTGGATCGATTATAAGGAGAAACTTGTCTATATTATTCTACTCGAGCCATAGGCTGCTGCGTGCGGCTGCCTGAAGCCTTGAGGTGTTATGTTTGTGCTTCGGCTTGCCTGTTGTTTCCCTGCGTTCGTAGTCTTACTCTGTTCATATGTTAGGGTATCGCTTCTTTAGCTCGTTCTGCACTAATTTTTTATCACGACATCTACTGTACCTCCCATCTACGTGGGACACGACACTTTTGTTGTGTTTCTTCCGTATTCTCTCTGACACGACACTTTTTCGTGTTTATTTCGTTTTCTCTCCTTCATAGAATGTGCATGCCGTGCCTATCCATGCATGGTGACATGGCGTTGCACTTTTCTTGTCTACTCTGCTCACCGCATAGCATTGTAGCATCTCTACTGCTGTGTCGTGCTATAGTTACCACAGTAGACAGGGTAGCAAGGTACCAGACCGCCTATTAATAGTATGCAGAACCTGGCTATGCTACTCGTACCACAACCTGCTGCGTGCGGCTACCTGGAGGGTGTACTATTGTTCTTCGGCTTGCGTGTTATTTCCCTTGGTTCTTAAGTCTTATTATAACTCTGTTTGTAGCATATAGTGGCGGTGTTTCTTTGTATTGCTCGCTCTTGTGTAAGTGTGTGACACATCTCCTGAGGGAGGCACGACAGATTTTTTCTTCTGTCTTTCATGTTCCTTTTTCTCTTTGATTTTTTCTTTGCTTCCTGTTTTCGTTTTTTGTTTTTCTGTTCCTTTCGTTGTCTCTAATTTATTGAATATGTGTGTCGTGTCTGTCTGTCGTATCCAGTATGATAACATGGCATTGCGTTGTTTACTCTGCGTACTGCTTATGTAATATTGTAGTAGTAGTGTCTCTGTGGCGCAGGTTTGTGACCACATAACATGTATCTCCGTAGGACTGAAGAATCGCCGGATGCCGACGGGCAGAAAGAACGGTTTATGTGAAGAACACACATGCACACACAGAGAGCTTATCATCTCTTTTTGGGGTTGAAGAATCGGCACGGACACTGGTTGAGCTGGATGTAGACGGGTAGAATGTACGGCATAATATGAAGAACACACACAGAACGATTCTACAACATAATGCCTAGAATTTGGTTTTCTTTACATTCCATGGATGTAAACAGCTATTATTTTGAATCTCCACCGAAGGTAATATTTTTTACGGGGATTTCGGCATCCTCTTCAATGAAAGTGGTGATCGGGTGCGGATTTTTATCTGATTCTTACTCTGTTTGTATTTCATATTTTCTCCATACCCCTTATCATCCTCGCCCTACCCTCCCGATCCCTCCCAGCAGTAGCCAACTCAGATCCAGCGTCACATAGCGCGTGCTCCTCTCTTCTCCCCACTGCGGTGCGTGCTCATATGTTTATCCGCGAGATAATTCAACATCTGCTTCCCTCGTCGCGTCCAAGTCAGCAAACACGTGATCAGCATTTGTTTCAACGAACAAAAGGAAAAGTGTTTGGCTAGACTCGAAAGCATGATGACCTTGGCGTGGGTAGTCACGAAGTCTCACCATTATACCACCGGGGGCGCCTAAGTGGTGTAAACGGAAAATGTTAGAACAAAATCGAATCTTACGGTAAGCTTTCTATTAATAGCGTCTAATGATATATATATACTTTCTTCGCGCGTGTGCGTTCGGTGTTTTTGTTCGGTGCGTTGATCATTCGTGTTGTTTTTTCACCGTTCTCGACGAAATCAACGCCGACAAATAAGATACGGGCGATGTCTGTCAAGGCCCCTAACTTCCAAATACCATCTCAATATTCTGCCACTCGTGGCGAAAGTCGTCATGAGTTCACGGAGTTGGGTCGTGATAGGTGCTTGAACTACCATTGAACGCTACCGCTCATTACGGTGTGTACTGCTGTACTGGTACGAGAGGGCACAGCAGCAGTACAGAGCTGGTGATTTTGCACTTGGGGGAGTGCACTAGCTAGCAAAGATCTAGTAGAACAAAGACGCACAGTCTCCTGCCACATCGAAAAGAGCCGAGTCCTCGAAGTGCAGCGCTTGCGGCCCTCTGTAGGTGGTGTTGTTCTGTCACAGAGTCAAGCGGTGCTCGTGTCATGCATTCTGGAGTAGTATCGCCGGGCTGTCCGGCAGATAGAGTTTATGCCCCTCAAAAGGCTGCTCAGATGGACTCACTCTAAAACACTATGCATTTTTTCGTTCTCAGAACAAACCGGGCCAGAAAGCCGTCTCGAACTCATTCACGCGCTCAAGCTCTTTCGGTTCATTGCAAAGACTGCTACCTGCATTCCCATTGTTCCACACAGCCTGCGGAGCGTACGCCTGAGCCATCTCCTAGTTGTCTCAGTCGGTACTCTTCTCGTGTAGGGGAACACCTTCGACCACGGGACGAGCTACAAGAAGCTAAAGGGGTGGAAAAGGGTTGTGGCCGTCTGCTCACATATCATCCAGTCTCCGGGTTTAATTCGCTACATCCCCTTTGCCTGCATGCCGTGTCCACTTCTAGAAACCCCTCGTATCCTTGAATTACCACTGTAACATCCTCTCCAGCTGGTTTAGCCAGACAAGGCAAGCCACGCGATATCTTCAACAGAGGACCCGAAGTATTCTCTGCTAATTAAATTGCGAGAAGAAAACCCGGCCAAGGTTTTTTTTTCCTGTATTATTCTGGCTCTCTACCGTAGATCATTTCATGTAAGTGTTGGATTGGATGAGGACTCCTGCGCCGGGCAGGAGGTCTCGTCCGGTATTTCTCCCCGCGCTGAGTAAAGTAGCGAATCACAAACTTTGCGCGGGGTTAGTACCTGTAAATGATATGGGTATACAAGCCCAAGAATACTGTAGTATTCTGACTCTCTACCGTGGATCTTTTAATGTGAGTATTGGATTGGATGAAGCCTCCTGCGCCGGCCTGTGGTCTTGCCCATACTTCGTTACGCCTCCTGTCAGATTGCCTTTGTTTTGCTGACCTCTGGTCCGGGCAGAACTGTCTCCCCCAAACGTGTATGCCCTGAACTCAGCCCTTGCCCGCACACGCCGAAAAAGTCCTTTCTGAACTCCGGCGACAACGTTAGCTCGCTAGCGTCTGCGTAGCTCTGGCCGCGTTTCTTCTTGCTACCCCACACTTGTCCGCTCGAGGCAGCCCCGATGTAGTACTTCGCATCTGACTCTGTCTTCCAGCCCCCAATTATCATGATCTCGTCCACAGCCGTCCCGGAGTTTTTTTCCGATAAGAAAAGCTTCCCCCAGTACGCATACTACATGTGCCGCCGTACTCACTAACGCGGCGAACAGAACGCCCCCACTATGTGAATTATCCCTTCTCGCTCGCCCTGTGTACACTCTTACGCCCCCTCAACTACGTTTCCGAACGCTCGCTTAACCCTCAAACTCTCCCCCCCAACGTACAGTACCAATGCTATTTAACCCTATTGTGTCAATCGATAGAAAAGAACATTATTGTCGTGCCTTTAGATGAAAACTACGCCTAAACAGAATGTCAAAGATCGCAAGCAACCCAGTTCCTTCAGACAATGCTCTCTTATTGTCCCCCACTCCCGCCATTGATACACAGATCACGACGGTAATGCGAGATGACAGGGTCTTTTCCGCATGACATCAACATAGCGAACACCTGGCGCCGACCAAACAAATGAACTCTTGCAAATTCGTAGTTGTCGAGCTAAGTGGGTTAATATATATGCTGGCAAGTACCGCTGGGAAAGAACCAAACCCCCAGCGGCATCTCGCTCGTCCTCCCCAACTTAGAACAACCGTTTCATGCGTCCCTCCCACAGAGCAATAGCCCACGATGCTCCTCCTCGATCAGCCCCTCCGAAACCTCGAAGCCGACGCCACCAAGACAGGCGAGCCGGTGTTGCGCGTGACCGTACTCGAAGATGGACCCCGGACGAGCTGCTCGATATTCGGTCGGCTGTTCGACCGGTGGCATGAAAGACAGAGAGAGAGCGTGAAAGACGAAGCAAGGGCGCGAAAGACGCAGTCGCGAGCGCAGGCACAAAAACACCCTAGGGACGGCGAGGGAAAGAGAGAGGGAGAGGGAGAGGGAGAGAGAACGAGAGAGAGAGAAAGATGGAGGGATAGAAGGAGACATTATGCCCTGAACGACGCGCCCGCGGCCTCGCACTCACTTTCATCTCCGAATCCCCTTATTTCTTATGCTATCAGCTCTTCCCAATCGTTGTCGGCGAAGCGGACGCACCAATAAGGCGAGTAAAGTCATAGGACCTGCCCGGGCCGCCCCGCGGGCCCCGTTTCGCCCTCGACCGGCTTTATGACCTTCGTGCCGATCCCGAACTATCTCAGCGCCTCCTTTCTACTCAGCGGGGGGTGTCTTCTCGCCCTCTCGCCTCGGGCTGCGGGGCGGCTCCGCTCGCTGCTTGGATCGTACAAGTTCCACAACGTGTGAAACGCGTCCAACTGCGGCGGAGTGAAGTTCTCCAGGGACTCCCCCTGCGAGACCCGGTCCGACGCCTCCCCGTCGAGGTACCCGCCGCGGTACTTCCATCTCGCGACCCCGGTAGCACTGCCTGCTCGCCTCCTGTCTAGTAGCGTATACATCGGTGCTGTTGTAGTCGAGTGCCCTCCGAGCCTCCGGTCCGATCCCTACTCTATCTGCGCTAACTCATCCTCCATGGGGTGCCGACGATCGGACGGCCTCGAGTAGAATGGTTTCCTCAATGCAGTGGAGGCCGTCCTGGAGTGAGTCTCTCAGGCCTCCATCTCGATGACGACGCTCAGGTCCTCAATCACCACCTCTATCACCTTCCACGGACCAGTTCACTTCTCTTGAACCAGTTTAGGCTCTATACCCTGTCGGTGGAGCGAGCTATCGCTCTCTCTCGCGAGCACGAGGTCGCCCGTCACAACCCGGGTGCCTGCCGACCGCCGCTGAATCGATACGTTGCGACCTTGCCGCGCCTTCTCGCTGCCCTCGTGCGTCCTCTCGACGCCTCCCGTGGCCTCCGTATCATCCACCTGAGGCACTAACATTTCGACGGACGTACGCGGGCTGCGACCAAACAAGAGCTGGAAGGGTGTCGTTGCTAAAAGCAGGGACGGATCTGGCATGGTACGATCCCTACATACTCGTCCCAGCAGGTGGACCATGCCTTATACAGCTTAGACAGCACATCGACTATCCACGCGCCTGCTCGCTCTAAACTATCCTGGCCCCGTGTGTGATCGGCAGGAATGATATCGATCTGCACCTTTGGCCAACGTCAGAGATGCTCCATTACGGTAGCTGTGAACAAGCCTTCTCCGTCGGCGCGGATGAACGAGGGCACTCCAAACGTTATACACAGGTCCCGGTGAGGTCGTACGATCCCTTGGGCCTCTTTCGAGGGGAGAAGGTGTGCGAACAGGAACCGAGTTGCTTTGTCTACCACCTGCAACAAGTACTCGTTACCTGTCCCGGACGTGTTGGGGATCCTCAGCACGTCTACCTTGAAAACTTCCCACGGCTCTGGGTACCGGGCAGGCAGCGTGCGCTTCCTACGCCGACACCCGCACGACAAGACATACTCCCTCGCGTCCCTACACGTGCCTAGCCAATGGACGTGCAGTAGTGGAAGCGTCCTGCCGGCTTTTGGGTGTCTATGCTGGCAGTGTACCAACGGGAGAAAATAGGCTACCAGAGCGCCTGGAACGGCTAGGACCGACGTGCGCCTTGCTAGGATACCGCTCTGTTCTACCTCGTACCATACAAAGTCCTGATCGGGAGATACCTGATCACCTCCATCTCGCCTGTCCGCTCCCTCCCCCTCGTCTCTACTTCACTCTCAAGTGCTTCTCTAACCTTCCCGAGGACCGGGTCTTACTCCTGCCGCCACACCAAGCCCGGACCTCTTCGCAATGCGTCAATAGCCCGCTCCACCACCGCTCGTTCCGGAGGCTGCTCGCCATGCAAAACCCCTTCTCCCCCTCGTGTGGGTCCATCCGAGCTACCCCCGGATACTGCCGTCGTCATCCCACGACCCGTTGGGGCCACCGCTGAAGGCGCCTGCTTATCGATACCGCTGCCTCCTCCTGGACACTGCTCATCCACCCCCGTCGACGGCGAACACGCCGACGCCGTACGGAAAGAAGGGGCCGGAGCCGCCCGACGTTCCCGCACCACTCAAGCCACGTGGTCAGGGAGCGGGCGAAACCGCACGAACGGCTCGGGTACACGTGGTCACCCCCACCGCGGCAAGTCTTTCCTCAAACGCGAGGTACCCAGCTGCCTGTCAGTCAAGCCCTCTCCCCCAGATATCCCAAGGGAGACGGCGCCGCGATGAGTCTGAGGGATGCTGTTAACAACGGACCCAAGCAGCGAGGGCGCAGGGGGCGGACGTGGTCTCAGCGTGCGTGGTTTCGGCGAGCATACCGGTAGTTCGTTGGCGCGCGGCGTGATCATGACTCTCATGATAAGTCACTCGACGGTCGAATCGATTAAGAGTTAGGTGATCCCTGTCATGAAACGTTTTGTTGCTGCATCTAAATTCAGAGTATAACCGCCGCTCGGCTGTTTCGGCTGCGTGTTCTTGAACTCGCAAACCTAGCCGTGCTCATCACCCCCGTTTGTGCACTATCTACGCAGGGGAGAGCACGAACACCCTGTACCGGTCCTACCTACATATGTGAAGAGTACCGACCATGATGATGTCTCGACCAACTACTAGTTTCTCGACCCTGGAAGCACATCCCTATTCCGGAGTCAATCAGCCCGCATGAGCACGAGAACATTATAACAACACCAAAAACCTGAATATGGGTCGGTACATCTGGAAGGATTGCACAAAATGCAGGTACAGTGCTGAAAAACGTTTGAAAATAACATCGCGCGCTACAGAGGAACATTATGATTACCGCGCATTCGGCAGTTCCGGCGGGGGTGAGGCAACACTGCATCGTAAACGTAGCTGTCACGGGTCCAAGCTGTGGTACCGGAGGCACAGCGGACACGAAAACACTGCGAACGGGCAATGCTGGGTATTGGTGGAAATGTATGCAGCGTGCGGGTATAATGTTGAATTTGGAAGCAGAATATCGGTACGTTGTGGCAATTTTTCCGTTACACTGGGAACGGGTAATACTAGACACTGCTGAACAATGGCGCAGCACGCCGATGCTTAGTTGAAGTATGCCGATACAGTTGAAGCAGTGCAGCCCTAGGTAGTCGCAATTTCGCCCGGTATGCCGGTAAGGTCAGAGGAGCGTACAACACTGGACGACGTTGAACAATTGCGCAGCATGCCCGTACCTTGTAAAGAAAAGTGAACAACTAAGACCGCACACGCGGCTAACATCATCGTGTGAGTACAGCATTGAATGTTCGTAGCCTGCCGGTACATTATTACCAAAGCAGCACTACGTAGCCAGTTGTTGAAATTTCGTGGAGCATGCCGGTGTATGCTATTTATAGAAAAAAAGTGCAACACCAAACGTTGTTGCCAACTTGCGCAGCATGTGGGCCAGTTTCTAATTGAGTGAAAGACTAGACTGCACACGCGGCTAACGGGATCTCACAACGAAAGTTGACAAAGCACGCCGAGCCCTATTCATACTACTGCTGAACGATCGATGCGTACACGGACGAACTCCGAGCATGACTGTCTGCCTGTCTACATTACGGTCAAAACCAAGTCACGAAAAGGAGCAAGCGACAGCGACCCGTGCTTGCAGCAGCATGATACCTACAAACTGAGATAAGGTATCTCAGATGGTGCGGGCGTCCTGTACGACTGCACGCCATTCAGCATACGGGCGAGCATCAAGCATGGATACGACATAAGCAGCTTGCGGACGGATCTAGGGACGTTCGTGCGGTAGGTGGTGCCGTCAGCAACGTCTCTGAATCGTCTTACTCGTCCTCGTGCTTTCC
The DNA here is from genome assembly GCA_031763025.1 of Macrocystis pyrifera. Classification (NCBI taxonomy): domain Eukaryota; class Phaeophyceae; order Laminariales; family Laminariaceae; genus Macrocystis; species Macrocystis pyrifera. The sequence continues at coordinate 444,643 of JASSKH010000029.1, forward strand.
TCTGCGGGCCCTCTGGCGAGCAAACCGGCGGTACGACTTTTCACCGGTGTCTCTCACCTCCCTGGCCCCCTCCAGCTATTCCCCGTTGATGTCTGAAAGGGGTTGGTCCCATGCCTCGTGCGCGAGGATTGCTTCCCGTTGTTGTTGGTTAGCGTACCAAGCATTCCGTTTCATAAATTTTGATGTTGTATTTATTACGTTGCCTGTATTTTGACTGAGCATGTGGTTCACTCAACCAGCAGCAGCAACATCTATTATTAATAGAGAGCCTGCACAAAGGGTTCTCTCTCGGCGCTCCGAAGTCGTTTGCAGGCACAGGCTATAGTATGCTACCGGATTAGAGACCATGTCACAGAGACGAGCGGTGCGCGTGTCATGCATGATGGCGCAGTATCCCCGGGCTCTTCGGCCGACATAGCTTTTGCCCCTCGAAGGGCTGCTCAGATGGACTCACACTCTAAAACATCACGTCATATTTCGTTCTCAGAACAAACCGGGCCAGAAAGCCGCCTGGCACTCATTCACACGCTCAAGCTCTTTCGGTTCATTGCGAAGACTGCCACCTGTATTCCCGTTGTTCCACACAGCCTGCGGAACGTACGCCTGAGCCATCTCCTAGTTGTGCCCCTCGGTGCTCTTCTTGTGTAGGGGAACACTGCCGGCCACCGGACGAGCTACAAGAAGCTAAAGGGGTGAAGAAGGGTTGTGGCCGTCTGCTCACATCTCATCTAAAATTGCCCTACCCTTTGTCGCAGTGCCCTCATCACATTCTCCGGGTTCAATTCGTTTTTTCCCCTTTGCCTACATGCCGTTCCTACGTCTGGAAACCCCTCGGATCCTTAGATTACCACCGTTCCTGTGCTAGTCGCCGCCAGGCTGAAGGAGCACACCAGATCATCGGTGTCTGTGGGTTTCACATTGATATATTTGGCTTCAAATCCGGGAAGCAGGGACTGTACTAACACGTACCTGGCACGTACTGCGAGCTAGAGTTGCACTCCGTCTGACTGAGAACCGGGTACCCAGTGTAGGGTACCTGGAACCGCCGGAACCGAAACCGTCCCAGTCCGACTCACGGAATCGCGGGCATTTGTGCCTGGGGTACCCGTCAACTGTTATATAGGGAGGCCTAAGATACTGGGGTATACGCCGATTTGATCATACACTGCTGCAGCAGCTGCGCGCCTAGACTCTCGGCTCTGGTCGCTGCAGACTACAGACCGAGACTAGAAAATACCCCCGCCTGCGTTTGCAAATCCGCTACACACACGATACCACTACCAGCGTAAGCAGCCCTTCCTTACCATGAACCAAGAGATGACCAATCACAAGAACTCCCAACGTTTCGATGTTGTTGTTCGCCGAGAGACCGATGTGATTGCGGTAACGAGATCGATCACCATGGTTTCTCCGCGGGGTTGATATTGGATGTTTATAGAGATGGTTGGACGGATATCGGTCTGGGTTCTTATATTTTGTGATTTGTACAGTGAGGTCTGTTTTGGTATTTACAATGTGCTTTGTTTTTACTGCAGTATGCCTAGTATTATCGAGGTACGAGAAAACATGTGCTTTGCATGTACGGGAGAAGTTGACCAATCAGATCAACACGGGTTGTTTTACTCGTACAGTCCGTAAGTGCACCTGGGACCAGCTCTGTTGTAGCACTTGACTCGCGATCGAGAGGACGCTGCAAGCAGGGTCATCAAGATAGGTCCAAGGTGTGGTAAAGACTGCTTATCTGCGGTAACAGTTATGGTTTCTCTCCTCGTGTGGGGACGATAGAGCGCAACATACGTTCCATATTTGCCATAAAAACATCCTCGGTCACGAAGGCGAATAAAACACGTTTTCTTCGCGTGCTCCCCGGTCTAGCGCCACATGATGAAAGTGACGTTGCTCTTCTCTCAACTGTTTCGTGGTGGATAGGACCGGGACCGGTTGCGTGACGCATGTTTGATGCCGGGCCGTTGGAATTCTGCAGGAACCACCCAAGCGCTGTCATACATGCTGCCGCCGCTTACCCCATAACATGCGCGCAGACGTCGGGCACGTCCGAGCGTTGGCTTCGCCTTACAAGACGCGGTCAGTGGTGTTCCCGCACGGGCCACCGCTTTTTCGCGGACGTCGAGTCTGCCCCACCGTAGGGGGGCTCCAGTGGCTCTGTTCCTGCCAAGTTGTCGGTCTGTCCCGGTGAGGGGTGACTACACCGGTAGCGTCTTATTGGCTAGGGACTACGTTGACGAGACGCTGTCTACAGGAAGTTCTTCCTCATACCTCTCACTCCTCGTTCTCATTTGCTGAGCGAACGCGTGCCTCTGCTTCAGCAGGCGTCGCATCGCGTTGTTTTTCTTACGTACGCCCGGTCTGGCGTTCATCCGGGGAAGCCACCGTTTACTGGTTCTGCGTCGGACCATTTAGTAGGACATGTACCTCTGCTTCAGGGAAAGAAGTGTCGCATACCATTCACAGGGAAACGTGTGTCTCTGCTTCAGCAAAGCAGGCGTCGCACCGCGTTGGCTTCCTCATGTAGGACCGGTTTGTCGTTTATCCGCGGGAGTTACCGCTTCTGGTCCTGTGTCGGACCACTCAGTTGCCGGGGGAACATATGGCTCTGCTTCAGAGAATCAGCTGTCGGAAATTGTTTGCTTCCTCGTGCGCGCCTGGTTTGTCGTTCATCCGGGGCAGCTAGCGTTTCCTGGTCCTGCGTCACACCACTTCCGTTTACCGGGTTGACGTGTGCCTCTGGTTCAGCGAAGCGGGTATCGCATTGGCCTCGACATGACGTCTGGTTTGTCTGTTATCGAAGGGTATGTGTTTTCGAGCACCATGTGCTGGCCAGGCGACAGACCATCTGCGTGTGCTGGGTGAACGTCGTTTGTGCTCATACTGGTGAACGGCGTGTCTACTCGCATCTTCGTGTGCGTAGCATCTGTGTACGGTATGGGGACTGTGGTGTTGCCGTCAGTCCGTGATGTTACGTCCAGCTTCGCGGATTTCCATCTACACTTTTAATTTCCCAGGTGGTTTCTGTTTTTTTTTCCACCTAGATATTTGTTTCCCCGTGAGGCGTGCGAGATAGGCCGTTTGTCCTTTCGACCCCGCCGAGCAGTCCCGTTTTTGCGGGTCGATCAAGGCCGTCGCAGGGGCCAACGGCATTTCTGGCAACATTCTCGAACTTTTGGGGGTGGTGGCTTCGTCGTGGGTCCATGTGCCTCCGTGCGCAAGTGTCCCGTCGGTGGCGGGGGACTGCGGTTTAGTTGCGAGGGGACAACGAAGCCGCCGTGGATTGAGTGCGACGGTGATGTGGGTGTAAAGAGCCGCGGTCAAGTGCACTGCTGCGCCTCCTTAGTGAGTTGGAATCGAGTTGACGCCTTGTTGTGCCTGTCCCCCCCCCCCTCGTAGGTTCCTTGGTTGCGGTCGGCATTGGTAGCGGCAAATGGTCCATGTGAACACAGCAACAAGCGCCGACTCCCCTGCTAGCAGCGGTGGCGTTGGTGGGCGTGCGGTGGGAACATTACGCCCTGCACGCCCCGACAGTTGGAGGCGCGACTCACTTGTCGGCCGGAGAGGCTACACCGGAGGTCTTGCAGCGGGAGGGTCGGTGGGCGTCCGACGCGTACTAGGCGTGCGTACGTGGTCACGGGAAGGACGCCGGTTGGGTGGCAAACGTGATGACCCGAGAGGGCACTAGTAACGGGATCCAACCGGGGCAGTCTACGGGGTGGGGCAAGTGAGTGAACTCCCCGAGCTGAGTTGGAAGCGGTAACACTTTGACGTTGTGTAGCCGCGGATACGCGTACCAGGTGGAAGAAAAAAGAAGTTGTAGGGAACCGCAGTAAGTGCGCGGGGGATGGGGAGGTAGCGTAGGCGTCCGCAAACACGGCCAACCCCATGTTGGAGGCTGGCGTCGAGAGATCGACATCGCCAGTTGGGGATGGAGTTTGATTCAGGTTTACGGATGCTAACAGGGAGTTGCTACTGGAGCAGCCCCGGAGGTCTGCTCCTCTCTTCACCCCCCTTCCTCCGAGCGGGGGGTGCGCATTAATATGATACAACTTGGAAGTCAAAATGCAAAGGTGGTACGAGAAAATATGTGTTTTGCATGTACGGGAAACGTTGACCATTCAGATCAACACGGGTTGTTGTACCCGTATAGTCCAGAAGTGCACCTAGGGCCAGCCCTGCTGTAGCAGTTGATTCGAGATCGAGAGGACGCAGCGGGGGAGGGTCGTCAAGACAGGACCAAGGTGTGGTAAAGACTGGTTTAGCTTCCCACCCACCCACCCGCGCTTTTGAGGGAGTCAGTGGCGGGGGAGCTCCCTGGTCGCAGCAGCGGTGTGACGGGTTGGCAGCTGTTAGTTATACGTACGTAGTGGGCGCCGGTGTTGGCATCCGAGTGTGGTAGATTGCCCAGGTTGCGGCGGGAACTCGCCGCGGTCAAAGAAATGGTGTTATGATGCGCGGTACGCCATCCTTTGTTTTCCTGCGGTCGGTAAGGGGCGTCCTGCCGAGTTGCATCAGCTGTTGGTACGACGCGGGAGGCGTCGCTGGTTCTTTCACTCTATATTCATCTTGCACGCGAACAGGCTGGGGGTGTTCTTTCCCCTTCCGAGGATATGCGTTACCTGACGTGTAAAACATGGCGAGGTGGTTGACGTCATGCGTGCACGTCATGGTGTTGCGTCATCAGCTCGGATTACGCGCGCACTCTGATCGTAGGAGAGAGGGTATACTATCCGTAGGAAGGAGGGCATGGGGCTTGGAGTGCATTTCTTGTTGTGAAGTACGTGTTACGTTTTTGTGTTGGTATATATACGCCATGTATATGCTACGTTGGTTTTTACGTGTGCATGGCTGTTGCGCACTACGTATACGTATTGTGTGTATGTTTTGTGCATACGGTACGTATATATACCAGGTTTATCTAGTTGCGCATTCGCCCCTGTATGTAGTGGCATTCGAGTATGTTAGGCTGGCTTCGAGAGATCGACATCGCCAGTTGGGAATGGAGTTTGACTCAGGTTTACGGATGCTAGCAGGGGGTTGCTACTGGAGCAGCCCCGGGGGTCTGCTCCTCTCTCCGCCCCCCTTGCTCGGAGCTCCGAGCGGGGGGGTGTGCATTAATATGATACAAGTTCGAAAGCAAAGTGCAAAGAGCGAAGGTTTCCCCAGCATTTCTTACTTCCTTCATTGTTTCTGGGTGTGTGGTGCGTGGATTTTTGCCCCATGATTTGTTTGATGCAACCAATTACATTCGAAGGATCTTCCTGATGACTTCACGAGCGAAATAAGGGTAGAAGAAAGATCACATTTCATGATTGTTTTATTTCGACTCCCCGCTCCCCACGTCTCTACTCGATCCCACAGAGAATACCCCTACCTACTTGCTTTCTGCCCTTTTTTCTTCGTTATGACTCATCGAGAGGCAAACTGAAGTCATCATGCCTTCCCACCTTCCGCCTTACCACACCGCTGCTCAAAAGCTAAAAGGGGAGTGAATAGTGTATGTTAACCCGGGTACCCGGGTACCCGTCGTCTTACCATGCCGCCACTCAAACGCTAAAAGGGAAGCTAATAGTTTATGGTAACCCGGATATCCGCGGGTATCCGTGTCCGTCGTACCCGCCGCCGCTCAAACGCAAAAAGGGCAGCCAATAGCGCAGTGACCCCGACACCCGGGTACCCGCGTCTGGCTGAACCCGGGTACCCGGTTCCGGTTCCGGCTCAACCCCCACTCACCCGGTCGGGTACCCGGGTCTAGAGTTTGAGGCCGGGGAGCAACTCTACTGCGAGCTATTGTAGTTCCAGCAACAATAACAATATTCCACCGTCGGGCCATAAAGCAATGAAAACGCTAAAATTAAAAACACGGAACATACACACGTGACCGCATCCAACTTGGGGGAATATATCGATGGAGCTGGTTTTGGCGTGCGATCTATATTGGCGAGATACGGGAATCGTTCGTATTACTTGGGGGGGCGTTGTTGCGTCGGGATTTAAACTGTCTGTGAGTAAAAGTCAAACATTCGTCTCTATTATGTCATAAATCTGCCAATACGAGGAATATTTCGACGCTGGAGGTGCTGATATGATCATATCAACAAATAGAATGCGTCCGTCACACTTGTTTTGTTCTGCGAGCCGTGCAAAGCTGTTACATTGAACGCCTGCCGAAGTATGCAAGCGTAATGTATTGAGCTCTTCGGCAACTAACTGTAGGGAGACAAGATCTTTCTACGGGAATCGACTTTGCACTCAAGGTTTTTGAAAGTTAGTTGGTGAGCGAAAATTGGCAGGGATGTGCTCCTTGGCAATCCAAAGCAAAGGACGACTGGTTTTTCATGACTTTTGTGAAATCGATGGTCAAAGTCGATGGAAAATCCAGAAAAACGGTAAAATATAGAAGGAGAAAACGAGGGGTTTTCGCGGGTCGCGGAGTGTTCGAAATGTCACGGGTCGGTTTGGGTCGGGTCAGGGTGTATTCAATTCTCACGAATCGGATCGGGTCGGGTCAAGAATCTTTCAAATCTTATACCTCGGGTCAAGAGGTGATGAAAAGCTCACGGTTCGGGTCAGGTCGTGACGAGCGAAAAACGAATCACTCGCGGGTCGGGCTCGCATGACCCGCTGTTGATCTGTGCTGACCCGCGGGTCGGACCCGCGCATCCGGCTCGTAGATACAACACTTGAAACACTTCCCGCACTCTTACCCAAACGCTTCTCTCGTACCAACACTCACTTATACTCATTAGGTATCGCTTTTAAACCTTGAAGCACGGCCAAATCCATACACGCATGCCCGCATCTATTCATGCCTTCTGCAGCCAGGCCGCATATCGCTGCGGGGCACGAAAACGATTGTTGAACTGTTTTTGAAGTGTCGACCCACGGGCCGAACCGCGGGTCGAGATGAACGGTCTCGCGGGTCAAGGTGACTCGACCCGCATGAAACCCGTGTCTCACGGGTCAAGCGAAAGGTGGCGCGTCGGGTCGGCTCCGGTCAGAAAGTTTTGATATTTCGCGGGTCAGGCCGGGTCGGGTAGGGTAGGGTCGGGTCAGGTCAGGAGATTATTAAAATGTCACGGATCCGATCGGTCTGGTCGGATCGAGAGGATTTCAAAATCTTGCGGGTCGGGTCGGGTCAAGTCAACACACCTCAAACATGTCGCGGGTCGGGTCGGGTCAGCTGACCCGACCCGACTCGACCTATGAAGTTCGACCTGACCCGTGAAAAGCCCTGGAGAAACCAGGTTTTCAAATAAAGTCCAGGCGTGAGTTGTATCGTATTGCCAAGCCGCCCAACCCTGCCAAATTTCGTTTTTCTGCTTTGCGAAACCAAGGCGTACGTGTGTGTTCTCCGCTCTCTAACCGTTTGTTGATTAAGTCCCAGGCGAAGAAAGATGATGTTTCAGGTTTTAGTATTATTCTCCCGGCAGAGTAGATACAGATGGAAGTGGCCCTGGTGGGTATCACGTACACCCACAGAAGTAACCACCAAATAATCTCATAATAAGCCAATGTACCGAATAGTCATGAAACCGTCAAATACTGAACAAGCACATTCGAACACACTCCCTGCTTTTTCAGCAAAACAGCAATGACAATTCAAGATAACAGAACAAAACTCATCTCCATGATCAAAAACCAACTAAAATATTTCAAGAGGAAACCTGTACCTTACAAGCAAAAACCTCTTCCTCCTGTATTAAACTATTGCAGATCTCCTTTGCAACAGCTCAATGCCGTAAAAACAAAACAATCATAGAGATAGCTAAATGATAGAACTCGCGAGGAACCCCATTCCCCGAGACACACGTCTCCCTGTGCCCCCTACTCCCGCCACAAATTATCAGATGGTAGCTAACGCGAGATACCAAATATCTTTCCCTATAGAGTATGCCCGGCGCTTACTATTCCCGAAACAATATCCGTTTTGTGTCAGAACCAAAAAGAAAAACACTCCCTGTTTCTGGTTCAGTTCACTAGCTATCCTTGTTCCCTGAAATACTTCATCTTCCCACTCGTGAACCGAGATTTTCATCACCCTTAATCATGAATAATCATATCCACAATTTTTCATCTTCCAACTCGCGAACAAGATTTCAATCACCCATCAAGGTCGGAAATACAACATTGGTGGTAGAACAACCCATCAAGAATAAGCATACCCTCCCTTGTTCTGCAACCAATAGACCGCAGTACAAAGACAAATCCCTGCCAAACTCAATGAAATCAGTATCCACCAATACCGCTGCATCACCTCTCAAGGTGCACCACGTACTCTTAATTCGCCAATCCGTCAACTAATAAATATCCGTCCCACCAGTCACCTTCTGGTCCTGTCTATACCACGAAGACTGTTTGATTTGAACATGAAAATTTATGTATTTCAAAACTCCAGGCAAAACAAAAGGCTACGTTTACCGTCGAGTAGACGATAGTATACCTCCGTACCATTTGCGACTTTCCCGGGATGAAAAAATATATTCCGTAACATTCAGAGATCCCTCATCAGTGGTAAACAATACATATCCCACATATCATCCACCACGTACCCGACGGGAAGAACGATGACTACCACATAATTTTATCCCTAACACGTCGCAAATGGTTTTTATCATATACGACTTAATAACCGGAACGAATCCACACCCAGTCGAAAATGACACATCTCCATTTGACGAACCTACAGTAGACGATACTATACCTTCTTCCTACAATTCACGACTTTCCCGGGACACAAAATATAACGCACACCATTTAGATCTCCGTAACCAGTAATAAACGATACATACCCTATATATCATCCAGCACGTACCCGGAAAGAACGATAACTACCATATAATTTAGTATTCCCTAACACGTCGTAAACGGTATGTATCGACTTTCCTTTATCCGGAACGAATCCAAATCCGGTCGAAAAAGACATATCTCCATTTGTACGATCAAAAACGTATTTCGACCGACAGGTGTATCCAATCGCATGAGAAAACCACTCCTCCGAATACCCACCAGAAGTACTAGACATAACCTCCCGCCCGCTAAGTAGCCGAATTACTGAAAAGCTCCAGCTGGCGAGATACCTGTCTGTCCACTTCACGACCCGCAACATAAATACACACTTGCCCACAGACTCCCTCCAAAGCTTTGAAATATGCGATATTAATGTATTGGTATTTGTCCAGTTGCTCTTCTGGGCCTGCCGACATCGAACACGGAGCGCATCGAAGCGCAGTGTATGTCGTATTCGGCAGTAACATTTCTAACCAAAACACGAAAATACGACTTTTCAACTACCAGGTGGGGGACGGGGGGGGTACTCATCACGTATATTTTCCAGAGAAAGAAGTCCAAACAATACTTCCGTACGTATCATCTAGTATTATCGCACATTTCATACGTACTCGTACGTACTACGAATCAATTCACGAAATTTCTACCGTCGTCGTGAAAAGAAACAAACTTCACAAGGTAATAGTGGATCGAAGACCTACCATTACGAGTGCAGACGCTATCCCCTCGCCCCGCGTGTTGCTGGACCCATAAAAGTATCCAGCGGACGATCCAACCACGCCTGCCCCATCCACGACCTCCCGCTGCTGCTGCTGCTGCTGACCTTCCGCGGCTGCTGCTGCTGCTGTTCCTGACCTCCCGCTGCTGCTGCTCCTGCTGCTGCTGCTGTCGTCGTGTGCACGCGACTGCTGTGTCACGCGACTTGTTGCCGATGCAGACGTGCCTTCCTTCGTTACTAGTACTGCGGCAGCAGCACCCGATTCCCCCCACGTCCACTCCCTCGACTACTACTACACCCGTAGTCGAGTGCGCGTATCACGTACGCGGCTTTCCCGACCATGCCACATGGATGGCCGGGTGCACACGGCCTGGCTCACCGTGCGACTTCACGCGAAAATGTGCAGATATGTCTCCCATCCCCACAGCTCCCAGCCCCACCACCATCTCCCTGGGTGAGGTGCGCACGTAAAGTTTCGCACGACTTGTTATCCCCCGTGCCACTCCCCACGGAGGCGCCTACGGTTTTGTTGCTCCCACCGCAGGGCTTTTTCTTCTCCATTTAGCACGCCGTCGTATCTCCGGCATACTCCAAGAGCACCAACACAGCTTCCGCCCCCTTTTCCACCGAGGTGGCCATCTTCCGCGGAAACGCGTTTACCCTCCCGGCTCCCGTTGCCAACGTCGGAGTGTTCCGACCCTGGCGTTGAAGCATCTCTCCCTGCTCCAACTGCAGTAGATAGCTGTTGCTGTCTACCGGACCCCATCTGTGCCATCATCTCGAGGATCTCGGCGTGATTCGCCTTTCGACGCTCCTCTGCGTCGGCGGCCGCCCGCTGCAGCCCCTCGAGGGCGAGGCCCTGCTCTAATACCATACCCCGAAGATCTTCTACTTCGTCACCCATGAGCCTAGGTTGCCAACGTTGAAAAACTCTAGAGTGTTGATAAGTCCCAGGCGAAGAAAGATGGTGTTTCAGGTTTCAGTATTATTCTCCCGGCAGAGTAGATACAGATGGAAGTGGCCCTGGTGGGTATCACGTACACCCACAGAAGTAACCACCAAATAATCTCATAATAAGCTAATATACCGAATAGTCATGAAACCGTCAAATACTGAACAAGCACATTCGAACACCGTTCTTTCTACTCGTCGACATCCAGCACAACCAGCAGTGTTATCCGTGCCGATTGTTCAATCCTAGAGAGATACACACTCTGTGGAAAAAAACTACGACGCAGAGATACCGCGTCGTTATGCAGTGAGCAGAGTAGGCAATGCAATGCCACACGTCATCATACTGGATACGACAGGCACGACATGCACATTCTACGAAACAGAGAAACAAGAGTGCGGAGCCGTACGCATGTTATTGACCACGATGGTTGATGCCCACCTGGCCAGATCCCAAAGTGGTATTGGCTTCGAATGAGGGAAGCAGAGATTGTACTAATACGTACGTACGTGGTATGTTGATAGTCATATTGGTTGGTATTCACCTGATCAGACCCTAAAGCAGGTACCATTGGCTTCAAATCAGAGAAGCAGGGATTGTGCTGATACGTACGTATGATAAGGACCATAATGGTTGATATCCACTTCATCAGATCTCAAAGCACCTGGTAACCGTATACACCGTACATATGTAAAAATGTGAGTACACGCCCCCTTCACGGTAAACGCCCCCTTCACGGTGAACGCCCCTGTCTAATTAAAGCGAAAAAACGCCCCGGCTCACAGGACCCCCCCCCCCCCTAGCATTGTTGTCGGTAAACGGCTCGAGGCCGAGCTGGCAAGTCATTCGAGTGCGAGAGATGGGGCGGTCTCCGAAACAGGCATAACAGTTCTTTACATTGGCTCCTGAGAGATTCAGGTGGGCACGCCGCAAACTTTCAGGGTCGTCGCCCACGCCATCCATCTCTTCTCGCCCGTTGGGCTCTTTCTGCCCACGCTCGTCTCGCGTCGGATCGAGAATCTGCTACTCCGGCGGAACGTCTGGTACCCAATAGCGAATTGGCGGTGAAATCTCTCAGCGGCCGCCGAATCACTTGATGAGGGGATTCCTCCCAAAGCGTATGGCTTGAGGGCGATCAATTTACGCATGACGACGACACTGCCAGACTCTGCTTACGGCAGTCTTTGTAGTCTACGAGCTTGCCCACGACGGCCTTCGTCGCGGACACGGGTCCTGGTCGCTAGTTGCCCACCCACCCCGAACTCCTATATATTTTCAGATCTCCTCGGTTTGAACCATTTCCTGATTCGCTTCGGACACAGCCACCGTCCCTGCCTGGTCGCTTCTCCCCGGTTTCCCACGAGGCCGCCTTCGTTGCAGAGGCGGCTGTAGTCGGCCACCCTGAGCGTCGTCGCTGTCGAGTATGAATGCCGCCCCTTCGGTCCATCTGAACGCTTCAACTCATATGTCGGAGGGTACACGCGAGGGACTTGTCCGCGCTGTACAGCCTGAGCATCAGACGCGGGAACTGGGGCCAGGGTGGCCTAACCCTTGAGCGCCGCTTCACCAGGACGACGCATGCTCCCCTCAGAGTTTGATTCATCGTCAGTGCTTTTATCGGTGCTGGGTGCCTTGTCGGTGCTGCTGGGTAGTGCAGTAGAGCCCGAGAGTAGAGGTATGGGAATGGGATGCAGGAACTGGCCTGGAAGGCCGTTTCCGTTGTTCAGGGGACTTATTTTTTTTGTTGTCGTATGATTCCTCTTCATTGTGAGAGAGAAGGGAGCAGTTTAAGAGTGAGTCGAGGGGGGGGGCTGATTCGAGGCGTCAAGAACACTCTGCTCCCCTTGCATGAACCCACTAGACGGGAAAAGACGCCTGTCCGGGGAACTTTCCCCTGGCGTTAGTCTACTCTGCTCCTATCGGCGATCCTAACCAAACAAGTATTCAAACCCTAGGATATTTGTGTGGCCTACTAAAAACAATTTTACGGGTCATCTTGCCTGTAGAGGGAGTCTATCCCCGGAGCATTCTTTATGTCTTTATGAAAGCCTTACTAGTACAGGTTGTCCTATTTTTCCAAGAGAAAGGTGAGGGCCCCAGGAATACCCTCAATACACTCGGGGTATTCAAGTCTTTGATTCGTATTCTCCAAGGGAACCTTTGGCTGTAGAGCACGCATATATTCAGGCGTTACAGGTCTTGATACTACGGGCTATCAAATATCCACTTTCATAGCCCGATATTACACCATATCACAGCTGCGACAAGATCAGCATGCTAGTAATACTCGTAGTGCAGCAGCATTGCTTTATCTTGTATTCCAGAGAGTTGCACATATTGGTAGCCATTTACCAATTGGCCCTGCAGCAAGCCCCCTCCTGTAAGACGAGTGAAGCGAGGCTTGAACCAGTCGATGTTTTTGGGGTAAGACGAGTGCATCTTAGTTGCCTAAACCAGTTTTCCAAGGTTTAGCACGTTTTGGGTTCGTCTCAGTGCGCCTTAGGTTCGTCTGTGCACGTCTTGATCCACCCTTAGGTCGTGGAAGTCAGTTTTACATTCTCCTAGTCTGACACCCGCCTTTGCCCAGCTTGGCCTCGCCTTAAAACGTCTTAGGTTTGTTTATGTCCGTCTAGGTACTACGTACTATGTACGAGTACGAGCCCGTACTTTGAGAAAGAAGAGAAGCGCTAACCCACTTGAAAACGACCCAACTCAGAAACACAGTACCGTCAAAATGTATACCAACCCCGCCGTGTCAACAGACCTGACTGAACAAACCCGCTGTAACCGGTATACCGCCCCGTATGATACAAGATGTGCAGTTTCTACTGTAAAAGGCAGGTAGTGCTGTGCTGGGTAAGGTGTAACAGGTGTGTGGCGTGCGCTTTGCGGTGGTGAGCTATGGTTGTGGAGAGACGTAGGCGTTTGTATATAGCGGAATCGATCGCTATATCAAAAATATATTAAAAGGCTTGACAATGTCATCCGCGAAAAAACGCCGGCGGGCAGCAGGGGACAGGGGATGCTGCCCAGGGACAATACACAACTCTGCAGCGCTCATAAAGAAGGTTCACAAGAACCAAGTTGGAGTCAGCGACTGAGCCGCTGCTTTCGGTGTGTTCCCACGGCTCGATGGTGTCGTTCGAATCCCCAAAGGTGGCCAGAGCTGCGTCTGGCACATCCTATAAGACGAACACAAGACAGGACAGGCAGCAATATAGCGATTTGGACAGGCATTTCTCCGGGAAACAGGATATGTTAATTTTTAAGACTCGTCTTAGAAGAGGGGGTCTACGTTTACAGACAGCAGTACCGAGACTCGTTTTTTTTTTATGTCATACCGTCGTGTTTGGACCCCGACGCACCCCTCGACCTGTTTTGGTCTACCATTACGGGAGACCGTAGTAAATAGGACCTACGTTACACACAAAAACATATATGCTTACCTATTTTTATGAACACTATTTGGTCCTATTTGCTATGGTCCCCCGTAATAGAAATCTCTCCAAAACCAGGGTGCCTTCTGAGGGGAGGCTTCCGGTTCATCTATCGGTCCATGACGGGGTAACATTCGGTTGGAGAGATCTAGGAGGAAGGGTCGCGCTCGGAAAAAATTGTCCGAGGCGAACGATAGGATTGCTCAGCAGATGACTGAGTCTCAGAAAGGTCTGCTGCGCCAGAGTCGACGAGCTCTCGAAGCAGATGGAGGCTCGAAGGCTCCAGCTGGCTGACCAGTCTACTGCGGTGGACGCTCAATCCGCGCAAGTGACTGAGCAGGCCGCGAAACTGGCGTCGCTTCAAGGGGCAAGCGAAGATGCCCGCAGCAGGGGACATCGGTTGAGTCCGCCACGGCCTGATGTTCGATCGGATGTATATTCAGTCTCGGCCCGCCGAGAAATACGTGCCAACATTGTTCGGGGTAGCACCACCGTACTGGATGTGACGAAATAAGAGGTTGTCGCATATATCCATGTTTCGTTGCCGGGAAGCAATTACGCCGCGGTCTGACCCAATCCTCGTCGGTAACGATAACGCCATGCCCAGTCGGCTGTGACAACGACACTGCACCTGCTAAATAGACGATGCGACACGAGTTTGTGCCATGTGGGTCACGGGAGTTATTTTCGCTCCCCCGTCCCATAAGATCTTCCAGGCAGGGTCGCCAAGTAGCAGCTGGAAAGTCGTCGAGGATTGGTTGGAGCTAAGAAAGGCTGCCCAGCAAGGTTTTCGGCTCGTGAAAAATGACACACCGCATGTGAAAGGGAAAAGCGCCCGTTAGTCTGATGCCGTTGCGTTGACGATGCCGGGAATATGCCGGCGTGCCTCGATGTCCACAAGACCGAGGTTGTGCTTCGCCGTCATATCGTACGCCACCTAGCTGACGACCACTACACGGAATGCCTTCCTCTGCTCAGGCGTCGCGACTTCTCCCGCAACGAGCTTGGGGGAATTTTTCGGGACCGCTTTGCCCGAATGAAAGTTGCAAAGTCGACGCGCCACCGGAACGCCTTGTTCGCCGGCGCTCAGGATCCCGGCGGCCAAGATGCTAGAGGAAATGGTTGCAGCCATTGAGGTATCCGTTGTTGGCCGCAGAGACAGGGGCACGCCAGAAACGGCACCTGCATGGAGTCAGGGGTAGCCGTTCAACGGCGACAACGGAGTTTTCTTCAACCAACCACGGCATCAGGTGAAATGTTATCGGTGTAGTTAAACCGGGCACTCACACACCGAGTGCACAAACACTATCACGCTATTTCCTAGCAACAATTACTTTTGGTCAGGGCAATACTGCTATGGTTGCGCCGCCACCTATGCCGCCGAGCTCTGCTGCTCCGTCTACCTCTGCGTCGACCACGGGACCGATGTCCTCGTCGTCTTCCTCCGGTGGACATCAGTATCCTCAACATATCATGGCATACATGGCGTGTGGCGTCTAGTAGAAATAGATTAACGGGATAGTCCCTTTTGTCTCACACTACCGATGGTCACGAGGTATGGATCAGCGACAGTGGTAGTAGCATGCCCATGACAGCTGATTTGTGCTGGCATGTATGCCTGGGTTCCCCTCCTAGTGCATCACGACCAAGTGATCGTGGGCTGCTTCGCGATGCTGCCCATTACTTGCTATGGAAATATAAGTTTGGTTATCCATAGTATCAAAGACGTGGTGGTCACGTTTAAACAACGCGGCGCATGTTCCTGACCTGGGGCTGATTTTTGTTTCACTTTACGCCGTAGGGAAGCAGCAGCGGTGGTCATTGATCCTGTCGGGGTCCATGTGACGCCCGGGCGGTTTGTTTGTTCGAGAAATGACGTCGGTAGCCATCTTCTTGCTACGCGCAGGGTACATCAGCAGCAGACCGCTTCAGCGTGTCGCAACCTGGTACCTGGTATATGCTTTATTTTGTTCTTGGATTTTCTCCCGGCATTCAGAAGTCCCCACCTTCCGATACGTTGCGGTTCGCAGAGGGACCGACGTGATTGCGGAAAGAAGATCGAACACCATGGCTTCCCCACGGGGTTGATGCTGGATGTTTGACGAGATGAAGTGGACGGATATCGGTCTGGATTGTTATATTTTTTTTATGCTACTTGAAGCGAGGTCTATTTTCATATTCATGTGTTCTTTTGTTGCAACAGCATTATGGGCGAAGGTTTCCCCAGCATTTCGCAGTCGCTCTGCTTACTACTGTTTTTCAGCTGTTTCTGGGTGTGGGTCTTCGTCGCATGATGTTTTTGTTCGATGCAAGCAATTATATTCAAAAGATTGTTTTGAAGACTTGACGAGCGAAATAATGGTAAAAAAAGGAATTACCCCTATTCGTCCTCTGCCTTTTTTCTGGCATGGTTCATCAAGAGAAGAAAAATGGAGCCATGCCCTCCCGCCTTCCGCCATACCACACCGCCGCTCTCAAACGCTAAAAGAGGGAGCAAATAGTGTATGGTAACCCGGGGGGTACCCGGATACCCGGGTACTCGTGTCCGCCTTTCTACGCCGCCGCTCTCAAACGCTAAAAGAGGGAGAAAATAGTGTATGGTAACCCGGGGGGTACCCGGATACCCGGGTACTCGTGTCTGCCTTTCTACGCCGCCGCTCAAACGTTAAAAGGGGATCAAATAGTGTAAGGTAACCCGTGTACCCGGGTACCCGGGTGCCTGAGGACTCGGGGGTACCGGGGTCTGCCGGGACCCGGGTACCCGGTTCCGGTTTCGACTCAACCCTTCCCCACCCGGTTGGGTACCCGGTTCGAAATTTTGAGTCCGGGGTGTAACTCTTCACCGTATGTAGTACTGGTATGTATGAACTACCAGGTACATTTTGAGGCCTACGATCCATCATTCATTGTGGTTACCACCATGTCAACAGAGTTTTCATCGTGGAATCTCAAATCAAAACCCTGAAGCCGTGGTACTGGGATAGTGACGCCTGAAAATGTGAATTCTCCACATGGCGGCATGAAGTCATCGCGTTTTTTGCACCGTATGTAGCACTGGCATCTATGAACTACAGCACAGGCTTACAAATACGAGAGAGCCTACTACGTCGTCTAAGCGGGAGTTCTGGAGCGGGTAGGTGGTGAACAGTTACCTCTACTACTGTACGAGAGACGGATTCAATCGTTTACACAGTAAACGGCAGACGTACGACGACCAATCAAGTATATCGGTTTTCTGAGGATAGGACGGACAAACCAGAGAACTCCGTACAAAGTAGTGGTGTGGAACGAGCAACAGCCAGTCAACGCGCAGTACACATTACCCTGCATTTTTTAAATATATGGGCGTGAGAAACATGTGGCCAGGTGCCGCCTGTTTAGTGGTGTTGTTGGTGTGACGGGACAAGCGTTCGCATTCCAAGCTCGAGAACATACTAAGCTTGGACACGATCTGTAACGAGAGAGACCCTCTGGTCATCTATAGCCATTGTCTCTGCATCATAGCATACAAACCAAAATGGGGGTGGGGTTGACGCGCTGGTATACTTGATGGTGGGGTTGACAAGCTGATGTGTTTGAGGGTGTATGAGGTGTCCCTGTACACGCCGAGAGAAGGGGGTGATACCGAAGACATCGTGCATTGCCGTTGTCATCGTGTGTCATCATTGTTCGTACGCTACTGGGGTTGTTCTGCGTAGATTCCTTCCGCAAAGTTTCGGCTGAGTCATGATCATGTCAGGTTGAAACCGTTCGCCAAAATGTTTGGAGTTGATCGACACTGCTCGCCGGGGAAAGGCTAGCTCGATTGACGATCGGAAAAAATACGATTACAGAACAATATAGGCATATGGATATACAACACGAAAACGAACAGATGCATTATTGTTTCAAGATAAAACCGCCTGAATATCACGGTATTCTGATTGTCGCTGTTGCCAGGAAAACAAGCGGAGGACAGAAGGAAACAAGAAAGAAAAAAGGGAAGGAACCCGAGCAGAACAAAACCAGAAGGAAGACCATGTCGTGGCCGCAATTATATGCCTCTGTAGGTGGGGGAACGTAGCCACCCACACCACCTCGACGTCTCCCCCAGCCGGTTATGGTCATAGCGAGAAGGACTAGCGCGTCACCGGCTGACGGTGCAGGAGAACCGATCTCGCCGCCTCTGCCGGCCCGCCAACAGCTCCCGGTGCAGTCTAACTTTCTACTGCCGCCCCAGCAGAGACCCTGGTCCGCGTCCCCGTCAGTCGGGAGAAAATCGCAACAGCAATCGCTTCAGGCGCAGCCACATTCGATACAACCTCAGCAGCCCCCATCTTGGTCGCTCCCACCTTCCTATAAAGGGCGGGGAGTTCCTTGCCTCCAGTACCAACAGCGACCACAGCAGATGCCGCTCAAGCAGCCACCGCAACCTTTTACGGGGGACCATAGTAAATAGGACTTACGGTACGCACAAAAACCTATATATTTCCCTATTTCTACTCACAATATTTGGTCCTATTTACGTTGGTCCCCTGTAATAGTCAGTATGACTCCCAGTACCAATAATGGTCGCAGCAGATCAAGCTCGAGCAACTCCAGTATGGACCATACACGGCAGCTCCGGTAATGGCCTCTCTCGCGTGGGGGCAACCTAAGCAGTACGGTCCACCCTACTGGAGTCGGTTTCAGTCGGGGATTGATCAGGGGTCGCCTACACTTCGCGGAGGGCACACACCACAGGTGCCATGTAAATCAGCGGCGCCGCAGGCCGCTCTTGAACTACCACTCCAACCTGTCCCCGCTAGCTGCGTCTTTCACGCCATGAGAGGATGCCCATGGCTATAAGCGCATACTGTGGTCGCGAGGGCGACCACCAACTGAATTGTCTTCCTTATAAAATAACCCCAAGGATGGGGAAGGACACGCGTTTTGTAGGCCTTTCTATCGACCAGGAAAACCACTCACGTCAAGGAACGATCTTGTCGTCTTCTGTGACTGGCTGAAACAGGTGATGGAAGCCAAGGAGGGGTGGATGTTGGCCATGCCCGCGGATCAAACAGCGGCGAACGGCTCCAGTATCCCTCCCCAGGCGAACAGCCCAACCCACCTGCCGGTGGAATGTTTCATGAAGCTGGTCTCACCCAACCTGGTCACGCGGGACGCGATGGTACACAACACCATGGTAGACGTCTACCCGGTGCAGGGCGGGCGGGCGGGCGTGTGTCCTGTTTCATCACTTGGGTTCGCCTGCTTGTAGCGAAAGTGCCGAAACATGGTGGGACACGCGAGACAACCCAACTGGCTCTAAAGAATGTCGAGCTCACGAAGGACGAAGCCTAGCTGTCCTCGTCGACGTAGGTACTCCACATGAAGGCAGCTCACGTCGACGACCCTAGGCCTGTCGCTTCAGAGGAGGCGTACGTCCGGCGTTTCATAATATGTATGGAGCTTAATCACCCTGGTGGAGCGAGCGCGCTGGACTTCTTCCATTCACCCACGCTTGACAGGCTTTCGCTGGGGTCTCATCTAGGCCTGGTTTAGAGGGATATCACGGCACAGTTAGCACGATTGCCCGTGGACGTTAACAACCCAGGGTCTGAGTATATGGTGCAGAGGAAGATCATATCACAAACCGTCTACGATAGACTCTTGTACGACTTGGCCGGCAGGGCACCCCGCTACAACTCAAGCGCCGCGATCGCCACCCCGACGAGTCGAATTCAGTCCCTCGGGCCGTGGGTCTATGGAGCCTGAAGAAGTCCTTGTACCAAGAGGAGGTCGGCATCACTCCGATGAGCAAGTCCTTCGGGGGAGGGGCTAACGCGGGACGTCGAGGCAGCGCAAAGCGGCACGGTTCCTTGGGGAACCGATGATGGCGATGCTGGAGAGCCTGGACACCCAAGCGAATGAAGAGGACGAGGACGCCGAATCAAGCCAAGGAGAACCAGCAGCGGTATTCCCGAATGTGGCAGCGTCCACCCCAGGTCGCCTTTAGAAAAGGAGGCATTTTTCAAGAAGAACGGTCGACACCCCAATAGGAAGAAGGGGGGGCAGTCTCAACCGCTGGCCGAACCAAGGACAAGGACGCGGACCAGGTAGGAATGGAAGAGGGGCTGCCGGGTCCATCAGACTACCCCGGAACCGTCCACAAGGCCCTCAAGCACAACAAGGTATCATTTTAGAATGACAGAGGTGACAAGTGCTCCACACACAACGGAACGGATGTCGCGTTTCGCAGGATGACACAGTCACGCCGTTTGGTCAGTACCCCCTGAATGAGGTGGTCGTTCTGTCGGAGCTGATGCAGTCTAAGATGGAGCAGGCGTACAGGGTGGACACCGTGCAATCGGCCAGGGACATGGACTCGGACCAGAAGGCGTGAAGGTATGCCCCAGAGGGACATCCTCTGGGGAACCCTGAAAAGCGTCACGGACGGAGAAAACAAGGGGGGACGGTTACAGAAAGGCCGACCATCGCGTCCATCAAGAGTGTAAACCGGGACACGAGACAGGTATGGGTCAGGGCAACAGTCTGGCACCCCAACAAAAGCAGTTGTCGCTTGCCGGTGAAAATACTGGTAGACACGGGAACAAGGGGGGGGGGGGGGCGTACTCAATTGTTGCTGGCCTTAGTCATTTGACCAATGGCTTTGCATCCTTTCGAGACGGAGCTAGGAACAGCGGGGGGGGGTTACCCGCCGGAGTCTTGCATCCACTCGGTTGAGCGGAACGCATGGGTGGGGGCAGAGGATGATCAGCTTCAATGGTAAGGGGTTGTTAGGGCGGCCAAGCCAACTCAGAGTAGAGTTTCCCCCCATGACCATCGTAAGATCGTTCGAGCTTCCGGTGATATTCACGCCGGAGTACCGGTATCGCAAGATGACGATAACGGTGGCGGAAGGGTTGCCTCACGGGTTGATTTTAGGTGCCGCGTTACTGAGACAGAACCAAAGCGTCCTCAACGTCGAAGAAGGGGGAGACCTCAAGCCAGCGCCGGAGTCGCCATGGACTACCTGTGAGGTCAGGAAACTTATCACAACGAGAGGCGAGTGCGACCGGCTGGCAAGCGAGACAAACGAGGAGCAAGGGAACGCCAATGGTAGCTAATAGAAACAATGGAGAAAGCATGGGACCGCTTATGTGATATTGTGCCGGCCTCAGTGGTAAGGGAACTCGATGGACTGGCGATGCCTGAAGCAGTTCCGACGGAAGGTGAAGTGGCGTGGGAGGACGACGGTAGCTTGCAAGAAGGTGGAGGTGGGGGGCTTCGTCAGTGTGCAGCCGGAGGCTTTCGGGAAGGGTCCTCAACCCCAGGATGGACAACTAGTGCTGGTGACTCCGACAGATCCAATCGAAATGGAGCTCGGAGCTGAGCTGACGATAGTGAGGGGGGTGCTGCGGTAGTACCCTGGCAACCCCCTCCGGTGTAAAGTCGTCGTCAATCGGACGAACACGCCCCTAGCCGTTCGGCGAGGCCTCGTGGTAGCGAAGGTACACGCAACGAACGCACGTGACACGTAGAAGATGCGGCTACTGCTGGAGCGGCCGGGGGAAAGGACCCTAGGTTCAGAGGTCGATAGAGGAGGAGCGAAAAGGTGAAACGACCCTACTTTCGGAAGTCGACAGAGGAGGAGCGAAACGGTAGCCGGGAGACAGGGAAAGGGTCGGAGAAGTGGTGGGGGTCGACTTGGCAGAAGCCGAAATGGTACAGCTTAGCCAGGGGTACAATTCGGACTTGCTCTAACTCCTACGGGTCTTCCGCGACAGGGGACTGTTTCCAGCCAACCTCGAACTCGGGCGGGCGTGCAAGGGGGTCAAGCTTCGAATACCCCTGATCTAAACAAATAACACGCCACACGTGACCGGACAACGAAGATACTCGCCAGAGGAGGAAACGAAGACCCAAAGTGAGTTAGCAAAGACGTTCAACGCCGAGACCATCCGCAGGTCGTCATCGGCATGGGCGGGTGTAACTGTGTGATTTTTCGGAAGAAGGATTGGACAATCAGCATCAGCTAGGCATATCGAGCTTTTAAAATCATGGTAAAGTCGCACAGTGAAGGCTTCGTCCAAAGCGTCTGCGATGGTATGAAGAGGGCAGTCTACTTTACGTTGATAGATGCAGCTTCAAGCTTCAGACTGCTGGAGATTGCCGCGAAGGACAAGCACAAGACCGCGTTCCAAGACGCCCACGGGACACTGTGGGAGCTCAACCGATGCGGATTTTGACTGAAGGGGTTTCCAGCGGACGCCGCCGCTTTGTTGGTGGGACCCTCGACCCGCTGAATAGCGAGGGGCTCAAAAGCTGGCTCGACGACATCATCATCTGCACCACGCAGGGAAGAAGACACCTAGTCCTTGTGAGGCAAGTGCTAGAGAAACTATGGGCTACGGATTTATCGGTGAACGTCTCCAAAATTGTGGTGTTGCTGTCGTCGGCAAGAGTGAGTAGACATTGCGGATAACACGCCTGGAATGCGCCCGTTGCAGTCTAAGATCGACGACGTCGCCTAGGTTACCAAGGCTGATGCAGTGGAGGAGGTTAGGGCCTTGTCGGGCATCACTGGTTATCGGGAAAAGTTCGTACCCCAGTATTGCGCGCTGGTATCGACTATCTCGGCGCTACTCCGAGACAAGCGATTTTGGTCGAAAAAGGCGCGAAAGGAGAAGGTAACGTGGGGTGAGGAACAAAATGAGGCGCTGGCGGGGCTGATTCAGACTTTGACATCGCCCCCGATCTTGTCCATGTCAGACTGGAACATCCCTTTTCAGCTGCACACGGATACCAGCGAGTTGGGAACACGAGCGGCATATACCCAAGTAACCGACAACTCGGAACATGTCGTAGACTTCGCAAGCCACAAGTGCTCGCGAGCCTACGCGAAGGGGTCGCCCACGGAACGCGAGGGGATAGCGGTGTTGTGGGCAATAACCCACTTCAAACCATATTTGTGCGGGAGGGAGTTCACCCGTACCGCTGACTTTAATGCGCTGATCTGGGTGTTTAAAAGTCAATACGCGTACCTTTCCGCATAGCTACACTGATCGTCCCTACGCTTGAACGAGTACGATCTGGAGCTACAATGGCGGCCAGGCGTCCGCCACCAACTCCCGGATGCGCTATCAAGCGTTCTGAACCGTCAGGAGAGGACATCAACGACGCATTCCCGGAAGATAGGTCGAGCTGCCAGGCATATCGGGTGTCGGAGGGACTGGTGCTGGGCGGCATTCCCCTTGCGGAATTCGGTGCTGACAAGGTGGATGCGCTGGCAGCTGTGAACATTGTAGCAGCGACAGGGGTAGCTCTTACTCCGGTCGGGGTGGAGGGCAGACCGGGTGAGGAGCTCCTGCCACTGCCGGGGATCCTGGAACCGGACGGTTTGCGGGTGAGAGACGAGGGCAAAGACGGTGAGAGGCTCATAGGGCTGAGCGATACCTCGACGGTCTCCTGAGCGGTAACATGGTCACCATATCGGCCCCCGATACAAACCCTTAGGCCGATGCTTTTAGGATAGCTACCTGCTACCCAGCAGTAGTCAGTAGCCTATACCGAGTTGCTGATCGGTAACATAAGCCGTATGTAGCAAGTAGACCACAGCAACACAACGGGGTGATATGGCAGTGCAGCAGAGCGGTGTGTTTTATGCAGATTGAGTAGATGTGCGGCATGATCAAATGCCGATTTGGTAGATTCAGAACACAAAAAAACTAGGGAGAACCCCGGATGATCAAACTGATGTTCAAGGGTCCTCGGGGTCCTCGGGTTCGCAATATATATGTCTACAGGTTGATGTAGGGTATTCGAGTTTGGTTTTGTTTTGGCTGAGCTGAGACAAGCGAGACTGCACCGCGCACTCTCTCACTCTACTTCTCTCCCTCTTCTCATCTTCCATCCTGCCCTCTTGGACAAGACCGATAACAATACAACAGGCCTCAGAGCCTTGCTTTTGTAATATGCTCTTCTGAAGTTGAGCTTATTATACGACGCCTTTGGTCTCAGGTACAGAGCCAGTAACACCACCAAGTGGAGCAAAGAAAGTTAAAGCCAAGTGATCTATGATGCCTGCCCTATCGATCCTCGGTCCCTTGGGCCCTGCCTTGCCCGTCGTGCCTGTCATCGTTCCTGTGGTGCTTCGTTGATTGTTCACGCTGGCTGCTTGCATCTACCGCATTGCATCGATCCACTTTTACTGCGTACTCGATCATTACTGCTTGAAGGCACTTCCTCGAACTCTCAAACAACAGGTGAGCCGACCTCAGATATCTAACGAGCTCAGGTCTTTTTTAGGGTCTGAGAGCTGCACCCTGCTGTATCATGGTGCGCAGCAACCAGCTGGCAAAGCTCAGCTGATAGTGCTTACCTCCACCGCGGGCTGCCTGACGTAACTCAGGAGCTGCGCACCACACGCCCAATGCAGAGTTCCTGTTGAGAGGTTTTGAGCCTCGATTTACCTAGTATGCACTACAGAGCTGCGAGATATCAGCATCATCGAGACACGACAACGACTGAGGCGCGAGCTGCTGCACACGCTGCACAGAGTTGCCACAGAAGCTGGAACTGCTGTACAAGGACAACTATTTCAGGGAGAGCTACCACGATCATCTACATCGGGAGTTGCTGCTGGGAGCGACTGCTCCCACGGTCATCAACATCTGGGAGCTATGGCTGGAAACTTCGAGTACCGCTACACGGTGGGGACTTCAACCCCGGCAAAGTGGGTACGTACTGCTGTAAAACACGGCACAACAAGCGGAGCAACTACTTTTTTCTTTCGACTACATTTTGTTTCGTTTCGAGTACGTAGCGGCGGGACTATTATTTTCGACTACGATCGTCGGAAGACAAGGGCAGCATCCAGGGGAGCCGCTGGCCTATATCTTTGACAAGGAATCACATATAGAATACGCGCGCTCGGTTTATCACAACAATTGTAAAATTAGGTAAAAATGGAATATAGACGAGGCGTATTACGCGGCTTGCAAAGTTGAGTATCAACTATTTAATCAGTCGAACTCACAGCTGACGTATTTCAAAATTTATAAAAAAAAAATACGGGGTCCGCTCTCGTGTGTGCGCGACGGGCTGGTTTAAGACTGCTATCATTGCTGCTGCATTGCTACTGTTGGTGGAGTAAAGAACACCGCGTGTGAACAAAAATGGCGAAGGTCTCCCGAGTCGAGCACGGATTCTTCTCTGTTGCTCGTAAGTACGTGAACAACAAACTTCTGCTAAAATATGGGCGATTCTCACGCGAACAGGAGTAGCCTTTCCAACGCGTTGAGGGGCATCAAGCCTTTCAACGGTACGAACCCTGACCAGTTCGGCGACTGGTACAAGAAGGCTTGTTTTACACTGAGCATCGCCCGGCCTGACGTCTTTCACGTAACGGAGGGGCCAGCCAGGCCCGAAACCGCGTTGTCGGGAGCGACGGAGTCTCTCGAGCAACGCCAAGCCGCATATGACTGAGCCAGCCAGGATTTGTTTGCTGTCCTTTACCTGATTACCGAGAAACCGGCGGCTCTTCTGGTGACTAAGCACGCAGACGGAACACTCGGAACACGTGGAAACGAACAGAAGGCGGTGAAGGAGCTGGAGTCGAAATACCTGAAGATCACAAACGAGCCCACACGCGCCGCACAGGAGGCGCTCGCGGCCACGAACATGACGTTGGGACAGAACCCCGACAACTACATCAACGAGTAGCTCACGCGACTGCGTAACCTGCTGACCGAGATGAAAGAACCAATCCCGGACAAGCAGTTCACGGACATCGTTCTCCAAGGTCTGACGGAGGAGAACAGGGACGTCAAGCTGATGACCTGAAGGACCCAGACTTCGATCTTCCGAAGATACAGTCTCTACTACGCCACCTCTACCTGGACGGCCTGTCGAGGAACAGGACTGGGAGGATTCCTGGTCGAGGCACGGCCATGACAGCAACTTCAGCTAAACCTGATCCCAGTACCATCATCTACCACAACTGGGGTAAGTCGGGGCACTACGGGAGCGGGTGTGCCGTACCCACCAAGGCCAACGGGAGCAGCAACAAGCCCGCCCGCGAGAAGAAGGAATCTTGATCAGGGGGCAATGCTAGGCAGAAATGGTGCACTATGCACAGGACGACCACGCACAACGACGCTGAATGCTGCGCGCAAGGGGCTCCGCGCTCACCGGCGAGTAGTACATATACGGCGGCTGTGGTGGGCGCCCTAACCCGCACCGATACCGACGACAAGCCGGTTGTTAATGTTGACGACGACTTCAACAAGAGCTTTGCTATTTAACTTTGATGAATACAACAGGGACCGTTCGCTAGGGGTCGCCTAATCAACAGGGACCGCCAGCTAGGGGTCGCCTTACCAACAGGGACCGCCAACTAGAGGTTGCCTTATCAACGCCAGATCGCCGGAAAGACATTTCACGGAATCGCTGAAAAAACGTGCTTGGGGCTGCCGAAAGTACAACTTTCGGAATCGCTACAGCACTGTTCGATAGGACTGCCGGAGTTTCCGGAGCCGCCACACTAACAACAGCAACGTGGGGTTGCCGAAGTGTCGTTCCGGGATCGGACCACAGTATATCATCGATCTATTGGGATTGCCGGGGGAGAATGTCTTCTGGAATCGCCACATGATCATCGCAGCTGGGACAACGCTTCTGCGGTCGCTGGACATCTTCATCGTGGTCAGGACTGCGCCGGAACATCACTTGTGGAGTCGCTAAAACGCCATCATCATCTGGATCACCAGAAGGACATCTGCATCACCTGGGGTCGCACGGCAAGATGTATTTGTTCCATACTTCCTAGCACCGCACGTCTTATTTGTTTGGGAGGACGGTCAAAAACAAACATGGTTATGCTGTTAGGCTGCTTGTGCAAGGTTTTTGTTGTGTAGTAGCACCACACACGTCTTCTTTGTACGGGGGGGCGGGCAGAAACATGGTGGGCCGCTGCAGTAAGTAGGTATTTCTATTTCTCTCGGCCAACAAACTGATCGTAGGACTATTGTTATTTCTCGAGATGCAGTTGCGCGTTTTTTGCAGTAATACGTCTTGTCTCTCTCCAACACAAACATGCCTTCAACTGGTCATTCACCCTTTGGGCAGTACAATACCATGGCTGTGTGGAATGTGTTTCCGAAGCAAAGTCAGACGGTTAACACTGCTGTTCGACTGGTTTCCATTCAGCAGAAGTAAAATCTACGGCCAGCAACGAAGTTGTAGTGTGTAGCGTACGGAGAAATATCGTACCGAGTATGTCTCTGATATATGTAAAGTCACACCCCGTACGGGTTCCATGGTCTGAGTGTGACATTTTCGGTTGACATGCTCGTCCATGCTTCAAACCTGTCACAGCAGCAGTATGCCTTAAATATTGCCAGGTTAAGCATGTCGTTGCATTAGCTGTACAAGGGTTGATCGTCCATGATAAGCGAAGCAGGAACAGTTGATGTTGTTGCGACACCGCAAAGGAGTAATGAAAGTTTGTTGCGACATAGCAACTGGTACACACGTAAAATATGCAGACGAGTAGTATAGACAAGTACACTGACCAAGTAACGAGAGTTAAAACTTTCGAGCAGATATGACGGAGAAGGTTATGACACTTTCAGTAAGTATCAAGCAAGAGTACATTGAAATCTAGTTGTTGGGTAATCCAACTAGATGGTTGAATGTAGCAAGTTTGACGATGTCACCTCCGTCGAGGGGTCGTGTTAAGGATAGGTACCATGCTACCCAGCAGTAGCCAGTAGCCTATACCGAGTCGCTGATCGGTAACGTAAGCCGTCTGTAGCAAGTAGGCCACAGCAACACAACGGAGTGCTATGGCAGTACAGCAGAGCGGTGTGTTTAATGCCGATTGAGTAGATATGCGGCATGATCAAATGCCGTTTGGGTAGATTCAGAAGACAAAAAATCGGGATAACCCCAGATGATCGAACCGATGTTCAAGGGTCCCCGGGGTCCTCGGGTTTGCTGTATGTCTACAGGTTGATGTAGGGTATCCGCGTTTGGTTTTGTTTTGGTTGGCATGAGACCAGCGAGACTGCACCGCGCACTCTCTCACTCTACTTCTCTCTCTTCTCTTCTTCCATCCTGTCCTCTTGGAGAAGACTGATAATAATACAACAGGCCTGAGAGCCTTGCTTTTGTAATTTGCTCTTCTAAGGTTTAGCTTATTTATGCGCAGCAACTAGCTGGCAAAGCTCAGCAAATGGTGCCTACCTCCACCGCGGGCTGCCTGACGGCACTCAGAAGCCGCGCATCACACGCCCAATGCAGAGTTCCTGTTAAGACGGTGCGGATCCCTCGGCCCTCGGTCGATGCCGAGCCCCAGGATCCTACTCTTAGCCATGAGGGAGGCGCGGCGAGGGATGTGGAGCCTGCAAGCCCCTCATCGCCTGTACTAGCACAGACAGCCGCCACGTTGCACCGGTGGCGCTTGGTAGGTGGTCCGCGTGCCTACTAAGATCAATTTCGTGGTTCAAGTCTCACCGAGTGCATACTCGTAAGGACTTTTCTTGCGATAAAAATTGACTATCGGAAAGCGCAAAAGCGTGAGTTAGCGACTTCGATGAAATTGACCAGCAGTGGGAATGCTAAACCCTATGCGCGCCAAACAAATGAAGGCACGTACCGGGGGGGAGAAGGGACGACGCCTGGGACCACGGCTTGTCCAGAAAAAGACCGCTAAGGGTGAAACCTCCTACAAATTAAGCTCGTAAGTAAAAGTGGTGATTCAAACAAAACAAAGAACGATGGTTAGCGGAAGCACAGAGCAGACGCAGAGGGGTAGGACCTATATTAGCCAAGCACCGCACAGGTGAGGACAGGTCGTATCTGTTGGACGACGAAAGCATCCTGCGGCACGTCCCAAAAAAGGAGGACCCGAAATTAGCCATACCCAGACCAGTGGTTCCAGGGGTGTTGGCTCTAGTCCACAGCACGTTTGGCCACCCAGGCGTAGCGGGTACAGTGCTGCTAGTTCGGAGAGCGCACAGCTGGCCTACACTAGTCGGAGATGTGCGCGAGTATGTGCTCTTGAGTGGGTGAAGGAGAAAGAAAGGGACGAGTAGCCAGCGAGTGGCCATGATGTCTGCCGGGTTTCTGCGGCCGTGGAAGTCCTTCAGGTGGATATCCAAGACTTTAGGCGAGAATCGTTGGCGGGGAACAAGCACCTATTTGGTCGTGGTGGATCGAGCCAGCATGTTCCTGTTCGCTAACACGATAACATGTAAGGAGGCAGCGGGAGTGAGTCGTAAGCCGCTGAATTTTCTCTTAGTTTTAGAGGTACCGCTATCGACCCCGAGCGACGCAAGGGGGGAATTCACCGCGCGAGTAGCGAAACACTTGTGTCAATGGTTGAGGGTGTCGATATACTACGGTCCTGCCGACCCCCCCCAGGGGGGCAGTTGAATTAGCAGGGAGGTGGCTCCAGGAGGTACTGCCGCAGCTCTGCAAGTCTTGACCTCGGTCGTGGGACCGATACGTTCTCCCCGTTTGTTGGGTCCAGCGTGTCACCCCAGACTCCAGCCCGCCCTCGAACTCGACTCAATGCCGCTTACTGTTTTGTCGAGATCGTCATACACAGCTCGACTTGATCACGCCTACAGTCGATGGCGCGGACTGTACAGAAGGACTGGACGATGTCGTAGCGGACGAGCAGCAACCCTTCCGAGAGGTGCTCAAACCGTTACAGTAGGAGGAAGTCGCCGAAGCCCGTCCTGGACAAGGCGACAACGACGGCACAGGCCGTGCTTCGCCGGGGGGGCAAGCCTAGGTAAGCGACAACGTGTGGGCGAAGGACGCAGCAAGCGCGCTGTCAGAGAAGGGGTGAACTCGAAGCTAGCACACGAACATTGGACAGGGCCGCGGCAAGTCGGCAAAGGTGGTGCTCCCGTGTCTCACCTACGCTGTCAACCTTGAACGGATACGGCATCAGGAAAAGGATGGTGTCCGCAGCGGACATGACTCCCTTCCATTAACGCTCAGGGGGTCTGCGCCACGCCTTCGAAGACGCGTTCACACACCTGACTTGGGGACCGGAGGTAGGACCTACCGAGACGTCCACAACCGCAGCTCCGCTATATATCTTGCGTAACCGCAGCGTCCTGTGGGGTACTGCAGACACGGGGTCCTGGGAGTACAAGGAGACATACCAGAACGATACAGACATCCAGCTGACTGAACGAGGAATTGGTGAGGGAGAGCTTTACTCCATTGCAAATGGACGTATTCCACCTCTTGTGGGAACTCCACCACGACGCGGGTTGCAGGACTCGCCCGGCCGGGACGCCGACCAAGGGGGAAAGGGAAGTGGCTTACAGGGAAAAGGCCTTCAACGTACGCACGATAGGGACCAGAGTAAGGAGGGAGTTCATGGACATCGATGGTCGGAGGAAGGTGTTCGATGGAGAGGTGTACAACTTCAGCGTCCCGTCCTGGCGGGTGAAGTGTCCGGACGGAGACTGGGAAGAGCTGAGTGTCCAGGAGTTAATAGAAGGTAGAGAGCTGGCGGCGGCTTCAACGTACACAGTTTATTCTAACGGCGGGTTCGGCCAGAGAAAAGGGAACATGAGGACATAAGTTTTGGTTCGTCGACAAGTACGAATGGGGAAGGGGCTGGCGACAACCCCGGCCTAAGCCGTTGGTCCAGACCGCAGGTCTAGCGGGCTGGGGGAGGAAGGGGAAGAGCTCCGTCGTCCGGGGCCGCACTATTTTGAGATCTGGAAGACAATACCAGACTTGGGGGGGTGTTGCGGTGGAGGGGCGTGAGAGCTATAAAACGTGGGACTGGTCGAGGCATACAGCCACGAGTCGTCCGGCGCAAAGTAGAGGTAGATCACTACACGTACGGATGTGGGACTTGTGTTGCACTAAGCAGTCGGTTTCAGTCTGCTGAATTCAAACCGCCTGTGACCAAGGTGAACGCCGCATGCAGCGTCAAGGTCAACACCGAATGTCTTAGACGCTACGAGGCGAAACCTTAAACGTCAAGCAAAGGGAATAAATGCTAAAGAAAAAATATCAAAATGACAAAAGGCTAAACTGACTGTTCGCTCGTATAAATGCAACGTTCCGCGTGACTCCGAGCTTGATCGAGTATCTGCATCGCTTGAAATCGGGTTGTTTTGTTATTGTTTGCTTCGCTCAGCTGAGAGCGAAGCACTGAAGCCACTTTGACTGCCGACGGGTCCAACTTACCAACTGAGAAAGCAAGTCGGGTGAGTGTTGACTGCTCATACCGGGGAGCGTGCCGCAACATATACGAGGTATGCTATTTACTTGAAGAGCGGAAGCAACAACCCGTCGTCGTCATTCCAGGTCAACTTCCCGTCCGGTGCCGTCGTGTATACTCGCGATGTGACGTGGGCCCACCCTCGGGAGCCATTCACTCTACTCGAGCCGGCCGGAGGGGAGGGGTTCGTTTATATCTACCGTCCAGAACCGGCATCGACAACACCGCCGCTGCCACGACAGCAGCAGTCATCACCGTCCACGCCAACGACGCTACCACAACAGCAGAAGGCACTACCGTCTACAGCTCAAACGCTGCCGCAACAGCAGCAGCAACTGCCGCCTACACCGCCACAGTCGCTGTCTATGACATCTCCGCCGTCGTCGCCGTCGCCATCGCCGTACCGTGCTACTCGCCAGGCTGAAAATCACCTGTCCGGGTCGGGAAACATCGAGCAACAACAACTGAAGGGGATGCAGGCGCAAAGCAGAACCCATCGAAGGGGGCTGTTGTCGATGATGACGAACCAAGCCGACATTGCGCTGGGGCTTGTGGAGCAAAGCACGCCTCGCCAGCCTCTCGCTAAATTGCCAACGTGTCCGGCGAGTGAACCGTCAACACCGACCTCGTTCGCCGATGCAACCGCATCAGAATTTGGAGACACCTGGCACAAGGCGGCGGCAAAAACGTATATCGGTCCATGTCACAGGGGGACTTGGTGCGAGGCTTCGCAATCAAAGGGCGCGAACGAACGTGATATCGGTGAAATTGGTCTTCACATTGAGAGTAGACGAGCATGGGAGAGTGGCAAAGGCAAGGGCGAGCCCGATAGCAAGAGGGTTTAGTCGTCGTGAAGGAATAGATTACTTCAAGACCTTTGCCGCTACACCCGCCGCGGCTTGCATTCGGGTGCTGGCTGCCACAGCGCGTGAATTTGATTTGGATCTGGGTCATTTCGATGCCGAGCAAGCTATTGATGAGCC
This sequence comes from Macrocystis pyrifera, assembly GCA_031763025.1. Lineage (NCBI taxonomy): Eukaryota > Phaeophyceae > Laminariales > Laminariaceae > Macrocystis > Macrocystis pyrifera. The sequence goes on from JASSKH010000029.1 coordinate 476,753, forward strand.
GAATCTTGAAGAGGATGTTTTTCTGCGCGCTTCTTTGCCACAGGGCTGCGGCAACAGGTCTATTACGGGGGAGCATAGTAAATAGGACCTACGGTACACATAAAAACCTATATAATTTCCTAATTTTACCAACAATATTTGGTCCTATTTACTGTGGTCCCCCGTAATAGCAAGGTATTACATTTGAACCCCAGTCTTGGCGGAAAGAAAACATCGCGTCTCGTGGCATAGCCATTTGCTCACCCACATGAAAACTCTTTGCTTTGAGCGGTGCGCTGCCGATGCATGTGTCGTAGGACTGAATGAAAAAGGTTTGCATCTGTGATTATTGTCGTGCTTGCAGAGGACATTTTCGGGGTTGGACACAAGATCAGGTGTGACCGATTTGTGAAGACATAAAAAATGTACAGTAGTTCCTCCCGACCAGCTTGGTGAACTTCGCTGGTATGCAGGATGTCATTTTTCCAGGGAGACGAGGAAGAGTTTGCTGGCGATTTCACAGAAGGCTCTCACCAACAAGATCGTGAAGAAGTTTGGTAATATCTCTAACCGGACGATTCCGGCTGTGGTTAGTCTGCAGCTTCAAGTATTTGAAAAAGATGAGCCTGAGGGCGACTGGCCGTATCTCGAGGTAGTAGGTAGCGTCATGCGGCTTGGGAACCGGACCAGACTCGATATTTCGAGTTTCGTAGGAGCAGTAGCCAGGTATGTCTGTGCACCAAAGTCTGTGCACCGGGGAGGAGCGTTGAATAGTTCGAGGTACTGAAGTTTTCGCGAGACCAAAACGCAGCGCACAAACCGCAGTCGGGGGGGGGGGGGGGGAGGGAGCCTGCTATGTGATCCCAAGTTTTGCTTCATGACGCAGGAGGAGCGAGAAAAATAAATGCGAAGACTGTAAATAAATTGGCAGAAAAATCACAAACAGAAATGTTTTAGAGCTGCAGCTGTGGCACGGCATAGACATTCGTACGAAAAAGTCGCAAGCAGGGAGGAAGCAGGATTATTCTAGTGTTTCGCGTAAAGCTTGTCTACTACTAACATATGCGAGTGTATGCGCTCTAAGGAGATGTGATGTGTTGTAAATTCTCCGAATAGGCGTTTCCAGGTTTTCATATGAAAGGGGGTAGCGTGTCCTTCCGTTACTTTACGTCAACTTCGATCGGCTCCGATTTAGGTACAGCGGATTGTCACGTCATTTTACGCCTCCTCATCATCATAGTGAACCTGGACTCCACCCATTTCTCGTCCCGGTGTACCGGTGCCACCCGGTGCACCGAGTGTTTCGTGACCGACGCAACCCGGTGCACCGAGCGATCCAACACGCTAGCGTCAAGAGGTGGGCACGTGCATGGGGTGCGGTGGATAATGTGCATGGCTCCGTGGAGAGCCAAATCAAGCTTTCGCAGCCGATACAACCCGGTCAATTGATGGTTTCGAAACCGGTGCAACCCGGTGCACCACGCGTTCCAACACGTTATAGCGTACAACGTCGACTCGTGCGAGGGCGTGCGGTGGATCACGTGGGTCGCCCGGTGGAGCCCAAACTTATCATGCAGCCATGTATGATTCGCGGACCATGTATCAAATTCATCGAGTGGGAGAAAGGGGCCTCCGTCCTCTCACCCCGGGACCCTGAACAAGAATCTATAAATATACCTCGTATTGTGTACGCGACCCATTCAGGGGGGGGAAAAAAAAAACCCGAAACATATCCGCAGAGGAACTGCAGCCAACACAAAATCAGATCATGGTACGAGCGAATCCGACACGAAGGTGTGTACGGTATAACCAAGAGCAGACTACCGTGCGTAGTCCTTGCTCTCATACCAAATGTGCATCTCAATCTCGTCACGAGGCTGTGTACAAATTCGCAAACCAGATATCATTTTTTTAGTAAGGGCTAAAGAGAGGGCCTTTCATCCTCTCACCCCGGGACCCTGAGTAAGAATCCAAATATATACTTACGCAACCCAATCAATCCGAAGAAAACATGGAAATCTCGCCGCAATCTCCGTAGATGAATTGCAACAGCAGAAGAGACACAAATCTGACTACCAGAAATCAGACTCAAGTATATTACGAGAAAATCCAACACGAAATGTTACAAGAAGCTCCAGAAAGGTCCAATTTGTTGCTGAGCTATCTCGTTTCATGATGCACTCACAGCCATGGCGGAGGTGCCCTCTCGCGTGCAGAAGATGCAAGGGCCGCAACACCTACTATCGTAAATGCTTGAGAACATGAACACACGCGTCGCTCGACCGACAGTCCGAGGCTTGCGTAGAGTAGAATTAGAACCCCATCAACGCCCCGACGCAAGGGGAAGAGCCTAATGCGCATGTGCGAAGTACCCAACGCGTGTGTAAACCCTCAAGAGAGGATATGCATGCGGTGAAAACAATAGGGCACGGATATGAAAACGTAGTACTCACAGTGATCCTGTCTAGTACCGGAACGCGCTTCATAAATATCGAAGTATACCAGGGTACGAGTACCAAGTATGACGCAAAACATGAAAGCTCATCGAACGTGTGAAGACATAAAAGCTCACCATACGTACCGTACTATGGAAGCTTCCATACAAATACAAGTAAAGAGCATATATATATATATATATATCACAGAGTACACAACGCTGAAATATGACATTCTCTCCTCTACCTTGACTGACCCACCCCTTGTATTGGAATTACTGGCGTACCATGTCCAGCTATGCGGAGCGCGGTGCTGACGGCCTCGACTGACCGCCTGCCTACTGTAAAACCAGTACGTTCAGCTAGCGAGCGCGGTTTGACGTCTTTGACTGATCGCCCTACATAAAACGAGTAGCTAGAGCGCGCGGTTTACTCCCTTGACTTACATGACATCCTACATACAGAAAAAAAGAGTATGTTTAGCTAGAGAGCGCGATTTGACGCCTTCTGTCAGAGACTCGCCTCCCCCTTGAAACGAGCGCCGCCCAACTACAACAAAAGAGTGTTTGGCTATAGGCACCGCGGTCCAAGTTCTTTGACTCGCCCCGCCCTACACAAAACCCAGTGTGTTCAGCTTGAGAGCGCGGTTTAGCACCGTTTAGCGCCCTTGACCGACCGCCTCCCTGCACAAAAAAAGCATATTCAGTTACTCATACGATAGCAAGCGCGGTTTGACGCCCTCGACTGGCCGCCTCCCGACATTTAACGAATCAAATACAAAATAATCGGCTGTAGAGAGCGCGATTCGAAACCTTGGCGACCGCCTCCCTGCATCAAATAAAAACCGAGTACCGTACACCCGGCAATCAGCTACAGCGCCGCGGTTTACTCCCTCGACCGATTGTCTTGCCTCCTCAAGACCTAGCGTAGGTTCAGCTAGGGGGTGCGATTTGACGCCCTTGCCATACACTCGCCTCCCTTTCAGTAAGCGCCGCCCTCCCTCGAAAATAACAGCGTGTTCGGCTAGAGACCGCGGTCGAGCCTCCTGTTTCCCTACATGAAAACAAGCAAGCCAACCCTCTTGGGTCTTCAAAAGAGAAAATCGAAAATAACACTGGACGATTTCAGCGGCGGTCCGTGGGTGAGAGCGGGGGGTGACCTTAATCGGTGTCCTAGGTCAACACACGTAAGTCGCAGGGCGCGGGCGCAGCGTTATCTTACTCGCACTTGTGGAGCCGCCCACCCCGCTCGTGCATGGCTGCATGCACCAAAGTTGTTTTGGTTGCTATCTCGTAGTTCCAAGAGAGAGCGAGGTTAGATGTCCTCGACTGACGGCCCCGACCCCCCCCCCCCACCGCCGCACACCCACTCTCCATAAAACTGGTATGTTGAGCTAGAAAGCGCGGTTTTACGTCCTTGAACAAACAACGTATAAAAAAAAATATGCTACATGGGAGAGCGCGGTTTGACCCCGTCGGCCGACCGTGACCCCTACACTGAAATAGTATGCTCAGCTAGGGAGCGAGGTTTGACGCCGTTGACTGACCGCTCCGCCTACATTGAACAATTATTATAGCCTGCAGACCGCCGTTTGGCGGCCTTGACTGACTGCCCCCCCTCGACACTAAAATGAGTACGTCTAATCGTAGGTGGAGACCGATGCTTGATGGTCTTGACTGAACTGAACGCCCCTCCGTACAATACAAACGGTGGGATCCTCAAGTGCGTATATAATATATCGGCACTCGACACCCACGTGCGCCAAAACAAACCATGCAAGGGTAAGGTATACCCAGCGTACGGGTATAAACCTTATGCGCGGGTATGATATACCCAATGCACGGGTATACAGTTCAAAAAATGACAAAAGAAGCGCACCGTATGTGGTATCGTAATATACATGCCTGTACCATATATATATATATAATACCCGAGCCTTATACCTGGTGTACCACACAGAGTAGCGTTAACGGATGCTCATTTTCAGCAAAAGATGCTACCCGGTACACAGGAGAATGCATTGAGTAACCGTTCCCATTTCACAAAAACTACGACCAGCATGTTCAGCCAGTCTTGACTGACTGCCTCCCCTGCACTAAAGCCAGTATATTATGCCACAGACCGCCGTTTGACGGCCTTTGACTGACCGTCCCACCCTCCATAAAAGAAACCCATTTTCGACTTGAAAGCGCGGTTTTGACTCCCATGTCTGACCGCCACCTTCGCTATAAGCGGTATATCGACACCTGACGGCCGCCGAAAAAGGTCGGGTATCTCGCTCAAATACGCCTACGATATTATCCGCTCAATATACTGAAAAACTAAAGGCAAAACATCAAAACCCGCCAACGTGCATATACATTAACCCTACGCACGAGCACTCCTGCACGGGACGTTGTTGTCTATTGCCGAGCGCACGGGAGTACACCGTAGACCCAGTAGGCGGGTATTGAGCGTACACAACTACGAGGCGTGGACTATCAACACTATTCCGCTTCCACTGTGCTTGCTATCAGACGATGATGTATGTATAGCATGAGCCTTCAACGTCGATAGCTCGAAAAACACTCCTACGATACTATGATAAGAGTACAATGCCAGCAGCAACCGGCCTACGGCTGCAGTGGCTTTCCTACATGACTCCGCTCGTCGCCAAAAATCCATCGTAACGCGTGGCCGTGATCACAAAAGACGAGAGCTTTCAACAATTTTAGACTACGTGTATGCAGAAAATAGCCACGTCCGAAAGAGAAAGAAAGAAAAAAAAAAAAAAACACCACGTACGTATCAAAACCAGAAAGGCAAATCTTCACCCCGCCAACCAAATGCACTCACTAACAACAGCACGAGGAAAATGACCAAATAATCACCCGAAGGTAAATTCAATTATCATCCAATCAATCAAAACATGATTCCGTACAAGGAAAAAAAAAAAAAAAAAAAGAGAAAACAACCCTTCAGGAATAAAAAATATTTGTCACTTGAAGGAAAGAAATCAAACTCAACCAACCTAAAAACGACGCAAAAAATCGGAGAATAGCAAACTAGCAACCAGAAAAAGAACAAACGCTATACAACCAAAATATGACCCCAGCAAAAAACAAAACGCCTCGACGTCAAAGAATCGCTAATCTAGCAACGAGAAGGAAGGAGGATACTAACCAATCGGAACAATTATCGGACATCGGCACCGCGCCCATCCATGACATTCACTGGCATATGAAACAAAAACCGCAAATTAAACAACCTGGCCTAATGAAATCGAACCATGAACCAAAACCAGTTATCAACCCTATTACATAATTTGAAAAAACAAAGAGAAAACCCAACAAAACCCAGCAAATCGCACCGAACGAAACTCCGGGAAAAAGAAAAGTAGTAGGTAAAGAAGAAGAAAAAAAAAAAAAAACTGAAAAGGAACACCATCCAAACCCAACAGACAAAACTTTACGCCGACTGCTTCGTATCGATGTATTTGTTTGTAGGTACGCACGACGCAGCAGTGTGTCCGTCGAGAAGATCTACGTTATCATAGTATTCGTCACGTCGGCCTCCCGCGAAAAACAGAACCAACAGAAAAAAAAAATCAAAAAATCAAAAAAACGAAACCGTGGGAGGCCCTAAACGAAGCCCGGCGCGCAAACTCCCTTGATTTCTGGCCGCCCACGAAAAAAAGGTGGGGGGGGTATGTTCAAGGAAACCGTGCCGAGACAAAAACTAACCCGGCGCAGCATTCCATTGTGTACCGGTATAGATAATACAACAAACGAACAGACCGTCCGAAACTACGGCGAGGTACGTGCAGGGCGGTACATATCCACAACCTGTCGAGAAGTCAGAAAAGTTTTGGCGGGTTGCTGTGGATACATCGTCCCGCTTCGCCTCCTCCTGAAGCTCGGCGTTACTAGCTGTACTAGACTACGGATCCCATCGTGGACAGTATACTGAGCCCTGAATTGCCGCCAGTGTTTGCGGGCAGTTTACACGCCTCCCAGTATTCACCCCCCCCCCCCCCCCCCCCCCCCCCCCCCCCCCCCCCCCCCGCCCCCCCCCCCCCCCACACCCCACGGGGCTTGCTTAGCGCCTGGCGTCAGCGATTTCTGCCTGGTCGGTAAAAGCCTGACGTGCTCCGTCCCGGCTGCGTAGGGATGCGAGGGTCTGGTCGAACGACCACGGTCATGCATGATAAAAAAAAAAAAAAAAATACACCCCTTCCATGAAAAAAAACAACGCACTAAACTTTGATTCCCGCAGAAAGCCGGGAACACCTTTGCGAGCAGGCGATCGATCGAAAGGCATCTGAGGCGGGCGGGGGATGGGCGTGGCGATCGACGCGAATGAAAGACGCATATATATAGGGGGTGTACTATGCACACACGCGCCTAAACCCTACTAATGTATATCGAAGGCATACTTCATGTACACGAAAACCCAACAAAAAACACACACAAAAACAAAAAGCACCAGAGGCATGTACGAGGTACCGGGTACGCCTCTTTAATCATACATTTTTATCCTACATAAGAAACCAATTTTTAAAAAAAAGCACATTCGCACGAGAAAAAAAAAAAAAAAAAAAAACCACTGTCTCCAAATGTTAGGGACCACTTGTATAAAAAAATTGTTAACAAAACGGTCCTTCAATTTGTGGACAAAGGAATTCCTAAGTTGAGGAGGCTCTCATCTTTTTTAGTCAAAGAACCGAAATTTTAGCCACGAAGTGGCTAACGCGATACTGCGTCGGGTAGGTAGGTAGCTAGCTCCCAGGTTTTAACAAGGACGCGCTACATCAGCGGAAAACAGAAGAAAAAAAAATGTCCCTGAGAGTTGCCACGTACGAATACACCCATATTGTCGTATTATAGAAACGTCGGTGAAGTGTATCTACCTCACTGAGGTGTCATTAGAAAAAGATGCTCCAATATGATGTATCATGGTATGTTGAAGAAGGAAGGGAAAAAGAGACACACAAAATTGTTTTACCCCGGGAAGAGGAAAAAACGTGCCCACCCCCAACCCCCACTAAGCGGAGCGGAGCAAAACTACCGTGTGCGCGCGGCCACGGGGGGGGGGGGGGGGGGGGGGGGGGGGGGGGGGGGGGTGATGTTTCTTTTCACTCTGTCCCCCCCCCATTTACTGTGTATTATTGCTGTGTATGTGCGTGCATATGTGCAGGAAGAAAAAATTACTGCACGGAGCTACCCGTGTACTCCATGCCGCGCCTGGAGCACTCTTCCCTGAGCATGTTGTTGATGGTGCCACCCCCGCAGAAGTAGACCTCCGTATCATCGGAAACCTCCGCCACGATTGCCTGCCGAAGGGGGCAGGGGACAGGGGACAACGCGGGGGTGGGGGTGACGGGGGGCTTACTCGTTTGTTGCTTGCCTTAGTCATTTGACCATTGACCACGCATCCCTTTCGAGACGGAGCAGGAGGGCGGGGTATCAACGTGGCTTGAGGGGGGAGAAACGCACACAGTTGCAAAGAAACTTGGAAGCAGAGGTAAACAATATTTTGTCCTCATTCGTTAGCGGGACGGGGAGGGGGGGGGAAGGGGAGCACTCATGCCATGCATGGCTGCAATCCCATCGACATAGACGTTCACATCCCTAAAGCGCCGGGACGGAACACGTCGTGTTTTGACCGACCAGCGGGCCGACCTGGATGGACTGCACCAGGCGCCCCGAGGTGTTAGACGACTCTGCTGAAGGGTGGGTGGCACGCATACTACTCGTTGGACGAGTCTGTTGGAAGGTTGTGTGAGATGCGTTTCTCCTCTCTCCAGAACGGCCCGTGAGGTGGGCTTGCAATGGATGACAGTTTCTAATGGTCCGATTTGTTTTCCGGTGTGGTAACTCACGGACGGTAGACTGACGGGCAATAGAAGCCTGGGATGGTACGAGGAGCATATATACACAGTATCCCGGCACAGCTCCCACGAAACGACAGGACGAGCTGTCTATAGATCAACAGACCATTAATCAGTGTCCGCCCTGATAAGGCTTAGATCATGCGGTACATACCGAAATGTCGAATATCTGGCGTGAATCGATATGCAGCTCCCACGCGGCAACGCGACATCTAGCCAAAAAAAAATCAAGCATATTCAAGAAAAAAAAAAAACACGCCCCTGCTTGTTGTGGAAGGGGCGCCGTGGTGCGCTGGCACATGTTTTCCTGATCTGCTTGATACTTTACTACATCGGCCGTGTTCACCGCGTGGGGGCTGTACATTCTGCGTTGCTCAACAAGTAACGAACCCCGGTAGGTGGTGCCATCGATGATGCCAACACCCCTGAGTCTTGCAATAAAATTAGAGAGGACTTGCAATAAAATTTGGGAGCCTATTTTTTGGCACTTTTTTTTTTCAATCCTCATCCCGTCCTATCATCCCTTGCTCCACTTTGTTACAAGGGAATGAATGAATGCTCACCCTGACGTCGAGCCGCCCGATGGCCAGGTCTTCTTTAGACTCCACCGCGGTGTCGAAAAGCTGTGCGCGCGCGTTGGCAAAAGAAGTGCGTGTGCAAAGGGGCAGGCGAAACAAGCAGAAAAAAAAATCAAAGAGGGAAAGCAAGCGCAGCAAAGCTACAGGTGTCGACGATCATGTTGTATTGATATAGATTTGACCCTACTACTGTATTCGCCCTCTTCAGTATATATACCTGATGTTTCGCAGGGGAAAAAAAAAAAGGATCACGGCATCATCCGCCACGGCGTGGTGGTAAGAGAAGACCACCGAAGAAAAAAGAAAAATTGCCCGGGGTACACTTGCGTTTTGCAGCCGCACGTGGAAATACTTGCGAGAAAAGGTGTGGCAACATCTTCATAATCCTGCCTGGGATCCCATGTTGTTTCCCATTCATACAGCGACGGTTAAAGAAAAAACACAAAACAAACACAACACACGGACGTAGTCGTTGCTTTTTACCGCTTTTTCGGGGTGTCAAAAACACAGGGGCCGCTCAAGTTTTCACATTTGACGTTTCAAACCGTTGTATTTTTTTCGGCCAGAGCTGTGCATACAGTAGGCCGAGGAAGGAAGACTTGTCCACGTTTTCACCTTACCCACGTCCGATCCCTGCCGGGTTGGCAACTTTCAACTCCGATCATGCCGGAGAACCACAAAAAAAAAAAAAAAAAAGACTTTTCACCTCGAGGTCATCATGCCGAGTCAGGGCGGTCTTGATCAGAATTCCCGGGGTGGATTCGGCCAGCAGGGTGTTGGTGACGAACTGGAGGAGCGCCAGACTGGCGGAAGAGTAGCACACCTTCACCGGCCTCCTCGGCATCAGCCGGTTCGCCCTCACGTACGCCACGAAGTCTAGCGCCAGGGCTGCGCCCGCGCCGGTGGCGATTATCTATCATCGAACATGCCGGTGGGCAGCGGGCAGCAGGCAGAAAGAAGGCGCTGCGTCACGACGCTCGCTTCTTTTTTCGATTTTTATTTTTATTTCTTCTTTCCACCAGAACATCAACAATTTATTAAAACATACATATATATATATATACATGCATGGAAATTTTATTTTTACGTGCAGGTTTTGGAATGCTTGCCTGAACATTTTTTAGTTCTGAAAAAATCTTAAACCCTTCGTACCAGGTACGTTTTGTTTTTCGTTTCTCAATTTCCACGCTCCGTCAGCATTTTTATTATAATTTTCTACTGACGTACGTGAGAGTAACGTATACACACATGAAACGATTGTTATCAATACCAATTACTATCACGGGGGACCATAGTAAATAGGACCAAACATTGTTGGTAACATTAGGGAAATGTATAGGTTTTCGTCTGTACCGTACGTCCTACTTACTACCATCCCCCGTATTAATTGCCGGTCTGCGGTTTTTAAATTCGTCAAACACGAAAGGCAAAGCCAGGAACCTCGCGGGCCTTCCGAGATCCGACCGGTGTATCTACCGCACTGGATGGAATCCAACAGGCCAATATTATCAGTAGATCCAACTACAGAATAGACGAATTTTTACGATCGTATGCGCAGGCAGCGCACGGCTGTTTCGTACGATATGTGCTGCGTACTACCACCGGTGAGCGCAAAAAAAAAAAAACAACAACAACAACAACAACAACAACAACAAATAGGTCTCGGAAGCTACTATTTAATACAACGCAACATCGCCCCGTGGCGGGAGATATCTAATTTGATGGAGGCATTATTACATGCCGGGGGCGTTCGTACAGTAGGCGCGGCGGTGCGATTTCACAAAGTCTATTTTGAGCCCTTAACGTTCGTTTGTGTGTGACGCATCTAAAAACATGATCGTTTCATACCATGCCAACATACACAGTGCAGAGCAGTATCGCCATCTCCAATCGAAACCCCTCTCACTGCTTCTACGGAATACATGGCACGGAGCAGCATCGTCCTCACCAGAAGGGGCGGGAGGTTGGGGAACTCGGCGAGCCTTCCGTAGTCCGAGCGGTAAGGCCCGTAGGTGCGGAGCGACACAGCGCCCCCGTCCTCTCCGACCTCAATGTCGGCAATGCTGGACGTCTCGGGGCGCCTGAAGGAGCTCAACACGTGGGTGTAGCCCATGCAGCTGCACTCCCTGCTCATCAAAAAGATTCGACATCATTTTGTAAGCAAACACGTTTTTTGGTTGGATTGGGTTGGTGTGGTCTGTCGGGTGGTGAGAGTGTCGGAAAAAAGGAGAGAAAGCACAACATTTACATGTATATAATATATACCAGGTATATATATGTACGGTCAGTTGATACCCAGATACGACATATTCATCCTCAGGTATATGATAGCTGACTACGGGCTTTTCTGTCTGCACCCAGACAGGCCATCATCGGACGATCGCTGTTGCTACTTGTACGTGCACATTTTCATCTCTCGTATTTTGTTGGGGAAATTTCAAGTGATTCCTGATTTCGGGCTGGTTTTATCTGTGCAACCGGGGACGGTCGCCGTCGGTACGCTCTCATTTGTTTTGTTTTCTTTCTCATTTTTTACCTGACTTTGGGCTCTTTTCGCCTGTGTACCCGGACGATGGCCATCTTATTCCACGCCCCACCCGTCACCCGTCCCACGCGCCCCCCGTCCCCGTCCTTGTCGGCCTCCATCTTGCGGTACTCCTGGAACATGGGCGTCTCGAGTCTCTTCAGCCCCATCCTCCTGTTCTTGGCCGCGCCATCATCACCCACGGCCACTTCTTCGACAGCTTCCGATCCTTGTCTGATTCGGAGAATTTCTTTGTTCTTGTTACCGCCTTTGTTGGGCTTGGCCGAAAATTCGGTTCCATCGGTTCCTTTTTTTCGGCAAGCGCGGTCGTCACCGCCGTCACCACCTTGGTCGGTCCGGTCGACTGGGTGTTCTTGCGTTCGGTCGCCTGATCGGTTCGATCGGTCGACGTCAAATCGGAGTCGCCCCCCCCGGTCGGCTCGAGACTGCCACTTTTCCCACCCACCCTCAGCGATTCTGCATCTCCTCCTCCTCCTCCTCCTCCTCCTCCTCCAACCGCGGTCGATTCAGCAGGAGCCTTTCCGGCCGGGGGTCCGACTCGTGCCGCCCGGTCGATTGGTTTCCCACTTGCCCGGTCGATCGACCTAGGTCGTGCGGCGCGTCGGCTCTGGCGGGCGGCGTCAACCATGGGCGAAGAGAACGACAGCGCGGTTTTCAGGGTGGAGGGGCGCGGGTGGGGGTGGGAAGGGGGCCGGGCGGCGCTGATCGTGGAGTCGTTTTTGTTGCTGTCGTTGTTGCTGCTGGCTTCTTCGGGGGGAGACTCGTCCGCGCTGTCCGTGCTGACGGTGGGTGTGGTGTCGGACGTGCCCGATGCATCGGTGTCTTTTCCGCTGCCACTGCCGCTCTCATTCGAGCCTTCGCGGTGTCTGGGCAGGTGGGATGGGGTGAGGTGCGACGTGACGGGGACGGGGTGGGGTGGGGTGGGCAAGCGTTGGGTTGGGTTGGGATGGGGTGGGGTGGGGTGGGCGGGCTGCATGTACGAGAGTGCGTGCGTGTGCGGGGAAGAGAGACAGAGCGATGGAGGGACAGGGGGAGGGAACGATTCGCGGAGAGGGGGGGGGGGAGGGGGTTCACGGACGAACGGTACTCTAGGGAGGGGAGCTTCGTTCCGTGACAACAAAGTAGAATAATCGACGCAAGCACGACAACCTCGACAGGCAGGAAGGAAGGTGGGCTGGGGAGGGACAGGAGGCGCGGTACCGAGGAGTGGGGAGCGAGGGCAGGGGGCAGGGGACGGGAACCCCCGGTAACTGACGTCGTCCAGCGAGACAGGCAACAGAGGTGGCGGAATTCTACGCTCACCTTTCGAGCTCCCCTTCGCCTTCGGAGAAAAATCGCTGAACGGAAGACGCCACGATGCTTCGATCTTCAGCAAATTCAACATGGGGTAGTGAGAGGGGAGGGGGGGGGGGGGGGGGGGGGGGGGGGAGTGGGAGAGAGAGAGGGCGAAGAACGGATCGACGAAGAGAGAGAGAGAGAGAGAGAGAGAGAGAGAGAGAGAGAGAGAGAGAGAGAGATGTTGTATGCGTGAGAAAACTAAACACCACCCACATTAGCTTCAATGCGAATACGTAGGGATCGATCCTTAGCACCATCACTAGCCAAAGGTGATAATTTAGTCTGGGATGAACTTAATTCTGTTCGTTTCGCGCTTGCTTCAAATAGTTTCGAAATGTCTGCAGAAAAGTGGTGATCGTACGTTTTGCTTCGAATGATGTACCGTCAGGTTTTAGCTGTACCATCATTCCAAGCAAACGTACGGGTACAGTACAGTAAGTTGAATATATACCACGTTGAGTGTTACTGGTACAAGGAGAAACGGCGTGCACTGCTGTAGACGGATCTATCGCGGGGGACCACAATAAACAGGACCTAACGTATACACAAAAACATATTTTTACTGTTATTATCAACGTTTGGTCCTATTTACTGTGGTCCCCCGTAATATTACGGGGGTCCATAGTTAACGGGACCAAATTTTGTTAGTAAAAATAGGCAAATATATAGGTTTATATGTACACCATAGGTCCTGTTAACTATGGACCCCCGTAAGAGGACGTTTTTGGACGTACAGGTTCCGTCAAATTTTGTTTTCTTTTTACATTTTTCGTTTTCTTGTGTTCTGCCTCTCCCATCAATACAGTACATCTACCAACCATCCTCGCGCCCCCCCCCCCCCCCCCCCCCCCCCCCCCCCCCCCCCCCCCCCCCCCCCCCCCCCCCCCCCCCCCCCCCCCCCCCCCCCCCCCCCCCCCCCCCCCCCCCCCCCCCCCTCCAGAAATACTTCCATCGATTACCTGTGTTGCCTTTCGAGGGGTCCGGCAGCGCATACACCGCTCTCTCTCTCCGCTGCACTACTGTACACACTACTGTACACACACCACACGCTCGTCGAAAGCAGGCCACGCTCACCAGTGTTGTTGTCGCCGGAACGGACGCTCCCGATGACAAACGCAACCTCCCCGGGGCGGCAGCCGGACTCGGCGCCGATCATGGTGTCCTCGTCCGCCTCGCGGAACTTCTCCTCCTCTAGCAGGCTGCCCCCCTGCTCCGACCACGCCAGCCCCATGCCGCGGGAAGCGTTGATAGCGGTCCCCGGCGTGGGATTGAAGACGCTCCCAGGGGTGGGCGGGAAAAAAAAAACGGGTGCCCACTGCGATGTAGTATAGCCATACAGCGAGCGAAATAGGGCACAAACATTAATGTTAAGACAAAAGAAACAAAAAAAAAAACACAAGCGCGCGAAAAAACACGAAACGCACCGAGGATTCATTTACCTATAGCTAAATGCAGATCGCATATGCTGTAGAATCGATATCGACTTATTTTGGCAACGCCCGCCTCCCCCCCCCCCCCCCCCCCCCCCCCCCCCCCCACATGCACACACAATCAAGGGACCCCTGAACAAAAACAACGAAAATACAAATACGTACGTACATGCATATATACATACATACCTGGTACATACCTGGTACATACATACATAATACACACAGCCCCGCACTGATCACTTATTTACCCACGAATACACCGAAAAAAAACGTCCTCAGAAAGAGTGGAAAAGTCAACTCCAACTGGCAGAGCCACCCCACGCACCCACCCACCAACCCCACTCAACCGACCCCCCCCCCCGCCCACCCACATCTCTCTCGCAAGAGTTGCCTTTTGCAACCGCAGCAGCACCCTTCCAAGTTACGACGACGTTCATTTATCCGAAGGAGAAAAGTGAACAAGCGCGAAGATGATAAAAGGGCATGAAAAAAAAAAAAATACGAAAAAAAAACGAAAATACGCAGGACATGAACGTAAATCGGCTGAAAAAACAAAATACGAAAAATACGAAAATACGCGGGACATGAACGTAAGTCGGTACTCTGGCCACTCACCCACCCACCTCAAACAACAACAAATCGTGCAATACGTCCAGATTCATGCTAATTGGGTGCCCCGGCCATACACCCGCCCACCTCGCGCTCGCAGACGTCGCCGCGTGCGACCCCACACCGTTGTGGCCCCCCTTAAGCCCGGCCGCAGTGGCACTGTTGAGGGAGAAGCGGTGCCCCGGCCACGAAACGTTAGTCTCAACAGGAACCTCGATGATGGACCGAGCGTTCGGCGTGTATCCTTCCTCCGCCTGGACAAGGTTTCATACATCATATGAGAGGCGTGATGCAGTGGGTGGGGTGGGAGGGTTTGGGTGTTCAGTGCTAGCTTGGGTCATTTTTCTTTTTTTTTTTAAAGCGTATCAGCCTTAGTGCAGTGTATGCGTGTCCTCGGGCATTTTTTTGGTGTTGGTGTGTACCCTTTTCTTTCTTGTGAGGGAATCAATCCACCGTCCGCCCCGTCCTACAGCATACCTGGCGCATCCCAACTCCGCCTCACCCCTAAATACCCAACCCAGCACTAGCCTAACCAACGCTCGAAAGCTCTCTCTACACACCATCGAGACGCACACGCCAAACTCTCGGCCCTAATTTGGGTGCAACACAAACGTCACCCTACCAACCTGAACCACTCAACCCCCCCCCCCCCCCCGCAATGCCGCTCTGGTCGGTGAAAACCCGACGTACTCCGTCCCGATGTTGTCGGGATGCGAGGGTTTATGGCTACACGGGCTACGGCCATGCGTGACATGCGTACGGTGCGTGGAACCCAACGAATCAATACTCCCCGATGCAGTGAGGTCACTCTTGACAACAAAAATGGAACCATAACAAATTATTAATGAATACTGACTGCCCTTTGGCAATAGAAAATGGGATTGGAAATATAGTTTTTTTTTTCTTTTGTTGAGATAAAAAACAACTTGCAGTTCAACAACCAACGAACGGTAAAAGGAAGATGGTGCGTCAAAATGCCGCACCCACCCACCGCACTGCTGCAGAGGCATGCCCCAAAATACCCCCTTTGTCGCACTGAACGAAGCAAACCCCAAAAATACACAATGTATCGCACTATACAGGGCACATGGCTCTGATCGATCGCTAAAGCAACAGTAAAACTACTATTAATACTGTACGCACCTCATTTCGAGGGGTAACCAGGAACCAAAACAACAATCCCGCTAAGACCCACATTTCCATAGGAGGAGCTGGTGCGACGCTTTCCCGTGTCGTGCGAAGAGCACGTGGTGAAGGGGTGCGCCAGTTCACAAGCCCTGACCTTTCCCTCGCCGAACCTGACTCGCGAAAAAGAAAACAGGACCGAGCAAAAGAAAAGCAAAAAAAAAAAAAAAAAAAAAACGCAGAAAGTTAGTCAACCATGTTTATCATGATGGTGCCTTTGCCGCCCGACAAAGAAACGCCTGCGACTTCGTTTGAGGCACAGAAGCAGGAAATCTAAGCCAGGCTGGAGTAGTTTCTTATTTTCGGATATAAGAAGAAGGTGCGTGTGGTTATTTGGTGTCGGATGGCAAAAAATATTGATGGCATTTTTTCTCATCGACCATGCCACCGCGCACTACATGCGCGCTACATACAGTACACGACAACAACAAAAAAAAAGGAAGGAGCTACAGGAAAGGCAGGCTGACGTTTACAGGGGGCAAGTAACAAGTCCGTGAAGAACTCCGGGATCCGCCGTACTGATTATAAGTTGGTGCAATAATAAATTCGGGAGTCGGTCATCTACTCAAGGTGGGTGCAGAAAAAAAACCAATTATCGAATAAAAACAAGAAATCCAGTCTGGAGCAAACCTTCCTACGTCTTATTAGCTTTTCTGTTTATTGCTAAGTGTGTGCCGAAGGTTGGAACTAACTTTCATCTTGAATTATTAAACAACTGCTGTAGTGTGGTGGACGAGATCTGATAACCGTGTATTACACGAAATTTTAGGTTATCACCAGGTACAGGATACCGGTATGTTTCACGGTACTCCGAAGAGTACTGAACGTAATAGTGTCACTCACACGCAGCTATTAATAGCTTGCAGAGAATGAGTTTCGACCAAATCCTCGGATCTCACAGCTGCTCTTTTTTTTCTCTTTCCAAGAAACAAATAGTTCCAAAACACTGCTGTCGAACAAGTCCCACCCCCCCCCCTCACGTAGTATATTATGTGTATTCACCTCGCGTGGCTCTTCTTGAGCCAGAAAATGTCGCAGATCCTCTTCGGCTCGTCGTCGTGCTTCCAGAGGAGAAGCATGTAGTCGTCGTCAAGCTGGATGCGGGTCGCTTGGGCGAGGGGGTCCACCCTGTTTCGTCGTCCATCGTTTACCGTTACCCGACACGCGAGACGCCAGAAAGAGGCCGTCGAGGAAAAGAGAGGTGTGGGTATGTTTTCGGTCTCGGCGATGATCGAACAAACTGCTTACTAGCTGTGCAAAAAAAAACATCGTCGACGAAGAAAACACAGGACAGAATAGGGTACCGTACATACAAACTACTCACTAGCTGTGCAAAAAGACATCGCCGACGAAGAAGACACAGGACAGAATAGGGTACGTCCATACCTGGTACGTACGATTAAGACAGTGTTCTGGGGAGTTTTTTGTATGTTTTCGCGTCGAGATATTAACGGAATCTCGGTCCGGAAATTGGAATAATACAAAAAAAATAAAGCATTCTTACAACGTTTAAATGTTTTGGGACTTTCCTTGTATTTTTCTGGGAGAGAAAGCTAAAGACTTGGGGCGGAACGCATGCACGACACGTTTACATAATGCGTGAATTAATAATATACCTGGTACGGGTGTAACAAGTACATGATTTGCATGCTAAAAAAAAAAAGAAGAGAGAGAGACGAGACAGGAAAAGGTATGGCGTCTACCGAAGAGGTCTACATACACAGACGGTGGAACAAAATATTACATCGCGAATAGATTATGTATTCTATCGCTCTGGGCATAAATACTACGTTCGTTTAGACATCAACACGAAGACGAAGGCATCCTTATATTACCCGCCCATGGAGGCATTTACGTGTTCACTCGACTACCACGATGCCGCCGGTATGATCATGTAACTTGTACGGATGGGGAAGCCTATACCACCGACCTCGACCGTTCGACCACCCTTCTACGAATAAACACACTCCGGCAAAAAAAAAAAAAAAGTCTGCTTGGTCAGATAGATCGACTGCCCTGCTGTACAACACGACAAGATTTTCCGACACACCTGCCCGGAACGAAAGCACAAGACCCGGTTCTGTCTAAATAAAATAACACATGGGGGGGCACGCACGACGAAAACGGTTGTCTTTTGAAGAAATTTCGTCGAGAAGGTTTGCGCACGGACGCATCGCTCGCCGTACTCGGTACGCTCTCCATCCGAGGGGAGGGGTTGTGTTTTGTCTTTTCACCCTATCGCTGGGGACTCCATAGTAAATATGACCTACGGTACACACAAAAACCTGTACGTTTCCCTATGTTTACCAACAATATTTGGTCCTGTTTACTATGGCCCCTTACCGTAACCGTGTGATACGGGGGGGCAAGCACGACGAAAATGGCGGCTTTGAAACAGAGTTGTCGAGCTAGAATGTTTCACAGGGGCATCGCTGGTTTCGAATTCCCCAAAGAAAAAAAAAAAAAAAAAATGTCGTTCTGTATTTCGTACGAGAATGTTTCGTCACAGGGGCATATCGCTGGTTTAGAATTAGAGCAAAAAAAAAAAAAAAAAAAAGTCGTTCTGTATTTTGTATTGCATTCACTTTTTTCCGAGGTGGATTTTTTTTGGGTTTTGGGTTTTTTTCCGTCGTTTCTTCATTCATTCATTTTTTTTCCCCCCCTTCCTCTCTACACATCGTTTCGTCGTTTCCTCACCTGCCCCACGTGGCGCACCAAGCCTTGTCGAGCATGTACCAGATGACCACCGGAGTGTTGAGGATCCAGACGTGTGGGTGAGTCTTCCGCCTCACGCTGTCGATGAAAAACCCCGCCCCCACAGCCTGTTGCCGTACACCCGTTCGGTCAAAAACACGAAATCGAAAAATTGAACGTCGAAAAAACCGGCAACAGAGAAGTACCGTGTGTATGTGCACTCTTTGACAATCCGGGCATGACCGGGGAAGGCATACAATGCCTGCCACAGGGACGCCCACGAATCCAAATAGTTTCGTTCACATCACAAGAGCCCACCCTCCAGATCCGGACCAAAATCACAACGCTCATCGAATCGGATCACGTATTCTAACCGCACACCCAAGCAGATCACTTCAGATCACCACGCCCAACGATCAGATCTCAACCCACTCACAACGCCCGTCAAATCAGAACACCTGTCACCACATCGCCCGAGACCTCAACCCGACCCAAACGCCCTTCAATCATCAAAGCCAATCCGATCAGATGACCTTTATAGATGGTAATGCCTTCCAACCAGATAGATACATGACCTTTAGATGATAATGCCTTCCAATCAGATGACTTCAGATCACGACGCGCGTACCATTCCTACACTACTCTTTTCTTCTGTCGTCGCCTACTTTTCTTTCGTTATTTCTTGCGGTGTCCTATGCCCCCTCTCTCACCGTGTGGAGAACCATTGCCAGGGAGAAGTTCTTTCTCTGCATCCAGGCCGACCTGGAGAGGGGAAACAGAAACCCGAACATGACGGTCATCCAGAAGATGCGCCAGATGTCGTCGACCCCCCACCTCGCCTGTTTATCCTCGGCGTTGAGGTTGCCTCCCGGGATGGGCACCTTGTGAACAAAAAAAAAAACACACACACACACACACACACACCGACAACAACAATGTTCGTGGGTGTTGCGGGTGACTTAAGAGTTGAAGCTCGTGGTGCGTGCTGATTGTCGGATGGTGAAACAAACCAGAGATGATTTTTTTTTGTTTTATTGAAGGAACAACACAAAACCAGGGCTGTTTTGAGACACAACTACAGCGCCCCGTTGGCCCAGCTTACAACAGAAATATCGGTGAAAACGGGGCCAATTTTTTTTATATAGCGGCGAAATACAAGGAGGGCGTTTCCCACGTCTATACATACTGGAACAGCTTGAGCGCCCACGCTACCCGACCAACCCCGAGCGACCAAGCGACTCACGAGTTTGTCCCAGACGATCAGCGTGAGGACCCACAGCGTGACAGCGTGAGGGCCCGCAAACACTCACCATCCCAAGCGACCGAACGAAGGATTGAGGCTTGGCGTTATCATCCCCGTCCCATACGAAAACCAGCGTAGGCGCCGAGCCGCAGACGGGTAGGAAACTACCCGGTTGCTTGCGCCCGCACCTCACGGCTTCTCGCATTTCTGTTCCACCGGGAGACCAAATTCGTGTCGTCCCCCGAATCACTCATTCAATCTTCCCCTCATCAGCAAGTCTCAAAAAAGAGGGAAATAAACGGAAACTCCGTAGAAGAGCTGACGCTAGAACCCAAAGCATGTGATGGGGATCACGATGATGCATGTATGTTCTCACAATAGCTCACTTCTGTCAAACCCCTTACCGTAGTCACGAAACAGGCTGTAATGTGACAAAAAATGCATCTCGATGGGAGAAAACGCAGCATGTCCCCGGTGCGGACGGACGAAATAGTGCGTGCGCACGGCATTATCATCATACCAGTTCTCAAGGGAAATGGGATTGCCCGGTCATGGTATACAATCAATCCCCGTGTCAACCAAAAACACCTGGGAAAATATTCATCGTGCTGTACGTACTTTCGAGGGAAAAAAGACAAGGAAAAAACAAGAAAAAAAGAAAAAAGAGCAAAACACGGAGGAAGAAACAGAAACAACAAAAGAAGAAAAAAGTGGAAGCAAACATGCATGCGCTGATCGAAAATCTCAGGACAACCGTCGCGAGACAGCGCTTTCACCTCCCGACGAGAGAGCAGTTTCGCCTCCGCATGCCTTGGTCGACACCAAACCACCAAGACTTCGTGTGCAACACTCGGCCCTACCTACCCACGACCCCCTTGCCGGACATATCTCCCGCAGGTCGGGTCCCGAAAAGAGAAGGTCGCTGTTTGGTCGGTACGAAGAGTACCTTCGAACATCCGGGTATATTGCCTCGTAAATATATTGCCAAGTACATTGCCCCCAACTCAAAAACGGCACCGCGGGTTTATGGAGGAGGCGGGGGGGTGTACTCATTGTCGTGCATGGCCGTAGTCACATGACCGTTGACCCTCGCATATCCCTACAATGCCGGGACGGCGCACGTCGGGTTTTCACCGACCAGGCAGACATTGCTCACAGCACCAAGCTTTGCGAAGCGCCGTGAGATGTCCGGCGAGTCGCGTCAAGGGTGAGCTGCATCCTATTAATACCAAGAACCGGTTTAGAGGCGGATTTTCTTTTGCGTTATGGATGACGGCACCAATGAATTGATTTAATTTCTTGTGTGGCCACTTCCAGAGACAGAAACTGGTTCAATGTGTAACTGCCTCGTGGGTGCCTGCCTCACCAAGGGGGGGGGGGGGGGGGGGTTGAACCGGAATACCGAGGTGATAATGGCAACCCTTTCGATTACTCAAGTCCAGTTTCAGGGGACCGAACACCTCGAACTATGGGTAGTTTATCCCGTGAAACGAGACTGCGGTCCCGTACGTATGGTTCGAGCAAAAAATTGGGTTCGTACTTCAAGTAGTACATCGGCGAAAAATGAACCGTCCGCATTTTCATATCCCAAGCACACAGAACTAATCTTTTGTGTGCTATTTTGCAGTATACATACAAGCGGATATTTTCCATTGCGGAAGATGACGCTAGTTGTGTTTACACACGGGGGAAAAAAGGGTTTTGTCGACGAAAGTGGGAAAAAAAAACAAACAATTACGACCAAAAAACAATCTGCAGCCGTAGTAGACCTGGGGTATATTACAGAGAGTGCGTTCGATTTCGAGCCGACGAGCGCAGTAGTAACGGCTCGAGTCGTCTCGCCATGAAAATGCACTGCAAAGAATCGTAGTGTCGGGTAGGATAGGAAGAAGAACCTACTCTTAGTATGTGACGCCGGACACGAAAAAAAAAAACAAAACACAAGACACACACAGCAGGTTGTGGCCGAGCGGGATGGCATTTTTTTTTTTTTTGTGAAAACAGCTGCCTCGAAATATCCTATATACCAGGTGTAGCATACCTTTTGGTAATAAATCAATTCATCGCCAACGGCTTTTGAGAAAAAACATGGACAAAAAAAAAAAAAAACAAACGCAATCGTTCTCTCGTAGACATATATATATATATATATATATACCTGGGGAGGCAGCCAACTGAATTCGCCGGGGATCTGCACGTTCGCGAACCCGTGAAACATGGACGGGAGCAGCAGCGACCACACATGGAGGATGACCCAGATGCCGATCGAAATGCCGCCGATGGTATGGAGCCAGAAGTTGTCGCCCCTCCACCCGTAGAGGAAAGGTCGGAGCGCCTCCACCTCAGACAGGTAGTTCCAACTTCCGTGGCACATTGTCCCGAACAGCAACCTTGATGATGCGTGTGTGCGGGTGGGTGCGCGGGGAGGGTGGGGCAGGGGCGGCCCGTCGTCATTTTCTTGACCAAAGAGATAAAAATAGGTTCTGGATTGATTCAATTGGATGGGACTAGGCATGGCAGGGGCGGCGATAGACGATCAGTGGTGGGTGGGTGGGTGGGTGGGTGGGTGGGTGGATCTGGCACTTGGTCAAGGGATATACCTGGTAGCCAAAAAAAAAAAGTTGTGTGGTGTAACATGGAACATCATGGGGAAAGGGGGGTTAGATGGAAGAATGCAATGCTTATTTAAAGGTGGTGTGGACGATGTCAGTGATGATACCTTGGGCGGCGGGTGGGGGTACGGACGAATCGTTTTTGTTGGGGATGGTGCCGGGGGAGGGGGGGGGGGGGGGGTGTAATCACCATGGATGGCCGTAGTCGTGACCATAGACTCTCGCATCCCTACTATAATGCCCGACTGAGAACGTCGGGCGTTCACCGACCGAAACAGATATTGCTAAATTGCACCAAAACCACGAAGCCAAACGCGATGTGTTAAGCGAGTCGCATAGAGGGTGGAGCTGCATCCTACTACTAAGAACCGCTTGTGGGGCGGATTTTCCCGCGAGCGGATAGACAGCGTGGATGGACTTGTGATATATTTCCTGGCGGTGCAGTCGCGCTCATAGACAGCAATGGGGTTACTGCTGTGTAGCTGCCTTTTGCGCGGGGAGGACCTTAACTCAGCGCGAGGGGGACGATCGTGGGCGCCTCACCATCTATACAGTACGTGATACGATCATGCCCCTTTCACGGAGTCAAGGTTCTCCCCGCATAAAAAAATGATCTGACTCGACCGCTACCCGTGGTGACCCCAAAAAACAAATTCAACAATATAAAATCCGGTACCCTCGCTGTCTGGCTTGCGAAGCGAAAAGCGTGTTTTACAGCGTGGTCGGCAACCGAGGCCAGTCCAACCCTTACGTACCAGGTGCATAATATAGGGTTGGGGGGCGGGCGTGTACTCAATAGTATGCACGGCCGTAGTCGTATGACCATGGCCATAGACGCCCCCGCATCCCTATAATGCCGGCACGGAGCACGTCGGATTTTCACCGACCAGATGATCACGATTGCACCAAGCGCGAAGCGCTCTAAGGCGTTGAGTGAATCGCACGAAGGGTGAGCTGCATCCTATATATATATATGTATATTCTTGTAAGAACCGCTACGTAGCGATGCGGAAGTCCTTGTGTAGTATGCATGACAAGCGTCGAACACTAGGGCTTTTCATTACCGTGTGGTCATTTCCTCAGAGAGCAATGGGATTACTAGCTAACTACTGCTGCACCTCGCGGTTGCCTCACCGTGCACACGGGAAATATACATATGACCATTCCCCTTGTGCGGAGTAGGGGTTCCCCAAGCCCGCCCGAATGATCTACCTGGCACGAGTAAAACCGCCGCCGCCGCCGGTTGCGGCGACCGCCATGAAAAAAAAAAAAAAAAAAAAACGGAACGTACCCTGTTTGTCTAGCCCACGTAGTGAGTGGCATGTTTTACAGATAGTAGTGTCTTCGCCAACAACGCCAACTCAACCAATGTACAACGTAAAAAGCGGCGGGGGGGGGGGGGGTGTGTACTCCATAGGAGAGATGTACTCGGTCTCATGCATGGCCGTAGTCGTATGACCATAGACCCTCGCATCCCTACAATGCCGGGACGGAGCATGTCGGGTTTTCACCGACCAGACAGACATTGCTTGCACCAAGCGCGAAGCGCCGTGAGGTGTCCGACGAGTCGCATGAAGGGTGAGCTGCATCCTACTAAGAACCGCTTGTGAGGCGGACTTGCATATGGATGACAGCTTCAATGAGTTAGTTTAATTTCCGGTGTGGCGGGGGGGGGGGGGGGGGGGGGGGGGGGGGGGGGGGGGGGGGGGGGGGGGGGTGCTTGGTTGGTGGTATGCGGGCGCTTGATTCGGTTTTGAGGATTTTTGGGGGGGGGTATTATATTATGGGGTTTCGTACAGTATACGGGGAGCGGGAGGGGGGGAGGGTTGCGTAGTTGCTGTGGTCGCGGTGGTGGATGGGGCTGAGAGACGCCAAACGACAGCAGTGGATTACTATTCAGGTGTGTGCCGAAGGGTGCGTGAACGGGACTGAATGCCGAGAGTACCAACACTACCACCACCTTTTAAGAAAGGCTGTCGAGTCCAGTCCAGTCAGCACGCGCATATCTCAAGGCTCGTTCATGTCTACTGCTGGTTGTTTGCTTGTGTGGTCTAGTCAACTCGAATCGAACGCCCGAACGCCGCCCGCCTTTTTTCTCTATGGGCTTTTTTTGGTCTTGCCAGCGCTCCCGAAAGTTAAATCTTACGAAGTGGTGGAGATGATGAGCCTCGAGCTGATGCGGGCGATGACGTCGAACACCTTCACCGACCACGGCCCCTCCTTCAGACATCCCGGATCCTATCCACACGCAAAACAAAACCAAGCAAGACAAAGCGACAGGTAGATAGATATAGGTGGTGGGGACAGAAACAGGTGAGGCGGGAGGAAAAAGAAGACAATCCGTACGTATATATCTAGACATAACTCCTACACAATCCCTGGCGGCCTGACACATAGAACGGTGTGCCTCCCTTTTACTGCTTACTATCAACTGCTGTCTGTTTGTGTAAGGCGAGCAGCTCGGCCAAAAAAAAAAAAACACAAAAAAAATGCAGCCAACAGAATAGGGGGTATAGGTAGGTGAAGGGTGAAACGCGAAGCTGCAGGGGAAAAAAAAAAGCTCGGTACGCACTCTTTCATGGCGGCCCCCCCCCCCAAAAAAAAGTGAAAAAAAAAAAGAAGCGTATTTCCCCTCCCCTCCACCAGATCATCTGATGTTCTTACGCTGGCCGTTGAAAAATCCGGCGTTTTCTGTCCCGGAACTGCTGTTGTAGGAATGCGAGGGTCTCTTATCCTAATATATCGTTATGCATGTGACTACGGCCATGCATGATATTGAGCACACCGCTTCGCTTCCCCCGCCCCCGAGCCGCGCGCCCGATACGCGAGTATGTCGCACAGAGATGGTACTGAGTGAAAATTACACATCAGGTGGCAGCGCACCCGTTCGGAATCTTCACACGCCCATCTCGTCACGTATGAGTTTCAACCCTTGCAGAACTCCACACTCCCTTTCTGGAGACAATGTTTTTACTCGAAAATAGAGTTCATGCTTGTTCCGAACAGCGGTGCGGTAATTCCAGGGGTCGAGGAATTTTCTTCGACCCCACAGCTTTGTCATACCACGCATGTGTTTATTTCGTCTCGGTTTCTGTTAGTGGGTGAGCTCGCGCGAGTCCCACACTACCCGGGAGAGATGACACACTACCCGGGAGAGATGACTTTCCCGGGTGGCTATCTCCGCCGCACCTGCTCCTCTCGGGTGTCAGTCAGGTCGGGTCAACGTGCCCAGACTGCAGGGCTAACAGCAGCCTGTTCTGATGTTGCAGCGGAAGCTATGGGCTGAATCGACACACTAAATTGGAACGTGGAAGTGTGCTGAGCTTTTATTTTTACCAATCCGCCGGAGGATGAAAAAAACAAAACAAAACAAAACAAAGTTCGTTGAAAAAAACAAACGATACCCTGGTCAACAGTTCCTCATCAACTATACGTAACCACCACGCCCCCTCCCTTGACTTGACGATTGTGGGGCATGGACTCCTACACGTCTCGTAGCGCACCCAATCGTAGTATTATCGCAACAAAATCCCGTCAAGAATTTGGGTCTCAAAAAAAGGAAAACAATCGAGCCCACGGCAGCAGCAGCAGCAGCATCAGCAGCATCAGCTCACGTTCACGTTACGTTACATTCCATGTTTTGTTCTCATTCTTAAACGTTTCGGTTCGGTTTCATTATTGTCGACATACGGTATTACGGGGGTCCATAGATAATAGGACCCATGGCATACATCAAAACCCATGTAGTTACCTATTTTACTGAAAATATTTGGTCCTGTTTACTATGGTCCCCCGTAACCGTTACTTGCCTCGTCCATCGGGCAAAATTTGTCCGTGCCGCATCCATCTGTGCAGACACTCTGCCGCGGCCACACGTTCCAGTAGAACCGATCGAGGATCATGATGGCCGACACCACCAGCCAGAGGGACAGCATTCCGTAGCGATACACCCCGCTGTAGTTCTTCGCGGCCTGCAAACGCCGCAAGCAACAGCGGAACCCCGGACGGAGAGGAGATCGGGGTGCGATAGTAGGGAAGAGCGGGCCAGGGGGGAGGGGGGGGGGGGGTGCACTCATTATCATGCATGGCCGTCGTCACGGGGGGAGGGGGGGGGGGGGGGGGGGGGGGGGGGGGGGGGGGGGTACTCATTTGTTGGTTGCCTTAGTCATTTGACCGTTGACCACGCATCCCTTTCGAGATGGAGCACCGTTCCTACTCCTAATAGAGACACCTCCAACAATTGGGCGCTCATGTACGGCGGCGGGGGGGGGGGGGGGGGGGGGGGGGGGGGGGGGGGGGGGGGGGGCGGTACTCATTTGTTGCTTGCCTTAGTCCTTTGACCATTGACCACGCATCCCTTTCGAGACGGAGCATGTAGGCGGGGGGGGGGGGGGGGGGGGGGGGGGGGGGTGGGGGGGGGGGGGGTACTCATTATCGTGCATGGCCGTAGTCGCACGGCCATATACCCTCGCATCCCTACAATGCCGGGACGGAGCGCGTCGGGTTTTAACCGACCAGGCAGACATTGCTCATATCACCAAGCTTTGCGAAGCACAGTGAGGTGTTGGTTGAGTCGCATGGGTTTTTGTCGGCGAGAGGGTGGTTTCGGGCGGTTTGGCCCTGTGGCGAATTCTTCCTGGGACGGGCGGTAGCAAGTGGCGGGAGTGGCGTACGTATAGTATACAATGCATATACACCAGGTATATAGAGAACACGTATATTGTAAACTATTTACGGAGGACCATAGTAAAAAGTAAATAATATTAATAGTTGCTTGTAATACGAAGGTATTGTCCCCCCGCCCCTTGCAATTAATTAGAGCATGCAGCAGCAGCAGCAGCAGCAGCAGCAGTAGCATCGTTTCTCGAACAAACAACTGTTTCATGAGGTACCGCGGTTGATGCTCATGCTGCTCATGCTGTTCATGCTGCTCATGCTCCGCCTGCTCTCTGCACAACTACGCCGAATGGCAAACGCCAAGAAAAAAAAAATCCTGATTTTTCTCGAGTTCACCCCTCTCCCTTTCCTTGCGCGTACGTGTAGGTTTTTTCACCCTCCCAACCCTACGAACAAGTATCGACAACTAACAAATACGCCATAAATCGGTATACCGGTGGTATTGAAGCAAATGCATGAATACTTCATTCGTACTTTTTCAAGATTAAAAAAAAAATTACTTGTCCAAGATATTTCATTTGCACTTTTCCAAGATTCGAAACATTTTTTACTTCTTCCAAGAAAAAACTCAAAGCACACCCACACTACAATACCGCGTATCTGAGCGATCGGACAGATCAGATTCCATTCCATCGAAAATGTTTCATGAATGATCACGTACGGTACGAGGTATATACCCTGGTACTGCTGTGGGAGTGTCCACGAATCGACGGATTTATTTTTTCGTGGGGATGCGACAAAGAAGGCGATGGTATTTATTTAGTCGGACTCGGCAAATCGGCGGGATGTTTTTTTTTCGTCCCGGGTTGCCATGACTCGACTTTCATTCGTTGTTGAAGGACTCTCTCACAGGCAGTGGGTACAGCAGCAGCAGTGGTCACAAAACAAAGATTTCAAAAGCTCTCAGGTGTCGTCACCTAGCAGCAGTACTCCTCAGAGCTGCTAAATGACATCATATTTTGACGACATTTTAGTCCCAGCAAGTGTGAATCAACCACGAGGAACGAGGAGGGTACGGCTGGCGCCCTACAACAAGCAGTAGCAGCAAAAGGTTGAACTGCACAACTGCTGCTATATAGAAGATGTCGAGAAGATGTATGTTACCGGGTATACATACATTTGCACATACGACGCACATTTGCCACTTTTTCACCGAACACACTCGGCTACAGAAGCGGGAACAGGGTACACTAACTGCTCCTGGGAGTGAGTGCTGACAATCGATCTGCCTGCTTCAACCCTGTGCTTCGACATGTTCATACTACAATTTTGTTTCCTGCAGTCATGTAAAAACATCACACCGCTGTTGTGACATAAAAAAACAAGCTCCTCCGCTTGATGTCAAGAAGGTCATCAGAGCCACAACGGCGCTACCATTGATAATCATAGTGTGCGCTTGCGCAGCCGGCCAGAGACGCGAATCATCGTTTTGGTATACTCGGAGCCGTTCACGGGCAGTATGATCGGGTCAAAACCTCCAAAAAGGACGAAATCGGAGCTCGGGTAAACGGGTGATCCAAGGGCAATCAGTCCGCGTTTAAAACGCCCCGATTGCATCAGTATCCCGACCCGAACCGTGCTATTTTGAAGAACCGCTCGACCCCCAGAGAGCCCTGAGTTTCTACCCACCACGTTGTTCTGTCATGAGTGATGAGTGCGTATGTACCTGTTGCACATGAGCTCATGCTTTTTTTTTTTTCCTTCCCACTCTTCCATCCTACTTTTACGCGGGACCAGAGTGAAAAGGACCTACACGGCGGTGCACACAAAAAAACTACATATTTACCTATAGATATATTCTCTGCTGACAATATTTGGTCCTATTTACTATGTGGTCCTCGTAAAAATAAATAGAGAAACTCAAGCGTCGTGATCCATAAACTATACAGCATTATGTACGACGCAACGCACAAGATACCACATGAACGTTGTTATGAAATGGGCAGAGTAGACAATCCACTGCTGTGCTCCGCTTGACTTGACAAAAAACACCATTTGGGACGTCTGCATTCTTCAACGTGGAACCCCTAGACGACCGCGGTCTCGTCCCGGTTCAGGAAAAAATGGAGACACAAACTCGTACCTTGCAATACGTAGAACGTGGAACACATATTTCTCGACAACGCAGCATTAAAAGGGCTGAAAAAACTGGATGATCTGTCAAAAACCGAAAAATAAGATGATATCTGACATTTTGGTACCGCTTAAACGTCCTTTTATTTCGGGGGGGGGGGGGGGGGGGGGCATAGTAAATAGGACCAATATTGTTGATCAACTTAGTAGGTAAATATATAGGTTTTTGTGT
This sequence comes from Macrocystis pyrifera, assembly GCA_031763025.1. Classification (NCBI taxonomy): domain Eukaryota; class Phaeophyceae; order Laminariales; family Laminariaceae; genus Macrocystis; species Macrocystis pyrifera. The sequence continues at coordinate 506,255 of JASSKH010000029.1, forward strand.
GTACCGTGAAATAGGACCAAACATCGTTAGTAAATAGAGGTAAATATATACGTTTATGTGTGTACCGTACGACCTATTTACTATGGCCCCCCGTAAGAGTATTTTCGGTCAGAATGTTATTACGGGGGTCCATGGTAAACAGGACCAAATATTGTTAGTAAAAATAGGTAAATATATAGGTTTTTGTGTGTGCCGTAGGTCCTGTTAACTATGGTCCCCCGTAATAGTTGCCATATTTACTCTCATCCGACAGCAGTACACAGCATTATAAGCTTCAACGTCGATAACTTTCCAGGGCGATCAACGAGATGGCACCCGCGGTATATACATACCACAAAAAAAAAATGTGAGCAGAGCCATTTAATTTTCGTATTGCATACATAAGACATACAGAAGACAGAACAATTTTTCCAAAAAAATCGACATTCACACGCTACTATCAATAACATGGGAGATGGAACGTCGATGAGGAATAGAATATATTTTATTGGCAGCTAAAATGAAAGGTTGTGGGGAATGGGAATTTGGAAACGACAGCAAGACAAGTGTGTAAGTGTATGAAGGACACTACTGATTTAAGTGAGGATATTTGGTTTATATAGGAACGGCATCTACGCTATTTTGTCAGAAGGCAAGAATACTAATAATAATAATCACACGCTACCATCAATAATAACTGCTGCATCGAATTGTTTCGAGGTGGTCGCTTTTTTTCAGGAGACATCAAACGTACTTATTGCCGGGAAGCTCTCTTGTTCCAGACGGTTCGAACCATCGTCGTGGTCAGAGAGGTTTTAAAAAAAATTGTTTTCGTCATTGCAACACAGCAGCAGCACTTCGTTCGCTGTTCCGACAAAAAAATGTTGAGTGGGCCGAGGAAAGCCTTTATCATGAACCTTAGCCTTCACGTTGTTCGTATACCGGTATGTACCATGTATATTATCGTGTTGTTGTCGTTGTTGTTATTATTTTCTTCACATTATATAAACCGTTCTTTCCACCCTGTCAACATCCAGCACAACCAGTGTCTCTGCCGATTCTTCAATCCTGGAGCATATAGATACAAGTTCTGTGGTCGTGTACGGACACATGTATCATTGTGAATACATAAATATATAATACCAGGTACAATATTTTACCTGTTGTTGCATGCATCCATGTGTCTCGTCGGCCAATCAGATATGCGTTAGGCATCGTCTCTAAACTTCATTTCGATTCGGATCAATTTTTTTGAACGTTTCGGGGTTATTTCGGGTTACATTTTCTCGAAAAAAGTTTTCAAATGGCCATCGCTCGTGCATTTCTTTTTTCCGAGACCGGTTTTTAGCTTTCCTTTCGGCCGCTCGATTCTGCACCACTCTAGTTTTTACGTGTCAATTCTCAACGAATGTGGCACGGACAAAACCGGTACGTACCCCCTTCGGGAAAAAAAAATGTTCCGCCCGGACCATACCCCGTCATGGTTGGGGGATCACCAGTCGGAACGACTGTTGACATTCAACACGACTACCTACTATCAACCTACCTCCAACCATTCTGCACTGTGTCGACCCAACCCCCAAGTATCGGCAGGCACACTGGTTGTGCTGAGTGTCGACACCTAAAAAAAAACGGGTTATAACCCTTGTAGCACGGGCGCAATCGACTCCAATTTGTATACTCGTACTCGTGTGTCCCCTTACGGGACTGCTATTAATAGAGCTAACTGCTGTGGTCCCCATGTCTTTTTGTTTTGGGGACAAACCACTCAAATTGTTAAGTATGTTGTCCCCAATTGTCCCCAATACGAGACGGCAGTCTCTAGAAGGGTCAACGTGGAGAACACACACAACACAATTAACCTTCGTGGTTCACCGTAAAACTTGCGATGCTCTCTGGAACGCCGGCCGTAGCGTAGTTATATATATATATATATAATACAAGGCTTTCCTTCGGAGTGGGTATTCCGTCGTTTCGTGTACATATAACTGCAATTAATTGGCGACATAGCCCAAAGCCAACCAAACCAAAAGTATTTGTGCAAGAAACGGTGAAGGATGTAATAATCGCGTTTATTTATGAACGTCATGTGAAACGCAAGATCGGGTGACGCAAGAGTAAGAATGACATTCGTCTAATAAGAATAACATATTTCATCAGTGTGGGGAGAGAGTGGAGTAGTTCTTGGCATGTGGATGATATACAGGCTGTTGTTTAAAGGAAGGTTTGGGACAGGAGAGAAAGCAGCAGTGCCGGCAACGACAACGGTTATGGAAATGTTGTATAGTTGCTGGGCGGCTGCGATTTCGATATAGCCAGCATAGGAGTTTGGATGAGACGTGATATGTAAATAGTCCTCCAGGATGCTGTAGTAACGAGGCGGGAGGCCCAGAATGTGGATATATTCGCTGTTGAACCCGTTGGCTATGTGTAGGAAGAAATAAGCGTGATTTGGGAAATGTGGGAAACAATTAGTTTCCTTTCGTTCGTCCTGGATGGCGACAATCTGCTTGGCGGGCAGCTTCGGAATTCCGCGAAGCCCTGGAGCAGGCGAAATGGAAGGGAGTCTTTTTGCGCTTGATGATGATGTCTCCGTCTTTGATGGTGGAGTCCGTCAGGCGGCAGTTGTAGCACTTGCCACGGACCTGGTCGAAGTAAACATATAGGGTGCGCGGGGCGGGAGTGGCGTGCAGGGAATGGCGGGGAAGGGGGAAGGGGGGGGGGGGGGGGCAGAGTTCATTATTTGTACTACTCTACCGCGGCACAACAGCAGTACGTAATCGCTTGCTATACGACGGCAGCAGCAGCAGCAGCATAAGCAGCAAGTACGTAATTTCATTGACGATACAGAAATATGTACACACAAGTGTAGTACAGTACACACACAAATCACGTCCAGCATCATGTACGGCAATAACGCAGCAGCTCCACAAAAAAAAGTCATTGACGATACAGAAATATGTACACACGCACAACTTTCAGTGTAATAGACACACAAATCATGTCCAGCATCATGTACGGCAACAACGCAGCAGCGCCACAAAACGACCAGGAAACACAATTATCCGAGTACATACAAGCATTCAGTGAACATTGCGGCAGCACTAAAAGCAGAGCAGCAGCAGCAGCAGAAGCAGAAAACGGATCGCCACAGCGTTGGCAGCGGAAGCATAGCAACGATATGAAAAGAAGGGAGAAAAAAAAAGTATGTACCCCGAGGCCGTCCGAAAAGTATTTTTTTTTTTTGGTACCTCACTATAGACCCACCTCCGCATGCTGTACGGCAACAACGCAGCAGCATCACAACAACAATACGAAATACGAGAAAAAGTAGTACGTACGCAAAATGCAGGAGCAAAACGACCGAAATATTTTTTTTACGTATCAAAAAAACCATTTGGGTACAAAAATGGCCAATGAAAACAATAATCCGCGTTAGCAACATCGGCATAGCAACGATATGAAAATAAGGAAGAAAAAAAGTATGTACCCTGGTATGCCGCAATAGAAAAAACCTACGGAATTTCACTGACGATACCGAAATATGTACACACACAAGTGCAGCATGATGTACGGCAACAACGCAGCAGCACCACAGCAGCAGCATAGCAACGATATATATGAAAATAACCAAGCCGCAATAGAGAAATTGCAGTACGTACGCAAAATGCAGGAGCAAAACGACAAAAATATTTTTTCACGTATCAAAAGGAACCATTTGGGTACAAAAACGACCAAGAAAAACAGTAAATCCGAGCACATACGAACATTCACTGGATATTGCGGCAGGATTAGCAGCAGCAGCAGCAGCATCAGCTACAGCATTAGCAGCAGCATCAGCTACAGCATTAGCAGCAGCATCAGCTACAGCATTAGCAGCAGCATCAGCTACAGCATTAGCAGCAGCATCAGCTACAGCATTAGCAGCAGCATCAGCTACAGCATTAGCAGCAGCATCAGCTACAGCATTAGCAGCAGCATCAGCTACAGCATTAGCAGCAGCAGCAGCTACAGCATTAGCAGCAGCAGAAGCTGCAACGAATCGCAGCGTTGGCAACAGCAGCAGCAGCAGCAGCATAGCAACGATATTAAAATATGGAAGAAAACAATCATGTACCCTGGTATGCCGCCATCGCAAAACCTACGGAATTGACGATCCGAAAATATGTACGCCTCCAGCATCATGCACGGCAACAACGCAGCATCACTACATACAGCAGCAGCAAGTTCACAGGAGCAGCACGTGCACAGCACGGCAACAACGCAGCATCACTACAGCAGCATCGAGTGCACAGGAGAAGCAGGTGCACAGCAGCAGCAGCACTCATGGCGTGGCGCTGACAGCAGCAGCAGCAGCAGCAGCGGCGGCAGCCGAAAACGAGCAAAATGAGCATGTGGGGTCACCAAACATGTACACACAGAAATCGTGTGCATGCACCGAAAATGCACCACAGTAGCAGCAGCACTCACGTCATTCGGTGCAGCGGTGACGGCGACAGCTGAATCCTCCGTTCCTTCGTTCACGTCCCGCAAACAGTTGTGCATGTGCGCGTTCGCGTGCACTGTGTGTAAGAGGAGCCGACGCAACGCACGAAGGGGAAAGAACGAGCATTGGATGAGTAAAAAAAAGAAAAAAAAAAAAAAAACGCTTTGACGTAAGTTTGTATGCAAAAAGGCAATTGAAAACCCCAAAAAAACGTACTGGCAACATACAGCATGCACAATAGACACTCACCACTGTCAGCAGTCTCGAGGGAGTACGAGACAGTCCCTTCCTTGATCGGGCGAGCACAGAACTCGCAGTCGGTTGCCCTGTCAGGATGATCTCGCCACCACGCACGTGAGATCCTTGCAGGTGGCGAAGGCCACGTTTTTGCCACCAGGCGCGGAGTTCTTGACCAAGTGCTGGTCCGTGCACTGGTCGCAAACAACAGCCGGCACCAGGTCGGTCTTTGTCGTCGCCGCTCTCTTGCCAGTGGGCGAGGACCACGCGCCTCTCGACGAGGGGGAGATGCGCTTAGAGGGCGTGGAGAAGGGAGAGGCGGGGGTTGCAGCACCAGCAGGTTCGACACCGACAGCAGCAGCTTGGCCGCCGACAGCTGCACCCATCTATGCCGTTCGTCGAAGGCGTGACGCCTCTTTTAGGCGCCGTGCGAAGAGCTGTCTATTGGTTGGCAGTTTGCGGGAGAAAGAAAGAAGAAAGGTTGTTTGGCTGTTTCAAAGAAGAAGGGCTGTTTGCGAAGAGCTGTCTATCTAGCGATTTTTCAAGTCAAAAACACCCCTAAAGATCCCTTCTCCCAGATTGCTAAACCTTGTCCTGCCAAGAGCTAGCAAGTGACAAACGACCTCAAAAATCGTAATTATAGTTGTATTTATACATACACACCACTCACTACTACTATTAATATTAATACTACACTACAACGGGGGGCCATAGTAAATAGGATCAAATGTTGTTGGTAAAAATAGAAAAATATGTAGGTTCTTGGGAATACCGCAGGTCCTATTTACTATGGACCCCCGTAATACTACACCACCAGATATTGGTCTTAATAGTGCATTCATGCCGGAACCCGCTCTACTGCAGACTTGCCTGGTAGTCAATTTAAGCGCCTTCCACGTAGCAGTGAAGGGAAGGTCTCCAGGGAGTAGTATTTCGCAACCAAAAACAAGAAACGGACAAAAAATACCAGCCCACGAGAGGAAGGGTCCCCTCCTTGCTTTGCTGCCCCTGCCATTACGAGGGACTGCAGTAAATAGGACCAAATATTGTTGGTAAAAATAGGCAAATATACAGGTTTTTATGTATACCATAGGTCCTATTTACTACGGCCCTCCGTAATACCACGGCTGGCTTTATTTTTGGCTAGAAACGCAAAATCCCAGGTGGTTGTGCGTCAACACCCGATCCATTACGGGACCAGGGCGAGCTATTACTTAATAGCACACCGTAGTAACTCCCATCACACTGCTGTGTGATAAGATAGCACACACATCCCCTGGGACGAATTGCAGACCCGGTTTCCTCCAAAACATGCCTTACGGGGTGGCACACACAAAAACGAAAATAGTGGCTTGGACCTATGCCAATGGAAAAAAGTCAAAACTTCCCATACAAAGCTTGAATTCCAAAGACAGCCCGCCCACCGAGAAAAATTGGAACACGATTCCCATGGGCACGTTGAGAAAAAAAGTTTCAAAACTTGCGCAAAAAGCCCGAAAGAAGCAAATCTGGGGCCGATGTTGGGCCAATAACGGTTTAGAAATAGAAAAACTCAGGCGGATGCTTAGTACGAAGCGGCGAGATTCCGAGTCCTCGACAGACACCGATCGACAAAACCGCCGATTGCATCACGAATTCTGAACGGAGTGCGCTCAATAGGGGCCCGACCCACCCTAGCTAGGGTTACCGTGTTCACACAATGGCCGGCGACATGTGTTTGGCGCTGGCCAGGCGTACGATACAAACACATTTAAATGGCCAGCGACGTGTGGCGGGCGCTGGCCAGGTGTACGATAAAAACACGTTTAGCCGCTGGTGTGTACAAAACAAGGGACAAAATTTCTCGATCCGCCGCCTCGAATGGCTAAAAACAGGCTTTCGTTCAGGTTTGGGAGGATGCCGCCGGGCGCCGCCGGCAAGCTCGCGCCCCCTATGATAGATAGAGCATGTATCCACTTTCTATCTTTATGCCGTCGTCTATACTCGTTGGCCTTCTTTCTGCGTATGAGAATGGAACGTGGTCCCTCTTGTCTGCGAGCGCCGGCTGGTGATGCTGTCGACAATATGATGAAGAAATCGAGGAACAACGGTTGACCTTTTCAACGGATTACTTTCAACGGGTACACGAGGAACCTCAGTGCTCCGGCCAGTCCGCCTGAGTGCAGGGGGCCGGTGAGCCACCTGCTGCCGTACGGCCGCAGCAGAAACACGTCTAGGCGACCACAAAGCGTCCCTCCCGACCTGAAAAATGGCGTCAAGTATTGACCCTTTTCATACTATTACGGGGGCCATAGTAAACATCTACTAGTATTTTATATATACCGTAGGTCCTGTTAACTGTAGACCCCCGTATTAGCACACTCACTGCCGTGCGGGAGCATGTGTTCAAGATGCAATTGTCTCATCCCCAGAGCGGGGGGCGGCAGAATTCTGAAGAGAGTGCGCGGTGAGGCAGGCTGCCGATACCGAACCGAGCAAGGTGTTTTCGGGAAGATGTGGTCTCAAATCTTCCAAAGACAAAACAAAAACAAAATCATGTCCGACTCGACTCTTCTAGGACAGCAGTGGGTCCCGTTTTTGGAGAGAAATCAGTCGAGTTACAAGTATTTCGGTGGGGGGGGGGGGGGGGGGGGCATGGTAAATAGGACCTACGGTACACACAAAACGCAAAAACCTACATGTTTACTTATTTTTTACCAACAATATTTGGTCCTGTACAATACGGTCCCCCGTAATAGTTTATCCGCGAAACGGGACTGCAATTCCAAGAGGAGTGAGCACACTGCCGTATTACGCCAGGTTTATGGAATATGTCGAAAAAATGAAAAAAATCAAGCGCTGAGAAAGAAATCGCACCACATGCACTATTACGGGGCTCCCTAGTTGATAGGGTTGATAGGACCTATGGTATACATAAAAAACCTATACGTTTACCTATTTTTACGAACAATATTTGGTCCCATTGACTATGGACCCCCGTTATAGTCTGTGCGGACGAAACACTCTCTTCGCCCTCTCCGCGAGTGAGTGGGGCAAAAGCTACAGCATCAGTGATGGATGTATTTTGAGCTTCGTGGCAGGTGACACGTTCGGGCCTCTTGTCATATTTAGTTATTACTGGGGTCCATAATCAATAGGACCTGCGGTAAATATAAAAACCTATATATTTACCTAGTTTACTGACAATATTTGGTCCTATTAACTGTTGTCCCGTAATAGTACCATGAGATGCCATTACAGGAAAAAACAGGTACAGCAGCAGCACCACTCTGAACGGGAACGCAAAAAGAGACCGTTCAGTCCGCCACATGCTCAAAAGAGAAGGAACAGACGCTCCTTCCATTTCCGTCCCGTCTATCGACGCCCCCGGTGGTGTAGTAGTGGTTATAACCGATGCCAAGGGCAGGCGTTTCGAGCCCCGGACGAGGAGGCGGATGAGAATGGAACAACGTGGAAGTGTCGTGAGCTTCAGTTTTATTTTTTACCAATCCGCCGGAGGATGATAAAATCGGGGGGGAAAATGCACAGAAAACGTATTTATTACCATTTACGGGGGTTCATAGTTAACAGGACCTATGGTGTACAAAACAACCCAATATATTTACCTATTTTTACTAACAAAATTTGGTCCCGTTAACTATGGACCCCCGTAAATAGTGGAACCGCTGCCGTAGCGCGGGTTTTTGTACAATTCGGCGCAAGTCGACAATGAAAAAAAAAAAAAAACGGCATTTGTCGTCGGATCTCAGAAACCACTGAGGTGGGGAGGGGGAGAGAGTATGAGTACGGCAACCTCAAGGGTAGCTAAGGAAACAAAAAAAAACAGAAAGCAGAACAATCTACACGAGTTAAATATATGTTTTATATACCGTTGGTGTTTTGGTGCTGCTGTTACGGCAAGGCGGACAAAAATATTTTAAGTAAAAATAGGTCAATACCAAGGTTTTTGTGCGTACCGTAGGTCCTATTCACCTATTTTTTTTTTATCATCACTTTTACTTTCCGGCCCACTCTCGTAGGAGCTTTTACCCTCGACGATCTACTGGACAAGCCGTGGTCACAGGTGTCGTCCCTTCTCCCCCCCGGTACGTGCCTTTAGTTTTTATCGCGCATAGGGTTCATTCAGCACTCCCACTGCTCGTCGATTTTCATCGAATGTACAGCTAACTCACGCTCTCGCGCTTTCCGCTAATCAATTTTATGCAAGAAAAAGTCCCTATGACATGCACTCGAATGAGACTCGAACTCACGAAATTGATCTTGATTGGCTCGCGGACCACCTATTTACGGGGGACCATAGTAAACAGGACCAAATATTGTTAGTAAAAATACCTAAATATATAGGTTTTTATGTATGTCATAGGTCCTGTTAACTATGGACCGCCGTAATACCAAGCCACCGGGACGCCGGCATTTACTGCTGTTGTTTGTCCCCCGTTATATGACTATAACGGGGGTCCATAGTTAATAGGACCTATGGTACATAGAAAAACCTATATATTTACCTATTTTTGCTAACAATATTTGGACCTATTAACTATGGTCCCCCGTAATAGTTATAATTCCACCGACAAGAAAAAAACATATATATATCTGTTGCATGAGAGCGCGTCTTGTGAATGAGGTAGGTAGGCGAAACTCGACGCTAACGGACTCCTATTACGGGGGACCACAGTTTGCTGTTGTTGCTTGCTTCCCGTTAAAACCGTTCGTTCGACCCGTCGACATTCAGCACAACCAGTGTCCGTGCCGATTCTTCAATCCTAGAGAGACACAAGTTATGTGGTCACAAAGCTACGCAACAGACATACTACGTTGCCACGTATGCAATGCAATGCCATGTCATCATACTGCGTACGACAGGCACGACACACACATTCCATGATCTAGGCAAACAAAACGAAACAAAGACAAAAAAAACAAGAACAAAGAAGACAATTCGAAAGAGAACAACAAACGAGAAGAAAAATATATATATGTATATAAACAAACAATCGTGCCCCCCCCCAGCAGGGGATCTTAAGAGACAATTGAAAAAAAACGAACTGGAAAAAAAAAAGGAAAAAAAAAAGAAGAAAACACGACTATCAATAGTCGTCGTCAACAGCACTGACAGAGCAAGACTAAGAACCAAGGGAATACAACAGGCAAACCAAATACCTGGTAGTGCATAGGACCTACAGTCAACACAAAAACCTACATATTGTTTACATATTGTTACCAAATTTTTTTTGTAAATTGTCTTGTTTACTACTACGAGGGGCCATAGTAAATAGGACCAACTATTGTTGGTGAGTAGTTGGTGAGAACATCGAAATATATAGGTTTTTGAGCGTACCGTAGGTCCTATTTAATATGATCCCCCGCGAATAGATCAGAGACGGCCGAACCATAGCGCGGGCGGGAGAGGCACTTGTAACCGCGGATGGATGCATGGTTACGGCTCGGAGGGGCGAAGGGGGCGGGGGTGAGAAATGGGGCCACGAACGAAAAAAAGAAAAGAAGAGCGAAAAACAAAACTGGGTGTGCAAGATGTTCAACGGTAAAAAAAAAAAATGACGACACCCCACCCAGAGCTTCCCTCGTGTTGGCACAATCAACCGTACGTTTTAAAATATGCACGTATATGTACGTGTGCATCATGTAGAGGGGGGAACCGAGGGGGAAAACCGGGTGGGTATGATGGGTGACAGAGGTTTGTCCTCGAATCGGGACTGCGGTACTAAAAGGCGTTAATATGATTCCAATTAGAAACGTCCGGGGTGTATGCACACAAGTGAAAAAGCGTACGCGCATAACTGCTGTACGAAGTCGTACGTGCTTGTTTTCGGCGTGTTGTTTGTACTCTCTGTTCATCGAACCATCTCCAAAATCAGAGCAGAGTCACATGGTCAGAGAATGTTCCACAACCATTTTTGACGGGAAACTAAAGGCGGACAAAAAACTTCATTCCGTGCTTGTGTCGGCCGTCTGTCGGAATTCGAGACAAATCCGTAGGTTTGGTTCCAACTTCTATTTGTGGCGGGACAAAAAAAGTTGCAAGAAGATGGAAAGTTTCGTGTTTGTTCGCCGTCGGAGTCGAACAAGACAAATGTATAGTGGTTTTTGGTTCCGACATCTTCGACCAAAAAAAAAATGAAAATCCTCAACCATTTTGGGCTGCATTAAGGCACAAAACACTCAAATTCAAAGCACATTTTCCCCATGAGCGGAATCGCCGTTGCGACAGAGTAATGTTTGTGTGTTTCTCAGCAAATTATTGATGACGTGTTTTCAAGAAGAATTACCCTGAGGAAACACAACCAATCAACGTATTTCCGTCTCTAAACATTTTATTGTCGGTGGGAGTTGCAGGACCTGAACACGGCAAATTCCAACCGGTTTTCATGTGTAAAAAAAATCGTGTGTTGAGTTGTACCAGAAGCCCGTAACGTGCTTTTTGGTCAGGAACATTATTCTTAACGGTGAACCCTCGAAGTTCTCAACGTATGCATAATGGAACTATTGGACAGGAGATAGCTGAAGATGTCACCCAGGTATCATGATTATACGGCTCTTCATAAGGTATACCAGGTATGATATACCTGGTCTTCACAAGGTATATGATATACCTGGTGGAAAACAGCTGCCGTGGCGGGGGAAATCGAACGCCCCTGCTCCCTCGTCTCCGGCGTTTTTTACATGATGAGATTCGTTCGTGCTTTCCACGGCATGACTCGCGAACAGGTGAGCAGCCAAAGTACCATCAAGTGTACGAAAGGTATCAGCTACCTGGTGTATCGTTCACACGCGTGCGTGCATGTATGTATGCGCGTGCTTTCCACTTCTTCACTTGTCAACCTGCACCAGATGGAGGGTGGTAGAGTGTACGTGTTGTTTCTTGATGCTGTACGTACCATTACCGGCATGTAACCTCGTTGCTGACAAACTACGACAAAACAGGGGGGGTTACACGCTGCCTGCGGCTTAGCTCGACGCCACTCGAGCCACGGCACCAACGCGGCTTGCGGAATCATCCCCCAGGTCCCTGCCTGAAATCGTCAAAACGCTCCACTTGTCGTGGCTTGCGGCAACAGACCTCCACTGCTTCCGGGATGGGTGTAAGACGTGTGCGAAATAATACCCGTTGTACTTTCATCAAACCCCCACCGACGTCATCTGCCGACAAAAACAACTCGGCGGTGAAAAAATATTGCAAAACTCGAACAAATTGTGTCCCATTTTAATCGGGGTGTTTAGATACCACCCAATCACAGGAAATCACCCGAGAGTGATGAAAGAAAACAAAACGCGATCGGCCATCACCTGCGCAATTAGCCACCACCTACGGCGGTGTTCCCTACGTCACGTTTTTGTTTTTTTCATCCCATTTAATATGCTACGCCATTCTCTTCTCCCTGCTTCCTGATCGTAACTCAGATCTGGGTTCGCAACGCAGGCCCTTTTTCTCAAATCCTCTGTGTCCCATTTTAATCGGGGTGCTTAGATACCACCCAATCACGAAAATCACCCGAGAGTGATGAAAGAAAACAAAACGCGATCGGCCATCACCTGCGCAATTAGCCACCACCTACGGCGGTGTTCCCTACGTCACGTTTTGTTTTTTTCATCCCATTTAAAATATGCTACGCCATTCTCTTCTCCCTGCTTCCTGATCGCAACTCAGATCTGGGTTCGCAACGCAGGCCCTTTCTCTCAAATCCTCTCCACTACGTCAGACGTACGCTTTTTTGCTTTGCATTTCCATCCCTTTTTCTCAAATCCTCTCCACTACGTCAGACGTACGCTTTTTTGCTTTGCATTTCCATCACGGAAAGACTTCATTCAGCTCTTTCTTCCGTCGTTGGCTAGCATCGAAATGTGTGGTGGGTTGGTTGATTCGGCCACCTACGTAAGACCAAGAGCGGTAGTAGTAAAAACAAATAGAGGTACGTGCATTTAGTTATATTTATATACCTGACAGGTACCGATGTAGGCTGCCCTACAACAGCAGTACTACGGGGGACCATAGTAAACGCGACCAAAATATGTTAGTATTGATAGGGAAATCTGTAGGTTTTTGTGTGTGACGTAGGTGCTATGTATGTACTATGGCCCTCCCTCCGTAATAGGCGCATGCCATCTTGGGTAGAAAAATACGAAGCAGAGGTACTTGCACTAAACGCAGCAAAGAGAGTGGGCAACAGCGGCAGTGCAGTGCAGTCCCGTTCCGTGCCATCGCACAAGGTACTGGATACGACAAGCACAACAGACGACTCACGCAACCAGCCAAACGAGACACATCGAGTATGGATGGAAGGAGAAAAAAAAACAAAAGAAAGGAGAATATAAAAAAAAGAAAAAAAGAAAGGAGGGTATATATATGTACGCCTCGTGTCACGTGAAAATGTGGTGTCCGCTGCCGAAAAAGACACATGCCTGGTGAGGTGATGAATAAACCAATGGAAAGGTTCTCGCGTCAAGCTCCGAATACGATTCGCACCGTGTGCGGCGGGGGGTGTGGGTTTTGTCTCAGCGGAATCCTGCGGTGCGCATGTTAGCTTGGGATGGGAGAATCGTACGGTACGATGCGGGTGATGATTTTCTTTGTCCATCACGGTGCGGTGTGGTGCAGTTTAAACTGCTGTTCATCGCCGCGGTGAGATAAATAACGGGTCAAGTCCGCGCGCGCACCGCACGGTACCAAAGCAATAGTGTTTGATTTCAAAGACGCTTCTCGGGCCTCGTGTTTCGTTGGTTTTCTCTATGGCTTTGGTGAAATTTGAACGGTGCGGTTCGGCGTGTGAATGTTTTTCACCTTGTTTTGAAAGCGTACCGTGCGGGCACGTGCAGGGGTGCTATGCTGTTAACAGAGAGTTTTTATCTTGTTTCGAAACAATGCATTTTACACGAACCGTACAGTTCTTCTCTCCGCGTAGACTTGTTCTCTACATACTGTACATGTCAATAGCAATGTACTGGTGTACGCACATACGTAATGGAAAACCGCCCGCATACCGCCCGCATCAGTCTACTTTATCATAGGTCCTATTTACTGTGGTCCCCCGTAATAATTACTGACGTAGACCACCTTTGTCCCGAGAAAAGAGACGTTTTTTCATGTTCAGTTCTTAGTACAACCGTTACTTGACTTCGGGGAAAAAAAGTCGTACACGGGTGAATTGTATAAACAATGTATATTTAGGAGGTTCATCTATCAGTGGTGAATATTTTGGGCAGAAAAAATCGTGCTCGTGGCTCCTTCTCATTATCCCCGCAATAATACTACCGTTTCATTGGTGAACTTTGGATGTTGTCCAATGTTCATGGTATCTAGCCGATGTTATTTCAACATTTTTGAGCTTTCGGTGGAGAGTACGTGTGCACATACAACATATAAATGTCATGATGTTTGTACGTGCACATGAACGCGGTAGTTTCTTTTCTTCACGTCGAGGGCCGTTGCAAAATCATCACTTTCACTTTCCAGCTCAACTCGTAGGAGGTGGAGGTTTTACCCTCAGAGCATTCCCGGGATTTCTTCATTTTTTGTCGCGCTTAGGGTTCAACATTCCCACTGCTCGCCGGTTTTCATCGAAGTAGCCAACCTACGCTGTCGCGCTTTCCGCTATTACTGATTAACTACCATTTTTTAGTGCAAGAAAAAGTCCTCACGAGAGTTCGTACGAGTATGTATGCACTCGTTGAGACTTGAACCCACGAAGTTGATCTTATTGATAGGGACGCGGACCACCTACTAAGTAAGGCTAAGCCACCGAGGACGACGTCGGAGAGTTTTTTTTTTTGCCGCAATATCCGAAGTTTCGAGCAAGATTTAAAAAAAACGAATCCAGATACGGGGGGGCGGTGTGTGTCACGATTTCGTGGTACTACGACTCTCAGAAGCAAAAATATCATGCACGAAAAAAGCTATATGGAACCAAAAAAAATTGACGAAAAAAAAACAGTGGAAATTATGCCAATAAAATCCGAAACGAACGGTCCTAAAGCGCTACTTTTATTTCTACCCGTTGGCATCCAGCACACCCATCTTCCGTGCCGATTCTTCATCCCATCATGGGGATCAAGCTCCGTGGTCGCAGGCAGAACCACGACACACATATACTGCGTTGTATTTCAGGAAGACGAGTACAACATGCGGTAGATAATACCTGGTACGATGTAGTAGATAAGAGAGTTCTTCAATTGCGGTAGGCTCGTCGAAAAAAATTACATGAGTATCACGGGGGACCGTAGTAAATAGGACCAAATATTGTTATTAATAGTAAGAAGAGGTGAATATATAGATTTTTACCTGTACCGTGGGTCCTACCGTTGATCATAGGGGGAACTCGCACACACACGTTTGCTGTACGAAGCCGTCTTCAAGCTGTGTGCGTGCGATGGTGGACAGTAGGAAGACAATGGCAGTGCTGGTAGGGGGTACGGGTAAACAGGAGTACACGTCGCCATCGTAGTCCGTTGTTGAAAGTCGAGTGCCGTTCTTGAACCCTACATACATACATACATACAGACAGCAATCAGTTGGCCGCCGGGGGCATGTAACCTATCCTGATATCATCTGAACGACCACCCACCACCCCTTTACGCACCGTGTGTATATAATAACTCTTGGGTCGACAATAATCCTAAATAATAGCAATAGTGGAGGCCTCACGTTTGCGTTTTTCCACATTCAAAGCCGCCTTCGCTTTTTTTATGCCCGACCACATCCAGCGCAACAACCTTCCTCGCCGTTCATCTGATTCCAGAAGGGTAGAGGCTCTGTCGTCACAAAACTACGCCACGGCAAGCAGTGATTTTACCTTGCGCTTGGTGATCAGTATGCAGGGGAGACGATGCAATCCCGGCGTCCCCGGCCGGTGGATTATTACTACTGCTGTACGTGGTCCGCGTGCCGACTACTGTTTATCCAGTGGGTTCGAGTGAATCGCGGTTTTTCGGCGAAAAGAGACCTGTTCTGAGAGCTTTGCCTATATAATAGATGGTCTAATTTTTCATATATTTACCCAGTGGGACGGAAAATAAAAGGCTTTCAGACGTTTTTTTCGTATTTTTTATTAGGTACTCAAGTAGAACTTATGTGTTGCAGCAGGTGGTCTTGGGCCTACAAGCGCGCACGTGTTTGGTGAAATCGATATATATAGTTTTTTTTTTTTCATCACTTTTACTTCCCAGCCCACTCGTAGGAGGTTTTACCCTCGACGATCTTCTGGACAAGCCGTGGTCACAGGTGTCGTCCCTTCTCCCCCCCGGTAAGTGCCTTTTATTTTTGTCGCGCATAGGGTTCAGCATTCCCACTGCTCGTCGATTTTCATCGAATGTAGCCAACTCACGCTTTCGCGCTTTCCGCTTATCAACGTGGCACTGCCTTCCCTGCTCTGCTGGTGATATACTATTAATACGACCTACGTGTTGTTAATTTTATGGTTTTCGTTTTTTCGTTAGTTTTCTTTCGTTTCCTCTCTCTCATAGAACGTGTATGTCGTGTCTTGTCGTATCCAGTATAATGACATGCATTGCATCGTCTATTGTTCTTACTGAAAAATAATGTGAAGTGCCTGTGGCGTAATTTTGTCACCACAGACGCCCCAACGGGTAGGGTGGACCGTAACTGGTCCGAGTCCGGCGGGAAGGCCTCATAGCCTTGGTTTGTGTTAGTGGGTGAGCTCGCGCAAGTCCCACACTACCTCCCGGGTGGCTATCTCCACCGCACCTGCTCCTCTCGGGGGTCAGGTCGGGTCAACGTGCCCAACTGGGCTAAATTGACACACGACACGAAATTGGGAACGTGGAAGTGTGGTGAGCTTAACCCTTTCAGAACTGAAGTCCCGTTTTGGGGACAAATCACTTGGAATTAGACTTGTTTATCTCCAAATCGGGACTGCGGTACTAAATGGGTTAAGCTTTGTTTTTACCAATCCGCCGGAGGATTAAAAAAAAAACTTGTATTACTCTATTATTAGTATTACGGAGGGCCATAGTTGACAGGACTTACGGCACAGACAAAAACCTATATATTTGCGTTTTTTTTAAAACCATATTTGGTCCTATTTACTATGGCCCTCCGTATTAGGATTGAAGAATCGGCACGGACACTGACTGGTTGCGCTGTGGAAGTCGACGGGTAGAAAGAACACGGTTTAATGTGAAGGAACACACACATATTTCTGCTGTATCGTGAGTGGCCACACCAAGGGGCTTTGAATCTCTCTGGGTTTGGATAAATCACACATCAGCACGGACGTTGGGTGTTGCCAACATACGCTGAGTGCGCTGGGTATCAACGGATGTGGGGAACGTCTACTACAGCAGTCTCCGTCAGCAAACCTGATTTTTTTTTTCGTGTTGGGGAAAAATCGTTTTTCTCGAAAAAAACTAACTCCAATTGGCACGCTTTCTTTTTCAGGAAGTGCGCCATCACATGCGGCATATTTTATTCTCAAATAGTGAACGTGAAGATAAAAATATTCCATCTGTTGAATAAGGGCCAGAAATACTATTTTTCCTACGCGAAAATAAAATCACGAAATTCCTATAGAGGAAGTGGTCAAATACAAATTGAAGCTCGGTGGTAGTACGTAGAATCCATTCACGAGGCGCTTCTGGCATTAGCAATAGGAACAAGCTTTTTTTTTAATTGAAAACACTGCAAATTGACGGAGGAGTGTGACGTTTTGAAAATGTCGGATAAACTGGGCTTATCGCTGCGTATTGCTGTTGCAGTGTAGACTGCCCATTTACTATTATACCGCGTCGATATTCAGTGTTTTTTTTTAAACAAAAATTATATCTTGTTTCTATTGCTCATACCAAGCAAGAGGGCCCCGTTGATGGATCCCACGTACCATGCTTCCATCCGTATTTGATCATTTTTCCTGTAGGAGTTTCGCGATGATTGTATACAATACGAAAAACAGAGTATTTCTGGCCTTAATTCAACAGATATTATTAGTTTCTCCGTATTCTTCGAGAGTAAAGGACGCTTCATGTGGGATGGGGCACCTAAAAAAAAACCACGAGTCAATTGGAGTTGTTATCATCGAGAAACATGACCATCCCCAAAACCAAAAAACAATGTCACGTTCGCCGACAGGAACTAACTGCTGCCGCATGTCGTGCTTGTCGTATCCAGTTTCCAGTATACGATGAATGACATTGCACTCGAAGCTGGCTTTGCTCATTTTGACAGTTTTTGAAAATCTAGGATCTCTTATGTCGTAGATACGCACGCGACTACAACACAGAGCTTGATTCTCTCAAATATTACTAACAATACGATGATGGAGGTGGGGGACGAGCGAGAAGAAACGTCTCGCAAACGTCAACCGTGGCAAAACTACAAACAATGAAACAAACGATGCATGCTCGGTACTACGGCGGTCGTATGGAACGGTAAGTATGACAAGAGTAGTACGCAAAATGCGTCTATGCCTACTATACTTGTCACGACGGTTGCCTCTGGTAAACGATACCTGGTACAAAATAGGCCCGAAAACGGGAGGAGACAGGCTTCCCATTTCCCACTACAGATAGATGATTGTATTATTGCTGAAGAATACAAAGAAACGCACTGCCGCTGTTGTAGCATCGGTGGGAAGCCTATATCATCAGCCGCGTTTGCCAACAGACAACATTTTCGATTCACGCTTTAGATATTGAGGTGTAACGCACCTAAAAGTGGGTGCTGTGGGCTCGTTTTGGGCCTGCTGTGTTGTTGTTGTTGCTGTTTTCTTCACATTAAACCCTTCTTTCTACCCGTCGACATCCAGCACAACCAGTCAGTGTCCGTGCCGATTCTTCGATACTAGAGATACAAGTTTTGTGGTCACAAAGCTACGCCACAGCAGAGATACTACGTTGCCACGTGTGTGTGTGTGTTCTTCACATTAAACCGTTCTTCTACTCGTCGACATCCAGCAAGCCCAGTGTCCGTGCTGATTCTTCACCCTAGAAAGATACGAGCTCTGTGGTCACAGACTACGACACAGAGATAACACACCGTAATGCATTAATAGCCTACGCAATACCATGCCTTCGCACTAGGTGCGGCCGACACAACGTACATACATACGCCAGCAACCAAAATACACCATAAAGAAAGAGAGAAGCAACGAAAAAAACCAAACCGAACAAGAACAAGAAAAAGAAAAAGAAAAGGAGAAGAATCCCAAATAAATAAATAAAATGGGAAGCCAAAGCTCAGACACATACATACTTACCCCGAGCATGAGCCAATAGGGACGTGCAAGGGGAAATATACGAGAAGGAAAAAGGGGACTATGCATCCCGGTGAACACTTAACTAAGTAAAAAGAGCAATAGTGAGTGGGCCAAAATACGCTCGTCACCTACCCACTATGTAGTACTTCTTTCATAAGGATAAGTACCTGGCACGCAATAATGCAATGCCATTCGATCATACTGCGTACGACAGGCACGACAGGCACATTCCATGACCTAGAGAAACGAAACGAAAGAAAAAGAAATTAAACAAATACAAAGACAATTCGAAAGAGAAAAAGAAACAAGAAAAAAGAAACGAATATATAATACCTGGTATATGTTAATGCATGTATGTATAGCAACAAACCATCGTACCCTGCCTATAGGGTTAGGGTTACAGAATTCCAACGTGCGTTGCAGGTTGTGTATCATAACATATATCGTAGTATATACAGCAGGAAGTACAGGCAGTGCCCGTAGTATATGCAGTAAAAGTAGTACAGCAGCAGTGTGGACGTTTATACAGGTATCATATATATTGGTATTGAGTGATCGAGCCGTTTTACGTCGGAATGCAGTCAAGACTCAAATTTTGAGTGTATCTGCAGTCGTCATAGTCGTATCAAGGGCTAAATGTGAAGAACACATGACATACATAATCCCCACTCCCGGCTCCCCTCACGTTGTACATATTCAGCCCGATCGGCCGTGCGAAACACGCGGCATGCGTGTGTGTAGCTATATACGTACGCACGACGTACGGCGTGTGTAGCTATTTACATACGTACGACGTACGCGAAAAGTTTTCATCTCTGCATCTCTCCCCGTGGCCGAAATAGGAATATATACTACTACAGCAGTAGGGCTATACGGCGGTAGTCGACGGCAGCAGCAGCAGCAGCAGCAGCAGCAGCAGCAGCAGCAGCAGCAGCAGCAGCAGCAGCAGAGCAGCAGAGCAGCATTGATAGTATTATTAATAGTACAGCAGGAGTACCAGGTTTGGACGCGAGTCGGTCTCGTTGATCAGCTGCCATTGCTGCAGTATTCATACGTGCCGCTCGGGCGGATTTTAGGACGAGTGGAGGGCTTTCACTGACTGACGAGAGACGCGGGTGCGAGCACGATTCCTAAATAATAACTGCCAATTGTTCATTTTATTCGAAAGGAAGCAAATAGTTTTATTTTCTTCGTTGCGTGAGATCGACTGCTCTGTGTGATGAGACAGGAGAGAGACGGTGAGCTATGATAATATCTCAAATCTCTCGAATATCATCAGGTATCTCTATGATGTGAAAAATACCTGGCTGGCAAACACAAGAAGAGCATGGCGGGTGCTGTAATTTTGTCGAGCAGAGAAACCTATGCACCAGACTACTCCCCGCATGATACCGATATAGTGCCATCGAGAAACAAACAACAGTCCACCCGACCAGCGCCTTGCTGCGTACCGGCACCGCTACACACAATAATAGCAGGATACTGTTTGTTACATACCTGGTATACCTGAAGCCCGCCTTTCTGGTTGTCACGCCGAAAAATACAGCGAGAGAGAGGGGCGATGCACTGCAGCAGCTGTGGCTCTACTGAATGAACTGCACATGGCGCACGATACACGACACAATCGATTATCAAGAAAGTGGTACGTACGAGCAGTACGATGCACTTATTTACTACTACGAGTATCCGCGTGTAGTGGTTTGGTGACAACAGCACTTGTACCTCTCTACGTACCGAGATAGAGAATCGGCTCGGACGGTGGATGCCGGTGGCCGATGGTTAGGAAGAACCAAGGACGCACACAGCACCACTCGTACCACCAAGAAGATTCAAGAGGTCGTTGGGGATTCGTGTACAGTAAATCCTGTTGTCCGCACAGAGTACTACTGCTGTTTACCAGGTATGAGCAGCTTGCGCGGCATTGGCGCGATGAAGCTGCTGCTGCTGCTGCTGCTGCTGCAACTGCTGCTGTAGAATTGACCCATTATTACGACAGCTGAAGGGCTAGGCCACACCCCGCCGTCTTCGCGCTCAAGCCAGCCTATGCTCAAGCCAGCCTATATCTGATACAGCAGCAGCAGCGCAGCTGCGTAATGAATGGCGGTTGGTTGATACTGCTGCTGCATTGCGCCAGTTTTGTGAACCGTTATCCTACAATTACAGGACGCAACCACAGACCACCCCACAAAACCTCACCAGAACATGCCCTATACTATAATAATAGTTTGTTGGCTGTGTGATTTTGGTTTTATCCCGCCCTCTTTCAGCAATGCTCGAAACATCGCGCTGCGACGGGCGAAGGACTCTGCCACACTGCTGCCGTGTCCGGTTGATTTCCGCTTCGCTCTGAAGTGCTACTGCTGTGGCTACGTATAGCTAACCTTTTGGCCGTGGTCGTCCTCGTAGAAGTCTTCCTTCCTCGCCACCCCGGAAAGCCGCTTGGACGATGAGCCAAGCCGCTTCAACATGTTCCCCGTGCTGTTTTGGCGCTCAGGCTTGACAGCATAATCACCATCATCACCCGAGTAGTGAGACAACGCCGACAGCATGATATCCCCTCTGTCTCTGTCTCTCTTCGGTACGCGTGCGCACGTACCCAGCAGCAGCGGCAGAAGCAGAAGCAGAAGCAGAAGCACTAGAAGCACAGAACAACAGCAGCGAGCGGTAGCAACAAAGCACCACCCACAGAGGGACGCAGATGTCTGTATCTGATCTCCGCCGCGGGACGAAAATCAGGATAAGAGAGTTATTTGTTAATGATCTGGTCGGGGGCTTGGCTTGGTGTGTGCGATCGAATCCCGCCAAAAAAAACAAAAAACTAAAAAAAACCCGAAAAAACATGGCAGCAAATGGTAAAAAACAGAAACTGAAAACATGCACACCAAAATTTCGGTCTTTGGAATATTCCAGTGATGATTCCAGCAGTGGAATAAAACAAAACAAAATGAAATCTATGGATCTTTCGTACGCACGAGAGGGAGAAAATGCATCGCATCAAAAAACATCAAAACAAAAAAATCCACAGGCGAAAAAAATAAAATAAACGGCTTTTTCGAGGTTTTGACATTTAATCCGTCAAATTCCCGGAGCTCTTCCGCTTTCAGAGCAGCAGCAGCAGCAGCTATTATTACGGGGGTCCATAGTAAACAGGACCAAATACTGTCAGTAAAAATAGGTAAACATATAGGTTTTTATGTATACCATGGGTCCTATTAACTATGGACCCCCGTAATAATAACAGTATTGATACTGCAGTTACTTTTATTATGAATAGTTCTGGTGTGGTTGCCCCGAGGAGAACGTTCGAGGAAATGTCTATAGAAAATACAGATAATATCCTGATGCACGGGATGAACCACCCTGGACCTGTGCACAAGGCTCGGACGGCCAGAACCTCGATCGCGTGCTCGTATTATACAGCCCCCGTACTATATTCTTGTGATAATACGTACATCGCGTACTATATTAATAGTACCTACCCTGGTACGTGTGTGTGTGTGTGTTCTTCACATTAAACCGTTCTTCTACTCGTCGACATCCAGCAAGCCCAGTGTCCGTGCTGATTCTTCACCCTAGAAAGATACGAGCTCTGTGGTCACAGACTACGACACAGAGATAACACACCGTAATGCATTAATAGCCTACGTAATACCATGCCTTCGCACTAGGTGCGGCCGACACAACATACATACATACGCCAGCAACCAAAATACACCATAAAGAAAGAGAAGCAACGAAAAAAACCAAACCGAAAAAGAACAAGAAAAAGAAAAAGGTACTGACTGCTACAAGCAGTATATTATACGTGTTGCGACATCTTCAGAATCATCTGTTGGTTTTCTGTTGCGGCACGCACCTGACCTGAAGCATGTTTCCATGCCCACACAGCATCATCTGATTCATCAGTAAGAAGTTTATAGTAGTATAGCACCTGGGTTTTGTGCTCGCTCGCGTGTTCCATGTCGCGCGCTTGATCTGCTGAGATGATGTCGTATATCCAGTGACGTGTGTGTGTGTGTGTTCTTCGTTCTTCGTTCTTCTACTACTCGTCGACATCCAGCAAGCCCAGTGTCCGTGCTGATTCTTCACCCTAGAAAGATATACGAGCTCTGTGGTCACAGACTACGACACAGAGATAACACCTTAATGCATTAATAGCCTACGCAATACCATGCCTTCGCACTATTAATAGGTGCGGCCGACAAAACATACATACATACTACAGAATAATAAGCCAGCAACCAAAATACACCATAATAAAGTAAAAGAAGCAACGAAGTAACCAAATCGAAAAAGAAACCGAAAAAGAAAAAAGGAGAAGAATCCCAAATAAATAAATAAAATGGGAAGCCAAAGCTCAGACACATAGTATATATACCCCGAGCATGAGCCAAAATGGACGCGCAAGGGGGAAAAAAAAAAAACGGGAAGGGAAAAGGGAAAAGGGAAATATGCATCCCGGGGAACACTTAAAACTAAGTAAAAAGAGAAAGAATGATGAGTGTGGGCCAAAATAAATATGCTCTCGTCACCCACCCACTATGTATAGTACTTCAATCATAAGGATAAGGGGAAAATATAGGAAAAAGTTAAGTCATGGAAAAAAAATCAAAGCACCAAGCCAACGCATACCGAACGGCCGCAGCAGTTGGCGGTACGAGTAGCAAAGAAAAGTCCAACATATTATAGTCGGCCTGGTGCCTTGCTACCCTGTCCGCGGTCTCTTTGCTACTACTCTCTTCTACCGCGGTTTCCCTTCTTCTACTCCTTCTCCCGTTCCCCCGCCTGCCCCCATCCACTTGTACGTTGTTCCTTCTACCTCTCCTGCTGTTACCCCTCCCCCCGTTCCCTTTAACACTACCCGCAGCGGATGCGCGGCGCTGTCTACTCAGCTTTGCCTCAGCCTCGTGCCACCTGCCCATGAACCGTTCAGCTGCTTCGAGGATTCCCCGGTACCACTTTCCCGTCTGTTTTGCTGAATTGGGCCACAGTGCGGTCCCAACTCCAAAGACTAAGGGGGAGTCTTCCGTTGATCCCTCGGTGGCTTTGAACACTCTAAGGTCCTCGGCAATGGCCCTAGGCCAAGTCTTGACCTGCCCGCCTGATTTCGGGCTCTCCCCACCAGCGATCGTCCCGAACATCACAAAGGACTGGGCAATCGCCCCTCGCGTTGCCGCACCAGAGCCCCTGCAAAGAAGAGTCGCCGTTTACGGATGGTCGTTTCGATACTTTCGCATCGTATATACGGAAGGATGTATATTCGGTTGGAACGGCATCTATACGCTATATATTATATTGTCGGAAAAGGCAAGCATAATAATACTGATGCTAATATTATACAACAAGTACCAGGCATACCAAAAAAATGTGCCCCTACGAGTATACTGGTATATATATATGCTCACACTGCTGTGGTACAATATTATTATGATCATGCCAATCCTCGCCTTCCGACAAAATATAGCCTAGACTGATGATGCCGTTCGGATATAAACCGAATATCCTTCCTCCGTAAAGCAGTATCCCTTTCATACGCTTCTCTGCCAGCCGTGTCCCATTTTCCATTCCACACATACACATTGATTGATTGGCGCTCTAATAAGCAGCAGATATATATATACCTCTGGTGTTCGGGGGGGCATAGCAAATAGGACCAAATGAATATTGATACTGCTGTAGTAAAAATATGGAAATTTACAAGGTTTTGTGTATACCGTAGGTCCTATTTACTATGGCCGCCCGAAATATATTTAGTTATATATTTGTTATTATTAATAGTATGCTTGCCATCCGACATGTATGCTGGTAGTATTGCTCCAAAAAAGACGGAGGAACAGAAAGTGAAGACCTCTCCAGAACAAAAGCGCCGCAGCAGTACCATACACCAGTACTACTACTACTACTACTACTATCAATAATCAAACCCGATGTGACGCACATTTTGTTATTGAAGGAGTCGTGCGGCGTGGGTAGATGACGAGCCTGCTTTGCTTATTGTTTCGTATTGTCTGACGCCGAGGGCCCGGGCGTAGTCGACGAACGCTGGACGAAAAGGTGGCAGACGGGGTAGCAAGACACCAGGCGGACCAGCAGGGAGACCCTGTGGCTGTGCTACTCGTCACCATAAAAACTGCTGTGCCGCTACCTCTGGAGGATATGCTTTGTGCTTTGTTAGTTGGTTGCCTGTTATTTTCCCTCTTGTTTCTTAGGCTTACTCTGTTGACGACGACTAGTTAGTGGAGTTTTATTCGGGGGGGGGCACGATGGTTTGTTGTTGTGTATATACCAGGTATATATATTTTTTTTTTAATATATATATATATTTATTTTCTTGTTTCTTTTTCTCTTTCGAATTGTCTTCTTTGTTTTTGTTTTTTTTTCTTCTCTTTGTTTCGTTTCGTTTCTCTACGTCATTTTTTTTTTTTTGTTTCATCATTACTTTTACTTTCCAGCCCACTCGCAGGAGGTTTTACCCTCTACGATCTTCTGGACAAGCCGTGGTCACAGGTGTCGTCCCTTTTCCCCCCCGGTACGTGCCTTTTATTTTTTGTCGCGCATAGGGTTCAGCATTCACACTGCTCGTCGATTTTCATCGAATGTAGCTAACTCACGCTTTCGCGCTTTCCGCTTATCAATTTTTTATTCAAGAAAAAGTCCCTACGAGCATGCACTCTCGGTTAGATTTGAACCCACCAAATTGATCTTGATAGGCACGCGGACCACCTACCAAGCCACCGGGGACGCCGGCATGGAATGCGTTTGTCGTGCCTGTCGTACGCAGTATGATGACATGGCTTTGCATTTCATACATACGTGGCAACGTAGTATCTCTGTGGCGTAACTTTGTGACCACAGAACTTGTACGAGCTATGCTCTAGGATTGAAGAATCGGCACGGACACTGGTTGTGCTGGATATCGACGGGTAGAAAAAAACGGTTTGATGTGAAGAAGACAAAAACAGCAACATGAAGACGGGACCAACAACCAACATACATACATGGTAGTATTAATAGTTAGGAGTGATTTCCGTTTTTTATTTTTTATTCTTTGGTTTTTGCATTAAATTTTTTAAGTTCGACCCACATGGGATTCGAATTCCAGCATCAACTCTTGCTAAATACCAGTAGTACAGCAGTATTCAAGGGTACACTTCAGAAACGCGGTCCCGTTTCCGGGATAAACCTTTCAAATTCCAAGTAGTTTGTCCCCAAAATGGGACCGTAATGCTAAAAGGGTTAATGATACGATCTCACACATATTAATAGGAGATGCCGGAACGGCGCTACATATAATATGCTGCATTGCATCGTTTACTAAAAGTGTGGCATGGCATGAGACTCGTACTCGTATCTAGACTATCAATATTAATATTTATATATAATAATATACCGGTATATGTTTCCTGTCCACGATACGGACAATGTGAATGGGTGGATGTGCTTGAAAGGACGACTTTTTGTTATCGCGAAGAACTGAGAAACACACTGGGTGCGGTCAATGATAGACGTACAAGTATTAATAACCACTGTAACACATTTCCCATAATAAAAAAAAATTCTAGATGACGGGGTTCCTTAACCCAAAATCGCCGGAATATGCCGATCTTGTTCCGAAAAGTGACGGAATTAATGGTATACTTCGGCCATGGGACTATTCATCGGCATGCAAATTGATTTTTGCTGAAGTCAGTTTACGGTTGAGGTATGGAGCTCCTTTTGCAATAACAGGGGGCAGGAGCCACGGCATGCCTTCGGGCGAGACCAACGGACTCACTCCGGGTCATATCCGCAGAAGCGTTTGTGGGCATGGGAAGGCGGTTCATTGGGATAGAGAAACACGTGGCAGTGAGGTGCCCCTGCTGCGATGCAGTTGACGTGGACTGTCGCCATGCGCGCATCCGTCCCAGAGCAGGGGCGCAAGTAAACCAACACCAACCATCCGTCCACGCGATGTCTCGTACTTTGAAACGGCTGGGAATTCCACACCAAGTGGAAAGCGGCGAACCGTTCACCGCAGACTGAAATCCGCGGGTGGACATTGTCGTCAGGAGAGGAGAGGTCTACGGGATGCTCCTACTGTAGTAGGGAGTATAGGGAGAAGTCTATCCTGCTGGACGTCACCCATGCTGACCCTCAAGCGCAGATACACCTGCGAGGAGGCAGTGCCGATCACGATGGATCAGCTGCCTCTACCTCCGAGGCGCGCAGGCGCCAACACTACGCTCATCCGGGACATGTGTCCT
Organism: Macrocystis pyrifera; assembly: GCA_031763025.1. Taxonomy (NCBI): domain Eukaryota; class Phaeophyceae; order Laminariales; family Laminariaceae; genus Macrocystis; species Macrocystis pyrifera. The sequence continues at coordinate 533,422 of JASSKH010000029.1, forward strand.
TTGACGAACGGAGTCATAAACTTGCCACTTTAGTAGTGGAAAGCTTAGGACATCTGGGGTAGAGGGGAGTAAGTTCATCAATCAGCTGGAAGCTAGTGTCGTGGGGGGAAGGGATGGTGGGTCGATGGGAAGGAAAGGATTGGTGAAGGGACGCCTACTCCAAATCGTCTCGGCGACTACACTGGTCGCCATTTCGAGGAGGGTATCGCGATTTACACTCCGGCTTAGGGGTCGACAGGAATCGAGAAGGGAGACCCACACCGATGGCGTGGGGATGGAGCTTGGATGCGGCTTAGGATTTAAGAATAGAAAGTAGCGAGTACATGGTAAGATGTAGGAAGGGGTAAAGACAACACATAGAGTATCGTAGATAAAGCATAAAAGGAAGTAGACATGGAAGATACCAGGTATAAGATAGATATACCTTGTGCATAGGTTTCCTTTGTATCCGGGTATTTCTTCTTTCAGGAGTGTTTTGATTGATCAACGGTGAAGCTCATGCTGCACCTTGTCGGATAGCAAGTCTAATAATAATATGTCAAAGTCAGGAGCCTCAGAAAAATCAGGGTGAACATCGCAGGCACGACACACACACCGGCAAAACACATCATACCACACAATAATATAGCGCGTTGGAATCCGATGTCGACTGGTGGTATAAAAAAATGAGGAAGCACGGCGGTTTTAACCCGTGTGGTTTAGGACCCCCGAGATAAACAAAACCCAAACAACAACCAACTAACTGTGATGCCATTAAAAGTCTACAAGCACACCCACCAGCCCGGGCAGGGTCAGCATGTTGCGCCCGCGCCGTGCCACACTACGGCAGTTCGGGGATATAATTAGTCGTCCGGTGTATTTTGCGCACAGCGCAACAGGCGACTCGAGGCGTGAGTGTCGCAACACGCCTGCGGCGCGCGGCGCGCAAGGCCCCCGCAAGGCCCCCCCGGGAGCCCCCGGAGGTTAAAAAATTGTGATATATGCGCGAATATATATGCCCGAAAACCAAGTAACAATGTGCGTTAAACTCTAAACGCCTGCCGGACCTCGAATAGGCGTGTATCGGGATCAGAACCTAATTTCCTACCGTTTCACTACAGGCGAATAGGAAAAGGGCCAAAAAAACAAAATTTCGCCTGCGGCGAATTCAGAAGGGGGGCTCGAAAAGAAATTCGCCAAAGGCGAATTTGAAAAACAGCGTTAAAAAAAAAAAAACGCCTACGGCGAACAAAAAAGACCGCAATTTGTTTTTTGGCCTGTTGCGCGCCCAAAATCGCGTGTTGCGCTGCGCGCCACCAGGCGCTCCGCGGCTGTTCCGGAAAATGGCTACCTGTATTGAGACCAAAAATGTTGCACCAGGGCAACGGCGCAACATCTACTTGCCCCCCCTGCTGCAGTTTATACTGCCCCCAAATCGCTCAGTGTGTGTTCCTTCACATTAAACCGTTGTCCTTCCTACCCATCGACATCCAGCGCAACCAGTGTCCGTGCCGATTCTTCAGTCCTCGCATAATAGAGACATACAAGATCTTCTGTGGTCACAAAACTACGCCACGGAGATACCACATCGTAACTGCAAGCAGTAAGCACAGCAGTAAGTAGTAGACGATGCAATGCCAGTGGCCGATGATGTAATCGCCACACACTTTGATATCAATTTCCGCCTCACCACGTACTCACTACTTACTCACTACTCTCCTCTCTTCCTGGCAGTTACAAGATTCGATCGATTTATCGTAGTCCACGAATGACGCGTTCTACAATAGAGGTGGAAAATTTCCGCTAAAAAAAATGATTCCTGAATGGCGGGGCTCCTTAAACCTTTTAGTACCGCAGTCCCGTTTTGGGGACAAATCACTTGGAATTAGACTGGTTTGTCCCCAAATCGGGACTGCCGTACTAAAGGGGTTAATCCACAATCAACCGTCGGAATGCCAATCTTGTTTCGAAAAATGACTTGCCCTGCACTTGAGCCATGGGATTTTTCATCGGGACGCAATTTCATTTTCGCTGAAGTCAGTTTTGGGGTGAGGTATGATGGAGCCCCTTAAGGTCAAGTGAGGAGCCTCAGAAAATTCAGGGTGAACCTCTATATCATCGTACAACGACTCATGTATGGAGCGAGGCAATCCTTGGTTCGCACGCGAGGTATGTCGGCTGGGCCCGCCGCCCCGCCTTTGAAGTGTGGTGATACACACTCTCTCGTCCTGTCTCTCGTCCTGGTAAAAGAAACCACCCCGGGAGATGACTCTCGTTTTGCTTTGTTTATCATATTCTGTAATGTGGTCATTTCCCATGAAGTGTGGTGGGGTGGTATCTGCTAGTAAGGCGCCCCACGTGGTAGTGGACATACATACATACATACATACATACATAGACATGCTTTTACTCAATTTCCACGGATGGAGGTTCCCAGTACACTTCACGCTTCGAATATACTTGGAATATCGAGTACGTTTTTTTCCTCATTCTACGGTATGGACGCATAGACCAGCCGGAAGCCAGCCTTCCGGCAGAAGGGACGTCGGTGTTGGAGGGATCCCTTGTAGAAATAGAAATATATAGAGCGAGAGATCAAGCAGGCAGATCGAGGAGTGCGTCGGGTGCCGGTGCGCAAACACGTCGCGACACGAACTTATACGAGTATCGATGTCTCGATGTCTCGATATTCTGTAACTCCAATTGGCAAACGCCTATTAATACCTATATGGACAATTCCTTGCTATCTACGCTGCGATTGCAAACTATTAACAATGTGCATCCACATCCCATTAGGTGCTCCGCGCGAGAGAGAGTAAATCGCGGGCAATGTATATCAATCAACAGAAAAATTCCGCCAGGCGTCAAAATGCTCATCACAAATTCCTGATACAAACATAAGATCTGACTTCATTCAAACGAAGCATGTTCCAGATCTTGACACGTGACTCAAATTCATCAATAAATCACGGTGGAACTCAAAAATAATTCTTACCCAAGGGTTTGGTCAGGAAATCAGCATGCTGGTGTTCCGACGTCACATGGATGACCACACTCACAACATCCCCATTAGAAAAAAAAATCTCCATGATTGATAATGACGCACGTTGATGCTTCGAATTCGAGTTCGTTATGGGACTCTGTGCCAACTGCTTATGTACTGCCCATTGGTTGTCCTCAAAACCTTTCATGTATATATATGCAGTGTACGCCACGAGCAGGCAGAATACAGCAGCACACACGTGCCTCTTAAAAAGAGCCCCCTTGGCGCACCCACAGACATGGCCACATGCTCGGCCTTCTGTATGGTGGAAAGCGTAACGCTTTTCTGTGCTCTAGAAAACCAGCCTACTCATGCGCCTCCACACATACATCACTGGTACTCCACCAGACACTGACCTCCGATCCGTAGGCTTTTGCTGGCCTAATCCGCATCGGCAAATAACTCTAAATATATATACATATTATTATATATATATATATATATATATCCAGAACCTCGGTGATAGTAAGTAGTACCAAAAGTAAGTACACTCGTGGTCCTCAAGAACCGTTTCTTCTCTCGTCGACGCCAATGTTAAGATCAAGGCCGGGACACTTTATTTCCCTGGACAGGTTTGCCTATTGAGCCGGTACTCGTTGGTACTCAAATGTGTTGCTTGCTTAGAGATAGAAGAGCAGCTTTATTCCTTTCATGCACGCGGAGACTGAGACCAAGCTCGTGCCTCTATGGAAAACCCCTGGTTTTCCACCTAAGATACGCCTTCCAAGTACTACAAATCCGATCCCAGTGCCTAAACCCAGGTAATTACCGGGCTTTCAACCTCATCCAAGGCAGTATCAAAACACTAGCTCACTCTGATGAGCCGCATATGCAGAATTATGGGAAATTCATGGAAACTCCGTTTTCCACGAACTAGAACATGAGTCGAGCATGCAGCTCCTCAAAACCCACTCGCACACCTCTGAACGGCAAGGCAACGAAGCCGGCAAAGTACGTTAAAAAAAATGGAGGGAAGACCTAGCCTTAAGGGGCAGGAATAAGTCGTCAACGAAAGCCATCGCCATGCCAAACGCAACGGGGAGAAAGGCGAGGAAGATGCATGGAAAAGCGAAAAGTGAATAACAAAAACAAGAAGAAAAGTATCACGGAATACGCCAAGAACCACCTAAACCCAGCCCACAACTCTGGAAACGCGTCCTATGCCACAAATGAGTGGCCCGATTACCCAAACCAGCCCCGACACTGAGCAGGGGGGGTAGGCAGGACAAAATACGCAAAAACCATCTCCGACCCAGCCCAACAAAAAACAAACCAGAAGCTCACCGAGCAGAAAAAAAACCCGACCCGAAGAAACTCGGAAAACGTCGAGAAGTAGAAAAAACCACCCCCACAAGTCCAGGAAAGCGACAAGAAAAAGGTATCGAGCGATGTCGAGAAGCGCAAGTCAGTTAACCATGTCGGCGCCACGAGATCCATCTACGTTACGCTGCCCCCCCGCGTGCAAACGGGCTAGCCAAGCGAAGTTGCAGGCACCAAGAACCTCGCACAGCTCTCGTCGAAGTCGTGTAGCGCACCGGAGAAAGAGGTAGCTTGATCGGGCCCGGGTCGTCCAAAAATCGAACCAAATATACTCCATCCGTGGGCGTAGTCGCGGTGATTTTCCCCAGCCACGACAGACCGTCGTCGCGCTTGTACCAAAAGTAGGCCCCGTTGGAAAGATGCTGTATCGACGAAGCCAATCGGCGTGCGATACGTAGCCGTAGCCGGGTGCCAGAAACCGCTCGCCGTTACTCCGAGAAAGCTCCCGTTGTGCCGCGCCGATTCTTATTCGGCGGTGCAAGCGGTTGGGTAGGCGGTGTTGGTTCGGGGTGCCGGCCCAGTAGCGCAAACGTTCGTGACGAGAAAGCTGAAGGTTCATTTCCCGTTCCCAAGATGGACGGCGATAGTCCTGTCCAGTGCGCCTCGTACATCACCGCGATGACGCCACCTCGACTTCTAACCGATTGGTGTCCAGTATTCTTTTCGACTTCGAGTCGTTGAAGAGGGGTTGAAACGACGTCCTGGGTGACGTGATACGGGGGGGATTTCTCGGAGAAGTTGTTGAGCACGTATCGCGTCAACCCCGCCGGCAGATACTTCGGCATGTCGCCATGGTCGTGGGGGTTGGCACAGGGCTTGCCGCGTTGAACTGATACGCGCCGGCGAGCCTCAGCGCCGTGCATATCAGAAGGAAGATACAAACACAGGAGCTTTGCTCCGAGAGGAGATCCGTCAGGGGTGTCCGCTGAGGAACAGGAGCCAACTGCGAGGACTTTGTAGGGGTCCGTCCAGTTGAGTGAGAGTTTGGCCTTGAGGACCTTGGCGTCCGTGTCGGGCTTCGCGCCCTGGTGGATGGTGGCCGCCGTATTGTAAACCCACAGCCAACCGCCAACGTCAAATTTGGGGACCGGACGCAGAGGGGGCGGAGTTGCGGCGGTTCACGCGAGCAACCGCGAGAGCGTGGTGTTCGCGAATGATATCGTACGCGCGTTGCTGCCGGTCCATCGCCAAGTCGCAGTAGGTAAGGTGGTCGCGGGCCAAGCTCTTGTGGCCGGCGACTCCAGCACGCTCGAATCGTGAGAGGGAGGCGTGGCAGCCGACCCATATGTACTTCGTTGGAAGCCGAACCCGTGGCGGCGCTGACGGAACTGTTGTACGCAAATTCGACCCGAGGGAGCTGTTCATCGCAGTTGTTTTGGAGCTTGTTGACGACCATTGCCAGCATCTGGGCCATCGTGTGGTTTAAACGTTATACTCCACCGTTGCCGTTTGGGTGGTAGGAGCTGGTGGCGATTTTTCGAACTCCGAGAAGCTGATATACGGCGTGCGAAAGCTTGGAGCAGAACTGGAGGCCGTTGTCCGAGAGGATGCTGCGTGGACACCCCCAAAGAGGGATATACCGGTTGATGAGGATGTTAGCCGTACCGTCAGCGGTGAACTCTGCCGCTGTGACGGCGTACTTGTTGGCTCGGCGGCTGAAACGATCAGTGAAAAGCAAGATGCAGGTATTAGCTCGAGGCGTCACCGGGAGAGGGCCGAAATAGTCGATTCTGACGGCGATGCCGGGTCCTTCTGGCAAGGGCAACGTCATGGTGGGCCACCGGACCGTCTGCCGCGACGTTTTCCGTGCTTGGCACTTCAAGAAGTTGCCTAACCACCACGGGGTGCAGATGCTCATACCGATCCACCAGTAGAAACGGTCGAGCATACGTAGGATGCGCGTGGCTCCTAGGTGGCAGGAAGGCGTGGAATATCAAGCCTGCATGACCCAGGGGCGCATGGGCAGTGGCAAATAAATGCGAATAGGCTCGTCGTTCAATAAACAAGCCGTTACGACCCACCGGGTGTTGCGTATCCGACGCAGGGGGGGGGGGGGCGGCTGTCGGACAAATAGAACGATGCCCGCGTCGGTGGTGTGCAAGCGGCCTATATTAGCCAGCTCCTGAATCTCCGAAATGGGAGGGTGCTGGTGGGAAGGGAAACGCGACAAAAAGTCGGCTGACAAAACGTCCGGCCGGCCAAGGGCTATGTAGCGTATGGCGGCGTTGCACGCGGGCTCGGCCTGTTGTTCCCGTGCCCAGCCAGCGTGCGAATAACGCCCTGCGGAATCACCGAACTCGAATTCGGCAGCTGCGCCGAGAGCGTCCAAATCGGTCGTGCTGACGGGCGATGCGTCAGTCGGCAGCGGAAGCCGAAAAAGAGGGGTCCCCACGGGCTCGGCGCGGTCACGGTCAGACGGAATGGGTACCGCCGGGATCGCCGAGGTGGCAGGAGCCGAGGCCATAACGACGGGGTCGATCGGTGGCGGCCGTGGGGCTCGCGGCGGGCTGACAGCACGCCGGGTGGGTGGTCTAGGGGCCCCGCCGGGCCCGAAGCCATAATCAACAGCAACGGCTGTTCGTCGGCGCGTCCGGGTGGAAATGTGGCCTGAAGGCGGCAAGATGCTCAGAGGCACCGGGTTGCCAGGCGGCAAAGGGGGAGACGAGGCCAGATCAGTGATCACGGCGGAATCTTCTCCCTGTAGAGTGCTCGTCGGGAAAGGAACGGACAGGGCGACAATCGTCGCTGCAGCGGGGGCTTGCTTCTGCAGAGCCCTGGTCGCCCCCGGAGGGTACCACAAAAACCGAAGCGAAAGCGGAGTTGGCGGTGGGTGAACAAAAAACTCAAGTCAGGACGGCGATCGACGGTGGTGATGGAAGCAGATATACGAGCGACGAATCTCCGCGAAGGAGCGTCATAACACCTACCCACGCTACGCGATCTCGGCAGTTGATTCCGTTTTATTGTTGTTATGCTTGCCACCCGACAATTTGTATTAATAGTGTTGTTCCAAAACAGAATATTTAATGCTAAAGGAACAGAAAGTGAAGAACTCTCGAGAACAAAGCGCAGCGGTACTATCACACGACAAATCAAAACCGGCGTGACGCACACATGAAGACTTTTGTTTTTTGCCAATAAGTAGAAATTCACAACCTCACGACGGTGTGATTTGTATTCACGACAAGACTGCTACAGCAGCAGTAAAATAGTAGTATCAATGATAGTACTCGAGGGCAACCACTATCATTGAAAAGAAGACCACCGGGGCGAACCATGTGTATAACACATTAATCCTCCTTTTTCTTCATAAAAAAAATAGCTTGCAACCCGATGGTCTACTCTTATTCACGGGACACCATAGCAATCAGGACCCATCATAAACACATAAATCTATATATTCTAGTATTTTTAGTAGGGATACTTGATCCTGATTACTATTGCCCTCCGCAAATATATTCAACAGCATACGCATACGACAACAGGCACACACTGAAAAAACACAGGGAAAAGATGGTGCTCTAACGATATTGCGTAGATTGCCGTTTTTCCTGTTGTAGAACTACACGCTACCGAACCTTACAGCGAAGATGGCACTATTCCACCAGTCAGTAGTTCCAAGAGTTTTGTTTTCCACGGGAGTGAGTATGCAGTCCTACACGGCGGGTTAAGAAAAGTGCCCTAGGGCAATCGGAAAAAAAAAAAAAGCGTTGACCAAAAAATGCAACCAGGTACGTACGCGTATAGGGACCCCTATCTATTATTAATATGGTGCTTGCCGTCCGACAATGTGCAGCATGGGCTTGAACGTTGATCACTCAGGACATTCCTGAAAGAAGGAATTCCCGGAAGCGAAGGAAACCTATGCACAAGGTCTATCTGCCTTCTATGTCGACTTCCTCCTATGCTTTATCTACGATACTCTGTTGGTTGTCTTTGCTCCTTCCTCTATCTCAATATGTACTCCTTACATTATATTCTTAAATCCTAAGCCGCATCCAAGCTCCATCCCCACGCCGTCGGTGTGGGTCTGTCATCCTCCCCCCCCCTGCTCCTTCTCGATTCCTGTCGACCCCTAAGCTGGAGTTTGAATCGCGACAACCCCTCGTCGAGATGGCGACCTGTGTAGTCACCGAGACGATTTGGAGGAGGCGTGCCTTCACTACTCCTTTCCTTACCATCGACCCACCGTCCCTCCCCCCCACGACACTAGCTGCCAGCTGGTCGATGGGCTTACTGCCCTCTACCCCGAGACGCCTAAAGCTTTTCCACTACAAAAGTGACAAGTTTGTTACTCTGTTCGTCAAAGGACACATGTCCCGGACGAGCGTAGTGTTGACGCTTGAGCGCCTCGGGGATAGAGGCGGCTGATCCGTCGTGATATGCACTTTCTCCTCGCAGGTGCATCTGCGCTTGAGGGTCAGCATGGGTGACGTCCAGCAGGATAGACTTCTCCCTATACTCCCTACTACAGTAGGATCCCGTAGACCTCTCCTCTCCTGACGACAATGTCCATCCGCAGATTTCGGTCTGCGGTGAACGGTTCGCCGCTCTCCACTTGGCGTTGAATTCCCAGCCGCTTCAACGTACGACATCGCGTAGACGAGCGGTTAGTGCTGGTTCAACTGCACCCCTGCTCTGGGACAGATGCGCACGTCGCGGGTGTCCACGCCAACTACATCGCAGCAGGGGCACCTCACTGCCACGTGTTCCTCGATCCCCATGAACCGTCTTCCCATCCCCACGAGCTCTGCTGCGCTCGTGACACGGAGTGAGTCTGTTGGCCTCGCCCGAAGGCACGCCGTGGCTCCTGCTGCATGTAGACTCCTGCGGCGAGCCTTGGCGAAGGCTTTGGTCTCTGTCCCCCCTGTGGGGTCGCCCGGTCCGGGGGAGCTTGCCGTCTCCGGAAGCTCCTCCAGCACAGCGGTGTGGGCAGCGTGTTAATCTTGGTTCACCAGTTTGCCCAATTTCTGTTGGGCTTTGCGCGAGTTTGTGGTCACGGCATCATGGGCAGCCATCATGTCGGCCTCTGAGGGTCTCGGGGCCAGGTCCCTCTCTGCGCCTAGACCCCATTCCGGCCAAGACTCGGGGACGATGCCCTTCATTGTTTCCTTTGTTGCGCCCCACGTGTCCCGAATCTCCCGCAAGCTGCTTCCCAGCTGAGCAAATATGCTCGATTCTGGGAGCCCCCTGCTCAATTTATCGCCTAACGGGCCTGTGACGTCTGCTAGGACCTCCGGCAAGGTCCCCACTCTACTCCCGAATGATGCCGACATTTTCTTTGCCTCTGTCGACGGCAGCCCCAATCCTCCCGCTCCCGTAGAAAGGCGTTCTTGGGCCTGCTGGTACGGTTTGAGAGTCAGGCGACTATCAGGGCACTCCTCCTGGAAGAACGACTGTGCCTCCACCGCTCCCGGTAGCTCCAGGATTTTCTCGTACGCCCACTGCGCCCCGTTGTCTGCCCTTTTACATGCTTCGAAGGACAGCCCCGGGTCCAGCGCCCTTTCGAGGTAACTCGTACATTGCCCGAGAGATTCGACGGTGACGAGGGCCGCTGTTTGTTTGTCGGGCATGTTAGCGAGGCAGCGCGCCAGGCGGTCGGCGCCCCCTGTCCCTCACTACCTCCATTGCTCGCCCCCGCACGTACTCCTCCGTGCCGATCGGGACACCCACCACCGTCACCCCCCCTTCATCTGTGATGCGGAACTCGCCGCTTTCAAGCAGCCAAATCTCCTTCGCCGTCGGGGCATGCCCTTCGGGTGGTAGTGCCACTGTTTTGGCGGTGTTGACCACGATACCGATGTCATCTAGCTCTCGCCGGGGGAAGGCGAATGCTCCAACCGTGTTGGCCATGATACCTGTAAGGTCGAGAGAGACATCGTCCATGTGTGCGAAGGCTTCCACCCCTTTATCTCTCGAATTCCTGCCGGAATCGCGTTTGCCCCGGTCGCAACGCCAGGCAAAACACTGCTGGTCCCGTGGGGCCTCGAACCCCCGCTTGCGCATTCGAATCTCTCAAGCATTTTTCTTGAATCGATCAGGAACGAGTTCAAAGATTTTTTTGTATAGGGTTTTCCATTAAAGAAATGTGCTTCCCGGGGCAAATTTGGGCGCCAAGTACTCGTTTGCAGCAGTTCTTGATAAGCTGGTGTGACGATCAGCGCTTCATGGTACGCGAACTATGAACCGCCCGCGCGAATTTCGTCTCCCGCGCGTTCGTCTGCGAGCGTCCGTCAAGTTGGGTTTCTCGCGATATGGCACGTACGACACGCGCATTTCTCGTACCGCACGTACGCTCGTCTGCGGATGTCCGTCACGTTGGGTTTCTCGCGCGGTGGTATGTACGACACGCATGTTTCTCTCGTACCCCGTCTGTCATTCAGCAGAAGCGTGCTGTCGTAGCCGTCTTCCTCTCGATCGGTCACAACAGCCCGCGCAGGACAGGCCGCCCGGTTTCTTGAAGGTCGAAAAAAACAACAGCAGCAACGCAGTTTTCACTCGCTTGATGTACGTGTTGGGTTTCGGCGGGTAGTGAGGCGGGCGACAAATCCAGCGGGCGCCGCAGAATAGAGGCTTGTTGTACCGGGGGCGATCTCTGGACGCCGCCGCCCTGCGGTTCCTGGAGTCTTACGTTTCCCTATTTATGGCAAGTAACGAGAGGCTCATAACATGTTGGGATGAGGTCCTCAAACAAACGGCGGCTCTTTCATGTATGTGCCGAATGAAAAGGCTTGGTCTGTAGTCTAAAGAGCGATGGTCGACGGCAATCTTTGGAGGCTAGCACGGAGCCTTTGTCGCCAGTAAGCTCGAACTTCTTTGATGGTGGTTGTTTATACCTGGTAAGACGTTGTGGCGTGGTTGGAAGTGGCGCTCTCGGGCCAAGACGTGGCCCATCACTGTCGAATAGCTACTGTATACTGTAGGGTACGGGCACGAGGGGTGGAAGGCGAGTGGATCCAAGGACGTGCGACAAACACTACGTACTAACCTGCGGTTTATCTGTCTCTTATCACGGCAACGCTTGTTAGTAGTTGTTGCCACGTGCCTGGTGCCTGGTATGTATCTATTCAGCGATCAACCTGTCAGTTGAAATGCGTAGTATCTCTAAGTTCACGTGATATGCCTGTTTGGTTCACAACCGACATAATTTGTTGTTTTGGCCATTAGCTCTACCGACGAAAACTGAATGGCTTATCCCGCCGACTCCCGGCATCGCCGACCAACCCGCCGATGGGGCCATGAGCGTCCGCGCGGGTCTACGTGAGCCCCCCAAGCCCGAGCAGGGCAGGCTCGCCGTAGGCCCGGGGCGGGCGTTCGGCTACGGCGGTACTCTTTTGGCGCCGGAGCCGGCGCCCCTCTCTGACAGGCAGGCCCGCTCGCCGTTGGCCCGGGAGGGCGGGGCTACGGCAGTCTTTTGGGCGGTACCGGGGCCACCGTGGGCCAAGCGGGAGGGATCGGCTACGGTGGCACTTTGGCCGATACCGGAACTGCGCCGGAACCGCCCACGCCCAACTCGGCCAGGCCAGTGGGCTCGCAGTGGGTCCGAAAGGGGGGGTCGGCTACGGGGGTTATACGGGCGGCGCCGGTGATGCCGGCGTCTTCTCCGGACAGGCGGGCGGGCACGTCGCCGGCTCGGCACGGGGGCTCGATTACGCCCCTGGGGGGGCAGAAGCCAACGGCGCGCCATCGGTTGCACTCGGCCACGTGGCCCACGACGGACCGGGTGGGCCTGAGGTCGGCTCGGACATTTACGAGGACGGCAGCGCCGGCAACCCGTTTACCGCCTTAGGCCGACAGGTCGACAAGATCATGACCACCCGCGCGGTGCCATCGTGAGCCGAAACCTCACGACTCGGCTACGGAAGATCATCTGCGGCGGCCCGCCCGGCGTCGCCGTGCAGAGATACGTGAGGTTCACGGTCAGCATTTCGGCCGGCGTCCATGGCACGCTGGAAGCGCTGGACGACCTCGACTTTCTGGCCTCCACACCGCGGGGCGGGGCAGGCATCGCCCTTCCACTCTCACAACACCCGAGCATTTTTGGGCACGCGATCGTTACGATCGCGTCCCGCGGGCTCCCGCAAGATGGGCAGAGATCCTCACGGGATCCCCCTCTGCTGTCTCCTCGTACGATATCGCCGTGGGACACACCGTGTTGTGCGTGCTTGGGTGAGAGATTGATACCGCGGCAATGACCACTTCCGTTCCCGTACCAAAGCTGGAGCAACTCCCCGGGACACGCTGAGCGAGTGGCCTTCGGACCGCGCGTTCGCGTCCGAGGCGGAGCTGCTATCTCTGATCGGCCGGCTATTGCACCCGTGTGAAGTCATGCGACCGGGAAAATACTTTGCTCGACGCATGCCCAACCAACCAGGCTTGGCCCCCGTTCGCGCGTGGGGTTCGAATTTTCCACGTGCCGCACGCGCGCGCGGCGTCGCCCTCACGGATCCGATTGGGTCCTGAGTTCCACGCCGATGTGTCCTTTTGGCGTCTGATGGTAGCAGGAGGGCTAGGCTCCACGGCGGGTCGCCTCTCCCGCCCCCATGTACCGTGGTGACAGGCAGCCGCCGGCGTAAACACTGTGGTCAGGCGCCTCCGGCGACGCCATGGGGGGTTATTGTTTGGGGCCCGTTCCCAAGGCCGACGTGTGGTGGCGTGTCCAGTTGAACGCCAACGTTCGCGCTCGCCTGCGCGAGAAGGTTTGTGATCGGAACGATCTGTCGATCAACGCGCTCGAGCAGCTGGGCATGGTCGTGACAGCGTGGGTACTCGTTACCCAGTCGAGCACACTGCCCACTACGGGGGGGCATGGTAAATAGGACCGAATATTGTCAGTAAACATAGGTAGATATAGAGGTTTTTGGGTGTACCGGAGGTCCTGTTAACTATGTTTCCCCGTACTTGATACGCGCTGGGTATCCAAGCATAGGGGGGAATAGGGGACCCCGATCGGGGGCACTCATGCGTCTTCTAGAGTGCCTGGAAGTAGGCAGCGGATGGTGTTTCTACGCGTCAGACGTCGTGAGCGTGGAGAAAACCATTGCCGACGGTATATCACGACGGGGGCCGTAGGCTATCGACGGTAACCTCCGCGCGTCCCGACCCGGTGTTGCTTGGCGAAGACAGTACTTGGGGTCAGCGGGCGTCGCGCTATGCTCAGGAATCCTGGCAGCGACCTCATCCACCAGTCGGTTGCGCCGTCGTCTTACCGAGCTTGTACGCAAGGTGTCCGGTCTCGAATCGCTTATTTTTTTTCGGGGGTTCATACGGGTGGCTGCGTATTTGGGCACGCCAGCCTCCACTACGGATACGATTGAGGCGTTGCTTGAGTTCGTAGCGTGGTGTACGTCGGAGGGCAATCAAGCCGGCACTATTGCCAGTAAACCATCAGCCGCGTTTCACTTCCACCACGTAAACCTTAAAATGGAGTTGCCCGCGTCGTCGCCGCTCGTCAAACGCGCTTTGAGAGGGGTGGCACGGTCGGACGTTTCCTTTCCACCGGTACCCCGTGAAGAATTCGTCGCCCTGTATCGTGGGACACGTTGTTGGGAGGACAGAGCCTGGCCTTTGTCGTGGGACCCGGGTGGTCGAGTTCTTTGGCTGTCGTTTTGGCATTGGGCTATTTATTTATTTTTTTCATGGCGAGGTCTGACGAAACACTCGCCTCTTCGTCCGGAGCTGTACACCCCGTGCATTGCTTGACTAGGGGTGGCGCAGAGATATTCGCGGGAGACCGGCGGTTGACCTCGTTGCAGTGGCATCAGGCCACCAGCGTCGAGGTTCGGTTTCGAGGCCACAAAGGCGACCATGCTCAGCAAGAATCGGACATCATGCGCACGCGCGACGACGCCTTCGGGGCGCGTTTCGGGGCAGGAGCAGGCGGCGGTGCCGTCGCTCTCGTGGTGGAGTTGTTGTCGGATCGTTGTATCTGTACGGCAAGGAGGACAGAGAGTGGGGGCACACGGAGGCCCTCGGGGCCCTTCGCGAAGTGGTAGCGGAAGCAGGAGACGATTCCAGCGAAGTCGGCCTCCACTCATTGCGTATTGGCGCAACCACTACGCCGGCGACCGGGGGGGAAGTGATGCAGAGGGTGATCCAGAGAGAAGGTAGATGGAAGTCTTCAGAGTCTTCCAAGACGTTTATCCGCCGTAACCCAGAGGCCGCGGGTATCGTATCTCGTAAACTAGCAGATACGGGAAAGATAGGACAGAGGCAGCCAGGCCAGGGTACTGTTTGGGGCCGAACACCGTAGTATCGATGCGACCTCGGAAATGGGATATGTCAATGGTTTTAGTACCATTGGGGGTTTCGGTCGTCCGAGACTGCGTTTGTTAGAGCCCCGGCCAGTCAGCTGGGGGGGGGGGGCTCCCGGGTGCTGGCAGTACGATAGATGAAGAGAGTCAGCGGCCGGTGTCGCGACGCCAGTGGACCCCTCCCTCGACGTCGCAGAGAACAATAATATGACATTCCGAAAGATATACAACAACAAGCGTAGTATCTCTAAGCTCACGTGAGATGCCTGTTTTGGACATAACCGACGAAATTAAGCGTTTATAGTCATGGGCTCTGCCGACAACGGAAACTAAATGGCTTAATTTGTTCAGAGGCAGGGAGAAGAGAAGAACGACCACACTCGTCCCGTGCCCCCTCCTAGCTTCTCGTGATAGGTGCACGAGTACAGTACGGCACTGCTCGCTACCGATTGAAAGGCCTAGAGGCTAGGCGTACTGCTGTGATTTCTCCCGCCCACTCGCCCCTTTCTTCTTTCGAAGGTGGGCGGAACGGAGCGGCCACATGGTGCTGGACACACCGTATTATACTTTTATTATTGTTTGTGATTAACTGGTAGCGATTCGGGGCTCTCACTAGGAGAGTGGGGTGTATCAATGGTTTACCACCATTGGGGGTCTCGGTCGTCCGAGACTGCGTTTGTTAGAGCCCCGGCCAGTCGGCTGGGGGGGGGAACTCCCGGGTACTGGCAATACGATAGGCAACGAGAGTCAGCGGCCGGTGTCGCGGCTCTCGTACCACGCCAGTGGACCCCCAACCTGCTCCCCAAACCGTAACTTCGTTCATCAATAGGTCAGTCGATCCGCATCTTTCAGCGCGATACGAGTAAAACTAAAGACACAGAAGCTATGTACTGCACGCACAACACAAAACACGGTGCGGCTTACCGTATACCGCAAGACTCCGTCGCAGAACATCGATTCAATAGGCTTTGCTATTCCGTACCAGGTACGTAGCTCTGAGGTGCCTACGTAAAATATCTCCAGCAACATACTCAAGCCAGCCCCAAACCAACCATGTTTGAACACGGACGGGATATCGCGAACGCCCCGCGTTCCCCCGCCTGCCACTCACCAACAACAACCCCCAACTACCACCATCGACCACAAGTCTGTCTACCTTTGAACATTTCTAACTTCTCTCTATCGCCGCGAATTCGTCTTCGTTTTTCTTCACTCCCCCCCCCCCCGCCGCCGCCGCCGCAGCTGTCGACTGCCCACGCACCCTCTCGACTGCCAACACCACCGTCGATACCCGTACAGATGGCACCGGCCGACAGCGTCTGGGCCGCGAGGCTAGCACCGCTGCCCCTAGTATTCGTAGCAGCAGCAGCAGCAGCAGCAGGAGTAGTATCAGCAGTGGCAGTATAAACAGCAGCAGACAGGGTTTGTGCTGCGAGACTGCTACCGGCAATAGTATCAGTAGAAGTAGTAGCGCTAGCGCTGGCAGCAGATAGCGTTTTTTGCGGCGAGGCTATTGCCAGCGGTCCCAGTATTGGTAGTGGCTGTAGCAGCAGCGTTCCACTGATCGCCGGAAAACGATCCCCGCCCTCCCCCTCCGTCTCCTCCTCCTCCTCCTTTTCCCCCTCTTCTTCTTCCCCCTTCTTCTCGTTGCCATTCACTGCGGCTCCCGGCAGGGGCAAAAGCTGGTCCTGGCCCCGACACCGCACCAGCTGCAATCCATTTCAATACACCTGCAGGTATAATGTATAGAAACAACGGTGATACACAATATTACAGCATTATAATTGTAGAGAGCAGTCAAACAAAAACCCGAAGAGCGTGCCAGGTACCAGTATACTCGAAAGAACGTGCATGTTTCTAATCATTCCGATAAAGTGCAGTGCATATCTCAAATCATTCCATTCATCCACGTGCAGAAAGGATGACTACTGTACGTGTGATTGGATGACTTAGAACACGGACGACACCATATTGGCGTTGCTTACCACCGGCCCGCTTTACTTAAGGTCGTTTTTAACGACACGTATTTAGCAAAAAAAACTTTTGGCAAGTTTTTTTTTTAATTCGGATTTGCCAATTTAGCAGCTTTTTTGCCAAACTTTTTTCAATCGATATTCCCCGAGCGCTTCGTTGTCAAGTTTATGGGAATTTGGACATTTTTTGGCATTTTTTTGGCAAGGATTGAAAATCCAAATTTCCAAAACTTGCCAATAATAGCAAGTTTTCACAGGGTCGTTGCAAGCGGCACTTAACAAGACAATGCCAACAATGCATACAATACGTCGTCTCCCTCGAACATGAAAATGAATTGTTGTGTCTCGATTTTGTTTGCAGTATGAACTGTTTCAAGTTCACACGCCCCTCTTGTTGTTTACAATTCTCGTTATTGTTATGCTTGCCATCCGACAATGTGCAGCATGAGGAGCTTCAACGTTCGTCACTCAAAATATTCCCCAAAGAAGAACACCAAGGAAACAAAGGAAACCTGTGCACAACGTCTACCTACCTTCATATTAGATTTGTACGAGCTTCCTCTTGTTTTATTTCGCTTTTGAGTAATCTCCTTCCCATTATTACCGAACCGTGCTGATACGTATTGGGGGGCGTACTCATTTGTTGCTTGCCTTAGTCATTTGACCATTGACCACGCATCCCTTTCGAGACGGAGCACCATTCCTACTCCTAATACAGACACCTCCAACAATTGGGCGCTCATTACGTTGTTTCCATATGTTACGTAGAAACTTTTTGCTAATCGTATCCCCTTCTTGTTTGGCCTCCTGTGGCCACCATCTATCTCCTAGGATAGCGATTACGTATTGGGGGGGGCGCTTTTGCACCCAAGCGCGTACTATTTTGGCCTTGAACAT
Organism: Macrocystis pyrifera; assembly: GCA_031763025.1. Classification (NCBI taxonomy): domain Eukaryota; class Phaeophyceae; order Laminariales; family Laminariaceae; genus Macrocystis; species Macrocystis pyrifera. Next base: position 550,887 of record JASSKH010000029.1, read on the forward strand.
AAGAATCGCTAGTTATTGATATTAATATATAAACGGTGTTTACATTTCCGCCCGAAGTGGTATGTCACTGACAGGGTTGCGCAACCTTTGTATCAACCATTGCAACTGGGGAGCTGGCCAACACCCAACAACATACATCCATGTGTATGTGCGTTCTGCACATTACACAATCATTTCTACCCGTCGACATGCAGCTCAAACAACCAGTGTCCGTGCCGATTCTTCTATCCTAGTAATAGAGGGTCACCAAACTACGCCACGGAGATACTGTTACGGGGGATCATGGTGAATAGGACCAAATATTGTTATCAGTAGTACAAATCGGTAAATATATATGCTTTTGTTTGTACCGTACATAGGTCCTATTATCTATGGGCCCCCGTAATAGCTTTCACGACATATTTTCTTTGAATGAGAGAGAGAGGAAGGAGGTACGCGAGCGAAGGTATGCAGGTGCAACTACTGCTGTATGCAGGTGCTACTACTGCTATATGCAGGTGCTACTGCTGCTGTATGCAGGTGCTACTGCTGTATGCAGGTACTACTCCTGTATGCGGGTGCTACTACTGCTGTATGCAGGTGCTACTGCTGCTGTATGCAGGTGCTACTTCTGTCTGCAGGTGCTACTGCTGTATGCGGGTGCTACTCCTGTATGCAGGTGCTACTACTGCTGTATGCAGGTGCTGTCTATCCCTGCCGCAGTAGCAGCACGCGTCCGTCCAAGGTAAAGACGAGAAGGACAAGATCCTAAACGTATTTATATATGTGTACAAGGCTTTCCTTCGGAGTGGGTATTCCGTCGTTTCTTGTACAAATACAGTTAGTTTGGTTGGCTTTGGGCTATGACGCCAATTGCAGTTTTGGTTGGCTTTGGGCTTTGACGCCAATTGCTGCAGTTATATTGCAATTGGGGTAATAGCCCAAAGCCAACCAAACTAAATGTTAAGCCAACCAAACTAATGTATTTGTGTAAGAAACGGTGAAGGATGTAATACTCGCGTTTATTTGTGAATGTAATGTGAAACGTAAGATCGGGTGACGCAAGAGTAAGAATGACATTCGTCTAATAATAACGACAACATATTTCATCAGTGCGGGGAGAGAGTGGAGTAGTGCATGGCATGTGGATGATATACAACATACAGGCTGTTGTTTCAAGGAAGGTTTGGGACAGAGGGGAAAGCAGCAGTGCCGGCAACGACAACGGTTATGGAAATGTTGTATAGTTGCTGGGCGGCCGCGATTTCGATTTAGCCAGCATAGGAGTTTGGATGAGACATGATATGTAAATAATCTTCCAGGCTGCTGTAGTAACGAGGCGGGAGGCCCAGAATGTGGATCTGTCCGCTGCTGAACCCGTTGGGTATGTGTAGGGAGAATTAATCGTGATTTTGGGAAATGTGGGAACAGTTTATTGCCTCTAATTCATCCTGGATGGAGACAATCTGCTTGGCGTACTGCTTCGGAATTCCGTGAAGCCCTGGAGCAGGCGAAATGGAAGGGATTCTTCTTGCGCTTGATGATGATGTCTCCGTCTTTGACGGTGGAGTCCGTCCGGCGGCAGTTGTAGCACTTGCCACCGACCTGGTCGAAGTACACAGGGTGCGCGGGGCGGGAGTGGCGTGCAGGGAATGGCGGGGGAGGGGGAAGCGGGGGGGGGGGGGGGGGGCAGAGTTCATTATTTGTACTGCTCTACAGCGGCACAACAGCAGTACGTAATCGCTTGCTATACGACGGCAGCAGCAGCAGCAGCAGCAGAAGCAGCAAGTACATGCGTAAAACGCAGCAGGAAAACGGCCAAAATATTTTTTAACGTACCAAAACGACCATTTGGGTGCAAAAACGACCAAGAAAAACAGTAATCCGAATACATAAGAACAATCAGTGGATATTGAGCCAGCATTAGCAGTATCAGCAGCAGCAGCAGCAGCAGCAGCCGCAGCGGCTTCGAGCAGTGGTTGCGGCAGCATTAGCAACATTAGCAGCAGCAGAAGCAGCAATGGATCGCCGCGGCGTTGGCAGCAGTAGCGGCACAGCAAAGATATGATTAAAAAGAAGAAACAAAGTATGTACCCTGGTATGCCGCGACCGCAAAAAACTACGGAATTTCATTGGCGAAACAAAAATATGTACACACAAATGACCAGCATGATGTACAACGCAGCAGCAGCACCACAGCAGCGTAGCAGCGATAGGGAAAGAACGAAGCCCAAAACGAGAAAAAGCAGTACGTACGCAAAAGGCAACAGCAAAATGACCAAAATGTTTTTTTCCAGGTACCCAAACGACCATTTAGGTACAAAAGCGATCAAGAAAAACAATAATCCGAGTACATTATTAGCATTAGCAGCAGCAGCAGCAGCAGCAGCAGCAGCAGCAGCTGAAGCAGCAACGGATCGCCGCAACGTTGGCTGCAGCAGCAGCAGCATAGCAACGACATGAAAAGAAGGAAGAAAAAAACTATGTACCCTGGTCTGCCGCAATCGCAAAACGTACGGTAATTATTGACGATACAGAAATATGTACTTACACACGAGTGTAATACACACACAAATCACGTCCAGCATGATGTACGGCAACAACGCAGCAGCACCACAAAAAAAATCATTGACGATACAGAAATATGTACACACGCACAAGTGTAATAGGCGCCCAGCATGATGTGTACGGGACAACGCAGCAGCGCCACAAAACGACAAAACGACCAAGAAACACAATTATCCGAGTACATACGAACATTCAGTGAAATTGCGGCACCATTAGCAGCAGCAGCAGCAGCAGAAGCAGCAACGGATCGCCACAGCGTTGGCAGCAGCAGCAGCAGCATAGCAACGATATGAATAGAAGGAAGAAAAAAAGTAAGTACCCCGAGTCCGTCCGAAAAGTATTTTTGGTACCTCACTATAGATAGACCCACCCCCGCATGCTGTACGGCAACAACGCAGCAGCAGCATAGCAACAATACGAAAAGCACCATATGATAAAATACGAGAAAAAGTAGTTCGTACGCAAAATGCAGGAGCAAAACCACCAAAATATTTTTTTTACGTATAAAAAAAAACATTTGGGTACAAAAACGGCCAACAAAAACAATAATCCGCGTTGGCAGCAGCAACATAGCAACGATATGAAAATAAGGATGAAAAAAACTATGTACCCTGGTATGCCACGATCGCAAAACCTACGGAAATTCAGTGACGATATAGAAATATGTACACACACAAGTGCAGCATGATGTACGGCAACAACGCAGCAGCACCACAGCAGCAGCAAGCAGCAGCATACCAACGATAGGAAAACAAAACAAGCCAAAAACGAGAAAATCAGTATTGTACGTACGCAAAATGCAGGAGCAAAACGACAAAAATATTTTTCACGTATCAAAAGAACCATTTGGGTACAAAAACGACCAATAAAAACAATAATCCGAGTACATACGAACATTCAGTGGATATTGCGGCAGCAGAAGCAGCAGAAGCAGCTACAGCATTAGCAGCAGCAGAAGCTGCAACGAATCGCCGCAGCGTTGGCAGCAGCAGCGTTGGCAGCAGCAGCGTTGGCAGCAGCAGCAGCAGCAGCAGCATAGCTACGATATGAAAATACGGAAAAAAAAAAAAACAATGTACCCTGGTATGCCGCCATCGCGAAACCTACGGAATTTTATTGACGATCCGAAAATATGTACACTTCCAGCATGATGCACGGCAACAACGCAGCAGCACTACAGCAGCAGCAAGTGCACAGCAGCAGCAACTGCACAGGAGCAGCAGGTGCACAGCAGGAGCACTCATGGCGTGGCGCTGACAGCAGCAGCAGCAGCAGCAGCAGCAGCAGCAGCAGCCGAAAACGAGCAAAGGGGGTACGTAGGGTCACCAAAACATGTACACACAGAAATCGTGTGCACCGAAAATGCACCACAGTAGCAGCAGCACTCACATCGTTCGGTGCAGCGGTGACGGCGACAGCTGAATCCTCCGTTCCTTCGTTCACGTCCCGCAAACAGTTGTGCATGTGCGCGTTCGCGTGCACCGTGTAAGAGGAGCCGACGCAACGCACGAAGGGGAAAGAACGAGCATGGATGAGTCCAAAAAATAATGAACGCTTTGAGGTAGGTTTGTATGCAAAAAGGCAATTGAAAACCCCCAAAAAACGTACTGGCAACAGACAGCATTCAACAATAGACCCAAGACACTCACCACTGTCAGCAATCTCGAGGGAGTACGAGACAGTCCCTTCCTTGATCGGGCGAGCACAGAACTCGCAGTTGGTTGCCCAATACAGTATAGGATGGTCCCGCCACCAGCGCACGTGAGATCCTTGCAAGTGGCGAAGGCCACGTTTTTGCCACCAGGCGCGGAGTTCTTGACCAAGTAAGTGCTGGTCCGTGCACCGGTCGCAAACAACAGCCGGCACCAGGTCGGTCTTTGTCGTTGCCGCTCTCTTGCCAGAGGGCGAGCACCACGCGCCTCTCGACGAGGGGGAGGTGAGCTTAGGGGGCGTGGAGAAGGGAGAGGCGGGGGTTGCAGCACCAGCAGGTTCGCCACCGACAGCAGCAGCTTGGCCGCCTACAGCTGCATCTAGATGCCGTTCGTCGAAGGCGAGACGCCTCTTGTAGGCGCCGTGCGAAGAGCTGTCTATTGGTTGCAGTTTGCGAAGAAGAAAGAAGAAAGGTTGTTTGGCTGTTTGGCTGTTCGGCTGTTTCAAAGAAGAAGGGCTGTTTGCGAAGAGCTGTCTATCAGTCGGTCTGTCTGCCAAGAGCTAGGAAGTGACAACGACCTCAAAAATCGTAATTATAGTTGTATTTATATATGTGCCGTCGCATGAACATATATATAGATATATATTATGTGTGCCTTGAATATCATGTATATCGATATCGGAATCGAGTTCGATACGACACAACGACGAACAAAAAACAACGGACAGAAAGGATTTTCGATGTTCTGATACATCGAAGCGTCGTTTTACTCAGTGCCAACAAAAAGTAAGTGCTTAAGAATGCGGAAATTGCCGGGCGATGAACGGAAAAAACACGGTCGATTTGCGACATATCGAAATTTCGATATTTTCGGGATATCAAAATGTTCGATAAGATACACCAGATGTCATTTTGCTCACCCATCTGATACGACTTGAACAGGAAGATCGCCAGCGTGATGCCCATCGAGAGTTTCCAGTCAACCCTCTGTACGGCACAAGCGTGCCAGGAGACGGACCGACGGACGGACGGACGGCCAGTCGAAAGGGACAAAAAAGAAACGTGCACCTGGTCAAAGGAGGCAGGGCCGAGTATTCCACGTTCCACACTGACAAAAAGCCACCATTCACTGCTGTCCAGAAATAGAAGCGCCGTTTGGAATGATTATCACCATAGTCATATTGAGGCACAGACTGCGCCGTGGTAGTGCGCCGTCCGTCAAAGGCAGAGTTCACCTATAAAACAGTGCCGTCTGTCATTTTTACAGGGACCATAGTAAGTAGGACCTACGGCACACACGAAAACCTATATATTTACCTATTTTTACTAACAAATATTTGGTCCTGTTTACTATTATACTTATGGTCCCCCCGTATTAGCAAGGAAGGGATGAAATCACCTTTCTCCTGAAATGTGTCCAGCCGTGTCACCCACGCCCGGGTTTCTCGTGACACGCTGATAGTGTGAACGCCGAGCGAGGCATCTATCTGTCGAAAGGTCTGGGTTTCTCGTCGAACGTTGATGCAGCAGTAGTGTAAAAAACACCGAGCGAGGCATCTGTTGAAAGGTCTCGAAGACATACACATTTTCCAAAGCCCCCACCATCTGTAGCCTTGCGTGTACCCCGATTAACGCGCGCGGGTTTTGGGAGAAAATTGGCTTTGAAATTCGATCCGGTGGGTGCGTTGTCTTGCGTGGTATACACACTCTGGTCTTATCACCAGCACCTACCAGGATATGGCTGTGCAAGGTGTTGGGAGGGGGTGTATTCAATATCATACATGGCCGTAGTCGTAGGGCCATAGACCCCCGCATCCCTGAAGTGCCGGGACGGAGCACGTCGGGTTTTCCCCGACTAGTGATTTGGGGGGGGGGGGGCGCACAAGGGGAAAGCTGGGGGGAAAACAGGCCTGGTAAGTTGTATATTCTACATCCGTGTCGGAAAATGGCTGTACGATGTGCGGTGCAGATAGAGGTTGCGGGTTCTGACCCTACCACGTCGTGTATTATAGATGAGGTAGGCAGTGAGTTAAAACGCGTCCCAAACGTGTTGTGTCACACGGCACATGCTCGTTCCTCTGTGGGCAGGCAAACACTCTTGATCGGGATAGTAAGGAACTTTAGGGCACTGTTATTGCTACTATTCAAAAGGTGCTCATATTTTGGGACGAACTGGTATCCTTTGGTGGTAGTCGATGTACATATCCGGGACTTTTTTTGCAGGAGTGCTTCTCGGCGCGTCCGCCTATTGCTCTTTGCCTACGAAGCCTACCAAATCAGCACTGCGATCACATGATCTGTAAATAATAGGTGGTGGTATTGTCGTTGAGATACATACCACTCACCAGTAATTTTTTGTTCCACGCATGACGAGTCGACGTCATTTTCAGTAACTTCACGGCTACCAAGGGGATCGCGGCTCCGTCTCGAAAGTGATGCGTGGTCAATGGTCAATTCCTGTTTTTGGCCAACCCAAAAAAAAACGACCATGTCTTAACCAAACGAAAAAGTGCAACCGAAAAACCCGGTCGATCGCAAGTCTCGATGAGCCCTATTAATATCGGTTCCGCACGAAAATAGCGTTGAGTTCGTTCGCGCTCACAGACGGGGGCGCGACGGTTTTTTTCGGCGGAAACTCTCGATTTTTTTTTTCCCCCAGAAACATACTGAACCAAAAATGTCGACAGAGCCAGAGCCTTCCAGAAAAAAAACAAAAAACACCTTTCGACGTTAATGGCACCCTTTTCACCGTTTATTGAACGAAAACGAGCGCTGCTGAAACCCCAGTGAGTGCGAACCCAATGGTCTTCACGAGATACTATGGGGGGGGGGGGGGGGGGGGGGGGGGGGGGGGGGGGGGGGGGGGGGGGGGGGGGTTACTCACTATCATGCATGGCCGCAGTCATATGACCATAGGCTCTCGAATCCCTACAATGCCGGGACGGAGCACGTCGGGTTTTCACCGACCAGGGCAGGCATTGCTCATAGCACCAAGCTTTGCGAAGCGCCGTGAGGTGCTCGGGGAGGGAGAGGGGGGGGGCGTACTCATCTGTTGCTTGCCTTAGTTGTTTGACTATTGAACCACGCATAAAACCCGCAGTACGAGCCATCGAAGTATCACTATTACGGGGGTCCATAGTTAATAGGCCCTATGGAATACATAAAAACCTATATATTTACCTATTTTTACTGACAATATTTGGTCCTATTTACTATGCCCCCCCCCCGTAATAGTGTCACACACAGCTTGCAAAAATGATTTTCGACGAGATCCTCCATCTCACAGCTCTTGCTTCTTAATTTTATAATATATATATATATGTACATGGACCACTTTGGCCGGAAATGTAACAATCGTTTAAACATTCACACGAAGACCAATCGATCTCTGCATCTTCGGGCCGGAAATATAGGAATAGTTTAAACATTCACACGAAGAGCAATCGATCTCTGCATTTTCGGACCGGAAATATAGGAATCGTTTAAACATTCACTCGAAGAGCAATCGATCTCTGCATTTTCGGGCCGGAAATATATGAATTCGTTTAAACATTCACACGAAGACCAATCGGTCACTGCATTTTCGACCAGCGCGGTATATGTACACACACCATTTTGGCCGAAACTGCTTGTGAGGACCATTTCTATCGGAGCAATACGAAGACCATATCGATCTCTGTATTTACTCGCGCCCAGAGAAATACATACCAGGTACAAACGTAGTTCTTTTTTATAAAGACAACCCACATCTCATACGTTACACACACGCCTCACCTTCGAACGCCGCAGTTTTTTTTTTTTCATCGTCGCCGTTGTTTCTGATCGGAGAATGATCGCCCAACAGCTGCTTAACGTGCGTGCGCCCATGGGTCCAGCAAAACGCGACGGGGGGAAGGGACAGGGGAGGGGGGGGGGGGGAGTTGGAAGGTTTGGAAGGGGGAGTTAGGGGAGGGGCAGGGGGCGAGACCGTAACACGCGATGGAGGGAGGGGAGGGGGGGAGGGCAAGGAGTTGGAAGGGTTGGAAGGGGGATTTAGGGGAGCGGGCGTGGGGAGATGGGAGGGGGGGGGGGGGGGTGTACTCATTATCATGCATGGCCGTAGTCGTATGACCATAGGGGGAAGGGCAGGGTGTACTCGATAGCATGCATGGCCGTAGTCGTATGACCATAGACCCTCGCATCCCTACAATGCCGGGACGGAGCACGTCGGGTGTTGAGGCCAGGCAGCCATTGCTTGCTGCACCAAGCGCGAAGCGAAACATGAGTTGTTGGGCGAGTCGCGTGAAGGGTAAGCTATATCCTACTAGAATTAAGAAGCGCTGGTGAGGCGGGCTGTCTTGCGTACGGGTGACATCTTCAATGAGTTAGTTTAATTTCCCGTGTGGCCACTTCTAGAGACAGCAGCACAGCAACGGGGGCACTATGTATCTGCCTCGTGGATGATGAGGGGGGGGAAGGGGGGGAGGAGCGGGAGCTAGGGGGTTCGGAGAGGTAGGGTTTAGGACGAGAGGACAAGATAGACAGCAGGTAGAAGGCGGAGTGTAGGGAGGGGGGAGCAGGCCGGGGGGGGGGGGGGGGGTGTACTCGATAGGAGAGATGTACTCGATCTCATGCATGGCCATAGTCGTATGACCATAGACCCTCGCATCCCTACAATGCCGGGACGGAGCATGTCGGGTTTTCACCGACCAGGCAGACATTGCTTGCACCAAGCGCGAAGCGCCGTGAGGTGTCCGGCGAGTCGCATGAAGGGTGAGCTGCATCCTACTAAGAACCGCTTGTGAGGCGGACGGGGGGGGGGGGGGGGGGGGGGGGGGGGGGGGGGGGGGGGGGGGGGGGGGGGGGGGGGGGGGGGGCACTCATTGGTTGCTAGCCTTACGCCTTTGGCCAATGAACACGCATCACTCCCGACAACGTGAGTGATCGGTACATTTTTCCTCATAAAAAAATATATTGCACAAGATAAAGATATGTTTGCCTACATACGAGTGCCTTACCCCCTTCCTGTTCTGCCTTTTGTGGCCACCATCGTTTGCTCGCTATCATCCAGGAGGGGGGGGGGGGGGACAGGGGGGACGGGGGGGTCGTAAAATATTTTGGGGCACACGGAGTTTACACGGTTCAACGGATGCGGTCGGATTCGACATGTTCGTCAAAAGGTCTCGACCGCTTTTTTGGGGGGCGACAAACAAACCACTTACCACTATGTACGAAAATATACGTAACGCTTCGTTTGAATATTAGTGACAAAAAGGTCCATATATTTGGGGACAAGCCACTCGAATTCTAAGACGGGACTGCGGTCCTAAAAACAGCTTCTCTTTTAGGACAGTATCTCCGTTGTGGTGGACAAAACACTTGGAATTGTTAGGGTCAGATTTTTCGTTTTGTTTTTGTTTTTTTCAAGTTTCCGTAAATAAGTGCAGCGCAGTTTTTTTTTTTTTTTTCCTTACTTTATTTTATTTTTTTTAAATAGTAATATCACTTTTTTTTTAACTTTCGGGCTCAACTCGTAGGAGGCTTCATTCACCCCCAGCGATCTTCAGGACAAGACACTGTCACAGGAGTCGACCTTCCTCCCCGGTGCGTGGTGCCTTCCGTTCTCATCGCGCATATTTTATGGGGGTCAGCATTTTTGCCACTGCTCGTCGGTCTTCATCGAATGTCTGCCAACTCACGCTCTCGCGCTTTCCGCTAATCATTTTTTCGTTCTAGAAGGGGGGTTCGTACGAGCTTTCACCCGCATCTTTGGAGAATATTTGTACCATATGCATAGAACTATCAATAGTTGAGGATAGGATTTCTGCGGTAGCAGTAGTAGTAGTAAAGTAATAGTAGTAGTAGTAGTAGTATTACGGGGGTCCATAGTTAACGGGACCAAATTTTGTTAGTAAAACTAGGCAAATATATAGGTTTTTATGTATACCATAGGTCCTGTTAACTATGTACCCCCGTGATAGTAGTAGTAGTAGTAGTAGAAATAGTAGTAGTAGTACTAGTAGTAGTAGTAGTAGTACTAGTAGTAGTAGTAGTAGTAGTAGTAGTAGTAGTAGGAGGAGGAGGAGGAGGAGGAGCTGGTGTGGTGACGAATATCCGTTTGGCTTCTGGCGGTGAAGGCCGGGCCGTCGACTCCCCGACAGAACCTAGAGGCGGCCGCGAGGCTTCGCTCAGGCCAATAACGTTTTTTAGACCTCTCTCTCTGTTTTCATCGGCTCGCCCCCCCCACCCCCCCCCTCTCGCCTCGCAGCGAGTTAGCTACTTATTCTATTTCTTCGAAGTCTCTCAGAAACTGTTTTTTTTGTGTGTTTCATACTGGTATCAATAGTCGGTTTCGCGAAACGCAAAAACAAAAAAAAGGAATATTTGGTGTTGGTTTCCCCCCCTTGGTTTTTTTTTTTCCTGTCCAGAAATTATTCTAATTGGTCAACGACGATGAGGCTCATGCATGCTGCCTGCATCTTGTCGAATCGAAAAAAAAGCAAGAAAACTCAAGGTTAGTTAGTCTTTTTATAAAGAAAGGAATTGTTCGTTTAGCTGCCTGCGCCATAAAAAAAAAAATACCTCGATGTAATATACATAGATATTTCAATACTGTATTGAGGGAAAGACCGGGGCCACTCGCGTGAAAGCGGGGGGTACCACCCTCCCCCCCCCCGCTCTCCGACTACGGCCATGCATGATATCGAACCCCCCCCCCCCCCCCCCCCCCCCCCCCCCCCCCCCCCCCCCCCCCCCCCCCCCCCCCCCCCCCCCCCCCATAGCCTTTGGTCTACAGTAGAGTAGTCATGGCCCGAGCAGCTTGGTCTCCTGTTTTTTCTTTCTTCGATTTCTTTGGAGCCGAAGAGGGAGGGGGGGGGGGGCAAATAACCAAAATAGCGGTGTACGTACTGCAACGATTGGACACAGGGCTGCTGGGATACACGCGATGCGTGTTCGGATTGAAACGGAGCTCAAGGGGACGAGACGTGTGGAACACGGCAGCATGAGCATGGATGGTGGATGCTATTGGTTCGTGGTCGAGGCATGCGCGCACGTTTTTTTCTGTTGTTATTCTGTTGTTTGCTACTTTTTTTTATTTTATTTTGTACCTTTTCAACCGCCGTTTCTCGGAGCTCTCTCAAGGGTGTGCCTGGGTTCGCGTCGATGCCAGAGTCCTGCAGGAGCGAGGTCACCTCAGTCCTGTATCGTGTCGGCGGGGTATAATCAGGCCAACCACGATGCAAGGAAGAACGACGATGGGAAGTCGGTCTGTTGGTTCGTTGGTTCGTTTGTCGGTTGATTGATCGGTTGTTTGATTTATTTTTTTTTGGTTGGTTGGTTGGTTGATTTTTTTTTTGGTTGGTGGGTTGGTTGGTTGTTGTTTGGTTGGTTGATTGATTGGTTGGTTGGCTGATCGATTGATTGATTGATGGAGGGGTTGTTAGAATGGTTGGTTGCTAGGTTGGTTGGATAGGTTGACTGATGGATCGGTTGGTTGGTTGGTTGGTTGGTTAGGTTTGTGTTTTTGTGTGGTTAGTCGGTTAATCGGTTGGTTGGTTGTAGAGAACGGGTTCGACAGCCTTGACTGACCGCCCCCCCACTAAAAAAACCAGTATGTCGAGGTAGAGGGCGCGGTTGGACGGCCTTGCCTGACCGCCCCCTACACTGAAATTGGTATGTTTGGATAAAGAGCGCGATTTGACGCCCTTGACGGACCGTTCCCTCACTATATCTAGTATATTAAGATGCCAGGAGACCGCGGTTTGACACCCTCGACTGACCGCCCCCCCCCTGCACTAAAACTAGTGTGTTCAGCTACAGACCGCGGTTTGACCCCATCGACTGACCGCCCCCCTTATACTTAAACTAGTATGTTCAGCTCAGCTAGAGACCGCGGTTTGACGCCCTGATTGACCGCCCCTCCACGTACACCAATACGATTTGCTAGAAAGCGCGGTTTGACTGACCGCCCCTCACACTAAAACCAGTATGCTCGGCTAGAAACCGCTGTTTGACGGCCTTGACTGACCGTCCCCTCCACTAAAACAAGCATGTACGGCTAGAGACCACGGTTTGGCGCCCTTGACTGACCGTCGCCCCCCTACACTTAAACTAGTACATTACTGACATGCTGGAGACAGGGCAAGAAGGTCCTTGCCGCACTCCAAAAAACACCGATCAAGCTTCTATTCGTGGCATCTATTTGCCGTTGTTTTTGCGCGAGGATAGTCGCCGCAGCGTAGGGCTTGGAGGCCATCACTCTCAGTGCGACGTTCTCACCAGGCACGGCGACGGCGCCCTCCTCCGACCTTCAAATTACTTACGGCACGCAACTTGACAACCAACGGATGACTGCTGCGCCAGCAAAACAAAAAATATTGATCTGGGTTCGAATAGGACTACTCAATCGATCCCAACGTATTCGCGGACAGAGCGCTTCATTCGTACGCCCAACATATACTTGACGCGGCAGAATCCCCCCTCCCCCCAAAAAAGAACAAACGAGCTGTGAGATGCCAAGGAGTAGTTATGTCGAGAAAACACCATGCTGGGGTTGTTTGTGTGTATGAACCCTCACGCTAACGCACGAAATACATCATCATCATTAGGAAGCGCTATTATTGCCACAGGACGGACAGCGGGCACGAGCTCGTACAACTCCCCGTAACTCAGAAAGGCAAAGAGGAAAATAAAATAAAATAGATGCCGCTCCGGGAAGCGGGGCAGCACCCAAACAACTCACTCGATTGTAGTGTAGGACCTCGGTCATGCACCTCTCGCTCAACAAAAAAAAAAACTGAGTTCGAGAAAAATAAATTGCCAAACCAACCCGATTTTGTAGAACGAAAACAGAGATGCCCGGTTGTTTTTTTTTTTCGGGTCAGAGGTTCCGCAGATCAGAAAGCAATCGCCCCCCCCAAAAAGTGCCTGCCACCTCTGCTCTACGTCGTACGAGCAGCGCGCGTCATTGGCCGTCACCATCATGTTGGCCTCTGGAGGGTCCTTGTCTTCCTTTCCAGAGCGGTGTGTACCGCCGTGTTGTGTTGTGTTGTGTTATGTAGTGGCGGGTGGGGTGGGGTGGGGGGGGTGGGTGGGTGTTCTTCACGTCCCACCTTTTTTTTTTTTTTCAGACCAATATGCGCGTCCCACCTTTTTTTTTTTTTTTTTTTTTGCATGTATGTTCGGAAAACAGAGAAGAAGCGGCACAGGAACGACATGTCGCAGCCCGAAAAGCCAACCTCTACTGCTTGCGGCTCATAAAACAGAATGCCACGGTACCGGCACGTATTTTTTTATCACCCTATATACGTATACTTCGAGGTATATTTTTGTTCCCATCTACTACACCCGCCTTTCCTTTATCTCTCACTTCCATCAATATTACGGGGGGGGGGGGGGGGGGTAGTAAATAGGACCTACGGTACACACAAAAACCTATATATTTACCTATTGTTACCAACAATATTTGGTCCTGTTTGCTAAGGTTCCCCGTGATACTAACTGCGGGGGACCGTAGTAAATAGGACCTACGGTACACACAAAAACATACTTATTTCCGTACTTTTACTGACAATATTTGGTCCTATTAACTATGGCCCGCCGTAGCGGTCGTAACTCAGGTCCTGGGGCACACAGCAGAGGCTCCTCTGCCCCCCCCCTCCTCCTCCCCCCACGGTTCCTGCCTCCTTTATCATCGCGAGAAAACTTCAGCCCTTTCTTCTCTCGTCGGCTCGCGTCGAGGGGGAAACAAACAGTACTGCCGGCACTAACAGTGTATACTTAGTAGCGGCTAATTAGTAGTAGGCTGCTTTACTTACGTGCTCATACAGAGGATTGCCCCCTTCCAGGTCTCTCTGCTCCAAGCGTCCTGTATGCAGGCATCACGGCAAGAACCACGGGCAGGCGCACACGCACGGGCGAGGGATCGAGGGAACGAGGGAGCGAGGGGCGCGTTCTCCGGTGTGGGGAACGGTGCCGATAACTTCTGCGGTAGCCTTAGCAGACGGTAGCAGTCAGCGGCCCATCCATCCCGGGGACCTCCGGGGTACATCCCCTGGTTTCCTATCTTGTGTGCGATGTTCCCATGAGCAAAAGCAGCAGTATCCTAAATACCCGCCGCGATATCCATATCCACGTAGGCAGCCGCAAGCAGCATGCCCACTAACTACCCGCCGCAAGATGTGTATCCGCATTCGTAGGAATAAAACCTATATCCCCCGGATGTCCCCCGACTATACACGCCGTGGTGGACGGACGCGATGACCGCAGGAGGCGAGGTTTTTCCTGTTTTGAAGCCTCGAGTGGTACCTACAGTCTCGCACCTCGCTTTCCGCGTCCGAGTGGTCCGGGGATGCGGTGTTGGCGCCTACTCGCCCCTCTCTGCTGCCTTTTTTCGGTGGCTCGCCTGCATCTTCAGCAGGAAGCTCATTACCGCGGGGTTGGCGAGGTCCAGCTCGTCGTCCAGCGCTTTCTGCGGCCGGGGGGTGTGGAGGTGCGGGGTGCGGTGTGTGCCCATGTCAAGCTTAGCCGATTTCGTACGAAAATAGGCCGTCGCATCCCTACAGCGCCGGCACGGAGCACTCGTCCTGAGTTTTCATCGACCAGGCAGGCGTTTTCTTGCACCAAAGCGCGAAGCGCCGTGAGGTGTTGGGCGTGAAGGGTGGGCCTATCTGTCATCCTATTAATACTAACAACTGCTTGTGAGGCGGGCGGCGGGCTTGCACGTGGAGGCGTTCTATGATAGGGGTCCACCCTATTTTTTCTGAGGCTCCTCACTTGACCTTAAGGAGCTCCATACCTCACCCGAAAAAACTGATTTCAGCAAAAAATCAAATTGCATCCCCATGAACGATCCCATGGCCCAAGGATACAAAAACGTCATTTTTCGAAACAAGATTGACATTCCGACGATTTTAGGTTACGGAACTCCGTCATTCAGAAATATCTTAGCGGAAATGTGCAACCTCCATCGTAGAACGTGTCTGTGGATGACAAGCTTCGAACGAATTGTTTTGTTTTTTTTTTTATTTATTTTTCTGGTGTGGCCCCTTCCAGAGACAGCAATGGCTATACTATTGATACTAAACTGTATGTATCTGCCTCATGGGTGCCTTACCGTGTACACGCTACGTGACGCGAGAATTTTCCCCCTAATCGCGCGAGGTTAAGGCTCTCTACCCCGCACAAATGACCACCACCAGCCGCCAGCCGCGGTGACCGCCAACAAACAAAAGCGGCGAGAGGCGTGTTTTTACAGCGTCGACGCCAACCGACGCCGACCCCAAGAGGGGTGTACTCATGCCATGGACAGCCGTAACAATATGACCACAGCCCCTCGCATCCCCACAAGGCAAGGCCAGGACGGAGCACGTCGGGTTTTCACGGACCACACGAGACCTTTTTTTTTTCGCGCCGAGCACGACAGCGCCGCGAGGTGTTCGGCGAGTCGCGTGCGTGCGGGGTGAGCTTGCATCCGGCACAACATACTAAGAACCGCTTGCGAGGCGGGCTTGCTTGCATGCGGATGATCGAGTCGAACCGTTCGAGAGAGGGCAGGGGGACGGGGGACGGGGGACGGGGGACGGGGGGGGGGGGGGGGGGGGGTCCACTTGTGCTGGGTTGAATGAGAGCAGTATCGGGAGGCCGGCCATGGGGGCGACAAGGCTGGTTGGGCCGCCGCGCAACGGGGTTGGAATAGGGAACCGTTGTAAGAGACCACTAGAGGACTGTTGGAGGACCGTTGGAGGGCTACCCGAGCTATAATATTCTTTCTTATACTCTTAATACCAGGTATGCGCATTTTGGTGAGGCGCGAGGGGGGGGGGGGGGGGGAGCTGTTCTGCGATAGAGGTATTACGGGGGACCATAGTTAATAGGACCTATAGCGCACATAAAAACCTATATATTTACCTATTTTTACTAACAATATTAGGCCCTATTTACTATGGTCCCCCGTAATAGCACATTTCCGCGAAAATGTTTTGTGAATGACGGGGCTCCTTACCCCAAAATGATCGGAACGCCTGTTATGTTTCGAAAAACGTTTTTTTTTTTTTTTTTTTTGTGTGTACCTGGGCCATGGGAATATTCGGCTGGATGCCAATTTGATTTTTGCTGTAAGTCAGCTCAAGCGAGGAGCCTCACAAAAAGGAAATGATGCACCTTTGCTGGAGGGTGGTCCAACCCTTTGCAAAAACGTACCTGGTTCGTATGTCCTATATACGGCTCGCTCCCCTACGGTGTACCGCCCTGTCCCGAAAAATATAAAACCGTTTGGTTGAATAATTGGTGTATAAACGGTGCTTACATAATGGGACAGAGTGGTATGATGTAGGGTGCCACTTGAAAAACAAAATCGGCAAGGGTTTGCGCGTTTTTCGTGGCTCGGGGGTGCTCCTTCTCTCACCCCCCCCCTCCATATATATAGATATATAGATCATATATATATATATATATATATATATATATATTTTTTTCATCATCACTTTTACTTTCCACCTCACTCGTAGGAGGTTTTACCCCTCGACGATCTTCTGGACAAGCCGTGGTCACAGGTGTCGTCCCTTCTCCCCCCCGGTACGTGCCTTTATTTTTTGTCGCGCATAGGGTTCAGCATTCCCACTGCTCGTCGATTTTCATCGAATGTAGCTAACTCACGCTCTCGCGCTTTCCGCTTATCAATTTTTTATACAAGAAAAAGTCCCTACGAGCATGCACTCGGTGAGATTTGAACCCACGAAATTGATCTTGATAGGCACGCGGATCACCTACCAAGCCACCGGGGACGCCGGGTTGGGTTGGCGTCGGTTGGCAACGACACTGTAAAACATGCCGCTCACTACGTGAGCTAGACATCCAGGGTACCGTTTTTTTTTTTTTTTTTTTTTTTTTTTTGGCGGTCGCCCCACAGCTGGTCGTCGAGTTAGATCATTTGTGCGAGGTAAAGAACCTTTACTCTGCAAAAGGGAATTGATCGTATCACGTAGTGTTCAAGGTAAGGCACCCAAGAAGCAGTTACATAGTGCTCCCCATTGCTGTCTCTGGAAGTGGCTACACCGTAAATTAAACTAACTCATTGAAGCTGTCATCCATATGCAAGTCCGCCTCACAAGCGGTTCTTAGTAGGATGCAGCTCACCCTTCATGCGACTCGCCCAACATCTCACGGCGCTTCGCGCTTGGTGCAAGCAATGTCTGCCTGGTCGGTGAAAACCCGACATGCTCCGTCCCGGCATTGTAGGGATGCGAGGGTCTATGGTCATAAGACTACGGCCATGCATGAG
Organism: Macrocystis pyrifera; assembly: GCA_031763025.1. Classification (NCBI taxonomy): domain Eukaryota; class Phaeophyceae; order Laminariales; family Laminariaceae; genus Macrocystis; species Macrocystis pyrifera. The sequence continues at coordinate 568,346 of JASSKH010000029.1, forward strand.
ATCGAGTTCGTACATATCTCCTATCGAGTACACCCCCCAACCCCCCTCCCCCTGCCCTATCCTTGCACCGGCACATATGTTAATGTCCTTCGACTGTGCCCTGCATGTATACAACGCGCGTAGGGTGTATAGCTCTTGAAACATTTGATACCTCGTACCCGATGGCTTGGTAGGTGGTCCGCGTGCCTTCTAAAATCAATTTTGTGGTTTCGAGTCTCACCGAGTGCATGCTCGTAAGGACTTATTTTTTGCGTAGAAATGGGTTAGCGAAAAGCGCGAGAGCGTGAGTTAGCTATATTCGATGAAACCGACGAGCGGCGGGAATGCTGAACCCTATGCGCGACATCAAATAAAAGGCACGTACCGGGGGGGGGGAGCGGGGGGGAAGGGGCGACACCTGTGACCACGGCCTTGTCCAGAAGATCGCTGAGAGTAAACCTCTTACGAGTTAAGAAGCTGGAATGTAAAAGTGATGATCGAAAACAAAAAAAAATGAAAAACAAAAACTTTATGAACGGCATGCTGCGGGAAAAGAGGTGCGCCTGATGAAACATTTTGTGACGCGGGGCCTCAACTTGAGGAGCTTGCTCTCTCCTCCTCACCCCCCCCCCCCCCCCCCCCCCCCCCCCCCCCTCCCCCCCCCCCCCAAAAAAAAAAAAGTAATTCGAGAGAAAAAGAAAAGAAAACAATCAGAACTCGATGATGACCAATTAATTCCACGGCCCTGCTCTGGGTGAACTGAATGTAAACATATACATACAGATATATTTAAATATAAGTACGATGTTGTTGACCCTTTGCCCTGGGCGCTCCTCCGCGTTTTCTTGGACGTATTTTTTTTGCGTTGTTCGTGTTATTGATAGCCGATAGCGTAAGATGAGGTTACCCTTGCGGGACGAAACTGCCTCATCGTGATCCCCGAGCCCGACTGTGTCGGGGGCGACCTCGGGGCGTGCCTGCGCCGTGCCCTGGCCGCAGGCTGGCCGGGAGTGATTAGTCAGCTGCGAGTGAGACCAGTTGAGTGGTCGATAAATGTAAATATATATACAATGATTCCCGACGCCTGAGAGCGAAGCATTCGCTTCCGACTTCGTCTTGAATTTAGGCTGGGATCCCACACGCCTTCGCTTTCCTGGCTTGGTGCTTGCTTTTTGGACCGCTTTCCTCGACGGTCGCGCGAGCCGGCCTCCGACGGGTGTTCTCCCGTGCGCGCGTCTCGGAGTCTCGCGCCGCCGGTGAGCGCGGCGACCCCCGAACTCGAGGGATATTTGCTGCGGAGAGGAGACACGGACGTTCTTTTTTCCTTCCCTCCTGGAATTTGAGTTCCCTGTCGTTCTAAAAGGTCCAAGGGTGGCACGCATGAACGCGTGAACAGCAGTCGTGTACTCAGGATCTGAACGATTTTTTATTGGTTCAAACTGGCAGTCCCGTTTTCAACCACGAACTCGAAGAATATGGAGAGGAGACACGGACGTTCTAAATATATCATTATCTTTCTCCGCCTTCTCGGCCGCTGTGAGCGAACCCTAAAATTCCGATTTTTTGTCTTGAATTTAGGCTGGGACTCCGGACGCCTTCGCTTCCCTGCCTTCGTGCTTGCTTTTTCGACCGCTTTCCTCGACGGTCGCGCGAGCCGACCTCCGACGGGTGTTCTCCCGTGCGCGCGTCTCGGTGTCTCGCGCTGCCGCGACGAGCGCGGCGACCCCGAACTCGAGGGATATTTGCTGCAGAGAGGAGACACGGCGGTTCTATTTTTCGCGGTCCTGGAGATTTGTTTCGCTGTTGTTGCTCCGCAAATAATGACAGACTTGATCTTATTGTTGTAGTTATTTCCTATCCGAGGTTCGATTCTCGGTCTTGCTGATGCTACCGCTTTATTCTCCCGACTCCTTTGGTTTGCGGGCCGCCATCGGCCTGTTCGACCCCCTCGGTCTTGCCTTACTCGGTGGCTGTCTTCCCTTCCCGCTCTCTCTTCGCGAGTCGACTACACGCGCCTTCTCGGGGTATCGCGCCGCTCTTGCTACCAGATCGTTGGGTAAAAATCGGCACGTCATTTGTTTTCGCCGGAGGAACGGGATGGAGGTTGTGGGAGAGTATGAATTCGACCGAGTGTGGTCGATAAGAAAAACCGACCAATCACATCGGAGGATATCATACAGGTGTGGTCGTACATGCCCGGACTGCCTGTCTACTGCTGCTGCAAGGTCTGATCTCTGGAGGCGCATTAAAATACGAGTACTACGAGTATTAATACTACGGCAGCAACAGTACAGCAGCAGTAGTAGTAGCAGTTCAGAGGTGTTTTACTCGGAAGATGTACAAAGCAAAACCAAACATCCATATTATCAAGCGCGCCCGATGAGCGTTTTTGTCTGACGTATCACGCAATAACGCAGAGTTTCAACCACTCAATCGGTCGTACTCACAGCAGACGGTTTTCACTTTTTTCAATCATATCGGTTTATCACAATAATTTTTTTTTTTATAAATTTTGAAATACGTCAGCTGTGAGTTCGACTGATTAAATAGTTGATACTCAACTTTGCAAGCTACTGCGTAATTGTAAAATTCGGTAAAAATGGAATATAGACGAGGCGTATTACGCGGTAGCTTGCAAAGTTGAGTATCAACTATTTAATCGGTCGAACTCACAGCTGACGTATTTCAAAATTTATAAAATCATATCCAGCTGCCAGGGAAATTTAAGATACTATTTCATACAGTCCCGCTTTAAGATACGATCCTTCGTTACCAGGTATCGGTATACGACTACTGCAAGATAAGATGTTCACCTCACCATTTTCTGGTGAAAACACGTCAAGTTACTTCGGCGAGCACTACTACTGGAGGTAATCGAGGGTTCGAGACTGTTTGCTTCCACTGCGAGTACTGGCAGTATATCGGGGTTGTGTGGTGCTGTGGATATTGCGCTGCGTGTGTGTGCTTCACGTGTGTCCGACCTGAATAATTCGGGGTTCACACTGAGAATTCAGCGCATGTTAGCACAGTGTACTTGGCGGTTGTCAGGTGGTTCTGTATTGCCGATCGATATCAGGTACCAAGTATCAGGTATCAGGTATCAGATGTTTGATACTGCTCCTACTCGCAGCATCTCGGAATATATGCTGCGATTACTGCCTGTAGGCATGATGGAGTACTCCCGGCGTCCCCGGTGGCTTGGTAGGTGGTCCGCGTGCCTATCAAGATCAATTTCGTGAGTTCAAGTCTCACCGAGTGCATGCTCGTCGGGGCTTTTTCTTGCATAAAATTGATTGATTAGCGGAAAAGCGCGAGAGCGTGAGTTAGCTACATTGGATGAAAGTCGACGAGCAGTGGGAATGCTGAACCCTATGCGCGATAAAAAAATAAAGGCACGTACCGGGGGGGAGAAGGGAAGACACATGTGACCACGGCTTGTCCAGAAGGTCGTCGAGGGTAAAACCTCTTTTACGAATTAGGCTGGAAAGTGAAAGTGATGAGTCAAAAAATAAATAAATAAATATATCATACCGGTGTAGATAATGCGCGTATACTGCTTGGTAAAAGTTCGCGTAACGCTTCCTGTACTCGCAGTAATTTAGCCGGATACTGCAAGCTGACATAGGTGTTGTCTGCTGCTGCTGCTGCTTCGATAGTGCTGCGGCTGGTGTTGCGGCTGCGTCTGCACACAACAGCAGCAGTAATGGTGCTGTTGTGTTGCTGCTGCTGCTGCTGCTGCTACTACTACTGCTGCTATCGCTTTCATGTGAAAAGGAGAGGCCACCTCTCCTGCACAAGCACCGTTAGCAGCACGTACAGCTCGCCGAAGATTGTGCGTATGATACTTCGGCGTGGGTATGGGGTACTACTTGGCAACTGGGCAGATAAAGGGCAGCAGTACTATGGTCCATAAAATGCAAGTAATCTCAGTTCTGCGAAATGTGATAAACTTCTCAGATCTGAGCTGACTTCTGCCCCCTCCAGGACAAAGATCAAACGTATTGATGGTTTCCTGCCCCATAATAGTAGATGGTTCTGATGTTTCGGCTTCATAGATCGCTGAAAAGCAACGCAACAACGTCGCAAACAAAAAATCATAAAAAGTCGAGTAAAAGTTGGTCAATAGCAATAATGCGAGTGAGACAAAACTGAGAACCGAAACTCGGCATTGCCCTTTCCCTGCACCACTTGGCATTGACCTGATCATGTTCGTACTATTTATTATAAGATCGAATGGTGTATTGATATTGCTAAAAAAAGTAATCACGAATTGGCACTGAGGTATATTTCCCTATCCGGAGCAGGCACCCATGCGCACCCATGCGAAGCTCTTGTATATATATATATATATATGTATTCACGGTGAGGGGGAGGCGATGCTAAAGGGGGGGGGTGCGGGCCTGACTCAGGGTGGTGAGCCCTCGTGGTGTCGGCCGGGGCAGTGTGAGAGGTGTCCGTCAGGACTGCAGGGTTGACTGCAGTAAGGTCGTCGTCGTCGTCATCGTTTCTACTATATACATATTATATATATATATATATATATCTCAGTTGAGGAGCCCCATAGCCAAAAAGTGCTTACAATGCCGCTGTCGTGGCGTGCGCCACACCGCTCTGTCCCAATATATAGGTACCGTTCGTATACAGACACTCAACACAAGAGTTCTTTTATTTAGGGCCAGATTGGTACCAGGCATTCAATACAAAAGTTCTTTTTTTTTTTTAGGGTCAGATTTGGTGCCAACAGGCGCCTCTCAAAGCAGAGAAGCGTGTGTTTTTGGGGGGATCGGGGATAACACCCCTGGGTCGCCCCCGTCTTGGCCTCGTTCGTGCCAGCCGGTCTTCCTCCTTCAGCTGGCACGTAAACGCGTGATATATATACACATCGTAAACCTTGACTTTCGCCGGAATTGGCTTGCGCTGTTAGTATTAATAGCGTGTTCGGCCTTTCTTTTTAATTTTTTAGAGCCGAGGAGCGGCATACGGCAGGACTTTAAACCTGCATCAGGTACCAGGCATTAGGTACAAGGTTTATGTACGACAAAGTCCATGCGCGTTTAAGAGGGGGCGTGTGAATTCGTTGTGGGTCAACGACGTTGATACTTTTTTTTTCACGGTGATACACGCTTTCGTCACGGCGAAAAACCGATAGTACGCGGGACCATAGTAAATAGGACCAAATACTGTCAGTAAAAATAGATAAATATGTAGGTTTTTATGTATCCCATAGGTCCTATTAGCTATGGGCCCCCGTAATAGCAACAAGTGAAAAGACGGTACTACTGCTATAGCAGTGAGAAGGAGTTAAGCTACTATTACGGGGGTCTATAGTTAACGGGACCAAATTTTGTTAGTAAAAATAGGTAAATATATAGGTTTATATGTATACCATAGGTCCTATTAACTATGGACCCCCGTAATACCACGTTACATACGCACGGCACCATGCAATACGGTACGTGGTGGGGTACGTAAGTTCTACTACTACTCGCCGGGGACCGTAGTAAATAGGACCAAATATTGTTAGTAAAAATAGAGAAATATATAGGACTTTGTGTGTACCGTAGGTCCCATGTATTACTATGGCCCCCCGTAGTTAGTATCACGGGGGACCATAGTAAATAGGACCAAATATTGTTAGTAAAAATAGAGAAATATATAGGATTTTGTGTGTACCGTAGGTCCTGTTTACTATGGCCCCCGTAGTTACTTTTGCGGGGGACCATAGTAAATAGGACCAAATATTGTTAGTAAAAATAGCGAAATATATAGGTTTTTGTGCGTACCGTACGTCCTGCTTACCATGGTCCCCCGTAACACAGTAGACAAGAAAACTTTGAAACCTGGTTCTGTCTCTACACCAACTATTGCGGGAGACCATAGTAAATAGGACCAAATATTGTTAGTAAAAATAGCGAAATATGTAGGTTTTTGTGTGTACCGTAGGTCCCATTTACTACGGCCCCCTGTAAATAGTGGTAGTCTACGCGTACCAAGTACGAAGTACTATTACGGGGGTCCATGGTTAACAGGACCTATGGTATACATAAAAACCTATATACTTACCTATTTTTACTAACAAAATTTGGTCCCGTTAACTATGTACCCCCGTAATAGTATCAACTATACGCGTGTCGCGCTTTTTCGCTCCAAATGTGTACCCGTTCTCGGGACTGGTGCTTGGCACCTTGACCTATCAAAACAGCGGTAGGCACCGTCTTCATTTTTATTCCCCTCCCGGCGACGCAAATGGCGGGCGAAGCTGAGGAGAAACGCCTGAACGCGGCATATTACACAGGCGCGGCGGTCTCGACGGGTGCCGTGGTCGAGGGTCACGCCAACCCTTCTATTTCGGGGAACCATAGTTAATAGGACCAAATATTGTGAGTAAAAATATGGAAATATATAGGTTGTAGTGTGTACCGTAGGCGCTAGTAACTATGGACCCCCGTAGTAGGAGCGCAGTCCCGTATCGTATCGGGGAGAAACCGCTCAAATTCTTCGGGTAAGTACGGTAGCTTGTCTCTCCACAACCGGACTGCAGCCCCAACCAACTGCATACCGCAGCTGTACTCCCATTTCAGGTGCAAGTAAGTGACGTCGCAACTAGAGTCAAACGCAGATTTCTGCAGAGTAGTCGGTGCGGTATATATGAAGGTCCGTTTTGTTTTCTTCATAAGCGACTCAGAAGCCTTCACGCGAGTGATTATACTTCGGTGCCACGTAGCTTAACCCTCCTGTTTGTTTGTTTGTTTGTTTGTTTGTTTATTTGTATCTCTTAAAAAGGCTTATTTATTCGCGGATGTTTCGCTGCCTTGTTGGGAGTTTTGTTGTTTGCGTCACGCTGCCGCTCTGCATCATCGATCAACATCAACAGCAACAACAAACAAACTCCCAATTTTTGAGTGAAGTATCATCTGTATCCGATCGGCCTGCACGCGGTTAGTATGTACAGTGGTCAAGCGGGACTGCAGCCCTAGCTACAGCAGTAGATAGTCAGTGCGCGATGCCCCGAGAAGGGGTCAAAATGTCCGTTTTGATTTCTTCAGCAGCATCTCGGAATCCTTCGTGAGACTGACCAGCTCCTACGTGACTGAGACCCAAATAACCCTCTTTTTATTTCTTTATATATACCCTCTTTATATTTCATTATGTATATATATATATATTTGTTTACCAAGGCTTCTTCGCGGTCGGAAGGCGGTGTATACTTCTCTGGACAGGAAATGTAAGGACACTTTTATCTTCATATTTGTACGGCAACGGTGCTTACATTTCCGTCTAGACTTGTGTAGTATGAAGACACTACTAAACTGTAGTGAAAATGGGGGGTGGTTACCTAATTCACCCCTCCCTACCGTACCACCAGTCTATCGCAGCAGGCCGCGGTTGGGCTACGTAGCCTGGATGTGTGGCCACATCACACGAACGCCACGCCTACCTTGCGCATGGCCTCCGAAGGGTTTCGCCAGTCCACCCCGCGAGAAAAAACACCGCCCGCCGCTGCCGCTGCCGCTGCCGCGTGACTCCCCCCCGCCCCCCACCCCCCACCCCGCCTCCGAGCGCGCTCCTGCTCCTCGTCGTGTCGCGCCAAGACCTCCACCACGGCGGCCACACGCTCGCGGTACCCGGCGGCCTCCTCTTCTCTGTCCTGCTCAACGAGGTACGTCCGTTCATGCAGATGGTAATTGAAAGTATTTCGGTTGCTCTCCAACACTATTGTGCAGGCAGCATGGATGAGCTTCAACGTTGATCACTCAGAAACATTTGTTTAATTTTTTCCCCCGAAAGAAGAAGGAAACCAGGGGAAACAGCGGTATCAAGGAGCGAAGTTATTGGTCTACAGTAGGCTATTGGACTACAGTAGCCTGTTGGACTACAGTAGCTTTCAAAGCTGATCCCTCAAAAACATCCACTGCCGCAAATAAGAACAAAAGAGACATTGATTTCGATGAATATACCAAGTAAAATATGTAATACGTACGAGAAGAGTCTTGTTTTGTTTTTTTGTTTTCTTTCGGGGTTTTTTTTTCGTATTTTTTTTGCCCTCCGGCGGATTGGGTGAAAATCGCAGCAGTCTCACCGAAAACATAAGGTGCCTTTCGATTTCCACAATACGTTCAAAGCACCCTTACAATTCCAGTCAGCCTGTCCCAACTAGTGAGCTCACCGCACCAAGTACCTCCATATACACACTGTAGTAAGTGCTGGTTGAATGAATATCGCGTGCCTTGTGTATATAGAGAGAGATGGAAGCTAAATCAGCCTCTTGAATTACTGCAGCAGAGGTCGTAGTGGTGGTATATATCATGTATACGTTTAATGTTTGTCGGTGCAGGAGTAATGTATACCAGGTACAGGTTTTCAAGAACTTATCAGAAACGAGGGTCGCTGGGGTGTCGCCAGAATACACTAACTAGGGCAAGAAGCATCATGAGAATAACTACAGCTACTATTAATAGTACGGGGGACCATACATAGTAAATAGGACCTACGGTACAAACAAAAACCTACATATCTCCCTATTTTTGTTATGTGACAGTGTTTGGTCCTACTTGCTGTGGTCCCCCGCAAAAATATTTGATGGTAGTTTTGGGAGGAGAAATAATACTTCTTCGTGTAGTGGTGCAAATCGAAGCTGCCGACAACGCTGCTGCTGTGCGACTAATCGCATCCTCGCAGAAAGCTGAAGTACCGCGAATGGACTTACCGTACGTGATTCCTATCACTATAGCGCTTTTCGTCCGTAATATTTGCGGCTGACGAGCTGCTCAACGGAGGAAACGGCGCAGCGTTGGATACTGAGTATCGTATCGAAAGTTTCGATGTATCGAAATATCGAAGGTGTTTTGCCCCTCATGCCTTGCGGCGTACCCGTGTTTCATCACGCTGGCACCGAACGAAAGCTTCTATTAATATGTAAATATGATATGTATAAAATATCGAAATCGTATCGTCTAGTTTCGTTGTTTATCGGTATCGTGTCGAACTCGATGATGTATTGTCGAAATCGTATCGAACTTGAGTATCGTTCATCGGTATCTTATCGAAAGCGAATATCGTTTATCGGTACCGAATATCGTTTATCGGTCCCACGCTTCCAGTCTGCTGCAATCACCTCTGCGTCGCACTCCTCCGCTAAGCGCTCCAGAAACGCCACCCTGTTATCGACTTCCTTCCGCGTTTCCATCGGAGTGGCTGCGCCTCTGGCGAAACCGCCGCCACCGCCGCCGCCAGCAGGCTCGCCGCTAACAGGCGCTGGAACAGCCCAGGCCTCTTCCCCCCCCCCTTTCCCCTTGCCGCGAGGCGGTAATATCTGTTCCGCACCCCGTGTGTCGTGGCCGGGTCTGGCTGGAACCTCTTCGCTGCGGAACGCATACACAGCGTAGAGGGATAGGATCAGGAGGGCGGCGGGGTGCACTCAATATCATGCATGGCCGTAGTCGTATGACCATGGACCCTGGCATCCCTACAACGCCGGGACGGAGCACGTCGGGTTTTCACCGACCAGGCAGGCATTGCTTGCCTTGCACCAAGCTTTGCGAAGCGAAACGAAACGTGAGGAAGAAAAAAGGGGGGGGGGGGGGGGGGGGCAGGGACGAAGGCTTTGACAAGTCAATTATGCAAGCTGGAACAAGCCATCCACCTTTCAAGACAGATACATCTATATATATATATATTTATATTCCCGATCTTGTAGGACCTACACTATTGTTTATAGCTCATGTTGCTTGCCGGAAGGGACTATCACGGAGGTCCATAGTAAATATAGCGCGAAATATTGTCAGTAAAATCAGGTAAAAATATAGGTTTTTATGTATACCATAGGTCCTATTATCTATGGACCCCCGTATTAGTACAATCTGCATGATCTGCTGCAAGTATATCACATGTTTCCTCGGACTGGGTCTGCCGTAGAAGGCACATCCTGCACAACAGCCTCTCACAGCGGCAGGGGAGGAACTAGACCATCTGCTGCTCCAGACAGATCAGATAGATCATTGGATTGATCTATCTGTCCGACCGTGTGTCTGAGGTGTAAACTGTATCAAACGTTGCAGAACTTTTGAGTGTTCCGGTCAGGCCGGGGACGAGGAGGAGGGGGGGGAGGAGGAGGAGGAGGAGGAGGAGGAGGAGGAGGAGGAGCTGAGGCTCGGGGACAGCTCCGCAGCACAGCACAGCACAGCACAGCACAGCACTCAGCACTCAGCACCAATGACAGAAGAGCTCAAGCACGGAGACAGAACCGAACGCACCTCGCGTCGCAAACGCTCCCCCTCCCGAACAGCCCGGCGAAGGTAGCGCGGTCCGTCTTCTTCTGCTCCACCTTCTCGGCCCTCAGCTTGGACAAGAACGCCCTGATCACACCGTCGCTCGGCGCCAGCTCTGCCGCTCGAGATACATCCCTGCGAGCAGCAGCGTAGCGAAACCATGTTCATTTTCACGCCCCCCCCACCAGGAGTGGGGGGCGGGGGCGGCTCGGGGTTAGCCGTGAACCGCCCGCCAGGAGTACCTGGTATTTGTCGCACGTGGTAGTAGTCTCTGCATCGGGGTCGGGGGGGGGGGGGGGGGGGGGAGCGGGTGTACTCGATATCATGCATGGCCGTAGTCGTATGACCATAGACCCTCGCATCCCCACAATGCCGGGACGGAGCGAGGGCGTCGGGTTTTCACCGACCACGCAGACATTGCTCATAGCACCAAGCTTCGGGCTTTCGCCGACCAGGCAGACATTGCTCATAGCATCAAGTTTTGCGAAGCGAAACGTGAGGTGTTGGGCGAGTCGCATGAAGGGTCAGCTGCGTCCTACTAATAACCGCTCTAGAGGCGGATTTTCTTGCATATGGATGACAGCATCGGGTGGTGGGGGCGGGGGGGTGTTTACTGGGCGTGCCTTTTCGATGCCTTCGAATTGAACGCTACTAGTAAGGCGCAACCTGAGTTTAGGTAGGACGATAGAGTGCCGCAAGGTTTGCCGGAAGTGATGTGTGTCGCCAAATTTGAGTTTCGACGAAGTCCTCGATTTCCACTCACAGCTGACGTTTTTTATTTTTTCAGCTTCATGTGTACATATGCAGCAGCTGTACCGCCTTGTTACGCTGCGGTATGTATAGCCAGGAGATGCATGAACATTAGGCTGGAATGAGGGAGAACGGTCGACCCGTCGATTCGTGATTCTAGGGTAGGAGCCCTCGACGGGGCCCGAGAAGGCTGAGCGCCTTCCTCAAGAGAAAAAGGCGCGCTCTAGGTGGCTTGAACAACGAGTTATGCCCTCCCCCCCCCCCCCCCCCCCCCCCCCCCCCCCCCCCCCGCAAGCGGTTCTTAGTAGGATGCAGCTCACCCTTCATGCGACTCGCCGGACACCTCACGGCGCTTCGCGCTTGGTGCAAGCAATGTCTGCCTGGTCGGTGAAAACCCGGCATGCTCCGTCCCGGCATTGTAGGGATGCGAGGGTCTATGGTCACACAAACTACGGCCATGCATGAGATCGAGTACATCTCTCCTATCGAGTACACCCCCCCCCCCCCCCCCCCCCCGCTGCCGCAAGCAAGAGCGGCGAGATGCATGTGGGTGCTTTCCCTTTTAAAATGGTTGAATATCAAATATTCTTGACACCACCATCGTCTGCCTCGGAAACGCTCTTTCGTTGAGAGGCTGGGCCGCAAGCCCTGCTGATGGTGTGGGTCAGCTGCCATCAACGTGTTTCTCCACGATACAATTTTTCGACGGTCTACGAAGTAGTCACGGTATCATGCCATGTGTGTGGTGTAAGCCGGACGACCACGCTCTCGCTCAGGTGTCAGCATCCCTGGAGCACCCGAGGGAGAGGTTCTCAACCGTCCTCGACGCAAAAGGGAAGATAGACGAGAAATACTAACGTCCGTATCCCCAGAATAGGAAACCCGGGGATATACCCAGGGTGTCCCCTGACTACCACGAGTACCGAGCCGTACTACTGTTCGGCAAGAGGGCAATCTCGACTACAAAATACTCACATAAGGGATGCATAGACCCCGCCCACGAAAATGAGATTTGTGTGTGATAAATCATGATGCGGTATACATATATATATATACCTGGTATATATATACGTGTATGCCGCGAGCTCCGACGTGGGATTTTACAGGGTACCACAAAAAATGAAAATAATATCACGGTAGCATATGCCGCCTTAAGGCGGGGCGCTTCCCTGTCTGTGCTTATCGCAGAAACCGGTACAACACCGCGTGAATACTGATCTGGCCTGTCGCAGTGTCCGCTTTTCCCCCCTACCCACGTGTCAAACCCGGGGATGTACTCGGCATTCTCCCCTGGCGACGACCCCAAGTCATTTCCCCTTTTCTCCGACCTTACTGGCCGCGAACCTCACCGAATCGCCTCTTTTGTTCCGAACGCCATCCCCCCCTCTCCACCCTCCTGCCCCCCCGCGGAAGCTGGGAATACCTGCCAGCCCCTTTCTCTCCAAACCAACGAGTTAGCGGTTGCAAGCCTCGGCGTAATAAGGGAATCACCAACACAAACATGTTTTTTTACCATTGTGTTGTACCTCTTAAACGTGGATTAGTCGTGAGTACGTTGGGTTCTGATTTTCGACCTTATCGGTTTTGGCCCCGGTCCCGGCTCCCGGCAGGGCTCGCCGAACCGCCTCTTCCTCTTCGAACACCCCCACGGAGGCCCGGGGACACCTGCCCCTTTTCCCCTCGAAACCAACGCCTTGGCGCTCGCAAGGTTCACCATGCCTGTGGCATGGCCATAGAATGTGTTTTACCGAGTACCAGGCACCTTCAACACGCTGGTTTCTGATTGTGCATCTCTTTTTTTTGCTCGCCCCCGCCCCCTACTGAAAGAACTCACCGAATCGCCTCGTCTGTTTCGAACGCCCCCGCGGAGGCGGGGGACACCAGCCCCTTTCCCCTCCAAAATAATGCCTTCGCGCTGGCAGGGTTGAAGGCTAGGGCCGCGCTGCAAGCCTTTCTGGAAGTTGAGTGGTCGCTCTGCGCAGAGTAGGCCCGAGCAATGTTCAGAAGCAGGGCCACCTTGAGGTCTCTGGTCACAAGAGGCGTGTTTGTTTAGTTCGGTCAGTGTTGAGGGGGGGGGGGGGGGGGGGGGGGGGGGGGGGGGGGGGGGGCACATTAAGCGGCAGTAGAAGCGATAATGGTAGAAATATCTAGTACCAGTAGATGGCCCACCCAGGGATTTAGTTGTGCGGCCTGAAAGCACGTCCGAGATTGTCATACGGTGTTAGGGCGGGGGGGGGGAGAGGGGGCGGGGGGGGGTGTGTACTCGATAGGAGAGATGTACTCGATCTCATGCATGGCCGTAGTAGTTTGTGTGACCATAGACCCTCGCATCCCTACAATGCCGGGGACAGAGCACGTCGGATTTAAGGAAGGGAGGGGGGGGGTAAAGGAACCTGCAGTAGAAGATGCAGTGGCAGTAGCAGGATAGTAGTAGGTAGCGGCGGTTGCACAAGCTTCCCTTGTTTTTGTTTTTCTTCTTTCTGGGAATGGATGCCTTCGAGTGATCAACGCTGAGGCTCATGCTTCTGATAAGACGTTGCCGGAACGCAAGCGGAATGACGTGTGAGCTAAATCATGCTACTACTAATAACATTAAGGGTGCCCATATTAAATAGGACCTGCGGTAGGGACAAAAACCTACATATTTCCCCATTTTTACTAACAATATTTGGTCCTATTTACTACGGTCCCCCGAAATAGCAGTAAAATGGTCGGTCTCCCGAGGTTTGGTTTTGAGTTGCGCGACCTGAAAGAACGTTAGGCGTTGAATGCGCGGCGGTGTGATCTGTTTTTCGGTTTCTTGGGCCTCGTATCCTCCTTGTTAGTTTCGTTGAAATTATCTTACAACACGAACGCCAGACAGTAATGCTACGGGGTATAATACATCGCAGCGTTTTCCAGAGAGAAGAAATCGCACGTCTCTAGATACAAAAAAAACGATGCGTTCCGCCGATACTTTTTTCGGACCATTCTCAAGAACGCTTCTGGTCGATTATTTCCACAGAAGAGAGAGAGAAAAAAAAAAGAACGTTTGCAATATGTCGCGTGCTCAACGTCGCGCACTCCGAATGAATCCCACATACAAGTATTTACGAGAGGCAGGGTGTGTCCCACTCTACACTTCCAACAATAATTTCAGTTTTCAAAAAAAAAAAAAAAAAACGGTTATCTTGTGTTTCGCGGTGAACACGCCGAATAATTTTTTTACGAACTCCTGAAATTGGTTGACTAAACGCTGTCGCGAGCTAACTGTACCTGACCCTCTCCGAGTCCTCTGGCGGCTCCGTGGGGGAGAAGTTCACCTCCTTGATGTCCTCGTCCTTGATCCCGCTGCTTTTCCAATCGTCGTTGCTGTTGTTCAGGTACCACAGCATCGCCAACGCCTGGACCGTTTCGTACAAATCGATCAGATACTCAGATCCTTAGTTCAATTATCATGAGTAACACTCTGTTCTTGAACATAATGATGTTTTGTGCATAAACTATTCGAACAAAAAGTTGTTTATATTTTGGGACAGAGTTGTATCTACATCACAGGTGGCCGGTGCCCTGCCCCCCCCCTCTCCCTTTCCCTTTCCCTCTCCCTCTCCCTCTCTCGCTCGCTTGGTGCTATGATCAATGCCTGCCTGGTCGGTGAAAACCCGAAGTGCTCCGTCCCGGCATTGTAGGGATGTGAGGGTCCGTGGTCATACGACTACGGCCATGCATGATACTGAGTACAACCCCCCCCCCCGCCGCGCGCTTGCACGGCATGGGTGTAAGTAAATTCTTGTGGAGATATTGAACAATGTACGGTAGCAAGCCCCACAAAGTGCAGACAGCTTCTCAATTCGGTACGCCTGACGGCGAGCCACATCCTCGTTCAATGTCTCCCTCCACAAGGATGTTTTTACGCCCTGATTGTGTGTGCGCGGGTTTGGGGCGGGTTTGGGGGGGGGTTTGGGGGGGGGGGGGGGGGGGGGCGTACTTGATAGGAGAGATGTACTCGTCGTCTGCAAATTGATGTACACGATCTACAGCATCTACACCATACTTTCAAATCTTGGGTCGGGGGGGGGGGGGGGGGGGCGATGGGGGGACGATGTACGGATCGGGTCTTAGACACGGACGTTTCGTTATTTCTGGAAAACGTCTCGAAGCGGCAAGGATAGGAGACCTAGACGGCCTTGGATCTGTGATGTGCACACACCTCGGATATTCAACCGATTCCCTCCCGATAAGCCAAAGACCTTTAAGGACAGAAGCTACACACAGTAGCCTATGTTACCAGGTGGGGACCTTAAGACATGTTTTCTGCGCGGTCATGAGACATTTTTCCTGGGGTTTTCTTTTTATTCGATCTGTGCCTACTACTACTGCTACTACGTATGCAGAGCGCCTGCACAGCCTCTCACAATGGCGGCAGGTGAGAATCTAGATGATCTAGATCATCATACATCTGCACATGATCTAGATGATCTATCTGTAGATGATCTATCTGTAGATGATCTATCTGTAGATGATCTATCTGTAGATGATCTGTCTGCAGATGATCTATCTGTAGATGATCTATCTGTAGATGATCTATCTGTACATGATCTATCTGTAGATGATTTATCTGTACATGATTTATCTGTACATGATCTATCTCATCGCTGTGGGGTACCTGCTTCAAAACCACCCCCGCGACAGCGCCGTTTACGTGGTCTTGTCTCTACCCATGGTCTTATCGTTATCTCGTACTATTGCGGAGGGACCGTGGTAAATAGGACCTACGGTACACACAAAAACCCATATATTTAGTTATTTTTACAGACAACATTCGGTCCTATTCACTATGGTCCTCCGCAATACTGTACTGCGAAAAAGTATGTCCCAGACCATTTCCAAGTGGATCGTTCTTCATGACCGAGCCTGTTTTTTTTGTCCTGGCGTTTCTTCGTCTCCCGAAAACATCTTCAAACCGGATGGCCTTCGAGTGGGTACCCCGACTGCCTTGCTATGTTTGCCCCTCTGCTGAAATTCCGATGCAGTACGTGGCAAACGACGCGTTCTACGATAGAGTTAGCACGTCTCCGCCCAAACGTTTTCTGCATGACGGAGTTCCTTAACCCCAAAATCGTCGCAATATGCTAATCTTGTTTCGAAAAATAACGTCATAGTATACTTGGGCCATGGGATTATTAATCGGGATGAAATATGATTTTTTGACTGGAGTCAGTTTTCGGGTGAGGTATGGAGCTCCTTAAGGTCAAGCTAGGAGCCTCATAAAAATTAGGGTGGACCTCTATCGTAGATCGCCTCACTACTACTACCACAGTGGAGGTGCGCCTTTTTTTTTCTGGAACTCCTCACCTGACCTTAAGGAGCTCCATACCTCACCCGAACACCATAATCATCAAAACTCGAATTGCATCCCCATGAACAAAGTCATTTTTGGAAACAAGACTGGCATTCCTACGATTTTTTGGCGTAAGGAGCCCCCCCCCCCCCCCCCCCCCCCCCCCCCCCCCCGCCCCCCCCTCCACCCGCGTCATTCAGAAAACATTTTAGCGGAAACGTGCTACCTCTGCCTATACAAGGCCGGTGTGTGCAAGGCCGATACACCGGCCTTTGTAGCGGGCACCGGCACTATTCCGCTCCCTGCCAGACCAGTGGCGAGCCCCATCCGCGCTAAGCGGTTTCACCTGCACTATATCGTGCAACGGCACAACACAGCCAGACTGAACAACAGACCCCGAAAAAACATCGAATCAAGGAAGCCGCATTTGTAGTGCTGTTGCCCCGGATACATACATACATGGATGGACGGAACCCACACGAATTCTCCCCCCCCCCCCCCCCCCCCCCCCCCCCCCCCCCCCCCCCCCCCCCCCCCCCCCCGCGCCGCCGCCGCTGCTTGCGCAACAGGAAGGGTGTATGATTAGCAAGCCGTATCTATGTAATATAAGCAAACAACGCGGCTGGCGCCCATTTGTTGGAGGCGTCTCTGGTAGGGCTAGGAACGAGTGCTCCGTCTCGAAAAGGGATGCGTGGAGACTGGTCAAATGACGCAGGGCAAGCAAAAACAAAACGAGTACGCCCACTCCCGCCGGCCTGCACAATATGGGCGTGAAGCAATCCCAACAAGGTAGCACGCCACTAGGCGTACCCCGAATTGAGCGGCTGTTGACACATCGTAGGGTTGCTGCAATGCAATGTTCAATGTGTCCACCGGGAAATTTCTACGCCCAAATTTTCCATGTTTTGAGGCGTTCTACGATAGGGGGGTCCACCATAATTTTTCTGAGGCTCCTCACTTGACCTTAAGGAGCTCCATACCTCACCCGAAAACTGACTTCAGCAAAAATCAAATTTCATCCCTATTGATATTCCCATGGCCCAAGTATACTATAGCGTTATTTGTTTAAGCGAGATTGGCATATCATATTCCGACGATTTTGGGTTAAGGGACTCCGTCATTCAGAAAGCGTTTGAGCGGAAATGTGCAACTGCTATCGTGGAACGCTTCGGGGGGGGGGGGGGGGGGGGGGGGGGGGGGGGGCCACCCTGTGTATACTAACGTCGCATGTATGCCGACACTTCGTAAGTGTTTTGCCGTGCGTAGTTGTTTTGGTGTGTACGGCCACCGCGTTTAGTTGCCGGCCTAGCTCGCTGTTAGTCTCCGCCTGAGTTCTAACCCTAACCTGCTCGTAGGTGTGGCACGCTTCCCCGTACTGGCCGTGGCGGATCTGGTCGTTTCCCTCCAGCTTCGTCGCGGTGCACTTGGCCAGCCTTTCCTCCAGCGGTAGTTCCCTAGCTGCGCACACCTGTTAAATTGTGACCATGCCGTCGTCGCGGATCGCGGAACGGTGAGAGGGATGGCTTGTGGGTTGCGAGTTCGCCTGAAAGCACAGATATGGCCTGTGGAGGCCAGCAACAGTGTGTACTTCTGAGCCTCCTTCCGCGTGTGCAGGTACGCATGGCACCGCGCTGTTGACACTGGTATGTCTCCGGTTTATGACGGCTATCGACGATGCGACCTCCACGGCAGGAGTATGACACTGCCCTGCCCGGCCCGGTGTTTGCAAAGCGTGCATTGTCCTCCCGTGCAATACGCTTGCCTACCCTGCTTCGCCTCACCCAACATTACACCGCCCTACCCTTCCCCGCCCTCCCCTCCCCTACCACATCCGACCGACCGCACCGTATCCTCCTGTCGTCTACCCTACCCTACCCTCTCCTACCCTACCCTACCCTACCCTACCCTACCCTATCCTATCCTCCCCTCCCCTCCCCTACACTACACTACCCTACACTACACTACCCTATCCCACCCTCCCCTACCCTCCCCTCCCCCCCCCTCCCCTACCTTACCCTACCCTATCCTACCCTACTCTACCCTACTCTACCCTACCCTACCCTACCCTACCCTACCCTGCCCTACCCTACCCTACCCTACCCTACCCTACCCTACCCTACCCTACCCTGCCATACCCTACCCCCCCCCTTCCATCCCCTCCCTTACCCTCCGTTCCCCTACCCCACCCTACCCTACTGAAAATGCACCGCAATCTGGTGGCAAAGCGAAGGCTCACTTCTTTCGTGGCGAACATGGAAGCCTGCTGGAACTTAGGCCGGGCGTCAAAGTCCACTCGCAGCTTCGCGTCCGTGCTGGTCCTGATTTTTATTGCCTTTATGAAGGGTCATCAACAAAAAAAAAAAAGAAACGAAAAATGTTGCCATCACGATCGGGATCCAGGCGCGTGCCGTAAGTTAATGCTTTCTGGGTACCTGACACCTGGTACCTGGTACCTGGTAACCTGGTAGGGTGTACTCGTTATCATGCATGGCCGTAGTGGCGCATGACCATAGACCCTCGCATCCCTACGATGCCGGGACGGAGCACGTCGGGTTTTCACCGACCGGGGAGGGGCGGGGGGGGGGGGGGGGGGGGGGGGGGGGGGGGGGGGGGGTGCTTGGATCCAGTTTCTTGGCTGCTTGCACAGCCAGGATTCCTTGTGCCGGCTGGGGAAATCAGTATCCAACCCCTACTACAATGATGGTCAAAATTCTGTTGCTGTTGGTTCCTTGCTTTACACATCAGGACAATTACTTCAACCCTACTACTGTAGTATGTACAGCTGTATATAGAGCACAGGTGGTCGGGACCCCCCCCCCGCCCCCTCCCCCCGCCTCGCACAATGTGGGCGTAGTCGAACTCATCGTGGACACATCGAACAATGTACGTACGTATGCGGCACACCGTTAGTACGCGCAGGCTGTGCAGAATTGAGAGGTTCTTGACACCTTGTGAGATCAACAATGATTTGTTTTTGCGACCACGATTTGCAGGGCGGGGGGGGGGGGGGGGGGGGGTACTCATTATCATGCATGGCCGTAGTCGTATGACCGGGGGGGCGAGGGGGGTGGGAGGGGGGGGGGGGGGGGGGGGGGGGGGGGGGGGGGGGGGGGGGGGGGGGGGGGGGGGGGGGGGGGGGTGGGGGGGGGGGGGGGGGGGTGTACTCGATAGGAGAGATGTACTCGATCTCATGCATGGTCGTAGTCGTATGACCATAGACCCTCGCATCCCTACAATGCCGGGACGGAGCATGTCGGGTTTTCACCGACCAGGCAGACATTGCTTGCACCAAGCGCGAAGCGCCGTGAGGTGTCCGGCGAGTCGCATGAAGGGCGAGCTGCATCCTACTAAGAACCGCTGGTGAGGCGGATTTGCATATGGATGACAGCTTCAATGAGTTAGTTTAACTTCCGGTGTGGCCACTTCCAGAGACAGCAATGAGAGTACTATGTAACTGCCTCTTGGGTGCCGTACCTTGAACACTACGCGATACGATCAATTCCCGTGTGCAGAGTAAAGGTTCTTTACTTCGCACAAATGATCTAACTAGACGACCAGCTGTCGGCGACCGCCAAAAAAAACAAAACAAAACAAAAAACGGTACGCTGGATGTCTAGCTCACGTAGTGAGCGGCATGTTTTACAGTGTCGTTGCCAACCGACGCCAACCCAATCCATATATAATATATATAATATATGGGGGGAGCGGGGGGGGGGGGGGGGGTTACTCGAATTATTACGTTATGTACAACATGTTGCCGGGTGGGAACCGCACAGCCTGCAAGACCTATTCTACTGCTGTAGTGCATGTTTCCCGGGTTCAGTTCGTATGTGAGCACAGCGTCTATCTCATGACGGCGTCGCGTGTTAGGATTTACTATTACGGGGGACCATAGTACATAAGGACCAACTATTGTTAGTAAAAATAGGGAAATATATAGGTTTTTGTGTACCGTAGGTCCTATTTACTATGGCCCCCCGCAATACTACTGCTACCACTGCTACCACTACTACTACTATTACTACTACTATTGCTGCTACTACTACTACTACTATTAATACTGCTGCTGCTACTACTACTACTACTACTACTACTACTACTACTACTGCTACTACTACTACTACTGCTGCTGCTGCTGCTGCTGCTGCTGCTGCTGCTGCTGCTGCTGCTACTACTACTACTACTACTACTACTACTACTACTACTACTACTACTACTACTACTACTACTACTACTACTACTACTACTACTACTACTACTACTACTACTACTACTACTACTACTACTACTACTACTACTACTGCTGCTGCTGCTGCTGCTGCTGCTGCTGCTGCTGCTGCTGCTGCTGCTGCTACCACTACTACTACTATTACTACTACTACTGCTGCTACTACTACTACTATTAATACTGCTGCTGCTACTACTACTACTACTACTACTACTACTACTACTGCTACTACTACTACTACTGCTGCTGCTGCTGCTGCTGCTGCTGCTGCTGTAGATATTCTCTGCTGTACCTGAATGTCATGATCTACCGGGGCGCGCGCAAAAAGATGGAGTGCTCTGCTGTCACATTTGATTTTGTCCGTAAAAGTAAGGAATTCTGGGGCATGATATAAATGTTCAAACGATTATTACTTTTCCGGACAAGTTGGTACATGGCATCATGCCTATCCTACCACATGGAATCATACATCGTACTACTACGATTCATATTAGTATTATGACGGGGGACCATAGTAAATGGGACCAAATTTTGTGTGTACAAATAGGGAAATATATTGTTTTTTGTGTGTACCGTAGGTCCTATTTAGTATGGTCCTCCGTAATAGTATTGATTCACATTATTTTTACATGCCGAGAAGTGTTCAGACGTGCCCGCATATTTGACGAGTACGATCAGGTTCTGATCTGTAAGCTACGTACACGAGTACGCCAAGAAGAGGTGGCATCCTGTACTGCTGTGGTGCAGTAGTCCCAGCGCGAAACTTGATCATATTAGTGGAGGGTACACATTCTGTACTGTAGTGAAGTAATCCCAGCGCATATTTGTAGAGGGTACACGAAGAGGTGGCATTCTGTACTGCTATAATGAAGTAGTCCCAGCGAAAAATTGATCATAGAGCAGCCTCTTTATTACGGGGGTCCATATTTAATAGGACCTATGGTGTAGATAAAAACCTATATATTTACGTATTTTTACTAACAAATTTTGGTCCCGTTAACTATAGACCCCCGTAAATAGTAGAGGGTACTGCTGTAGATAAATTTAGTGGGGGTCTCTCAAGCAACAACACAGCGCAACCTACGAGTACACTGCCCGGATTGCCGCACGTCACTCTGCATGATGTGGTGTCATATGTACGGTGCGTATCTTTACGAGCGAGCACGGTCAGATTATCCCTTTTGTACCAACCAGGTGCGAGGTACAGCAGTAGTAGTAGTAGCTCAAAGGGTGACGTCCGATATCCTCTACGTACTCGTACAACAGCAAGCAGCACAGCAGTTTTCGCGAGAGATATCCTACATCCAGTGTTCATCGTACAGCTCGAGAATCCAATGGGGTTCTTGCTGCCTGCAATCAACATGAACATGAATACATCACACTGACCGGAGTCCCGCATCCCCTGTCCCTGTTGCATGCTGCACGCTTGTGGTGACACAGAGATGCATGTGCATTGTGCTGTACGAGTATCATACCATGTATGTTACCATGTACCAGGTATGTACGAATATTTTACCGGTCCGGTACAGTTCTTTTACGTACGAACGAGAATCTTTTTGTCTGTATCACACCTGGTACGATCTTGTGTACAGCAGCAGCAGCAGCAGCAGCAGCTTGACATATACGTACGCAAAGAAATATATATCCTACTGCTGCCGCAGTACACATAGACAGCCCAACGGAGTTCTCTTCGTCAACAGCAGAAAACACACACCAGAGACTGGAGTCCCGCATCCTCCAGATGGTCGTCGACGAGTACACAGACAGAGTGCCGTGTGTACGGGTAGCAACACACCGGGCGGGGACGGGGTGTAATGCTCCGCGACAACACCCACCTACCGGCCCGGCGACTCGTTTTTCTTACGTATGCTTCGTTTTATTTCCTCGGCTGTGTATCTTTCTTTGTTGTCTGGATTGTTTGTGCGCATACTCGCTGTACGTTTGTTTGGCATGCCAAGATGCGATGATAGTTTTTACTTCTGGCACCTAGTTTTGCGACCACAGAGGGAGAGAGGTCGTCTCTTCTCTGGGATGGGGGAATCAGCGTGGACACTGGATATCCCGCTGTGATGTTCCGCGGGTGTATGCCGATGTACTGTAGGTGTGGAGTGTGGAATGTGAAAATGTGAAAACGCATCATGCATGCATGCGTGCACTCGCTCATGCGCGAAAGATCGAAAGATCGCACACACTGATTGATGCCAGTCGGACTCGTCGCAGCAGTAACATGCGGACACGCCAGGGCACGCCATGGCGTTCTGCCGAGCCGCTGCTGTCTCTCCATCGGTGGCTAACTGTCTCTCCATCGGTGCTACCGTATCCCGGGAGGATCTACCCAGGAGCGGCTGACGATGTAGCACGAGGGTACGGGAGTGCAGAGCGACAAAAGTCGAACTTAGCAAGAGAGATCCTTCTCGTAAATCTCCGCACCGTACCTGCTGAGTCAAGCGCAACAAAACAATAGCTTTCTGATAATCGCTCGAGTTGCTCACCTCTTGCATCATGTCGTTGAACGACATGCCGCCGTGTTGGCTGGGCCTGGCCGTCAACGAAACGTCCTCCTGGGGCGAGCGCCGTGCCTGATGTATGCCCTACCGTAGCAGTGCTGGCTGCGGCTGGTGTTGGGGAGATGCGTCAGGTGGGAAAATGGCAACGAGACGAGAACCAGAGTGTCAGTTTTACGTTTTTCAGTTTTTCACGCTATTGGTTGGCTTTTTCTCGTCGGGGACACCTGTTTTTCGAGCTTTTGGGGGCGGCGTCGGCGCCGGGGGGTCATGTGCTCGCAAGTCCTCGGGGCTGGCGGGGGGGGGGGGGGGGGGGGGGGGGGGGGGGGGGGGGGGGGGGGGGGGGGGGGGGGGGGGGGGGGGGGGGGGGGGGGGGGGGGGGGGGGGGGGGGGGGGGGGGGGGGGGGGGGGTGAGAACGCATGTTGTAGATTGACCTGGTGATACTAAGGTGGTAGAGGTAGGCTACAGTAAGTAGGACGATGAGATTTGTGTGTGGACATATACAGCAAGAGGGATCAGAATAAAGAGCTGCGTTGACCATTGAACCCGCATTATTATTCGTTTCTCGGGAAGTTAACAGCAACAACAATTACGAAATTGCTGCATTATTAATTACTGAGAATTAGAGGAGAGACCACTCATTTTGCAGGATGCAGCAGCACTCTGCTACGACGCGTACTATCCTACACATAGTCGCCCTTTTTCGATGGGACACAAGTAAGTCTAGATTTAACACAGGGGAAACGAGCACCATGATATGTTGCTTCAAGCTTAAGTTCGTGACAAAAACCACACAGGCTGCGAGACGTAGATGCAAGTACGGGAAAGACAAGAAATTCGGGAGCCGTCGTATTATTATTGTACTGAAGTTGGGGTATATGTATATAATACTCCAATGCATCATTGTCACACGTGTAAAAACAAAACACCCACAGCCTCAGCGAGCATTTTGCTGCATCTTACTGCTGCACTCGCATTATTTTAACTTCATAGTAGCAGGATAGTGCAGAAGGTAGCAGCAGGTGCCGGCCCTGTGTGCTGAACCCCACCCCATCCACCACACACCCATAGTGTCCGCACCGATCCGTCTCTCTGGAACGACACAACAACAAGTTACGTGGCCTCTGGAACGACACCACAACAAGTTACGTGGCTACAAAATAAGATACAGATAGATAGTTTCGTCTGTGTCAATGTGTCAATGTCAAATCAATATTCAGTTTGTCAAGAATCTGATGATGTTGAATCAAGGCAATGCCATGTACGTATGTATGTGTGGGTCGAGTCAACCGAAAAAAAACAAAACAACGAGACTGCACCAAGGGCGAACTCTCTCTGCACGTACAACATCAAGCGCATACATCACTTTCAACAATGAACCTTCGCGTGTATACCAGGTGCGAAATACAGCAGTAGCGGCAGCTATGTCCAGACATAATATATATGCATTTCCCCCCCCCTTTCACTGTTATTAATTAATAGTAGGGTCATTCATTCTTATCGGAGACTTTTTTTTATATAAAAAAAAAATGTCCATGTTTTTTTCGCGCAATTTTTTTTTTTCTTCCAGATTTTCCAGATTTTTTTTTTTGCCAAAGATGTGAAATTTCCCCATCATGTTTATTTGTTTTGTTTTGTTTTTTCGATAAGAATGAACCTTGCCCGGGTCGCGCTTGTTGTACAGAAATTTCAA
Organism: Macrocystis pyrifera; assembly: GCA_031763025.1. Taxonomy (NCBI): domain Eukaryota; class Phaeophyceae; order Laminariales; family Laminariaceae; genus Macrocystis; species Macrocystis pyrifera. Next base: position 593,089 of record JASSKH010000029.1, read on the forward strand.
CACTCAAGCACAATTCACAGCTCAGGGGGGCAGCACAGCGACAGCACTCTTCTCGAGAAACCGGAGAGGGGGGCAGCACAGCGACAGCACTCTTCTCGAGAAACCGGAGAGAGTTCAACCCTTTCAGGACCGCAGTCTCGTTTAGGGGACAAACTACTCTTTATTTCAAGTAGTTCGTCCCCAAAACGGGAATGCTATAGTAGTATTTACGGGGATTCCATAGTAAATAGGACCAAATATTGAGAGTAAAAAATAGCGAAATATATAGGTTTTGGTGTGTGCCGTAGGTCCTCTTTACTATGGTCCCCCGTGATAGGAATGGACTACTTACTACTACTACTGCAGTCGGAGTTAGGTTCAAGCACAGTGCAGTGCTACCATGATACAAACGGCTCTTAACGTCTGCACGAAACGGGTCGGTGGGTGGGAATAAGAACGCACTATTACGGTGGTCCATAGTTAATAGGACCCACGGTACACACAAAAACCTATATATTTACCTATTTTTACTAACAATATCTGGTCCTGTTAACTATGGTCCCCCGTAATAGTCTCCTGAATACGTACCTCCCCACACTGTTGGCTCGACGGCTTGGAAGCCCTTCGCTTGATGTCTGCTCGTCAGCCAGCCCACGACTACCCCGGGAGGCATTCGATCGTTCGTGCTGTCGCTGCATGTAGCGATTTTCACACCAAGACGTACGTATGACCTGCTCCAGGATCCACATCCAGATACGCGATTGGCAAATCATTCCCGAGCGTACAAAACTCATGTATGTTCCCCGCGTCGCTGTGCTCCCCCATGGAATATATTTTGTACATGGTACTTTGCTTTCGAAATGTGTCAGCTAAGTATTCACCACCCCTCGCTCGAATAGGGGGGGGGACATCCGGGAAAACCCCCGGGGTCGACCTTCACACAGCCCCGTTCCAGCATCCGTCCACACGCACGTCACAGCTACCAGTCACTCCATTCGGCGACAAACCCCATATTCGCCGGCCTCCCACTCACTATGGTGGGCGACTTGGTGTACGTATGCTCTTCCTCTCTTTCCCCCCCCCCCCCTCGGTGCTCCGTCTCGAAAGGGATGCGTGGTCAATGGTCAAATGACTAAGGCAAGCATCAAATGAGTACCCCCCCCTCCCCCCTCCCCCCCCCTCCCCCCCCCCCTCTTCCGCATTTATATCTCGACGTGTTCACTGTCGGGGCTCCTCTTCCCTACCCAGTCCCTCGCCTTCGCCGCTTTGCGCGACCCTTGACATATATCTAACGTTGTATCACCAACAAAAGCGGCGTTCTGCCGTGTAGAGGTTCACTTCTAAGTTTTCTGAGGCTCCTCACTCGAGGAGCTCCACACCTCACAACCAAAACACTGACGTCGGCGAAAATCAAACTGAGTCCACGGATGAATAGTCCCATGGCCCCAAGTATACAAAAAAAAAAAAACGTCATTTTTTCGAAACCAAGACTGGCATTCCGACGGTTTTGGGTCATTCAGAAGAACAAAATTAGCGGAAACGTGCTCCTTCCCTCTATCGTAGAACGCGTCAAAAGGAAGAGAGAAAAAAAAAAAAAAACACTCCATCTTCTGTACTGAGATTATCCTAAGACGCCGCTAACAGCCTCGCACAAGAAGAACAACTTCAGCATCGCTCAGGATAAGGAGGCGTAGCCCAGGAGGTGCCGCGCACTACATGCAGTAGATTTTGTTGGTTTTTTATTTTTCAAGTTTTCATGCCCCCGCCCGCGGCTTGGTAAAAAAACTAAGGCTTGATTTTCTATTAAAATCTGGGGCGTATGTCTGTGTTGCCCGACTGACTAAGGCAAGCAACCGATGAGCAACCCCCCGCCCCCCCCTGTCTCCGGAAGTGGTCACGCCGGAAAATAAATTGTAACTCATTGAGGCTGTCATCCATATGCTAGTCCGCCTCGCAAGCGGTTCCTAGTAGAGGATGCAGCTCACCCTTCGTGCGACTCGCCCAACACCTCACGGCGCTTCGCAAAGCTTGGAGCAAGCATTGTCTCCCTGCTCGGTGACAAACCCGACGTGCTCCGTCCCGGCGTTGTAGGGATGCGAGGGTCCATGGTCATACGACTACGGCCATGCATGATATCGAGTACACCGCACCCGCCTCCGCGAGCACAAGCACGTATCCCACGTTGCTTCATCATGAAAAAAAGGTTTCATGATCGGACGGAAGGCGCTGTGTGCAACTCCTCCTCCCCCATCGCAATATGTGCAGAAAGAAGAGGTCCTCAGCACTACATAGAATGCAACTATTACCACAAAAGAAAAAAATCAGGCAATCCTCACGGTATTCTCACAAAAAAAAGACAAACATGAAAACAAAAATAGCCTCCCATGCTACGGGCAGTACATATACATATGATACCCCTATACATGTAAAGATGCATCACCTCTGCAACTAATTATGGATTGACATAGTTTCAAGTGCTCTGATCGAATATCCCCCCCCTACCTCAGCACGCGAGATGCTGCACGGCCAACCTGCTGCAACAGCAGCAATACAAACACGAGAAACGGGAAGAGCAGGCTGTGAGATTTTACAGGAACCTGAGAAATTCGGGATAATCGATCTCCTGAAGTTTAGCGTAGTGTAGCCACGGAGCCCATTCTTCAACGGAGAAAAATCCAGCCTCGACCCGTCTTGTTCCCTTTTGCTTCGTACCACTCGTACAAGTAAGAGCCCTTGCACTGCTGCCGTATGAGTACAGCACAAAAACAAATCATCGCGACACCTATAAACTCCACGCCTATTTTTTTTCCCCAGCAAGACGCGCGACGTCGCCCCACCCTTGACTCTGACGCCACTCTACAAAGGTGCTACTCACTGCTGTACACGTCCAATTGAAGAGGAGATGGGCGTCCATTCGGACAACAAGCCGTCGATCCCTCTGGTCGATCATCCATCCACGCACCCACCCATCCACTAGCAATCCATCCATCTCGCGGGAAAGCTGACTGGATTGATGAGCACCCTCATCCCCGCGCTGTCTGGTTTTCCTTTCTCGTCACCGACCCGAGAGCGCCTTCCCAACATCACAGGTGCTACTACGGTTGGAAGGGGGTGCACCATTTTTTCGTTTTCTGGCTTCCCTCACATCACCGTACAGAGCTCTGTACCTCCTCGTCGAAAATCTGATTTTGGACGAAAGTGTAAGTGCTACCCGACGAACTCTCCTATGGCCTAAATTAAATATAACCATAAAACCAAAAAAAAATATCGCAACGTAAGAATGGAAAAATTCCGACGATTGGAACGACCATACAGCCAAGAAAAAAAAACCCCGTAAAAACTAGCAAGAAATTCCGACGATTTTGGGTTAAACGGGACCCCTTCGTTCGAAAAACGTTTCTGGACAATTAGTTCTACTACCTCTATCCTACTGCGCGTCCTCACCGCGACAGAAACCCAACCGCTTATCTTATGACTATCATCATAGTCGGCCACCTGCGTCGTCGACAGTCCATGCATGCATCCATCCATGCATCCATCCATGTATCCATCCATCCACCCTTCCTTCCATCCATCCATCCGTCCATCCATCCATCCATCCATCCGTCCATCCATCCATCCGTCCATTCATCCATCCGTCCATCCATCCATCTGTCTGCCCAAATACAAGAAGAAGAAAAAAACGATGGAGGATGCCACCGACTACTACCATACTGTAGTACACACCGCAGGGGAAAAACGACGGATAAGGGGGGGGGGGGGGAGGCGAGGAAGGAAGCCATCGACTTCTATTGTACTCGTACAACTATGCGGAAAAAAGGAGGATAGGAAACAAAAACAGAAAACGCCGAACACGACATTTGGGGAGAAACCCCAACAAATACGAAAGGTGTGTGAGACCGATGGGACCGACCGACCGACCGACCGACCGACCGACCGACCTAACCGAGTAATCAATCAGCCACTGAGATCAACCCGAAGCAACTGCCTAAATACCCAGTCAAACCAGCCAAGTAATCAACCAATCAAAACCACGCAGTTTAACTTGCACGATCGCAAAAAAAGTGTCCCACACTAATTCCAAGTAGTGTGTCCTACTAACCCGCCTGGGGCTTCAGTGGGGAAAAGTGACCAATACACCAACGCCCGCTGCGTGATTGGGAGATGATTCAATGGTTAATGTCCGAGTTACGATGGTTGAGTGCAAGGGTTCGTGCGGCAGGGGCAGAAATACGATCCCCCCCGCGATGCTGGACTCTTACGCTGCTCGTGGACGGTTTTTGCTGCTGCGGCACCACGTTTTCAGGACGCTGCTGTCACGGGGGGCCGAAGGGGTGGAAACGAGCCGGTCAACCAATCAATTAATTAATCAATCAATCAATCAGTCAATCAATCAATCAATCAATCAATCAATCAATCAATCAATCAATCAACCGATCGGTCAACCAACCAATCGACCTATCAATCAATCAATCAACCGACCAACCAGCCGGTCAACCAACCAAACAATGAATCAATCAATCAATAAATCAATCAATCAATCGATCAATCAATCAATCAATCAATTAATCAAACAATCAATCAACCAACCAACCAATCGACCGACCGATCAATCAATCAATCAATCAATCAATCGATCAAGCAACCGATCAACCGATCAATCAATCAACTAACCAATCAATCGATGAATCAACCAATCAATCAATCAATCAAACAACCCATCAACGGACCAATCGATCAACCAACCCGCTACACCTTGCCACCCGATCTACCAACCACCCCCTCAACATACCAACCGAAAAAATCCACCCCACACACTCCACGACCGAAGAAGGGCGGAACAACCGGCCTTACGAGAGAAACGAACGGACGCCATCGCGGCAGAGGTTGCGGCTCCAGGCGCACCAAGAAAAACAAGAGACACGACAGCAACACATACATACCGACAGCAACCAAACGTTCCACCTTTGCTTCCTCTACAAGTATAGGGCAGCGAACAAAGCATGGCGGCACCTCTGTCTGCCTGCCTGCCTGCCTGCCTGTCTGTCTGTCTGTCTGTCCGTCTGTTTTTATTTCTGTCTGTCTGTCTGTCTGCCTGGTCTCTCGTTTCTGTTTTGCTGGGGCCCTGGTGGTTGCATCACATAAAACAAAAAACAAAAAAAAAACGATCACCCTCATCACCACCACCACCACCACCTCCACTACCCCCCCCCACCACCACTACCGCCACCAAAAAAGAAAACAAATAATAGCAACAAAAAAAACAGCAACAGAAACGCTAGAACAACCTTACAAGCAGCAAGAGCTCCAAAGGTCGAGGCGCTCGCTTCACGGACGGGGACCACCGTTGCGTCTATTGCATCAACTGCGGTGTAGTGCCTACCGCCCCCCACCTCTCTTCCACGCTCGGGAGATCGCCGCCGTAAAAAAATAATCAACGAAAACAAAACAAATCAAAACGAAACAAAAAGAGGCCCGGACACCACAAAATCAAAAATAAATAAATAAATGAATAAATAAATAATACGATGACAACGAGCCGTCCACCTTGACCACGCCCTGCCTGCCATACGCGATCTACACCGACAACCCCCGGTATTGTAGGGATGCGAGGGTCTATGGTCATACGACCACGACCATGCATGATATCGAGTAAACCGGTCCCCCCCCCCCCCTATATACCCCCTATCTCCAAAGCGAAGCACGTCCTTGCCATAAACCCTTCCTCCTCCCCCCCCAGCAATTGTTGCGTTGCCCTACCCCTTCCCTCCTTCCCTCGTCCCAACTACCCCATAACCCCCCCCCCCCCCCCCCCCCCCCCCCCCCCCCTCCCCCCTCCTCACACTAGTACTCCGCACAAGGGTATGATCGCATCACGTAGTTTACGGTAAGGCATTCACGAGGCAGGTACATAGTGTACCCCCATTGCTGTCTCCAGAAGCGGCCGCACCGGAGAGTGACTCAACTCCTTGAAGCTGTCATCCGTGCAAGAAAGTCTGCCTCACAAGCGGTTCTTGGCAGGATGCGGCCTACCCTTACATGCGACTCGCCGAACTCCTCACGTTTCGCTTCGCAAAGCTTGGTGCAAGCAATATCTTCCCGGTCGGTTAAAACCCGACGTGCTCCGTCTCGGCACTGTACGCAGGGCTGGGAGGGTCATTGGTTACACGGCTACGGCCATGCGTAATATCGAGTATCCCCCCCCCTCTCCTTCATATGAATAAAATCCCTCTCCCCTTTACAAAACTACAACCCAATCCCCCTGGCAAATCCCCTCACCCAACCCCCCCTCGCAAAACTCCCAGTCCTAACCCCTCCCCCCTCCAAGAAAACGCAATAACCGAAAACCCCAATCCCAACCCCAACCTACACCCCCCAACCCATACTGCTGGGGAAACCCCTGCGAAACAACTCAGCCGAACGCTTCGCTCCCCCGTCGGCCACCAGGCTCCTCGGTTATATAGTCGTGGTATCCCGGGTTTGTATGCGCGACGAGGGCAGCCAGCTCCCCCCTCCTGACCCCCGCCCTCCCTCCCCCGCCCCCTCCACCTCCACCTCCGCTGCCTGATATCCGCCTTGAACTCCCGTTCATCCCTACCACTACGCCTCCCACCGACGTTCGGACTGAACCGCTAGAGATGGTGGCGAAGGTGTTATCCTGTAAGGGACGTGGGGAGTGGGGTGGGGTGAGGGGGGCGGGGGTACTCATTTGTTGCTTGCCTTAGTCATTTGACCATTGACCACGCATCCCTTTCGAGACGGAGCACCGTTCCTACTCCTAATAGAGACACCTCCAACGATTGGGCGCTCATTACGTTGTTTCCACAAATTACATATAAACTCTTTGCTAATATTATCCCCTTCCTGTCTGGCCGCCTGTGGCCACCATCTATCTCCTAGGATAGCGATCGTTTTCTCGCTGCTATTCAGCGGTGTGTTCCATGTTATGCATGGCCGCAGTCGTGAGGTGGGGGGTGGGTTGAGGAGAAGGGTGGGGGGGGGGGGGGGGGAAGGGGAAGGGAGGGGGAGAAGGGTAGGGGCTACAAGTGGATCAGGTGGGGGGGGGGGGGGGGGGGGGCGGGGGGATGGAGGAAAGGGGGGGGGGGGGGGGGGGGGGGGGGGGTACTCGAAAGGAGAGATGTACTCGATCTCATGCATGGCCGTAGTCGTAAGACCATAGACCCTCGCATCCCTACAATGCCGGGACGGAGCATGTCGGGTTTTCACCGACCAGGCAGACATTGCTTGCACCAAGCGCGAAGCGCCGTGAGGTGTCCGGCGAGTCGCATGAAGGGTGAGCTGCATCCTACTAAGAACCGCTTGTGAGGCGGACTTGCATACGGATGACAGCTTCAATGAGTTAGTTTAATTTCCGGTGTAGCCACTTCCAGAGACAGCAATGGGAGTACTACGTAACTGCCTCTTGGGTGCCTTACCTTGAACACTACGTGATACGATCAATTCCCTTGTGCGGAGAAAAGGTTCTTTACTTCGCACAAATGATCTAACTCGACGACCAGCAATGGGCGACCGCCAAAAAAAAAAAAAAAAAAAAAAAAAAACGGTACGGTACCCTGGTTGTCTAGCTCACGTAGTGAGCGGCATGTTTTACAGTGTCGTTGCCAACCGACGCCAACCCAACCCATATAAGGGGAGGGGGGGGGGGGGGGGGGCAAAGAGCGGAGAGGGGGTGGTAGAGGTATTGCATGCACGCCGACATTGCTTGCAGCTGCGAGACCATAAATTGGTTTGTCTGTTCCATCCTGATTGAGGCGGGGTGGAGGCGTAACGGAGGGGAGGGAGGGAGGGAGGGAGGGAGGGAGGGAGGGGGTATTGCAGTTCGTCCTAACGCAACGGAAGGAGGTGCTGCCGCCCGGGGTGTGATACAGAAGATTACAGCGGGGACAAAAAAAAAAAACGAATGCTGGGGAAGGGGGGATCTGCTGTTTTTCGACGAAGCAATTGCCGCCGTGAGGCGTTCATGGAGGGACATCTTCAGCACCTGCAATCCGCTCTATATAAACTCCTCCGAGGAGAATAGAAGCACACCTATTACTGCCAAGTATCCTCAAAATCGAATCTACAACCAGGGTTCGTGTGCCATTTCTTTTTTTTTTAATCTGTGCAATTTTCTGTTCCCACGTTCCCTTCCCGTTTTCCCTTCCAGAACAGCTTGAGCCTGCCGTGTTGCTGCGGGGTATATTCCGGCGGTGATTTGATGTGATGAGAGCAACAGTAGAAACGCCAGCGACAGAAACGACAACCTCGACACCGCCACATCTTCCACACCAACAACGGCGGCAGCACCGGCAGCAGCACCACAAACATCAACAGCAACAACAACAAACAACAACAACACCACCAGCACCATCATCACCCACCACCACCACCACCACCACCACCACCACCACCACCACCACTACCACCACTACCATCACCACCACCACCAACAACAACATCAACAACCACCACCACCACCACCACCACCACAAACAACAACATCATCAACAACATCAACAACAACAACCACCACCACCACCACCACCACCACCACCACTACCACCAACTCTCACCGTTCCTTCCTCGTCGTGCGCCGCGAGGAACTCGTCCGACGACTCGCACCGCGTGAGCACGTGCCGCTCGATGTTCCCCGGAGACTGCTCCGCCGCAAAAAACTCCGTGCTCACTTTGTGCACCCTGCCAAACGGAGTTCCAATGAGGCCGCCAAAAAAACGGGGATTGTAAGATTGTATCCCCTGCCTTTGAACCGGTCGTGGTGAGAGTGCATCCTGTCAAAATCGAATATTACACGACGGCATCCCCTGCCATAAAAAAACTTTTCCAATATTTGAGGTGGGGGTAGTGGCTAGCGGTAAAAGACGCTCCGCTAAAATCGGTAATTGCCAGTCCGTCATAGCTTGCGGTAACGTACTGCATCCCTGGTAAACCATGTAGGGGGGAGGGGGGGGTAAGGGTACTCGTGTCATGCATCGCGGTGGTCGTATGTATGACCATAGACTCAACTACGGAGGACCATAGTAAATAGGACCTACGGTACACACAAAAACCTACATATGTACCTATTTTTACTAACAATATTTGGTCCTATTTACTATGGTCCGCCGTGATAGCATCCCCACGATGTCGGGAGGGGGCATGTCGGGTTTTTTTTAAGCGACCAGGCAGGCGTTGCTCGCACCAAAAGCGCGAAGCGTCAACCGTGACGTGTTCGGCGAGTCGCATGAAGGGTGAGCTGGATCCTACAAATAGGAACCGCCTGTGAGCAGCGTTTTTCGGGGGGCGGGGTGTACTCGATAGGAGAGATGTACTCGGTCTCATGCATGGCCGTAGTCGTATGACCATAGACCCTCGCAATCCTACAATACCGGGACGGAGCACGTCGGGTTTTTCCACCGACCAGGCAGACATTGCTTGCACCAAGCGCGAAGCGCCGTGAGGTGTTGGGCGAGTCGCATGAAGGGTGAGCTGCATCCTACTAAGAACCGCTTTAGAGGCGGATTTTCTTGCATATGGATGACAGCATCAATGAATTAATTTAGTCTCTGGTGTGGCCACTCCCAGAGACACCAACGGGAGTACTACGTAGCTGCCTCTTGGGTACCTCACCATATACACACCACGTGATACGGCCATCCCGCTTGCGCGGGGAAAAGGTTCTCCACCCCGCACAAAAATGATCTAACTCGACCACCAGTCGTGACCGACCGCCAAAAAAAAAAAAAAAAAAAAAACTTCAGCCTGGTTGTCTACTGTAGGTCAAGTAGTGAGCGGCATGTTTTTTACAGCGTCGTTGCCAACCGACGCCAACCAACCAATATATGATACATAGGTTGGGGTTGGGTTGGGGTGAGGTGGGGGGGGGGGGGGTACTCGATATCGTGCATGGCCGTAGTCGTATGACCATAGACCCTCGCATCCCTACAATGCCGGGACGGAGCACGTCGGGTTTTCCCCCGGCCAGGCCGACATTGCTTGCACCAAGCTTTGCGAAGCGCCGTGAGGTGTTCGGCGAATCGAGGGGGGAGTGTGTAATCATGTCATGGATGGCCGTAGTCGGGAGGGGGGGTACTCACTATCATGCATAGCCGTGGTCGTTTGATCATAGACCCTAGCATCCCTACAGTGCCGGGACGGAGCACGTCGGGTTTTCACCGACCAGGCAGACATTGCTTGCACCAAGCGCGAAGCGCCGTGAGGCGATGGGAAGGTCGCATGACGGGTCAGGGAAGGGGGGGGGGGGGGGGGGGGGGGGGGGGGGGGGGGGGGGGGGGGGATCACTTACGGTTCTCTGGGTCTGAGGAACTTCTCCAGGTTCCTGCCGAGCTTGGTGAGCGGGCTTTCGACGAGGAGGGCCATGATCAGGGCGCTGCCGAAAGTAACCCCGGCCACGCAAACGTACGTCATGAACAGGTCCACCTTGGAGAAATGAAACTGCCGGGTGAGGTGGTTCGGAAACGAGAGATCAGCGGGGTAGCAGGGGTCATCATCATCAGGGTTGACATTTCACTCTGGCCGCAAAAACAAAACAAAAAAAAAACACACACACACACACACAGCAAAGGTTTTACACATACCTTGTCAGCGAAATTTTCTAAAGGAATGGTCTGACGCCCATCGCGATCCCAGAGCGCGAGACCAAATCAACAGTAATAAGGACCCATATTAAACACAAAAACCTTTATATTCCAGTATTGTTACAAAGCATATTCGGTCTTGATTACTATGTGCTCCCGTCATTCGAAACGGCGCCATATACTGGCACATGTAAACTACAAAAAAAAACACAGAACAAGAAGTCATTTTTTTGGGGGGGGGGGAAATTCAGAAAGTATTTGGGGCGGCTTCGGCCTGAAACGATATCCTCTACTTCTGGTACGGGGGTACCCCACATACAGCACTAGATAGTCAGAGCGTAGATTGTCGTCCGTGATACAAAGACAAGGGGTAATTGCGCTAGTGAGCGCGCCGAAAGCAGCAGCAACAGTAACAACAACAACAACAACAACAACAACAACAACAACAACAACATCAGCGACCGGACACCCTCCCTGCTACACCCAATCCAGCCCAACCCAACCCAGCCGCAACCCAACCCCAACCCAACACCAATCAACCCCAACCCAACCCCAACCCAACCCCAACCCAACCCCAACCCAACCCAACCCAACCCAACCCAACCCCAACCTAAGGCAATCCGATTTTTTTTTTTGGTTACCTTTGTGGTGGTATTAAGGAACCAAACGTTGATGACGATGGGGTGTAGCAGATACGCCCCGAAGCTCAGCCGGGACATCGGCACCCACGCCCTATGGGCCAAGAGCTGTTGAATCAGCCCCCCCTGACATCACAGGACAGGACAAGACAGGACACAGCATGACAGGCCATATAGGATAGGGCAGTACGATAAGACAGGCCATATAGGATAGGGTGCGGTTTTTCAACTATACGATGTGGGGCGAATTCAGCTACCACACCAGGTATATGATAATATGATACGGACGGATTTACCTGGTATGTTGGGATGCTGATATGGCACCATATGGTACCGGGTGTATGCACGCACTTACGCGATAGGACGATATGACACAAACCTGATGATGAAAGATGATGTGGGGAAAAAACCCGCGACGGGTTTCGGGTTCGACCCGAACACCCGCGGGTTCTTTCAGGAGGCGACCAAAACCCGGGTACACGAGTGCACGAAAATGTAGAATACGATACGACACGACATGATACGATACGATACGATACGATACGATATGATATGATATTATACGATACGATACGATACGATACGATAGGATGCGATACGATACGATATGATACGATACGATACGATACGATACGATACGATACGATATGATACGATACGATACGATGTTACAATCTATTGTACTGTACGACAATACACCGTACCAACGACCACCAAAAAGTACAGAACAGTTAGTGCCTGACCCCATCCCCTGGCTCCTTTGGGCTAAAACAGAGGGAGGGAGGGAGGGAGGGAGGGAGGGAGGGGAGTGGGCGGGGCAAAAGAACACAAAAAGGCAAAACCAGGAAAATCGCTCAAGACACAAAACGCACGAAAAAAAAAAATTGGAAACACAAAAGCCACCTGCCCGTTGAAGCACACGAAGCACAGCAGGACCAGAGCCAGCCCCCAGGCCGGCCTCGTGCCCGCGTTGTACATTGCCAGCTGCGATCTGCTCCAGCCCGACCCGCACTGGTCATCTCGGGGGTCTTCCTCGGTCGAGCAAGCGGGGTTCCTTTCATGCGTTTATTCGCAAAGAAAAAGGAGCAAAAAAATAAACAAATAAATATTTAAAAAAAAATAGAGAATTCCCAGTAGGGAACGCGAAAACAACATACGTAGAGAACAAGATACCCCACGGGCACTTTCGAGACCCAGACACGGGGGGGTGGGGGGGGGGGGGGGGGGGGGGGGGGGCGACAGCAAACAACACCTAATTTGATATGTCGAAAATCCGATATTTTGAAATGTCGACCCTTTCGATACGATATATTCCTGACTTTCTGCTAACCCGAGGGACAGACGAGCGTGATCGCAGGAGGAAAAACCAAGGTCGAGGTGGTCAGCACCAGGCCATCATTCGATGTGCAGAAAAATCGATATTTTTCTATATCGGTACATTCGATATGTCGAAAATTTCGATAACTCGATGCTATAGAAAGCATCGATATAAACAACATCGACATCGCGGTGGGTTTAAACAAGTCTTCATCAAACACCTCGGCTCTGTGCCGCTCACAGGGTATTATAGCCACTACGGACTGACCCAAGGTGCTCCAGGCCATGGTACAATTGTACCCTGCGTCGTTGATCTGATTGGCCTAATTCTCCCGTATATACGTGCGCAACCCATACTACGTTATCTCGCAACTCGACGTTATTCCGCTGAAAACTCAATATTGCAGTAGATAGACACTTCTGATATACCGAAACTTCGATATTTCATATTCCGATATATCGACACTTTCGAAGCGATATCCAACGATACTTTTTTTTTTTTAATTCTCCGGTGGATTGGTAAAAATAACGCTTATGCTGTGGAACGTCACCGACTCTCACTGGTACCCCCGAGTAACCGATGAATGCGATGAATAGGAACACCAAGACTGGAGCGGACAGCACCAGGTAATTCGATTCGTAGAAAATTAGATATTTCGATACATCGGCACTTTCCGAAATATCTCGAAAAATCGGGGGGGGGGTTTCGATATATGGAAATTTCGATAGTTCAATACATCGACATTTCCGAATTATCTCCAAAAAATCGGTGGTTCGGTATATCGGTATTTTCGATATATAGAAAGTTCGATATTTTGATATATCGGCGCTTTTGATCTATCGACACTTTCGGTACGATATCCAACAGCTGCTTGCCGCGAGTGTCACTGACTCACTGGTAGCCGGAGTACCCGATGAACGTGACGAAGAAGAATATCACGATCGACGTGGACAGCACCAGATACCGCTGCCAGTCTGCCAGCTTGAACAGGGGCCAGCGCGTCTGATGACCAAAACGCACGAAAACATTTTTCACAAGTAAACAAACAGCAACAAAAGCAACAACAACAACAACAACAACAACAACAACAACAACAACAGCAGCAGCACATGTCACCAACAGAGAGAGGGAAATATATATATTTTGAACACGCATTGGAGGTGTGTTTTGAGGCTTTTCGTATTAATAGTGCCGTAAGGATGCCGGCTATCGCACATACGAATATGAACAGATATCGGAGTTATCGCACAGGGGTGGGTGTGTGGGTTGACCCTTTCTTTTAGAACTGCAGTCCCATTTCGGGGACAAACCAGTCAATTTTCGAGTAATTTGTCCCCTAAACGGGAGTGCAGCACTAAAAAGGCAAGAGCGAAGCGCGATTTCATTGGGACTTCCGTACAGGCATCGGGTATCAGATATCGGGTATCGGAAAAAAAAAAAAAAAAAAAAAAAAAAAAAAAATCCGCTCCGGGAAAACACGCGTAAGTCCAAATGAACTCGTTTCTTTCTTGCCCCCTTTTCGTACTGCAGTCTCAATTTGGGGACAAACCAGTAAAATTTCGAGTAATTTGTCCCCGAAACGGTACTGCTCACACTCAAAAGGGCTATAACAAGAAGGAAACGATTTCATTTGGACTTCCGCACAGGTATCGGATATCGGATATCGGAAAAAAAAAAAAAAAAACTCCTAGAAAACACGCAAACTTTGGGCGCGAGGTTGCGTGCGACCAGCTGCCGCCGGACTGGACTCTCACTGAGCCGCGACGGTTTCCCGCAGCAGAGTTCTTTACACCGTGGTGCTTTTCTGCGTGTATGCGTACGCCGGTACAACACCGTAGTGCCAGAAGAAGCGGCCGTTAATTACATATCGGGGAGGTATCGGGCAGCGCGGGGGGGGGGGGGGGGGGGGGGGGGGGGGGTGCATAACAACTACCAGAACCAAACGATTAGATTCGATTTCCGCATATTAGATATCGGAGGTATCGCACGGGTCTATCGAAGTTGTACGGTACAGCGGCGCGCGGAAAAGAAAGACAAAAAACGGAATGACGTACAACGGGGGACCCCTAGTAAAATAGGTCCAAATATTGTTAGTAAAAAGTAGGTAGACATGTAGATTTTTGTGTGTACCGGATAGGTTCTAACTACTGTGGTCCTCCTTAACAGACAAAAACGATCGTGTGGTGAGAGGCTATAATAGGAGCCATTGGTGAGGCAGGGATAGCGGAATCAAACGAAAGGACAAAAAAAAAAAAAAACAACAGCAACGAAAAACAACAACACAAACAAAAACAAAAACAACAACAACAACAACAACAACAGCGAATAAAACGGAAAATGAGAGACAAGGAGAGAGAAAAAGGAACAACACATGGGTGGCGTGAGGGTCGTGTTGTTCAGCCGTGATGGTGTCAACGTTTAAGGCCGCTCTATCACGGGGGGCCGTAGTAAATAGGACCACATATTGTCAGTACCAGCAGGTGAATATATAGATTTTTGTGTGTACCGGAGGTCCTATTAATTATGGTCCCCCGTAATAGGTAACCGGAGAGTTTTTTCCCCAGAATTTTCACTTGTTTTTAGTTCGCCCAATTTTCCAGTTTTTTTTGGTTTTTGTTTCCACATATTTGTGACTGCTACAGCAGTAAGCGTTCATGATATCTTGCCCTCTGTTACACATGTCAAGATTTGTGACAAAAACGCCTCCTTGTCTTCTTGATACCGAATAACAAAAAAAACCCAGGAAATTCTGGATTTTTTTTTCTCCCGGAAAAAAAAAAACGCTCTCCGATTAGAAAGGCCGTCGTTATGGCGCTCATATTGGCGGAGAGAAAATAGTGATGTGTTGATGGTGGCTGGTAGTGGGCGGTAGCAACGGCGAGGGTGGTGCTTGCTGTCCCATGTTCTGCCGTCGCCGCAGCTTTACAAACTGTAGCTAATGCGTTAGTCTGTTGGGCTACGTACTGGTGAACGGTTGACCAAATCAACTACCACGCAACTGCGTGCGACGCGCTGACTGACACCTGTACGAGTCGGCCCGTCGTACGACGACAGCTTGATACCAGGCACGAACCAGGGCATGCTCGTACGAACGCAAGGCGCTTCGGGTAGCGCGGGCCGGTTCCGCCCCGCTACGCTCGCCCCCGAGAGAGAAACGGAACGGAACAGAGGTGGTCCAAAACATTTTGACACGGAACGGATGGTCCAAAGATTCAGGCGCACACGGGCGACTTGCAAACACGCCAAGAGCTCTCTCTCTCTCTCTCTATGCTCCATCCTGCAAGCGGAGCCTCACAAGGAGGTCAGACAGAACCCATTCGTGCTTCCTGCGTGTCTCGAGGCACACGCGACGCCTAGCCATGCGAACGGCGACGGCGCTCCACGCAACACACCCCCTCTACCTGCTGGCAACCGCCGACACCCGCGGCGGCGCCGGGCTCGCCCGCGGTGCCGTGTTCAGGAAGTTGACCGTACCATACAATGGTGTGGGTGATGGCGGCGGCAAGGACGGTGCTTGGGCGCCAGTATACTGGTTGTGTCGTTCAATGGTGGTGACCAGTATACTGGTTGTGTCGTTCAATGGTGGTGACCAGTATACTGGCTGTGTCGTTTATTGGTGGTGACTAGTATACTGGCTGTGTCGTTTATTGGTGGTCACCAGTATACTGGCTGTGTCGTTTATTGGTGGTGACCAGTATACTGGCTGTATCGTTTATTGGTGGTGACCAGTATACTGGCTGTGTCGTTTATTGGTGGCGACCAGTATACTGACTGTCGTTCATTGGTGGTGACCAGTATACTAGCTGTGTCGTTTATTAGTGGTGACCAGTATACTGGCAGATGTCTCGCCTGCTTCTCGTGCCATAACATGGCGAAGAGCATTCCGATCAAGTACGACACGATCCTGAAGTACGGCGTGGTGTACGTCTCCTGCAAGGGTAAAACAATAACATAAAAATATCAACGACAGATCAAGAGAGGGAGGGAGGGAGGCAGCGAGGGAGGGAGGGGCGGGGGGAGGGAGGGAGGGAGGGAGGGAGGGAGGGAGGGGATGACTATTTGTTGGTACGGGTGTGATCACAACCAACCATAGTAGGGGTACTTATTATTGCTATTATTAGTATATTTGCCATCCGGCAACGTGCAGCAGTGTTTGTCAATCGCAAAAGACTAGAATCACGAAGAAGCAGCCTTACAGAATCACCATTCTTGGTACGGCGTTGAGATCACAACAAAAAACAAAACGACAAAACCAAAATTGCACCAAAAAAAAAAAAAAAAAAAAAAAAAAAAAGGCGGAAGGGAGTTACAGTAGAGGCAGGGGTGTTGCTTCTTCTGACTTCTCACTGTCGGTGTGAAACGAAAACAAAAACAAAAACAAAAACAAAACAAACAAAAAATAGAGAGCGGGTTCGTAATATATACGCGAACAACAAACAACGAAAAAAAAAAAACGATACTCGTACGTAAAGTACTCACATTGTGCAGAACAGGAAAAAAACTATCATTACGGGGGTCCATAGTTAATAGGACCTATGGTATACATAAAAACCTATATATTTACCTATTTTTACTAACAATATTTGGTCCTGTTAACTATGGACCCCCGTAATAATAACAGCAGTACTATTAATAGTGCTGTAGACTGCACCTGGTACGATATATAAACGGTGAACGATAAATAATAAATAATGGTGAACCCGGTACTTACTATAACGATAATGGCGTCACGTAGCTAACATACCTGGCACCAGGTACCAACAAAAATAACCGGCGAATCTTACGTACCGCATAATGCACCAGTGCTGATGCTGGGGTGTCAGAATACTGGCTGTGTCGTTTACTGGTGGTGACCAGTATACTGGCTTTGTCGTTTAATGGTGGTGACCAGTATACTGGCTGTGTCGTTTATCGGTGGTGACCAGTATACTGGCTGTGTCGTTTATCGGTGGTGACCAGTATACTGGCTGTGTCGTTTATCGGTGGTGACCAGTATACTGGCTGTGTCGTTTATTGGTGGTGACCAGTATACTGGCTGTATCGTTTATTGGTGGTGTGCTCATCAATAACAGCAAATGGTAAAAGTGACAAGAGGTATTACGGGGGTCAATAGTTAACAGGACCAAATATTGTTAGTAAAAATACCTAAATATATAGGTTTTTATGCACGCCATAGGTCCTGTCAACCATAGACCCCCCCGTATTAGGAACGCTCGAAAAAAATACAAAAACGCACAGACACAAACCACAAACACAACTATTACGGGGGTCTATCATACATAGTTAATGGGACCAAATTTTGTAAGTAAAAATAGGTAAATACATACCGGTACCTGGTAGTTTTTTTTTTTTATGTATACCATAGGTCCTATTAACTATGGACCCCCGTAATATTAATACGTATATATATATATATATACCTGGCACGAAGTAGAAAAAAAACAATCGCGTACGAGTACTTACTGCATACACAGAGCGCGTGTACCAACCTGGCAGCCTGGTACAGACCACGGCTTGTCCAGAAGATCGCCGAGGGTGAAACCTCCTATTACGGGGGGACCATAGTAAATAGGACCAAATGTTGTTATTACAGGGGTCCATAGTTAACGGGACCAAATTTTGTTAGCAAAAATAGGCAAATATATAGGTCTTTATGTACGCCATAGGTCCTGTTAACTATGGACTCCCGTAATAGTAAAAATAGGTAAATATATAGGTTTTTATGTATACCATAGGTCCTATTAACTATGGACCCCCCCCGTAATACGAGGTAGGCTGGAAACTCCAAGTGATGATTTTTTTTTTTCCAAGTGGGAGCTCTGAGAGGCCAGGGATGTACTCGTACCAACCGAGCACGCTCAGAGAGGGAGACATCTACAAGTAGTTCTACCATTAGTAGATCGCATCAGCTACCAGGGGTGAAAAAAGTACCGGGGGCTGAATCGGCGTCCGAAATTACACACAACACGAACACAAAAAAAAAAAAAAAGAACTTAACAATATGACACCAGGAGAGTCGTGCCTGCGAGTACTTGACGAACCAAGCAAGACCTGCCACGACACGACAGCATTGCGGTACTGCAGCGGTACAATTGCGCGGCACATAGATCCGAGCTACCGTACGTAGTCTACTGCTGTAGCATTGATATTAGTGGCAGAGGTGACGAGTGGGGTAAGCAGAGACTTTCCGTGGTGCTCAATGAATGTACGCGCTGCTGCTGTTTGTGGTGGTCTCTTGGGGTCGTCAAGGAATCGCAGACAATGTTTTACTGCTGTACCGATATAGGGGGGATGCATCAACCATCTGTGGTGCGATCAGCTTCCCTTGTGCCGTGCTCTCCTGTATGCACGAGCAGATATGCATGAGACCACGGCGCAAGGGAAGAGACCCGTACCACAAATAACTGACAAACACAGCGCGTACAGGCGGGAGAGCACGGCACGAGAAAGGGACTCGTACTACAAACACCGTCAAACAATACACCGGCAGTCCGGCAGCATAAAGTCTTGGAGGCGAGCACGTGACGAACCCGATGCGCATCTTACAACAGCATCGCATACTACAATACCGGTACTCGTACACAGCAGCAGGCAAGTCTTTTACTGCGAGTACTTGACGACCCCTAGACCCACGCCACAACAGCAGCGGTTGTCGTACAAGTCATCCCTTTTCGTTCCCCTGAGAGAGGCATGACATTCTTCCACTCCAGAGTTTGTGGGACCCCGGCCTACATCCTCGGCAATGAGCCAAGATGAGAACAACAGACAACAACAACAGCAGCAACAACAGCAGCAGCAGCACCAACACCAACACCGACACCAACACCGACACCAACACCAACACCAACACCAACACCAACACCAACATCAACATCAACATCAACATCAACACCAACACCACCACCAACACCAACGCCAACACCAACACCACCAACATCAACACAATGCCGGTACAGCAGCAGCGGAGCCCTGCCCGCCTGCGAGTACTTCACGACCCAACAACCCACGGCAGCTGCCGCTGTGCACACACCGCTCTGCCCCCCAATACAAGTACCTTCTGTACATCAAAACAATCAGTACAAACACACGTCCCAACACTTAAAAAAAAAAAAGAGACAACAAGAGCGAGCGATACGCAACACCGGTACACTACTACGTGCAGCAGCCAGAGTCTCGCCTGCGAGTACTTGACGACCCACGTCCCATCCAGGGTCAAGGCGGACCACCCCCTCACGTACGTCCCGACCGCCATCGCGCCGGAGGTCGCCAGGATGGCGCACGCGGCGGACGCGGCGCCAAGGCTGACCCGCCGCATGTACAGCGTCATCAGCAGCGGGCTCAGGACGTAGAACTGCTCTCGTCAGGACAGGCACACCACAATCACCACCGGCATGGCACCCGATGATTCGAAACGAGACGAAAACGAAAAAGGGTGTGTCGGTCAGCAGATAGATATACCAGGTAGGCACAGCAGCAGGTACAGCAGCAGGTACCGCTGTCGAGAGACATCGGCAGCGGGCTCGGAATGTACCGCCTGTGAAGAAGAACTTGCTCACGCCAGGAAAGCACCACCATCATCATCACCGACGTTGCGTCCATGTGATCGGACGAATAATTTTGACGGTCGCATATTTTAGTTGATAGATCAGAGCGATGTCACGGAAGGGGAGTGTATTGCCTTACAGGAGTGGTGGCCCATCATGATTTTCTGAGCTCCTCCACGCGAGAGGGAATCAATAAGTCACCCGAAACGAGGCTTCGAAGAAACAAGCCCCATTCGTGCACCCCTACCAGCGACACCGCTACGTGGGTTCATTCTTATCGGAGAGCTTTTTTTTTTTTTTTCGAGAATATTCCAAAGGTTGGAAATAATTGGAGATGTGTATCAATATACGGAGGCGTTCTGTCACTATTCGTGAAATTCTCCAGTAAGCAAAAAAAAAAAAAAACATGTTCGTGTTAAATTTCACATAGTTGGAAGAAAAAAAAATCAGGAAAATCTGCAAGACAAAAAAAAATTGCGCGAAAAAAAACATGGAAATTATCGAAAAAAAAAAAAAGCTCTCCGATAAGAACGACCCTTACAGTAGTCGAAAAACAAACTAAATGAAGCGGTAAAAGTGTCATACTACACCATATATAATAACTGGTACTTGCTCGCTTGGAGAGGTCAACCGGGTCAGACAGGATTGAGCCCGAAAAAAGCAAAACCCCCAAAAGTATATACCGTGAGGTGTACTCGATCTCATGCATGGCCGTAGTCGTATGATCACAGACCCTCGCATCCCTGCGTACAATGCCGGGACGGAGCACGTCGGGCATTCACCGACCAGGCGGACATTGCTTGCACCAAGCGCGAAGCGAAGTTCGGCGGGTCGCAAGAAGGGTGAACTGCACTCTACCAAGATCCGCTTCTGGGGCGGACTTGCAAACGGATGGCAGCTTCAATGAGATCATTTATTTTCCGGCGCGGCCACTTCCAGAGGAAGGATGGGGGGGAGGGGGGGTGTACTCATTATCATGCATGGCCGTAGTCGTATGACCGTAGACCCTCGCATCCCTGCAATGCCGGGACGGAGCACGTCGGGTTTGTCACCGAGCAGGGAGACATTGCTCATAGCACCAAGCTTTGGGAAGCGCCGTAAGGTTGTCGGTCGAGTCGCATGAAGCGTGAGCCGCATCCTACTCGGCACCGCTTTTGGGGCGGATTTTCTTGCAAACGGCTGACAGCATCAATGAACTGGGGGGGGGGGGGAGGAGGGCGGGGGGGGAGGGGGGGGGGGGGGGAGGCAGAAGGGACGACAACTGCCGTGATCACGGCGTCTTCGAACGGACGTCGAGGGAAAAAACTTATACGATATATTCCAGATTCATGAAAATAAAAAACTACAGCTGTGAGATCGAGGAATTGGTCGAAACCCGTACCAGGATTTCGATCTCGCGTACTACTCATACGGATTTTATATGACCTTCACGCAGCACGCAGGGTATACACTCATCACTGAGGCAAGGAAACGCAATCTGGAGCTGCAGGATTCCGGGAGTGCATGTGTGTGTCGATATTTATTTATATCTAGAAAATTATTTTTTTCAGGGGTTGCGTATAGCTTCGCCACGAGTAGGAATACATGTCAAGAGTGCACGACTTGAGCGGGAAAGTAAAACGAAAAGTGATGAATATATTGTCTTTTTTAGATGAAACCTTTTTTTTTCTTCAAGATGAAAAACCGTTTGTCGTAAAACAAGCACCGGGTACGATTTTACAGGAGGGCAGTTTATACCCATTTGAAAAAAGTAAAAAGAAGAAGAAGAAAGGTTTTACCAGTACGTGGCAGGCATACACATTGATAAGCCACAGCAGTCAAGCAAGCACTGGAACATACGCCTTGTTAGCAGCAAAAATTGGTTTACGAGTACATATAGATGTTATAGATACAGACCGCGCTTCGAAGATGAAAGAGGGTAAAATCTCGCCTGCATATCGTCCGCCAGGTACCATGTGTGGTAAAAGCACTCCTGCATCGCCTCCTCGTGCCAGGGTACCATGTTGTTCACGTACAACACATTAGACCACCAATACCTTTTCACAACAGCATGATAAAACGGCGAGGCAAAGCGAAAAGCGAAGCGGGGGGCTCAATATCATGCATGGCCGTATAGTCGTATGACCATAGAAACCCTCGCATCCCTTCAATTACGGGGAGCATGTCGGGTTTTCACCGACCAGGCAGGCCTTGCTTGCACCAAGCACCAAGCGCCGTGAGGAGTCGGGCAAGTCGTATCAAGGGTGAGCTGCATCCTCTGCTAAGAAATGCTGGGGGGGGGGGCATGTAGGGGTTTCCATAGATACATTAGCAGTAACAAGTGCGTCCTCCACTGAGAAATACTAGGAGGGAAGGGGGGGGGGGACAATGAAGGGGTTTCCATATATACATTTGCAGTATCAAGTGTGAGCGAATTGGGGGGAGGGGTGGGGGAAAAGTCATCAAGGGGTTTCCACAAGAATATCGCCACTCTGGCCGGAAGTATAAGGATCGTTTGGACATAAAAAATGAAGACCAAGCGGTCTTTACATTTGCGCCCAGAGTTGGAGGCAGTATAGAGCAAGTGGAAACGAAGGGGGTGAGGCGGAGAGGGGGGATAGGCCACCGAGGCGTTTCTGCAGATATTTTTCGAAACCACCACCACCACCACCCCTACCCCTACTTGTCCACCGCCACCACCATCACCAACCCTCTACTCCCACTCGCCCACCGCCACCATCATCACCCATCACCAACCCTACCCCTACCTCTACCTTCGCCTCCTACTCCTACCCTTTTTCTGTCACCACCCCCCCCCCCCCCCCCTGGTTTGGGTTGGCGTCGGTTGGCAACGACACCGTAAAACATGCCGCTCACTACGTGAGCTAGACATCCAGGGTACCGTTTTTTTTTTTTTTTTTTTTTTTTTTTTTTTGAGGTCGCCCACAGCTGGTTGTCGAGTGAGATCATTTGTGCGAAGTAAAGAACCTTTACTCTGCACAAGGGAATTGATCGTATCACGTAGTGTTCAAGGTAAGGCACCCAAGAGGCAGCTACATAGTACTCCCATTGCTGTCTCTGGAAATGGCCACACCGGAAATTAAACTAACTCATTGAGGCTGCCATCCATATGCAAGTCCGCCTCACAAGCGGTTCTTAGTAGGATGCAGCTCACCCTTCATGCGACTCGCCCAACACCTCACGGCGCTTCGCGCTTGGTGCAAGCAATGTCTGCCTGGTCGGTGAAAACCCGACATGCTCCGTCCCGGCATTGTAGGGATGCGAGGGTCTATGATCATACGACTACGGCCATGCATGAGATCGAGTACATCTCTCCTATCGAGTACACCCCCCCCCCCCCCCCCCGCCCAATCGCGCACTAGCTCCGCTCCCTCTCCGTTCCATTTCATTTTCCATTCCCCGCCTCCTAGGCTCTCTCCTTCCATCCCCCCTGTATCCCTCCCTCTCTTCCCCGCTCCCTTTCTCCCTTTCTTCCGTGCCTCCCCTGTCCCCTGCTGCCTCCCCCCCCCCCCCCCCCCCCCCCCCCCCTCCTTTTCGCCTATCCCGTGTCCTCCCTCGCTTCCTCTCTCCCTCCCTCCCTCCCTCCCCCCCCCCCCCCCCCCCCCCCCCCCCCCCCCCCCCCCCCCCTCCCTCCCCCCCCCCCCCCCCCTCGTATTATACCTATCGCAGACTCCAGTCAAGTATTCCCATCGGTACCAGAAGGGTCCCTTTCCCAAAAAAAACGGCTAGCTGTTGCCTCATCGCATATGAATAGAGACAGAGCGACAGAGAGACAGACAGACAGACAGACAGACAGACAGACAGAGACGGAGAAGCCGACGGACAGAAATCGATATCAACACAAGTCAGCATCGTTATCAATATAAGTAGCAATATCAAAATCAATAGTCGATATCAAGATCCGATATCAATATCAATATTCGATCTCAAACATAACCGGTATATCAACATACCGACATGTATATGGTGCCCAGCTTTCATCGTTATCGATATCAATATCAATATCAATAATCGATATCAATATCAATACTCGACATCAAACGTACCCGGCATATCCAACTAACACACGTACCTGATAGGAAGGACTGCTCCCATACGTATCGACAACACATGATATCAGTATCGACAACATATGATATCAGTATCGGCAACATTGATACCGATATCCAAAGCCTATACCACCAATGTGTCAAATATCGATATCAATATCAAGCTAACATCGATATCAATACACCAACTTACTCACAGTAGATCCCGCCTACTTCGGAGAACACACCATCGGTACATTCTCCCACCCCACAGCCCTTCTCCAGCCTGCAATAGACCACGAGAACATCATCAGTTCAGGATCGATTTTCGAGTTCTTCCATGTCGACTAGAAATGACTTTCATCGTACAATCGCTCGTTTCCCCCCCCCCCCCCCATCTTCTCTTTGTTTCGCGTTGGGACTTCGTCTTTTCCAGGCATAGCTTTTCCCTGCACCACCGAGCTCTTGGCATTTGCAAGTCGCACCCTCGCACCAATTCGGGAGGACCCTCTGCCCTCTGTCGGATTTAAAACATGATTTTTTCGGGGGGATCTACTAGTTGTAACCAGGACTAAATATGCCTCGTAAAAATACTGTAATATATAGGTTTTTGCGTTTGTGATGGGTGCTGATTACTGGGCCCCCCCCCGTGATATCTAATTCCTTGAGCAAGCGTAGCTGGGCAGCGGAAGCCGCCCGCGGAGCGAAGCGTCTTGTGTATCATTACTGACATACATCTCCCCCAGTTTTATCCCCTCCCCTCCCCCCCCCCCTTTCCACTGAGGCAGTTACGTAGTAAACACATTGCTGTCTCTGGAAGTGGCTACACCAGAAGATAAATGAGTTCATTGACGCTGTCCATCCATATGCCAAGAACATCCGCCTCAAAAGCGGTTCTTAGCAGGATGCAGCTCACCCTTCATGCGACTCGCCCAACAACTCACCACGCTTCACGCTTGGTGCAAGCAATGCCTGCCTGGTCAGTGAAAACCCGACGTGCTCCCTCTCAGCACTGTAGGGATGCGAGGGTCTTTATGCTCACACGACTACCGCCATGCACGATAAATGAGTACACCTCCACCGCCCCCCCCCCCCCCCCCCCCCCCCGCTTTCCACCGCACGAGCGCACTAATAATGTTAACACTAACAGTCAAAACACGCACCATGCCATGACGTTATGACGGGGGACCATAGTAAATAGGACCAAATATTGTTAGTAAAAATCGTTAAAAATATAGGTTTTCATGTATACCATAGGTCCTATTAACTATGGACCCCCGTAATAGTTATCTATCTGGATCGGCTAAAGCTGGCCAAAGCCCAACCGAAGCCCTAACCTCTCGACCCTATCACACGCAGTCCTCCACCCCTCCCGATTACCATCGTACACATTTTTAACCCCCTTTTAGGACCGCAAATGTCTCGTTTTGGGGACAACAGACCACTCAAAATCCCCGAGTGATTTGTCCCCAGAACCGGACTGCAGTACTAATAAAACGGCTGACGCGACACCTAGGGGACGGCACGCCGACGCATATATCGTTGCCGTGCTCTACAATTTTTCGTCAAAACCCGTGTGCTTTTGGGGGGGGTATTATATCGCACTGTAGAAATATGCACTACATACCAGGTACTATTACTATTACGGGGGTCCAATAGTTAACGGGACCAAATTTTGTTAGTAAAAATAGGTAAATATACAGGTTTTTATGTATACCATAGGTCCTATTTACTGTGGACCCCCCGTAATTTACGGGGGGCCACAGTAAATAGGACCTACGGTACAGAAAAAAACTATTTATTTGCCTATTTTTTAGTGTTACGGGGGGGTCCATAGTAAATAGGACCAACGGTACACACCAAAACCTATGTATATCCCTGTTTTTTACCAACAATATTTGGTCCTATTTACTATGGCCCTCCGTAGTGACCATGTTTGGTCCTATTTAATGTGCCCCCCCGTATTATTACGGGGGTCCATAGTTAACGGGACCAAACTTTGTTAGTAAAAATAGGCAAATATATAGGTTTTTATGTACACCATAGGTCCTGTTAACTATGGACCCCCGTAATAGTCATAAGCAGATATGGGACACCGATGCTTTTAGGGTACATCGCGGGTTCTGATTGATAACAGGAAGGGATTTTCCGATAAGTGTCCACATCGATAATAATTCAATGATGATGTCACCGACATATCGACAATCAATATCGATACCAACACGTCGTTATCGGTACCGGATACCTGGTAGTAACATCGATATCGATACCCATCGTCAACATACATCGTGCCCACCCAGTTTGTCTCGTCATCTTCCCACCAGAGACGACTAGACTATCACGACTGTATAAGTAGAAACAAGGAAGGGGTGATCACTAAATATCGATACCGATACATCAACATCGATTAAAAAATACCAAAATACATGTTGAAAAAGACACAAAAAAAACGACAACAAAATACCAATCCCGATATCAACATTCAATACCAACATACCGCTGAATAACTACTTCTGTAGCTCAAGTCACAATTCGGTAAATTTCAGGGATCTCCACGGGTCAAGTCGTGACCCGGCCCGCGGTTAGGGACAAGAACTTTCCGAAATCTCACGGGCCGGGTTGGGTCGGGTCGGGTCGAATCGAGAGGTTTTCAAAGTCTCACGGATCGGATCGGGTCACCCTTACTCAACCCGGCCACTTATAGTACTAGTAGTGGTAATAGTAGCAGCGCTACCGAAAAAGGTGCGCGTAAATACAGCAGATATATACGCCACCGGTGGCGCATGCAATTTTCGCGGTGGACAGGAGAGACTGGGCGCGATAGATCGTGTTCCAACAAAGAGCAAACGATTAAATTTACACTGACATTCGCACACCTACTTTTTTGTAGGACAGGTCGTGATCTACGGTAGTAAGTCCTCGCATGCCGCTGAGGAAGGTTTGTGCGGTTCCAACCCCCGGCAAATGTTTGCTGCATCCAAGCCGGCCCAATCAACCTAGAGTCTCGCCACCAAGCACAGCACCCAAACGCTGATCACTACTGCCATAGGCCTCGGGTTAGATTTCGGGTAGGAGGGTCGGCTTTTGCGCACCAAGCATAGTAGTAGTTAAGTTTAAGTAGTAGTAGTAGTAGTAGTAGTAGTAGTAGTAGTAGTAGCAGCAGTATTAGTGAAATTACCGGGGTCCATAGTTAACAGGACCTATGGTTTACATAAAAACCTATATATTTACCTATTTTTACTAACAAAATTTGGTCCCGTTAACTATGGGCCCCCATAATAGTAGTATAAAAGGAAGGCAGGTGCATGTAGATATATACGCCACCGGTGGCGCATGCATTTTCCCCCCCCTCTCAACCTTGTACGAAATGAGAAGGACTGTTTATAGTCAAAGCGCGCACCTGCGCAGGAAAGGGGGTTATTATCAACATCGGTGTCGAAATACCAAAATATCGATTTCAAATATCAATATCGATGTAAAAGTAATAATATCGACATCTGTATTCAATACCAGCAATACGAATCAAGCAATATCGATATCAAAATAACAATATCGATATAAATTACCAACATCGATATCAAAATACAAAAATATCTATGTCAAATATCAATATCGATATCAAATAAAGCATATCGACCTCAGCATTCAACACCAACACTACGAATCAATGCCGATATCAAAATACCAATGTCGATATAAAATACCAATATCGGTATCAAAATACCAATATCCATATAAAATACCAATACTCGTATCGATATCAAAATACCAAAGCATCAACAAAATATCGATATCACTGTTCAATACCAACATTACTGCATACCGAGAGCGACATCAATTCCTCTCACCTTCCACCAGATGAGCAGGCTGAACATGTACGAAGGCGTGATCCTGAGCAGGCGGTGGAGGTAGAAAAAAGGAAGCCACGACGAGACCCTCCGCGCCTATCATCACATTGGACAGAATTTTTCAGAAACAGTGTGATACCGATGTACGCGCAGCGAGCGGGTACACCGGCAGCATAGACCCACGGACGAGAATATATCCTTCCGCGGGGACGTCAGTGATCAGGACCCGAACCATAATACACAAAAACCGATCTATTCCAGTATTTTTACCAAGTTTTTTTTTTTTTTGTCCTGACTGCTAGACTACGGGGGACTTTAGCAATCAGGACCCAAAACATGCACAAAACCTACATACACATTCCAGCAACTTTACCAACCATACGTACTACGGGCGACCACAGTAAATGGGACCAAATATTGTTATTACGGGGGGCCACAGTAAGTAGCACCAAACATTGTGACTAAAAATAGGTAAATATATAGGTTTTCGTGTATGCCACAGGTCCTATTAACTATGGACCCCCGCAATAGTAAACAAAGGAAAATTTATGGTAGGTTTTTGTGTGTACCGTAACAACGCAACACAAGGGCAACTTTTTGGGGGACGCTCGTACGAAATAAATTTGGATGGAAGACACACAAACAAACAAACAAACAAACAAACAAACAAAAAAGTTCTCAGCGGCGAGGGCTACACACTGAATCCGACCACTCTGTCCCGAAACAGAAGGAGCAAATATATTGAATATTAGTGTTAAAGCGTTCTCTTTATTTTGGGGCGGACTGGTACGTCCGAGGGTATACCTGGTGCACAAGCAGTAAGTAGCCTATGCTCAAAGGTTGTTCAAGGATGGTATCACGATGACTTCGCAAGGCTCGCTCAGATTGCAGTACTGGCAGTAGGCGTTTCTTCTTCTTGTCGGCGGGCCCACGCCGCAATCAAGTGATATCGTGCGGCTCGGAGGTAGTAGACCTTAAGCCTTTTATTACGGGGTCCATAGTAAATAGGACCAAATACTGTTGGTAAAAATATGGAAATATATGGGTGTTTGTGTGTACCGTAGGTCCTGTTAACTATAGCCCCCCGCAATAGTACGACAGTCCCGTCTGGGCGACAAACTACTTGAAATTAGAGTGGCTTGTGCCCGAACACGGGACCGCGGTTCTAAAGGGCTAAAATTGGTTCACACTATTACGGGGGGCCATAGTAAACAGGACCTACGGCACACACAAAAACCTATACATTTCGCTATTTTTACCTACAATATATGGTCCTATTTACTATGGCCCCCCGTAACATTACCAACCGAATGCAACGATGAATACTCGTACATTTTCACCCACCCATACCTTCTTTCTTGCAGGGTACCCGGTATGATGTATAAGCTACAGCTTTAGTATACAACTGGCATACAAGTAGGTGACCCTCTATAATGCCGGTTGAGTGCTACTACGGGGGTACATAGTTAACAGGACCCACGATGTACATAAAAACCTATATATTTGCCTATTTTTACTGACAAAAATTGGTCCCGTTAACTATGGACCCCCGTAATAATAACAGTGCCGATGAAGCCGCTTGGCGCGGATGGGATCAAGCAAGTGTGGCAAGCAGTGTGCTATATAATATCATACCATTTGATGTATCACATCACGTCTCACCTTGACCCCGGTGTGGTCGTGTTTGAAGCGGCGCAGCATGGCGTACACCACCAGGAAGCCCGACACGAAAAAAAAAGTGTCCACCGAGAACCTGTCGCGATGGGTTCGCACCAATCAGGACCTGGTATCATATACACAAAACCCAGATATTCCAGTATTTTTACCAAAAGCCTGTTTAGTCCCGTAATAGTAGAAATATCATATCGTCTCAACAACGGAATAAATAAATCGTCTTCTATACGGAGTATCGTATCGTGTTATTACGGCGGTACATAGTTAACAGGACCTATGGTATGCATAAAAACCTATATATTTACCTATTTTTACTAACAAAATTTGGTCCCGTTAACTATGGACCCCCTATTTTTACTAACAAAATTTGGTCCCGTTAGCTATGGACCCCCCGTAATAGAATGCTAGAAAGTCGTATCGTGTAGTAACGTCACATCGCCTCAAGAACATCATTCGTACGTATCGTGTTATTACGGGGGACCATGGTAAATAGGACCAAATACTGTTTAGTAAAAATAGTAAAATATATAGGTTTTTACGCATACGATAGGTCCTATTAACTATGCACCCCCGTGATAGCATATTTGTACAAGTGCATATCGTGTGCCGAGCATATCATATCGTGTTAGAACAATAGAATACCATTTCATGGAACGATATCATAATAGTGTTGGAATGTTAGAATACCACTTCATGCCGTAATGATATAATATCGTCTTAGAACATCACATGTATCGTGTTACGATATCATACGGGTATCGTGTAAGAATACCATATCGTGTCAGAATATCATACTGGTAGTGTTGGAATATCATATCGTCTTAGGCCGTTTTTCCTATGCGGTTCGATTTTTGAGCTTCAGATTTTGACCCGATGGCATTTTCAGATATGAGCTTGACAAATCGAAAGGGTCTTCCTATGCGGAAAAATCAGATTTATTGTGCGTGTAGAGATTCGAGCAAACGCCGAGACCAACTGCTGTTTCTGTGAATTGGGGCCGCGAAGAGACGCGCTGCCCCGCGCGTAGGACCCAAGCGTCCGAGCCCACGCTGACTGCCTCTAGTCTGGTAGCGAAGAGACGTGGCGAGTGCGCTAGAGTCAACCTGTCTTGGTATTTTGTGTTTCGTTTTGTGACTTACTTGACTGCAGCTGCTGCTGCTGACAGCTGCAGTGTAGTCTACGAGTACGTATCCACGGAGAGGCGCGTGCCGAATGCTCTTCTCTTGGTCTCTAGGCCCGAGCCCGCGCCAGCCGACTCTAGTGTGGCCACAGAGGAACGCGCCGTCCGCGCGTCGGGCGCGAAGCAACGTCGCTATACAGCTGTATCACCATCCAACTCATCGATCGTTCTGCTGCTGTTTGCTGTCGCGGATAACATCTTGAATTTAGAGAGCATGCCATTTTTCGATTTGAAAATCTGACGACCCAGGTCGTCGGATTTTGGCCCAAAATCCGACGACTTGGGTCATCGGATTCTCAAATCGAAATTTTTCCGGTCGGATTTTGCATAATCGGACTGCATAAGTAGGGTCATTCGATTTTGAGATCGAAAAAATACAAATCTGAAGCTCGAAATCGAACCGCACAGGAAACGGCCCTAGAGCATCACTATGGCCTTCACCACGAGAAAGACGGAAACGAGAAAAAAAAAAAAGTCCACCGAGAACCTGCCGCGATGCGTTAAAATATCATATTAATATCAATTCAACATTATCACACCAGGTACAGCGCAAGAACACAATGTCGTGCTAGAACATCACATCGTGGTAGAATATCGTGATGGGTATCCTATCGTGTTATTAACGCCGCATCGTGACAGTATCGTGTCAGAACATCACAGCGCCGCTAAAAATATTATTAGTAGGATATCGTGTTTGTGAAAATCTACAAATGTCGTGTTCGAAAACTACACCGTGTGAAAATACAGCAGCGGTGGTGGTACCGTGGTAAAGATTACCTTACCACTCGGCAGCGAACTGCAAGGAACGTTACCATTACGGGGGTCTGTAGTTAACAGGACCTATGGCATACATAAAAACCTATGCATTTAGATATTTTTACTAACAATATTTGGTCCTGTTAACTATGGACCCCCGTAATACTACTACATTGATTTTTCAATCACTTCAACCTCGGGACACAACGGCGGTAGGACACTGCACCAGGTATGGAGGTAGGAAATCGGGAAAATATATATATATGGCATAGTGGTGGAACATCATGTATATCGTACGTATACGTAGAATATCGGAACCTGCGGCGTGTCAACATCTTAATACTTTTTGCCGGGATGGCGAATCGGAGTGTTGGAATTGGTGTTGGAATGTTAAGAGTCGAGCGGCCGGCCATGGCAGTTCCGTTTCGCACCGTACTATACCATACCATACCATATCATACCCTAATACCATACGATACCATACGATATCATACGATACCATATCATACCACACCATAATTACCATACGATACCATACGATATCATACGGTACCACATCGTACCGCACCATACCATACGATACCATACCCACACCATACCACACAGCGCCATCCAGTAGTCCTCACCTGGCGGAGAAAAATATCTGACCAAAGGCCGAGGACAGGAGACCTTCGGGAGGCAGAACGGTCTCGGGGTTGATGTATCCGATCGAAGACTGGGTGCGAAGACGACGGAAGGTGTTGTCGTTGTTGAGATTGTAACTGTTGTAACTGTAACTGTTGCAATGGTTATCATGTTCGTTGTTGCTTTCACTGTTCTTCGGTAGCAAGCCAGACATCGTCACAGCTCGCTCACGGACTACAGCGAAGCACTAAGCGACGATGAGCACATACATGAAAAATAAAAAAAACCGAACGACCCCGGTGGCGCTAATGAGAGCATCCTCTCTCCCCCCCCTCCTCTCCCCTCCCCTCCCCTGCGTTCCTTCCGCATCGCCCTCCTTCTTACCTGCACCGCAAGGGTGTGCCCCAATACAACCCATAGCATGCTCAGCACACGGAGCCCATCGAACACCCTGAGGTCGCTAGCTTCTCCAACCGAGAAAATCCTGTACAGAGAAACATGCAGAGGACAACGTGGCGTGGCGGTTTATGTCAGCACTCAAGACGCCAACAAGCGCTGACTGTTAGTGATACTGATCGCTGAATACTGCTCACCTGCGGTACCAGTGCGACTGCTGCTTACGTTGAAACACGTTGTACATGCCGCTCTTATGAAGAGATGTAGGAACGTCTGGACACGATATTAACATGCAAACACTACTGTAGTCAAAATACGGGACATGACGGTACCTGTGAAGAGTAATTGGGACATCATCATCATCGTCATACATCATCATCATGCATCATCATCATCATCGTGATACATCATCATCATCAGCATCATCATCATCACAATCATCATCTTCATCGTTATCATCCCCATCATCATCGTCGTCATCATAATCATCATCGTCGCCATCATCATACATCCTCCTTTTCATCACCATCATCATCTTCATCATCATCACCATCGTCATCATACATCATCACCACCATCCTCATCATCATACATCGTCCTGTTCATCATCATCAACATCATCATCATACATCATCACCATCACCATCCTCATCATCATACATCATCATCGTCCTCTTCATCATCACTCTCATCCCCATCATCATCATCATCATCATCATCAATCATCACTAATCACTAATCACTATTAGTAAGTAGGGGTATTTGACAACAAGGAACACTAGAAGCGCCACGGGCCCGCCAGAGCCGTGGTGGCACCGCCATCAACCGCATAGCAACCAAACCAGCGAGACAATCAACCGTGCAGCCCCATGCACCAACCAAATCTATGAACGGACAAACCAACCAATCAATCAACCAACCAGCCCACCTACCAACCAACCAACCAACCAACCAACCAGTCACTCGAACCAACCAATCAACCAACACAGCAACCAACAAAACAACCAACCAACCAATCGAACCAAACAATCAACCAACTAAACAACAAATCAACCAACTAAGCAACCAACAAACCAACCAACAAGCCAACTAACCAACTAACTAACCAACCAACCCGCCAACCAACCCAAACGACGAGCTCAGATATCTCAAATCAACCATCGTCGCTCACCACGCCAGGTTCCTGGGCACGGAAAACGCCTTAAGGTGCTCGCTAATATGATCCCGCTGCAGCAGATACAGGTCCTCGCCATCAGAAGAATTACGGCCGGCATACTTGATCCTCTGCCCTCACAGCGACAGCAAAACCAAATCATACCGGTCATGAATAACAGAGAGGCCGAAGGGGGGCGGGGTGGGGGTAAGGGCGGGGGTGTACTCGTGTAATGTATGGCCGTAGTTCGTACGACCACAGACCCGCGCATCCCTACAGCGCCGGGGCAGATCGCGTCGGATTTTTACACCGACCAGGCAGACATTGTTTATTGACCCCCAGGCGCGAAGCGCCGCGAGACGCGTAGGTGTTCGGCGAGTCGCGTGAAAGATGGGTTGTATGCATTCTACTAGGAACCGCTCGAGAAGCAGACTTTCCTGCATAGATAGATGACAACGTCGAATAAATTGAGCCATTTTTCGCTGGAGTGGCCCACTTCCAGAGAAAGCAAAGGGTAGACTATGTAACTGCCTCCTGGGTGTGAGGGTTGGTGGTGATGATGGCGGACGGGGGGGTGGCGGGTGGGAGCGGGGAGGGGGTGGGGGTAGGGGGTGGTCCGCCATGAAAGCGGAAGGCATAACAGAGGCCAAAAGAAGGTCAGTGGTGGGGATAGATATGGGGATCTGAGTTGCTGGTCGGGGGGGGGGGGGGGGGGGGGGGGGGGGGGGTAGAGGGAGGGAATGGGGGGAGGGGCAGGGGGTTAGCGGTGGGGGTGGCCTGCCATCGCAGAGAGGGAGGCGTACAAGATCGCCGATGGATGATACAGAGGCGTCTGGCAAGGGGTGGAGGAGGCGGTGGGCGGGTGGGGGTATGGGGGTGGGGTGGTGGGTGGGAATGGGGCGAACTTTGGCGGGGGGGGGGGGGGGGGGAGAGGGGATACAAAGCGGAGAGGCATCGTCCGGCAGAAGGAAGGCGTTCTTCTTCTGTTCAAAGGGTCAAGCCCGCCCCCCGCCCCCCCGCGGCTAAGCCAGAACAACAAATGCGCGAAACAAACTCTTGTGGTCAATCCACCAAACCCGGCTCTGTTCCGGGCACATGTGTGTGCACTGAGCATTCCTAGTACGAAGCACGTATCATGCTGCAGTAGCTCGGAGATAAAATACAGCAGATCATACTCCGACCTACCTGTGTGATGACAGTCCACCACCAACCATGGACAGATTCCACGTGGTGACTACTAGAAATGAGCACGCGCAAAACGCGCTTGCTACTTCCGCTGACTCTGCTGTCGGTTCTGCTGTCTTCCCACTTAGGCTACTGCCAACAACAGTAGGTGGCCCCATCTAAGAGAACACAGTACAGTACACCAGGGACCTCTGTTCCCTCAGGGCTAGGGATAGGGTCGCCTAGGCTACTGACGACCACAGTAGGTGACGCCATTTAAGAGAACACGGTACAGTATATCAGGGACCTCCGTTTCCCTCAGGGTTACACGGTTGAGGTCACCTAGGCTACTGCCAACCGCAGTAGGTCGCCCCTTTCAAGAAAACACGGTGCGGAATAACAGCACACGAGGAACCTCCTATTCCTCAGGGATATAGGGATAGGGTCCCTTCGGCTACCGCCGACTACAGTAGGTGAGCCCTACTAAGGGACCCCTTTTAAGGCACGGTAACGCGTTACAGTATACCAGGCACAATGAGACCGCTCATCCCCAAGGGCTATCAGGTTAGGGTCGCCTTCCCCACAGCCAAG
This sequence comes from Macrocystis pyrifera, assembly GCA_031763025.1. NCBI lineage: Eukaryota > Phaeophyceae > Laminariales > Laminariaceae > Macrocystis > Macrocystis pyrifera. The sequence continues at coordinate 628,577 of JASSKH010000029.1, forward strand.
TACAGTGGGTAGCCCCTTCCAGGAGACCCCGAGACAAGGGGGACCTCCAAATCCCGAACGCACTAACACTCTGGGCGGCAAATTCGAGGACCGATTCGTCTTCGTATCAACGTCAATCGATCCTGACATTTCCGCCGAGACTGTTTTTTATCGAGAGAAGAGGCTTTCTCAACAAAGGGGGTACACACGGTATCTCCGGCAGGTCAACCGTAATCAGCACGCGCAACAACGCGGGATCGTTTACCGCCGTGCCTCCACCGCGAGTTACAGCCGACTGCGGAGCAGGCGGTAGGTTCGCTCCTTCCAAGGGACTTCGAGACAAGGGACAACGGTTCACTATGCCGTACAAGGGAAGCTATCGATCCCGAACGCTCTACGGCAGGGCGACACACCATGGGTTAGGGTTCCTTTAAAAGGGGCGGCCGACAGTATTTACTTACGTGCTTTTTTTTTTTTTTTTTTTTTTCAATCCTCCGGCGGATTGGTGAAAAAAAAAAAAAAACGTAAAGCTAAAAAGCTCTCACCACCACTCCCACCCACGTTCCAATTTACGGCATAGCTTCACCTGCGGTCCGATCAAGCTCGGCATAGCTTTCCGTCCTGACTGGGGGTAGTCCACTCCCTGGGACACCGAAAAAATACGAGCAGCAACCAGAACAGCAACAGGATGAACAAGAGCAAGAACAGCATTAACAACAGGAACGTCTTGCTCGCCCCCTATATTACATACCTGGTGTCGGTTGGCGTCGGTCGGCGACCTGTGAAACACGCCTCTCGCTGCGTGAGCCAGACAACCAGGGTACATTTTTTTTTTTTTTTTTTTTTTTTGGCGGTTACCACGGCTGGCGGTCGAGTTAGATCATTTTCGTGCGGGGAGAACTTTAACTCCGCACAAGGGGGATGATCGTATCACGTAGTGTGTATATGTTGAGGCACCCACGAGACAGGTACATAGTAAACCCATTGCTGCTTCCGGGAGTGGCCACACCAGCAAAAAAAACCCCCAGCTAATTGACGATGTCATCCACATGCAAGAAAATCCGCCTCTGAAGCGGTTCTTACTAGGATGCAGCTCACTCTTCATGCGACTCTCGCCCAACACCTCACGTTTCGCTTCGCAAAGCTTGGTGCTATGAGCAATGTCTGCCTGGTCCAACGTGCTCCGTCCCGGCATCGTGAGGATGTGCGAGGGTCTATGGTCATACGACCACGGCCATGCATGATGATGAGTCCACCCCCCCCCCCCGCCCCTCTAACGGGGAGGTTCGAATTTGGCTCGCTTCGCATGCCTACTGATAGGTACGTACGACGTAGGCAAGACGGCCGGACGCGCGCTATACGGGGTATGTAGGGGTACTCGTGCGTACCTACTCGTAGCACGTATTTTTTTCTGGGGTTACTATTACGGGGGTCCATAGTTAATAGGACCTATGGTATACATAAAAACCTATATACTTAACTATTTTTACTAACAAATATTTGGTCCTATTTACTATGGTCCCCCGTAATAGCTACTCACTTCACGAGCTCCTGTGTACCTCACCGATTTTTTTGTTTTTGTTTTGTTTTTCGGAGAAAAAGCGTAGGCTTAAAAAAATGAACACGATGATATATCCCCCAAGGCCTTGGAGGGGCCGTTAACGGCAAAAACATAATAGTAGCATAGGCACAAAGCGAGGGTTGCAACGACAAGGCACGCCTTATTGTCTGGTGCAACTCTGCGCGTCAAACCAGAAGGACCGCCTGGTCTACATATTACGGGGGGGCTGGGTAAATAGGACCAAATATTGATAGTAAAAATATGGAAATATATGGGTGTTTGTGTGCACCGTAGGTCCTGTTAACTACAGCCCCCCGTAATAGTAGTTTATAAACGGGCCCTACATATTCCGCCGAGAGTGTTCGGGTGTAAGCAGCTCTGTCAAGCCGAAAACAAAAATTAAAACAAAACAAAACGCCCAAAAATAGCTACCTACACCCCTACAGTGCCAGCACGGATCTAACCAAGGCCTCGATAGCCTGGTACCACTCTGCGCGTCAACTATTACGGGGGTACATAGTGAATAGGACCTATCGTATACATAAAAACCTATATATTTACCTATTTTTACTAACAAAATTTGGTCCTGTTAACTATGGACCCCCGTAATAGAAGGACCGCTTTGTGTTGATATTCGTGTATAACCGGTCTTTAAATTTCCGGCCAGAATGATGGTTTTTTAGTGGAGAAATCCTGTCAAGTCACAAAAATAAAAAAAAATAAAAAATGGGCCAAAATGTGCAATACATAGTTCGTATGCCCCTGGCGTATCGTAAGCTCGGGCAGTCGACGGCTTCGCCAGCCGACCGTCCGATCAAGGTCGGCTACGTCTACTCTTGCAGCTGGCTACATATAAACGGCACTCTACCGATTCACCTGGCACCTGGTACAACAGTACATTGTTGGTACTACGGGGGACCACATAGCAAATAGGACCAACACATTTTGTAGTAAAAAATAGGTGAATGTATGAGTCCTTGTATAGGTTCTTGTGTGTACCGTAGGTCCTATTTACTATGGCTCGCCGTAATAGTGAAACCCTGTCGAGTCGAAGCCCCCGCCGATTTTGGTAGACATAAGTCGTGTGGGATCAGGTTTTTTTTGGCGGGGGGGGGGGGGGGGGGGGGTTGACGGCGGCCACCGTGAAAAAAAAAAAAAAAGGGTTCAGTTCGCTCGCGCCTACGGTGCCATCGTTTTTTTCAGCAGAATTTTCGATTCCACCCCCCACCCCCCCCCAGAAACATACATAGGCTAGGGAAGGAAGTTTTTTCGTTCCGACACCGAGCTAACTTGTTTCCGCCTCAAATATATACCTGGTATATATATATATATGGTCGAGTGAAAGAAAGCTTTCCGAAAAATATTATATTGAAGTTCGATAGATATATTTATATATATAGCACTCCTTTTACCGTCAACGAGAAAACAAGCGCTAAGAAGCGATAATCGTACACCAGCATTCCTGTGCGAATTCAAAGCCCTTACAAGGCAATGACAAACCCACGGTCGGCGTGGAACGGCTCGGGTGCGGGTGTGATCAGGTCGGCGTGGGATGAGCGCGGCGGGGGGGGGGGGGGGGGAGGGTGCGAAGTGGGAGCAAGGTCGACAACGAAAAAAAATGTCGACCAGCCAGAATCTCTCGACAGGGTCGGGTCTACTCATCCTTCACACGTCGAAGAGCGGAAGGTCGAGATCATCTAATTTTCGGGCCCTTAACATAGATAAGCGTCATCCGAGCGTTACGTTATCCGAGTTGTGGGCATGTTGCGCTTGGTCTGTCCGTAGTTACCTACGGGCCCACCAGTAACATGGTCGGCAGCTTATGGTAGGCTAGCTCACATCCCCCCCCTGCCGCGGCATGCACCACCATAATATGAAACAGGGGGCGTTTGTGCGTACATAAATGAGGTCGACGCAGGTGGCGTAGACGATCAGCACGACCAGGAGGCACAGCCCTCCCGCAACCGCACAGGCGTCCCACCCGAACTTGAGCTTCCCGTAAGTGCCGCAGGTCATGCCCTGGTTGGTCGGTCGGTCGGTCGGTCGGCCCGTCGGTTGGTCCGTCGGCCGGTCGTCGTCGTCGCGAAAAATGTTCAAACGTGAGAAAAAAAAAAAAACAAACATCCGAGGACGGGGGCACGAGCGAAGGTCAACGCAAAGGCTCAAGGTTAGACGCATGCCGCGATACGGGTACTATCGTACCCTGTTTTGGGTTAAGGATAGACGCATGCCACGATACGGGTACTACCGTACCTTATATTGGCCAAAATATTTCTGACCTGACCGGAAATCTTAACCAATAGTGTCGGAATACCAACACACGTACATATTTACGTTTCGCGATATACCTGCCTAGGTTACCGGGAGGTTTGTCGGGGGTTGATTTGGAATTTTCTCAAATTCAGTTTTAGGGTGACTTACCATTGGGGAGGACCATAGTAAGTAAGTAGGACCTACGGTACACACAAAAACCTAAATATTACCCTATTTTTTACCAGCAACAGGGTGACATACAATCACGGAGGACCATAGTAAATAGGACCTACGGTACACACAAAAAACCTATACAGTACCCAATTTTTACCAACAATACTTGGTCCAATCTACTATGGTCCTCCGCTACCAATCTTACAAATAGTACTAACGAATTGCCAATACAGTAGTACTATTACGGGGGTCTTGAGTTAACAGGACCTATGGCATACATAAAAACCTATATATATATATTTAGGTATTTTTACTATTACGGGGGTCCATAGTTAACAGGACCAAATACTGTTAGTGAAAATACCTCAATATATAGGTTTTTATGTATGCCATAGGTCCTGTTAACTATAGACCCCCGTAATAACAATATTTGGTCCTGTTAACTATGGACCCCCGTAATAGTGACAAACTATCACATGGTACGTAGTCCTGACGACTTACCAGTAGTACTTTTTTCTATTTTTTTATTCATCACTTCTACTTTCCAGCCCACTCGTAGGAGGTTTATTACCCTCGACGATCTTCTGGACAAGCCGTGGTCACAGGTGTCGTCCCTTCTCCCCCCCGGTACGTGCCTTGATTTTTTGTCGCGCACAGGGTTCAACATTCCCACTGCTCGTCGATGTTCATCGAATGTAGCCAACTCACGCTTTCGCGCTTTCCGCTCATCAATTTTTTATGCAAGAAAAAAGTCGCTACGAGCATGCACTCGGCGAGACATTGAACCCACGAAATTGATCTTGACAGGCACGCGGACCACCTACCAAGCCACCGGGGACGCCGGCCCACTACTACAGCGGTGACATAACTAACAGCAAAAATGACATACTTTCTCATCCGTACTATTATTAGTAAGTAAAACTAAGGAAATACATAGGTTGTTCTGCGGGGGGGTGGGTCCTATTTACCATGGCCCCCCGCCACAGTGACTTACTTACTTATAGCACAAATGACTCACTATTAACAGCACAAACGACTTACCAAGAGTACTAAAAGAGTACAGAGCTCAGACTCGAGTGGAAGGAACCTCACAAAAACGAGCAAAAGCTTTCACTCCTACAAACCGTTGCCTGTTTTCGTTTCGTACAACTTACTCTTTTTTTTTCGGTACCGTTCACAATTAATACTACGGGGGTCCATAGTTAATAGGACGTATGGTATACATAAAAACCTGTATATTTACCTATTTTTACCAACAATATTTGGTCCTATTTACTATGGTCCCCCGAAATATCTGTGCTACGCGCGGGATGGACTTCTCGTCGGGGTGCAATTTCATTCCAATCTCGACAAAAAATAAATAAAAAAAAAGTTTTTATGGGTTAGGAGTTGATGTACTCAGTCAGCTTTGTAATCTCGAGAGAAAAAAATAGGTGCTACTATTAATAATACGTATGATACCCTTCCCGTGGCGTCAGGGGTTGTCTCTGTAGACCGGGAGACCGGTCATCTTTAATGCGTCGCAAGGTCTCCTTTTGCCTCGATAAACTACGGCAGTTTTAATATCGGGGGAGGTCAGCCGAAAGTTCAAAGGGGTCAAAAGGTTGACCCATGTATAGCACAAAATTATCGATAAGGGCAAAGTGGAAGCGCAAGCAACTTCAACACCAACTTCAACATCAGCTTCGACATCAACTTCAACCACACTGCCAACTTGAACAAATACGTGAATATTCAACTTCAGTTCCAAATTCGACTTCGACATCAACCCCGACATCCACTTTGAGTTCAACTTCGACATTGACTTAAATCTCAACATCACTATCAACATCAAAGATAACCTCAACACCACCGTCAACCATGGCAACATCAAACGGTGCTAAAGAGCCTCCGGCACAAATGCCGCAGATAAATGCTAACCTAAACAAAAAGGCGAAAATTCAACTTCAATCAAAAATCAAACTTCAACAGCAACTTCAATTCAACGACAACTTCAACATCAACTCCAACATCAATATCATCTTTCAACACCACCAACAACATCCATGGCAGGATCAACTTCAAGTGCTGCGCCAGAGAGCTTCTGGGAAAGTCCCGCAGATAATCCCTCCCTCGCTCGCAAACGAGTAGCAGTAACCGTCACCATCGGCGACAGCATCGGCACCCACGTCAATAGCAAAGGCGACTTATACATCAGTGCAAAAGGCAAGAATGAAAAAAATATACGTATCTGATACCCGGCAACTACACTAAAGCTACGGTAAATCGAAGCCGATTTGAGGTAAAAGAAAGAACGAACAAACACAAACAACACCGCCGCAAAAAAGAGCGAGGGAAAAAAAAAAAAAAACGACAAAAATACTACCCTTTCTGGTACAGTAGGTATAAAACAAGGCAAAGCATGCCAGGCACGCACAAAAAAACGGAATAAAAACGAACACAAACACACACCAATCCAAACCGAACCGAGCTGAATTGAACCAAACCTAAACGAAACGAAAACGATGCCGGGCAAAACCAAAACACGAGAACCCTCAAATCAGGCAAATATTGCACCATATACCAGGTACGAAGTACACACGTAGCAAGCAAAGACGAGTTTGGACACGAAAAAAATATATATATTTTCTTCCTCCAACAGCTGAGTTTTTTTTTTTTTTGTTTTGGTGCCTGGTACCTGGTATTTTTTTTTCAGTTACAAATACGTCAGCTGTGAGTTCGACCGATGGAGTGGTTGATACACGTATAAATAAGGGGACGAGGCCTCGCCTGATGCCTGTCGGCCGCCAGCTGCGAGTGCGCGAGGAGGTTGTGCAGGTAGTGCTCAGCGGTTCCCGCCGAAGTTCCCGAGGCCTGGAGCTCCGCGATCGTCTCCAACAGCCAAGCCCTGCCGAAAAGAAAGGAAAAAACAAGATGAAACAAAAGTTAGCGGCCACCTGACACTTGCCGGCATCACACCCAAAATCAAGGGGAAGGAAGAATACGTCAGTTTCACGACCTACGTATGTACCTGGTATACACTTGTGAACAGACGCGCCCCCCACGACGAAAACACATATTATGTAATGATCCGACCTGGTGTATAGATGAAAATACATATTATGTGATGATCCGACCTGGTGTAGGTACCTGGCGCGTAGCGGCGGCATGTAGAAGTACTTATAGATATCTCACTCTCTGAGCGTGCTCGGTTGGTACATCCCTGGCCTCTCAGAGCTCCCACTTAGAAAATGGCCTCCTTTCGTTACTTGCCGGGCCTTTCCAGCGGTTCATTGTTCTCTCCATTTCTCTTGGCACTTTCTGTCCTTCTTTCTTCTTTTTCTTCTTTCGTTTCGTGCGCGTGCGCATACTCCGAGCGCGGCGCCGCGGGCGAACCCGGCACCGTCGCGGGTGTCAGCGGATACATACATACATACCTGGTGCATACGTAGCTCTGCGTAGGCTCTAGACCTCTGCAAACAGAGCCCCCACATCGTGGTCGTGGCTCGTACATATTGCGGGAGACCACAGCAGTAGCTGCTGTAGAACCCACGATTCGCCCAAAAAAACTCTTACCGCTCTGACCGTCAGAATAAAAACGTTTGCTATCGGTCTCAAATTTCAAATGGGTGTTATGTATTCGGTCAGACATAGTATTGCGGGGGACCATACTAAATTAGGACCAAATATTGTCAACAAAGATAGGCAAACACAGAAGGTTTTTGTATGTACCGTAGGCTCCATTTACTATGGCCCCCCGTAATAGACACAATTGACGCAGTAGACACAGTAGACACAGTAGACACAATAGACACAGTAGGCACAGTAGACACAGTAGACAGTTCAAACACATGTCACGACTAATGCTGCTGTACTCGCGTCACACCCGCCGCTACACCTGCGGGTGGAGGACGACAACATACCTGCCTGCCACGCCACAGCATACGGCAGCAGGCACAGCAGTAGACATCACACACACACGCGCGTCACCACATCCCGAGTGCACCGAAACTGTACCCGTGTCACAAGGCGCACCGCACTACACCCGAGGGCGGAAGACGACAGCACGAGCGGCGAGCAAACCGCAACAACGCAGCAGTAAGCACAGTAAGACGGCGCACAGTAGACAGTAGAAGCCGAACACAAGTCACCACCACTACTAACGCACCTGTGTCACGCGCGACACCATACCTGAGGGCAGAAGACGACAGCATCTCCGCCGAACACGCCTGCGGGACACAGAGACCCCCGAACGGTACACTCCCTCTCCGGGGTAGCAGCGAAATGCTCCCTGCCAACCAGCACCAAGAATCCGAAAAAGAGGGGGAGGCACGAGGGGAAGGGGGGGGTTAGGGAAGGGGCTGGGGGCATCCGAGCGTCAATCTAGCCCAACCTAAAGCAGACCTAACGGTGACCATACCCAACGGTAAGCAAACTCAACGGTAATCGAACCCGACGGAAATATAACTCAACGGTGATCAAACCCAGCGGTATGCAAACCTGACGGTAAGCAACGCAACGGAACTCAAACCTAACGGGAGACATATCCAACGATACGTAAAGTCAACGGAAAAAAGTCGAACAGAAACAAAATCCAACGCAAAGCTTAGCTAACGGTAATGAAAAGCAATGGTCAGCAATCGCAGATATGCTAACCTTAAGTTAACCAAACCCATCGGTGAGCAAACTCAACGGCATTCACACCCAACGGCAACCAAACCCAAGGGAAATCGAACCCAACGGTAATCAAACCCAACGGGAATCAAGTCCAACTAAAATTGAACCACACCTTACGCCAACTTAACTGCAACCAAACCCGACGATAAACAAACTCAACGGTAAACGAACTTAAATGCAATCGAAAACCAACGGCAACCAAACTCAACGGAGATCAAACCCAACGGTAAATAGTAAACCCAGCAAGAAACAAAAAAAACCCAAACAATCGTCTAACCCAACGTTCAAGCAAAAACCAAAATCAGCGTCGAGCTATAACCCCAGCGGTAGGCTAACCCGGCGTCAATGTCGAGTAAACCCCAACATTTAAGCCCCTACGCAGGGAGCCAATTAACCCCTTTTCGAAACCCCTCTACTGACCGTAAGTAGCGACCAGGTCAAAGACAACCTTGGTGTTATAGCCCTTTGAGGGAAAACTGCCGTCAGTCCCGTTTCGGGGAAAAACTATTCAAGAACTTGACTTGTTCGTCACTCAAAACGGGACCGCAGTATGCGCACCATTTTACATTTTACGGGGGACCTACAGTAAATAGGACCCACGGTACGCACAAAAACCAATATATTTACCTGTTTTCACTAGCAACGTTGGGTCCTACTTACTACCTGGTATGGCCCCCCGCAATAGTAAAATGGTTCAACAACCGTCTGCGAGCACGGGCAGGGAAGGATCATGTTGCGCCCGTACAGTTATGCCCCCATCGCATCGCTAAATCGGACACCGACCATTGTACCATCCCCCCCCCCCCCCCCCCCCCCCCCCCCCCCCCCCGATGACGCGGTGGCCACAATGGTTGTTGTAACCGTCAGCTTCGACCATCAACTTTCCCCCGCTGAGAAGTCGTTGGAGTGGTTAATCGACCCCTTCTTAGCGCTGCGGTGTACATGTACCTACACATGACTCTAATTCCAAGCGGTCTGTCCTCGCAACGGAAGTGCAGTCTTAAACGCCGAAAGGGAGTGACAACCCCGTTTCAACAGCACCCGGTTTTTTTTGCGAGATAAACTGTACCCGGTAGCTGGTAGCCGGTAGAAAAAAAAATAGTGCGGGGTCGGTCATGTGTAATGCTTGTTGTACGAGTAAAATCGTCTAGGCAAGGAGAGGGGGGGGGGGGGGGGGGGGGGGGGGGGGGGGGGGGGGGGGGGGGGGGGGGGGGGGGGGGGGGGGGGGAGGGGGCGTACTCATTTGTTGCTGTTGCTGGCCTTAGCCAATTGACTATTGGCCCCGCATCCCTTTCGAGACGGACCACCGCTACTACTCCTAACACGCGACACCTCCACCAGTCGAGCGCTCAACACGCTGCTTCCACATAATAAATAGAAACCTCGTGCTGATCTAGTAATCTCTTTTCCTCTTTTGCCGCCTGTGGCCACCGTCTACAGACAAGGGGAACGCAATGCAATCAGGCCGAAACACCTACTTTGGTATGTACCAGGCATACTATCATTGCTCCATGGGCCCAAGGATCGACACGACCAATGCGGCTACCACCCGCGAACCACGCGAAGCATTTTGGTGTCCAACCCCCCTTCCCCCCGTGACCTCGCCGAACACCTTACGGCGCTTCGCGCTTGGTGCAAGCAATGCCTGCCGGGTCGGTGAAAAACCGACGTGCTCCGTCCCGGCATTGTAGGGATGCGAGGGTCAATGGTCATATGACTACGGCCATGCATGATAATGAGTACCCCCCCCCCCCCCCCCCCGAGGGTCTATGATCAAACGACTACGGCCATGCATGAGATCGAGTACACCCCCCCCCCCCCCCCCGCCAAGGTAACGCAGAAAAACTAGCAACAAAACCCCAAACTGAATAGTTGAGATTACACCCCCCCCCCCCCCCCCCCCCGAGTTTGTCAATCTCCTTTTGGACGCTGATGTTACCCTCTCCTACAGTAGGACTGCCTTCCCGTTGTGTGCAGGGACAAAACACTTAGATTCGCATTTTGGTTTCTCGACAGCCCAGCCAAGCCCAGCCCAGCAGCGCCGTACTGTAATACAAGGGTAAGCTAGAAGACGAGGGGGGTTATAATTCCCGGCCATGGCGATAATTTTTTTTCTTAATAGTTACTATTTTTTTTTAATCACACGCACCTCGGCCAGGTAATCTACAGATCATCGGTTCCCACAGTTCACGATCTAGAACCTTCAGGGCAGATCTGCTACTGATCTGTATGATCTGTATGATCTATCTAGAGCTTGCGTTGCCTGGTGGGAGCTGTATATACAACCTCCGTGGTCTCTTGCGGGGGACCTAGTGAACATGACCTACGGTACACACAAAACCCTATATGTTTCCCTATTTTTATCAACAATTTTTGGTCCTGTTTACTACGGTCCTGGGTTGGATCTGTACGATATTATAGGAAGGTCCTGCACAGCCTCTCGTGACGGCTGCACAGGATCTATTACGGGGGTCCATAGTTAATAGGACCTATGGTATACATAAAAACCTATATGTTTACCTATTTTTAGTATCAATATTTGGTTCTATTTACTATGGTCCCCCGTAATAGATGATCTGTACGATCTGTCTGTAGATGATCTGTATGATCCGTCTGTAGATGATCTGTAGGATCCGTCTGTAGATGATCTGTATGACCCGACCCGTCTGTAGATGATCTGTATGACCCGACCCGTCTGTAGATGATCTGTATGACCCGACCCGTCTGTAGATGATCTGTATGAACCGACCGGTCTGTAGATGATCTGTATGACCCGACCCGTCTGTAGATGATCTGTATGACCCGACCCGTCTGTAGATGATCTGTATGACCCGACCCGTCTGTAGATGATCTGTATGATACGTCTGTAGATGATCTCTATGATCCGTCTGTAGATGATCTCTCTGATCTGTCTGACCGCCGCGCGTGTGTGTGTGTAAAGCATTTTTTGAGGCGCGGTGACGTACCGGCGAGACAGTGGTGGGTCTCCATCACCGGCTGCACCGACTCGTCGAAAAGGATCACCTGCATACGAGACGACAAAAACAGAGCATGAAGCAGAAAAAATAAAAATAAAAAAAATGAGGAAATAATTCATACGCGAAGGCGACATAGCAGGAACGGGAGGGAAGGGGGGGGGGGGGGGGGGGGGGGGGGGGGGGGGGGGGGGGGGAGGAGGAGTGGAGGGAGGCAGGCAGGGAGGGAGGGAGGGAGGGAGGCGTTGCAAATGGGACCTCTAAAAAAAAAAACTTATTCACAGACAAATCGCGGCGGACTATGATACGCACGTACTGGAGGTTTTCACGGGGTATGTAAGGCATTTTTACCCCACCCCGGAAAAAAAAAACCATGGCGGCCGAAACGCCAGTCTCCACCAATGAGACAGGTGGTGATGCACTTTTTTTTTCGAAGGGGGCCGTTGTAAATGGGGCCTCTAAAAAAATATACCACATGATATGACGGAAAATTCCCGGCGGGCTTAAGATATGATATATATATATGTACCTGGTATTAATAGTAGGTTTTCAAGGGTTATGGAAGGCTGCATTTACCCCACCCCCGGGGGCAGCGCCTGCATTTCACAGCACTATTGTCTGCATTCGGCACGATAGCCCATGAGTAGAGCGTGGTTCCTTCTTGTGTGAGAGAGGCAGCAACGCCATCCTAGCAAAGAGAGGGGGTATGGGGATATAATACCTCAGCATCATAGAGTTGGACCATGAGGTTCTGTTGTGATACGAGGCGTTATGATACGAGGCATCCAACGAAAGGCACCCAGCGCTTTACTTTGAGTTCTCGACACTACGACATGTTTACGCAGGGTCGTGAACCGAAAACGGAACGCCTTTTTTGGAGGCCGTTGTTTTTCGGTTTTTCCCGACCGATCGATAACCGACGTTTCGTTTTTTTTTGTGTGTGTTAGCGGAAAAAAATCGACCGAAACCGACCGACTTTTCGGTGAAAAACGGAAAAACCTACCGAGCCATTGTTCGCTCTCGGTTCACAACCATTGTGCACACGAGGTTGTAATTGATACTCCTAAGGAGGAATGCAATAATACCGCCCGTACTCTACGTATGAAAACCTGTTATTCGAAAAACCGGTACAACCCATTTCGTGCTGTCATACAACAGCACAGCAGCAGTTAGCCTCCTACTACCCTGGGGTATATTACTACCGGGGACCACAGTAAATAGGACCAAACATTGTTATTACGGGGGTCCATAGTTGATAGGACCTACGGTATACATAAAAACCTAAATATTCACGTGTTTTTACTAACAAAACTTGGTCCCGTTAACTATGGACCCCCGTAATAGTAAAACAACGGAAACGCATAGGTTTTTGTGTGTACCCCAGGTCCTATCTAACCCCTTTAGTACCGCAGTCCCGATTTGGGGACAAACCAGTCTAATTCCAAGCGATTTGTCCCCAAAACGGGACTCCAGTTCTGAAAGGGTTAGTATGGTCCCATCGTAACGTACAGGTTTTTACGTTAACCTTCTAGTACTGCAGTCCCGTTCAGGGGAGAAATCAGTAAAATGCTGAGTAATTTGTCCCCCAATACGGGACTGCGGTACAAAAAGGGTCAAGGTGATGCGGGGCAGTGTTGGACTATGTAATGGTGATGGGATAGCCGTAGTACCGAAGCACCGTGACACCCGAAAAGTATTCCCTGCGCTCTGAGGTTTCCTTCGCAGTACAACGGTTTAGGATAGCCCGGTAGGAGAGGAGTAGACGAGCGCCAGAGGAACGTTCCTCGGACAAGTGCCTTCGCCCATCCAGCGGAGAAAAAGAGGAGGGGAGCAGAGTCGGCCCGATGCCTCGAATCAAGCCCGTATCGAATCGTTCCCAACAGCTGGAGAGCAGAGTGGGCTTGATGCCTCGAGTCAAGCCCCCTACCGAATCACTCCCAGCAGCTGCCGTCCATCGCTCATCACGAAGAGGACTAACACAACACCACAACAAGAAGTCTCCTGAACAAGAGAAGCTGCTGCTGCCTTCCTATTACGGGGTTCCATAGTTAATAGGACCTATGGTATACATAAAAACCTATATATTTACCTATTTCTACTATTACGGGGGTCCATAGTTAACAGGACCTATTGTATACACAAAAACCTATATATTTCCCTATTTTTACTAACAATATTTGGTCCCGTTAACTATGAACCCCCGTAATAACAATATTTGGTCCTATTTACTATGGTCTCCCGTAACAGCGCCAGTTCAGACAGTTTCTGCATTCCATTCCCTTACCACGATACTCGGGTGTTCTATTACGGGGGAACGTACAGTAGTAAATAGGACCAAATATTGCTAGTAAAAATAGGGAAACATATAGGTTTTTACGTATACTATAGGTTCTATTTACTATGGACCCCCGTAATAGTATATCAACACGCGTGAACACTCGTACCTTAGTCCACACCAGTGGAAAATACTCTGTTGAGCCCTCTCGGTGTTTCAGACGGGGGAGCATTGACTGTAAAAGGTGCCCATTACGGCATCGGGCACCTCCCTGATTTCACAATGGTGCCCGAGTTACAATGGTTGAATGCGGACACGACCTGATGATCCTACTGCTGCTGCTGCTGCTGCTGCTGCTGCTGCTGCTGCTGGGCGCTCACGGTGCTACTAATAATAGTGGACGATTGCATCACGAACACCTGGTAGAAACAAAGCCGTAGTACTTGGCGTCACACACGAGAGTACGACACACGAACATGGCGTCAGGCAACCTTCCTTCGCGTTGACGCAAGGGAACGTACCGCGATCACTCCTTGTGGTTCAAGTCTCGTAGGAACAGCAGGAACGGAGTAAACCCTGCGATACGGGGAAGCGATACTAATACAGCAGTAGCGCCTCAAATAATCGGACTTGCATCAACCATGTTTGAACGTGTGGACTCTTACGTTGTTTTTGAACGCTCTTACACAACAAAATATATACATACACATAACATACATACCTATATACTTATTTCTCGTACGTAGGGTTCCTTCGTACAGTTCATACATCTCTCTCTCGGTACTACGACCATTTTTTCATCTCACAAGAAAAGAAGCAGCCTATACTTTCTACGCGTGTTTCCAGTACGTACGTAGACTACCAGTACTGCTATACCAAGCGTACTTTTCTACCTGCACCTCCCGTTTGGCGTTTCGGGCACAAGCAACTTGGAAACTACAGCGTGAAGCGGATTCTTGTTTTCGCAGTAAAATATCAAAAGTACAACGAATGAAAACACTGCTGCGTTTTACGAGCACCAGGTGACAATTTACACCCGATAATTTGTACCAGCGGTTTTAAATTACACGTACACACTCACTATAACACCGTACCAGGTGCGGACCAAGCAAAACGCCTACTTACACGGCCTCCACAAACACAAAATAAAGGGCATGCCTTAACCGTCTTAGAACTGCAGTCTCAAGCCGGCGTCCCCGGTGGCGCTTGGTAGGTGGTCCGCGTGCCTGCTAAGATCAATTTCGTGGGTTCAAATCTCTCCGAGTGCATACTCGTGCGGACTTTTTCTTGCACACAAATTGATTTAAAGCGGAAAGCGCGAAGGCGTGAGTGAGCTACGGTACATTCGATGAAAGTCGACGAGCAGTGGGAATGATGCTGAATGAACCCTATGCGCGATAAAAATGAAGGCACGTACCGGGGGGGAGGACAGACGAACAGACGACACCTACCTGTGACCACGGCTTGTCCAAGAGAAGACCGCTGAGGGTAAAACCTCCTACGCGTTAATTAAGCTGGAAAGCGAAAGTGATATTAAAAAAAACACAAACGAAAAAAAAAAAATCTCATTTTGGGCAAAAATACAACATCGATTTCAAGCAGTACGGGAGACCATAGTATATAGGACCAAATTCTGTCGGAAAAAATAAGGAAACATACAGGTTTTTGTGTGTATCGTAGGTCCTATTTACTATGGTCCCCCGTAATACTCTGTCCCCAAAACCGGACGGCCTACACTAAAAGGGTTAATGGGGCATGCCTGCGTGAGGTCGGAGATCTTACACGGGGAAAAAATGAAGTCGTAGATCCACCCCGCCCGACCGTAAATCTCCGAAAAAATGCCGGCCGTGTATGCCTCCCCCCCGACCAGCGCACACAGCAGCAGTTGACACTTGTGTAAGTACAGAATAGTGCCGGTCCCTCTGTAGCGCCGGCATGCACCAGGCAACAAAACCGGCACTATAGCGGCAGCCGGCACTACTGTACTGTAATCCGCTCACATCACCCCACTGGTTACTCCCATCCGTGCCGTCCTAAATAGGTCAGTCAACAATGATGTGTGTAACATTGATAGTAACATTAACCCCCTTGAGACTTCACAGGGGAAAATTGAGACAAAAAACTGAGCACTACAGCGAGAAGGCGACTGCGTGATTGGGGGGTGACACAAAATCGGTGCCCGAGTTACAATGAGTCGCACGGCGCGGGTCCAATATGGCCCTGCCCGGTCCGCTGGGTGCTCATTCCAGGTACCGCCTACGATACATAGACGCAAAACGTGCGCCGTTAAGGGCGTGGGGCCGACTGTTCCACACTAAAACCTAGTAGTTTGGTGTTAGTCAGGGCATGTCAAGGCAACGCTACTGGCTGTCAAGGGGCAACGATATTACTACGGGGGACCATAGTACATAGGGCCAAATATTGTCAGAATAAATATGTAAATACATCGGTTTTAATATATGCCATAGGTCCTATTAACTATGGTCCCCCGTAATATCTGTCAAGCGGTGAAAGTGCCGTCTCCTGACATCTCTGGTTGGTGGCACCAGAGTTACCGACAATTGTTGTATCTCCCACAGCCAAAGGGGTAAACACGAACGTATCACTCTGTCCGTGAATGTAATTACCGCTTGCATATTAATACTGCATAAAAAATATCCTCATATTTGGGTGCAGCGTGGCATATATTGTTAATAAGAATAAAAGCCTTCCTAATATTAAGGAACAGAGCGGCACGAATCATATATACAGACAGGACGTACGTACGGCACCAGCAGCACAAGCAACTCGCGTTTCACTCACTGCTGGGTTTAGGAGGGGATTGTTGTGATTGAAATTGCTTTCACACGTCGGATCGCAAGCCGAGGAGAAGCACGACGCGCGGGTACATATTATAGCATGCATTGCACTATCGTATGCTGCACGGTCAAGAGTCGAAAAGAAGACGGCCTGGCCCTTCTCTAGTGTCTTATCGCGATACTTGCCCCCCACAAAGGGGCCAATAGACCATACATTACCAGTGTACTGTATGTACTGCTGTACCAGTATACTGTGCTGTACCAGCATACTGCACTGTACTAGTGTACTGCTGTCGTAGCACTGTACCTTCGCGCACTCGTCGTAGTCTCCGATCTGTCCCGGATAGCCGGTGAGGGATTCCATGGCATAGAACGCGCGGAGGTCGAGGGCGCTTGAGGCGTCGTGAGCAACCGCGAGGCACTTGTCCATGGTCTAATGTTGACATTGTCGTTGGCATTGATATTGCCGGATACAGAGGGAGAGCGAGAGAGAGGGAGAAAGAGAGAGAGAGAGAGAGAGAGAGAGAGAGAGAGAGAGGGGGGGGGGGGGGGACCTTATCATGCAATCCCACGGAGAGAGCGTCGACGTCGCCCGAAGCTGCTGGCGACCGCCTACAACTTACAGAATCCAACCTGACCAGCGCTGAAACGTAGCATCGCCTAACCTCGCCTACCCAAGCCAAAAGTACGCTTAGTCCAACCTGACTGGACGCAAGGCGAGAGTTGGTATCATATTCCTGGTATACCTCTCTGCCCACAGATAGCAGACCACGACGGTGCCACACAGCACCAACCCATACTCCAAGACACGAAGGCAACGCACGACGTGTAATAGGGTGCGCACACACACAAGTACGTCATACCTGGTACGGTACGCGTTATCTGGTATCTGGTACTCGTTGCCCACAGCCAGCAGCGATGCGGCGCGACGTGATGCAGGGGGGGGTGATCATGACACCATGACGATACCACAGCGAGTGCAGCAACTGCTTCGCCATACTGATGTGTACAATGGGACCAAGCCAACACAGCAGAGTATATACAACACACACCAGCACACCTGTGTTGCACTGCCCACAAAACACACGAAAAAAAGTCCCGACAACAAAAGCCGATGGAAGCACGTCTGCCACCGTTTTTTTTACGAGGATTTTTCGTTTTTCTGTTTTCTGCTTCAGCCCCGAACGTTTCTGCTCCAGCTCCGAACGTTTCCATCGAGCCAAAATTTGGCAGGGCAGATATGAGCTCCTTGGTGCACTCCCGTCAGTGTGCTAGATTGACAGCACTTTTACCGTCCTCCTTCGGGGCGGACCTCGTCGCTGAAGTTTGAAAATGTGGTTCCAGGCGCTTGAATATCTAGTTTCTTGTTTTGTAGCCAAGTATTTTTTTCTGGAGTAGAACGACCAGGAGGAGAACCCAGAAGGTTCGAGTACGTTTCAGTACGTTTCTCCTTCTCGTTCTACACCAAAAAAAAAAACTTGGCCACAGTACAAGAAACTGGGAATTCAAGCGTCTGGAACCACATTTTCAAAGTTCAGCGACGAGGTCCGCCCCGAAGGACGACACTAAAAGTGCTGTCGCTCTGGTACACTCACGGGGGTGCACCAAGGAGCTCATATCTGCCCTGCAACATTTTGGCTCGATGGAAACGTTCGGAGCTGGAGCAGAAAAACGAAGAATCCTCGTAAAAATAACGGCGGCAGACGTGCTTCCATTGGCTTTGTTGTCGCGACTTTCGGCAAATATCAGTATTTTTTTGTGGGGAGTAGTGCAACAGAGGTGAGCAGCAGAGCGCACGCACAACCAATCAACAGCAGTATGGCAAGAGATACGAGTACATGCATACTACTGCACACATACAGCAGTAGCGGTTGTAGTCTACACGTCTACATACACCCACGTCATATCTGCACACACCATCGCAGCAGCAGCAGCAGCAGCATACGTGAGCAAACACCGAACGCAGCCCCCACCCAAACACCTTCAATCTCAAGCAACCCGACAGCCAGGTGGTACATCAAGAAATCTCATGCACAAATAGTGTAGCTCACCCCGCGCACAGCAATAACTTAGCAGTATAGCACAGCATAACGCAGAGTACATCAAAGCACAGCGCAGCACAGCGCAGCACAGCGCAGCACAGCGCAGCACAGCACAGCGCAAACACATGATGCAGCACTGATTGTTTGGAGCTTACCTCTGAGATGAGCATCTCCATCGATGATTTACACGGATCAAGCGACTCGTACGCAGGTGGTTGGGTCGGCTCGTGTGTCCAAGCCCCCTCGCCTCTCAATATATCCCCGCCGGTGGCATCCCTTGCTGGCTGCTCTTCCTTCTCTCCATGCCCCTCCCCGTCCGCTCGAGCTGGGGAGGCGGCTGCGGCTACTGCTGCTGCTCCTGTTGTTGTTGCTGTTGATGCTGCTACGGGCTGTTGTTCGGTTCGCATCAACTGCTGAGCATTCTTTGGCCGCTAGCAGCAGCAGCAGGAGCATAGGAAGCAGGAGAAGGGGTAGCCGGACGGGCAGCGAAGCAGGCAAGGCCATCGTCCTCCTGGCGGGGAGACAGGAATGTCCGACTCGCCTTGTCGCCATGATGTCACAACAGCACTAACTGTTGAGGAAAGTGGAGCTCAAGGTGGATGGGATGGGCACAGCAGATATTCCGTCTTGCTTGTGCTCGAGGCAAGCAGCACCGAAGTGGTACCTGTGGGGTATCCACAAGGATTTGTATTTTTTGCTCGTATTTTACGACAACAGAAGTTCTTGTTCGAGTTTTTACAATGGAGCGCGTGTGGCCGGAGCCACGAAGCAGAAGCGAAATCACGGAGCACCCTTCTACCTCTCCTTGTTCTCTCCGCAAGCAAGCGCTCGAGCCACTGCTGGGACACCCACTGCTGGAAGAAGGTCGCGCAGCTGGAAATCTGACACGTAATTACTCATGGAAACCCCTATTTAGTAACGCCCTCACGAGATCTCGAACTCCCGACCAAAACGTCGCCGGAAAGACGAAAAAACATTCCCATTGAAGACAACTCAATCTCTGGTGAGAAGTATGCGTGCAGCTGGTGGCGGTGGCGCTGAGCGACGGCCGCGGCGGTTCCGATCCGCGTGCGCTATCGGAGCGTGTGTTTCCGTGTGTGGGCTGGTGGTGCTCTTCAACTCTTCTAGCCTGTACTTAGACCGGGGAGGTGAGTGGGTTGGCGGGTGGTGGATGAATGAATGCACGGACCCTAGACGTTTTTTTTTTTATTACGAGAACATCAGCAGTAGGCGGCGGACCTACTATGTACTCGTACGTGATGCTGCCGTAAAACAGCATTGGGCAGTCGAATAGTGGGCGGGGATGAATGATGCTCCACCTCATATACCATGCCGTAGCAGGCCTGGTAGCTTCGAAGGATTCGGATGACCTCGTATATTCCGTTGTTGCGCAGCAGAATCTACGACTCGTACCTGCTGTGGATGGGTTATACCAGGTGCCTTACTTCTGGGCGAGGATGGTGCGCCGCCCACCGGCTGGGGACTGAGTGCATACATTATGCAATACCTCCAACAGGGCAGTACGCACAGCAGCAGCCCACCAGTACCTGGCACTGCCGGCGCCTGCTGCCCTAACGTAGATCTGAGATGGACTACATGACGGGTGGATTGGAGGATGTGTATGTATAGCGGAGGCACAAACCTGTTAGAACCTGATGTATTTTTTCTAGTTTTTTCATAAAATCTTGTATTAATACGAGTAACAATCACCAGAGGTACCAAAGAAGCCAAATGCGGGACCGTGCAAGCAGAGGAATCTCGCGACTTTCCGATGTACATGTTAATACCATGAGGTATGAACACTTACTTCTGCTAGAGGTGTTCTACCCGCCGTTCTTTCTACCCGTCGACATCCACAGCTCAACCAGTGTCCGTGCCGATTCTTCAATCCTGTTAGTAGAGATGCGAGCTCTTGTGGTCACAGAAGCTACGGCACATCAGACATAAATAACTACGTTGTTTATGAAGTAGTCAGGGTAGGCAACGCAATGGCAGGACAGGCACGAAACGCCTTCTGAATGAAATAGAGAAAACGACGAAGGAAACAAAGAGAAACAAATCGAAAGAGAAAAAAAAAAGAAAAATTAAAGAAAAAAACTTTCGTGCCCCCCCCCCCCCCCCCACAGGGGATGTGGCATGTGGCAGACACGTCAGTGCGAGCTGCGTCGAGAAACAGCAGTCCCGCCTTGGTACCACTGCTACATACAAGTATAAACAGAGTCAAAGGCTGCTTCCTATGCCGTTCGATATTTGAGCGTCAGATTTTGACCCGATCGCATTTTCAGATGTTGAACTTGGCAAATCGAAACAGCAGTCTTGCTATTCGAAAATATCAGTTTTATTGTGCGTGCAGACCAACTGCTGTTGTGGTCTGGCGCCGCGAGGAAGAGAGACGCGCTGAGGCGATGCACTGCTGTTGCTGCACTGCACTGCACTGCGCGCAGGATCCGAGCGTCCGAGCCCACGCTGACTGCCTCTGGTCTGGCGGCGAAGAGACGTGCCGAGTGCGCTAAAGTCAACCTGTCTTGATACTTGGTGTTGTGACACAATGCGACAGGCTGCTGCTGCTGTAGCCTACGAAAACGTATGCACGGAGAGGTGCGCGCCGAGGCGCTTCTCTTGGTATCTGCAGGCCCGAGCCCAAGTCAGCCGACTGTAGTCTGGCCGCGGAGAGACGCGCGGCCCGCCGACTGCGCTTCGGGCGCGACGCCAGGTCGCTATCCAACTCAATTGATCGTTCGGCTGTTGCTTGCTGTGGTGGATAACATCTTGAATTGCCATTTTTCGATTTGAAACCCAGGTCGTCAGATTTTTTGCCCGCGCAAAAAATCTGACGACTTGGGCCATCGGATTCCCAAATCGAAAAATCTGACAACTTGGGCCATCGGATTCCCGAATCGAAAAAGTTCGGGTCAGATTTTTCCAGTAGTGGACAGACCTTGATAGTAGATCTTCCTGGGGTAGCTAATTAGGCACTCTGATTGGCTAGGGGTATGTTTTACGCGGCTTAATAAACTTTCGAGTCTTTCCCAGCCACAGCATCCCGAGCCATCCCGAGTCAACCTAGAGTCTTCCCAAGCTCAGCATCCACGCCGGCCGAGCCAACCTAGGGTCTTAACAAGCACAGCATCCCAGCACTGACCACTGGCATTAGGGTTAGGGTTCGGGTTAGGGTTAGGGTTCGGGTCGGCGGGTCGGCTTCAGGCGTCCAACACAAAACCCCCATAAAGATCTACTATCAAGGTCTGTCCACCCCTCGATTTTGCGTATATATTCAGACTGCATAAGCAGATACTCATTTTTGGGAACGAAACATACTATAATAATCTGAAGCTCGAAATCCAACAGCATAGGAAACAGCCCAAAGGACCAAGCAAGGGTAAGAAAAATAACAGGCAAACCGAAGCACGGCAAAAAGCAAACAAAGGCAAACAAAGAGCTGTACCATACAAAAGGTACAAGCTACCCTGTACCTGACCTTGATATCATCAATCATACCTGGTACCTGGTACCAGGTAGGCCATTTCTGATCGTAGCTGGTATTATGTACTGCTGCTGTGGAAGCATTAGCACTCTGATTATCTGTACGTATCAGATCGCAGTATGTGTATGTACGATATTTGTCGATTCATACACCACCACACCACACACCGCTCCACCGCTTGTACGTGCTTCTCGGACTCCGTGGTTCGCACTCATATACGTATACTCGTAGGTCACGGTGGCGTACACCCAGTGCACCAGCACCGCCGAACAGACAGGCAGCAGCAGCAGCAGCA
This sequence comes from Macrocystis pyrifera, assembly GCA_031763025.1. Taxonomy (NCBI): domain Eukaryota; class Phaeophyceae; order Laminariales; family Laminariaceae; genus Macrocystis; species Macrocystis pyrifera. The sequence goes on from JASSKH010000029.1 coordinate 651,069, forward strand.
GCAGCAGCAGCCGCCGTACAAGCTACGTAGACAACAGCAGCAATATTGCGTACCAGTAGCATGCTCTGAGTTCTGTGTACAACTACTAGTATTGCGGTAATCTTTCCGTAGCAGCAGAGGCTGTCTGGGGCTTCCAGCTTGAGATTCTGTACGTACAGCAGCCAAGTTAGTGTGTGTATTCTTGGCATCAAACCGTTCTTTCTGCTCGTCGACATCCAGCTCACGTCCGTGCCGATTCTTCGATGCTTTATTATTACGGGGGACCATAGTAAATGGGACCCAATTTTGTGAGTAAAAATAGGCAAATATATAGGTTTTTGTGTTTACCGTAGGTGCTATTTACTATGGTCCTCCGTAATATTAATAATAGAGAGATACAAACTCTGTGGTCGCAAAACTTCTGCTGTACGACACAGCAGTCAGAGTACCAGGTATGTGTACTGTACCAGGTACAGTTACCGCCTACTCCTGCTGTACCAGATACTTCTTGTGCCTTACACTCGTACACCTTTTATGCTATGTTGTGCTTTCCAGCTCGACTATTAACAGCACGAGTTGTAACTCGAATAGGGACCTCCCGGACATGACAGGGGTCTTCCGTTCTCCGCCCCAGTGTGTATACCGATATTGGTATTTTGCCCGAAAGGTACATAAGTACCCTGCGCGAGGCAACGCCGATGTTTTGTGTTTCAACCGTTCTTTCTACGCGTCGACATCCAGCACGCCACACAGCCAGCAGCAACAGCCAGCAGCAACAGCCAGCAGCAGTGTCCGTGCCAACTGCTGTTCATCCTGCTAGAGAGACGCAAGCGCTGTGATGACGATCGGGTCCAATAATCAATGTTTACATACCAGGTATAATAGCTGTGTACCGGTACGTATGTTTGTGAAATTTTCGTACGTACTTTTTCGAAGTTTTCTCTTCGCACTAGCACTTTTCGGCAAAATGCTCAGTGCTCCGACACGGGAAGCCCGGCCCGAGACTTTTGGTCGAGGTCTCGGTGCGATCCGTGCACTCTGGAGCGCGTGGCAGGCGCTCAAAGTTTTTTTTTTTTTTTTTTTTTTTTTTTTGCCCGGCGAGAGTGTGTGTGTTTCTTCTTCACGTTAAACCGTTCTTTCTACCCGTCGACATCTAGCACAACCAGTGTCCGTGCCGATTCTTCAATCCTAGAGAGATACCAGTACAGAGTTACAAGTTCTGTGGGTCACAAAGCTTTTTCATTGTTATGCGGTAAGCAGGGTAGACAATGCAATGCCATGTCATCATACTGGATATAGCAGGCACGAGATGCGCATTTTGTTTATAAGAGACAACAAATGGATACGTGCACGAGGGTTTCCCTGGTTTCATTCAGTTCATTCAGTACGGGAGGCCTTATTTTGTACGTACGTATCGGGAAGTCGCCCCGGTGGTGTAGTGGTACCCTCGAATGCATGCTCTAAGTACTGCTGTAAGTTTGTCTCCGCGAGTTCAGATCCCACCGCCGTGTTGATGAGTTCTTTTTTTTGCGAAAAAAGAAAAACAAAAAGGATTCAACTGCTGATGAGGGCACGCTGAAGCATGGTTAGGCGCAATTCGACCCGAGTGAGTTGAGGAAATGAAAGGGCTGAATGAAGCCTTACCGCGGCAAAAATGAAGGCACGAGCCGTACGTAGTGGGGAGGGGGGAGGAGTGCCTGCTATTGATAGGTTTGAATCCGGAGCTGAGATGCGACTATTAACACGAGAGGGAGAGAGAACGTAAGGGCGTGGAGATAATGAATAGGAAAAAAGGATAAAAGAAAAAGAAAAAGTACCTGATATGGCCTACTGATGCTGTAGACGTAGGACCGTAGGACCCTGCGGGTACCCACCGGAAACGGGCACCCGCCGATTTTTTGGAGCCCGGACCCTACCCTACCCGCCGGGTAATGCCATTTTGACGGGTACCCGGGTAGACGAGTACCCGGCGGGTACCCGGTATGCGTTTTGAATTTTTTCTCCCTTATTCAGTGCCACGATAATGAGTTCCGAGGGGAAGATAGTGCGTAGTACTTGCTCTATACGACCAGCACGACCGGTCTTGATTGTTGATTCGATGCATATATAAGCCACCTAATCTTGCGTTCACGTGGGCGTGTCATTATGAGTTTGAATGCGCGAGAAACGTCGAGAATATACATCTGGGGGCGATGGTTCATGGTCTCCCCCTCAGAAGAGTGCTGGTGCACATTTTTCCGAGCCGCCACTCATCGGATATCGGTTATCGGAAAGTAGCGATAATGGAAACATGTGAAAGCAATATATGATCTGATCGTGCTGAATCACTGCACTGCTTGTACGAGGAACGAGGGTTGTATTTGCGGAACAACAAAGGATAACACATCAATACAATCGCTTTTTTGCTCGAAAATCAAAGAATTCGTGAACCAGAAAGAAAACACGAACAACGCTTGAAATTATCAATAGGACATATGGTTGTTCGCGAAGAAGCGGCTCCCCACACCCTGTGTACTCTGGACCCCTGAATTCAGCAGGGGCCCGAGGGCAGCATCGTAGCACACCCGCCTACAAACAATAGATAGATGAACTCGCACAAGCAAGCACACTCACTGTAACCCCTTTTGTGCTGCAGTTCCGAAATGGGGACAAGCCACTCTAATTCCAAGTGCTTTGTCCCCGAAACAGGACTGCAGTACTGAAAGGGTTAAATAGCAAAAACTAGTGACATTATCCGCGCCATATTGGGTGACGTCCCGGCGGGTCTCTTATGACGGTTACCGCACACGCGACGGTCCAAGTAACAGCATGCAGGCCTACACACCAGTATTCACACTACAGCATCGGCAACAGGCTTCGTACTTTCAGAGGGAGCTGCAGCAAGATCGCTTCCCGCGAGCAGAGGCAGAATCTTCGCCGCAGGGATCGCCCGTGCTCGTCCGCTGGCTAGTCGTGCCCAGCCGGTACCGCCGTGTGACGATCTTGCCGGGTGCGTGCGTAATATACCGCGTGATCGTGGTCGGTATGTGTGATGTTCGAGTGTGGTGTGTGTGTGTTTCTAAGGGTTTCACAGAGATACTGTACAGGCGTAATGAACCGAAAAACGGATTACCCCCGGGTACCGGAAAACCCGCGGGTATCCGGGTACCCGGTTCTCGACAACGAAATTACCCGCAGGCTCGGAATACCCGCGGGTAATGCGCTCGGACCCTACCCGTCAAACGGGTAAGACCCGTCGGGGTATACCCATCGGGGTATACCCGCCGGGTACCCGGGTAATTGAAATCAGGGTCCTATGTCTATACTGCTGTAATTCCGTGATTCCCAACATTCCCACTGCTCTTGGATTTTCATGGAATGGTGCCATATTTTAGGTATCGTATATACAGCCCCCAGTATGCGCGATGGAAGTATCACTAGTATCACCATTACGGGGGTCCATAGTTAATAGGACCTATGGTGTACATAAAAACCTATATATTTACCTATTTTTACCAACAATATTTGGTCCTATTTACTATGGTCCCCCGTAATAGTATCACTAGTATCACTATTACGGGGGACCATAGTTAATAAGACCTACTCCGCACGCAAACACCCTTATATTTCCATATTTTTACCGACAATATTTGGTCCTATTTACTATGGCCCCCCGTAATAGTGTCGACGAAATCCTCGGTCTCACAGAAAACAGCTGTTTTTTTTAGAAAAAAATATAAATATACTGCTGTACCAGGTACCTGATATTACGGGGGTCCATAGTTAACAGGACCTATGGTGTACATAAAAACCTATATATTTTCCTATTTTTACTATTAATAACAAAATTTGGTCTCGTTAACTATGGACCCCTGTAATAGATACGGAGTATGTCAGGTTTTGAAACGCCCGAGCATGATAGACCTTTAGTGAAGACATGTGCTCACTCGTACGCATATACCTGGTAGCTTACACACTCATCATGTTAGCCCCCCGGGGGATTTGGCGATACAAATTGACGGCTGCACCGACGGAGACTACGTGATTTTGGGGGGATGATATTCTGCAACATGGTGTCTGGGTTGCAATGGTTGATGAAAGGAATCGCACGGCGCACGGCATGGCGAGGGTTCACCATGACCCTGCTGGTATACCCGTGCGCTCAACGCCCGTGCTCCTCGGCGCTCCCGCAGCTCGTGGGCGGTTGATGACACAGCTGCTGCTGCAGTCTGGCGAACCGAGTCTTCCAGGAAATCTGTAATTTGGTACCACAGAATAGGATACAGAATGGGTATGTACCAGCTGTACGTGTACGTACGTAGGATGTATGGTGCAGTTTTAGTACAGAAAATTACACGTCATGCGAGTTCAATTACTTGGTACCAAATAATTAAATAAATTCCAGCATACGTACGATAGGATATCATAACGTTTTGACGTTCTGACGCCTGTCCTCCTGTGACTTATGACCACGGCTGTGAACCGAAAACGGCAGTCGGTTGTTCACCTCTTCACCGAAAAATCGGTCGATTTCGGGCATTTTTGTTTCTGCCAAATAAAAGCAGACAGAAACCGAAAAAAACACAAACATAAAAACACAAGAAAAATAGAAAATATCGGTCGGTTTCGGTCTTTTTTGCGAGTAAACCGGAAAATAAAATGTATCGGTTTTCAGTCGGGAAACACCGAATACAAGTCACGGAATAAACGGCTTTTGTTTTTTGGGTCACAACCCTGCTTGTGACGCACATGAAGAGTCAAGCGTCGAACACCGAACGTCCAACATCAACCATCATCAGTGCTTGATATATGTCAGATTTGGGCACCGAAGCAAAGATGTCAAGAGCCATGTCAAGCAGGGCAAAACATGGGTTCCTGTCTCTGCTACAAACCCGATTCGGGGACCTTGCCACACCCTCTTGCCATTTCCTTCCTACACACGTCAATGGCGGTGTCAAGTGTCAGTATTGCCGCTGTCCGCCCCCCCCCCCCCCCCCCTTGAACAAGTCATCAAGGAAAAAACAAAACTACTATTGATAGAATTCAATGGATATATTAGTCGAACCGATACCTTGCCACCCGATCTATCATTTTGTGTCTGTATTCGTCGACAGCTGTATCGGTATGGCTTCCCCCCCCCCCCCGCCTATTATATACCAGGTTGGGTTGGCGTCGGTTGGCGACGACGCTGTAAAACACGCCTCTCACTGGGTGAGTTGGACAGCCAGGGTACCGTTATTCTTTCTTTTTTTGGCGGTTACCACGGCTGGCGGTCGAGTTGATTAGTTTTGTGCGGAGAGAACCTTCACTCCGCACAAGGGGGATGATCGTATCACGTAGTGTGTATATGGTGAGGCACCCACCAGGCAGTTACATAGTAAACCCATTGCTGTCTCTGTAATTGGCCACACCAGAGATTAAATCAATTCATTGATGCTGTCATCCATACGCAAGAAAGTCCGCCTCTAAAGCGGTTCTTAGTAGGATGCAGCTCACCCTTTATGCGACTCGCCCAACATCTCGCGGCGCTTCGCGCTAGGTGCAAGCAATGTCTGCCTGGTGGGTGAAAACCCGACGTGCTCCGTCCCCGGCATTGTAGGGATGCGAGGGTCTATGGTCATACGACTACGGCCATGCATGACAATGAGTCCACCCCCTCCCCCCCCCCCTCCCCTTGTCGCCGCTCTTGGCGCCGTCTGCTACGTGCCGTAACCAGCTCCTCTCCGCGTCGCCCCTGTGCCACCTCTGCGTGAAACAGTCCGCCGCTTTGACGACCCCCCGGTACTACTTCCCACTTCTCTTAGCCGCCCTCGGCCATAATACCGTCTCTTATTCCGAACGGCGAAGGGCAGCTTTCCGTGGAGCCCTCCGGTCGTCTGCTAGGCATTGGGCCCAGCCATGTTTTTTGTCGGCCTGGTCCCGGGAACTCCCCACCAGCCTTCATCACAAACACCACCCGACGGTCAGCAGCTCATTGGTTGTCCGCTGTACGGCCCCCGCTAATGCTATTAGGAGGCGTCGTTTGCGGGTGGTCGTCCCAACGCTCTCGCATGGTGCCTCTTGAGGGCCTTGGCGTACGACATGAGGTGGTCGGTGCGTTGTCGGCGCTTGAAGCCAACGACCCTTTGGAGGAACCTATTTTGTGGTGTGTTGTCCGGAGCTCAACGGAGGGCCCCTGGCCAAGCGTCCACGTCACACCCCTGTACAGCAGGGCTTCCATCACCCATCACCTCGGCCTTAAGCATGCATGCGCACCCTCGGGGTGAGTGAACGGGGCATCCTCCATATCGTTCAGCTCCCGTTTGGACCGATTGTATAATGCCCATGTGGGTCGGCTCCGTCCTTTGATCTGGCACGATTCCAGTGTTTGCCGCGACAAGACCGCCCAGGTGCCAAAGGCTGCACCCTTTTATCTGTACCTCTGGGCCGCTGCTTTGGTGACGACCGTGAGGTCCGGAGTGTCTAGTTTCGGTGATTCCAGCGTTTGCGGCGACAAGACCGCCCAAGTGCCAAATACTGCACCGTTTGTCTGTCTGTGCCTCTGGCCACCTGCTTCGATGACGACCGGTGAGGCCCGCAGGGTCTGGTTTCGGTGTCCGTAGCAGCATGTTTTCCGTTTCTCGTTTCGGGTACGGTGAGGCCTGCTGCTTCGAAAACGGTCACGATGCCGCCGGTATATCATCTTCACAAGGCCCTCCGCCGACTCGGACAAATATACGTACGTACCCGGTGTGTGTGAAATACGTACGTATGTCTAATAGGTCTAATAACATGTCTATATACTGCTGCTGTACTGCTGTGTTTACCGTACAGCAGTACAGCAGTCTTCAGATCCACCACACGCGAGCCTGATACGTTTTGGTATTTGATGCGGAAGTACGTACGTACGTACTTGCTGCTTTGTTATACCGCCGAAAGAACGCCAGAGATTCTTCTTTGCGTAGCTTATCCGCCTACGCACGTACATAGGATAGTTTGTGTGGAGGACGTTCTGTTACACTGCTTGCTGCTGCCGTACATGCCACTACTATATCACCCCTCTGTCCGAAAATATAAGATTTTTTTTAATTGAATGTTAATTTACAGAAGATGATTATATTTAGGGACATATTGGTAGATACAGCGTGAATAGAACCCAGTGTGAAAAAGTGTCTTGAGCTTTTCGAAGTCCGATTCACAGCAGGGTACAAACTCGTTGAGGCAATTTTTACTCTCTCTCTTTTTTTTTTTTTTTTTTTTTTTTTTTTTTTTCCATCCTCCGGCGGACTGGTTAAAATAAAGCTTGAGCTCACCACACTTGCACTGCAGAATACGTTTCATTTGTCAATTTAGCCGGTAGCTCCCGTTGCAATATCAGAGCAGGCTGCTGTTACCACCGGCGCTTGGGCACGTTGACCCGACCTGACGCTCGAGAGGGCCAGGTGCGATGGAGATACCCACCCGGGAGAGTCATATCCTCCGGTAGTGTGGGGGACTTGCGCGAGCTCACCCACGAACAAAAAAAAAATGCCTTTTTTTTGTACTGTGTGCTGTAGGTCATCTACAATAGGACCTACTGCTGTATCCCGCCGTTATCCTATGTTGCCCGGGATGTGCGTAACATATGGCTCCGACCCAGGAGGTGTTGTGTCATGGATCATGCGGATTGTACCGCTTCCGCCAGACAACGTGAACTACGAGCACTGCTTTGTAGATCGAACAGATTTGGAATATGTACTGCTGTAGATATCACAGTCTTCGTAAGAGGAGGTGTGAAACGTTCGATACGATATCGAACACTACGTACGGTTGTCCGGTACTTGATTTTTCGTTTTTTTTTTTTTTGCACTCTGATCTCCACTTTGCCTGGTGAGGACAATTGGTGTTGGGATATTGGATATCGGATATCGAACGAGAATCGATTTATATAGGATACCGATAATGATCAATTTTGATACGATACCGATAACGATCGATTTTGGTACGATACCGGCTTAGTAATCGAGTTTGACACGATACCGATAAATACAAGAAAAAAAAACTATTAGTACGTAGTCGATACGATTTCGATTTTGTTATACCACATGGAAGCTTGCGTCCAGTGCCAGTCAGCATACTAAAACATGGGGATGGCAGAGGGGATGGAGGGGCAAGGCGCGCTCGGTATTTGGATAATATCGAAACTTTCGGTACGATATCCAATACCCAAGACTAGAGCCCATGCGGTATATTAGCGTACCTCTCTCTCGCCGGGAATATATTAAAAGCAATCCCCGTTTTGATATTTGGTGTCGGAGTCCAATCGGCGATTGCTATCTTGTCTCCGTTTGATCTTCATGTATACCGTGAGGAGTTCGTAAGAGCGTAGAATTCGCACAGCAGGGGTGCTGTCCCTGTCAGCACGCGTTTTTTTTCTTGACCCTAAATTGACGCACGACACGAAATTGGAACGTGGAAGTGTGGTGAGCTTCAAGCTTTTATTTTTACCAATCCGCCGGAGGGTAAACAAAAAAAAAAAAAAAAAACTGTTAGAACCGCTGTCCCTTTTTGGGACAAACAAGTCAAATTCCAATTATTAATATTACGGGGGTCCATAGTTAATAGGACCTATGGTATACATAAAAACCTATATATTTACCTATTTTTACTAACAAAATTTGGTCCCGTTAACTATGGACCCCCGTAATAGTATTTTGTCCCCAAAAAGGGACTGCGGTTCTAAAACGGGTTAAGAACCGGTGTACAAAATGGTGCTATTAATAACACGTCGGACATTATTACGCTTTTTGCGGCAAGGCTCTCTCTCGACCAGACCTTCTCTCCGAAAACGCTCTGTTTCGGTGTGGGTGACCTTTTCCCCACGTTCAGGACAAAAATGAGCGGTAATAATACAAAAAAAAAAGCCTATGTGTGATAACCCTCGTCCTTTCTCCGTTTGGAATCTGCTAGGAGTATCACACGGGGGTTCGTTCTGTTATGGACTAGAGCGTGGTATACTAAACAGGCGCAGCAGTAGTGGTCCCTCTGTGCGTGCCGGTTGAGTCGTGCCGGCTGGCTGCCCGCGCTGTAAATAGTGCCTGTGAAATCGCTCTTGGCACAGATTGTGATCGTAACCAGTTTGGCAGCGCACGGAGCATTGCGGGCTGACTGGTGCCGGCTGCCCGCTTATAGTGGCCCGTGAGATCGTGTGGTACAGACGCCAATTGAGCGTTGTGGGCAGCGGTGCGGAGTAATTAGTGCCGGTTGGCGCTGTCTATATATAGTGCCAGTATTGTTGGCTGGCGCACGTGATACCGGCATTGCACAGGGACCGTTTACTGCTGTACGACACTACTATTACGGGGGTCGCTAGTTAATAGGACCTATGGCACACATAAAAAAAACATATATTTACCTCTTTTAGTAGCGATATTTGGTCCTATTTACTATGGTCCCCCGTAACGTCAATATCAATAGCACCAAGCGCTGCATATGCATGGACACACGTTCACGTATGCTGCACGAACACACCACGGTGTGGGGGGCGATTTTAGGGTTGCTGCGTACTGCCGTGGCATAGATAGCGTCAGGAAGAAATGGTGGAACTTCGACCCATGAGCAGTGTGCTCTCGGCGCGGCATGCGCCACCTGAATCGGCAGCGTGCAGCCTGCCCTTGATTGCTTCGTTGTTTGGTTTTATTGCATGGATGGCGATGATGTGTGAAAGACGGAGTAGTGTTTTTTTTTTTTTTTTTTTTTTTAAATTTTTATTCCGGGATGACTCTTCGACTCCCTTGATGCCACTGACAGATTTACGTGCTGCTTGCTGCGTTGCTGCCTCGCCGCGTTGCTGTGGTGTTTACTTGCTTGTGGGCTCCGTACTGCTGTGTACTCTCTGCGCGTATGGTAGTGATGCATGTGGCACGCTCTACGGCAGCACGGCAGATTCGTTTGGGTACCAGCAGTACATTTATAGGACCTCGTATCAGCTGCAGACTGCTGCACGTATGAATGGTTCGGTTGTATCTGAGAACGCGAGGGACAGACGAACAGACAGACAGACAGACAGACAGGCAGCCAGACAGAAAGACGGACAGACAAGACAGACAGACACACAGACGACGAGATAAACAGACAGACAGACAGACAGACAGACACACAGACAAACAGGCAGACCGGCGGGAGTTGATAGAGGCAGAAAGAGGCCTGCGCGCGTGTCGATTTTTTTACAACGAGGCTGTGGCTGTATCGCATTGATGGTAGGCTTCGGTAGTTCGATGGGTACGAGCTATTAATAGTGTTCATACAGGTATAGTTTTTGTGCGGTTTTTGTTTATTTTTCCTTCCTACTGGTATCTATTAATTTCGTCCTACCTCTCCAACGCCTCCCTTCGGCGAGTCAGATCCGGGGTCACATAACAGGAACCCCCCTCCCCCCTCCCCCTCTGGAAATGGTCACACCAAAAAATAAATCAAGTCATTGACATTGTCATCCCTATGCAAGAAAGCCCGCCTCACAAACAGTTCTTAGATCAGTAGGATGAACTCACCCTTCATGCGACTCGCCGGACACCTCGCGTTTCGCTTCGCGCTTGGTGCAAGCAGTGTATGCCTGGTAGGTGAAAACCCGACGTGCTCCCGTGTCGACATTGTAGGGATGCGAGGGCATATGGTGGTACGACTACGGTCATGCATGGTATCGAGTATCCCCCCCTCCCCGTCCCCCCCGTCCCCGGTGTAATACATGCCTTCGATTTATTCCGCAAGGAGGGTTCAGCAGTTTCTGCCCTCATCGACTCGCGTCGAAACGTGCGTACACACGCCGGTAGGCGCTGTCCGCAATGTCGTCAATTTTTGTACGACAAAAAAATAGTCCCTTGGCCGGAGTCGAACCCGCGCGATCGAAGTTGTTAGCGGTGACGACTTTGAACTACAATGTTGCCCCCCGCGACCGCCGGCGGTAGTACGGGGGACCATGGTAAATAGGACCTATGGTACATACTAAAACCTGTATATTTCCCTGTTTTTACTAACAATATTTGGTCCTATTTACTATGGCCCCCCGTAATAGTACTGTTAATATGTACATATTCTTATCGATGGGAGTCTCAGGTCGTTTCTCTACTGCCAGTTGGCGATACCTGTCACGCAAGATCGTGCACGAGCAAGCAGAAAATATGTTCGTCCGTTGTAGGATATATGGTGCATATCTGGCGCTTGGACTGAAGTGGCCACAGATCTCTGCGGTAGATCTCTGATGATAGTTGAGGCGAGGGGTTCCCAGCCTCCTTCACCGAGTGATTTGCTGACGACAGCTGTCCATGGATCGTCGATGTGAGATGACTTGTGTCTTGTCTCGTGATCACTTCCGCGCGGCTCTTGCCGTGTCGAGCATCACGGCCACACCATACGTACGAGAAGAGAAGTCTGCCGCAGACCCAGCAGGTCGATCCTGAGACACGCCCGTCCCACGTTGCAGGTAGTATATGATGTACCTGGTATCAGGTGTCAAAGGAAAAGCAAGAACTAGTGGTATCATGAACCCAAAGCCGTTTCGCTCGTCGTGCCGCTGTTCCAGTGCCCACGCATGACACCCGATTCGTTGTCGATAGCATGAACGACCAGGTATTACGTACAAAACATACCCGCCTATGTTACACCCATTTCACGCTTGCTCTGCTTGAGAGAAGGCGCTGTTTACTGGGTTACCGTAGCAATCAGAACCCATCATATACACTAAAACCTACATATTCCAGTATTTTTGCTAAGAATATTTGGTCCTGATTACTATAGGATGCTGATACGGCAGCCCAAAATACCGTATTACTCCCTCCCCCCAGAGGAAGTGTTGATTTCATAGCACTACCTGCGAGACCACTTAGTCAGCGCTGCCCTAAGTGGTCTATTAATTGCAGGCAATGCTAGCTAATCAACAAAGGATATGTTTTATTGATAGTTGCTGTAGAGTTCGTGGAATCTCGCCAGACTTAGTAACAATGATCTCCGCCCCCCCCCCCCCCCCCCCCCCCCCCCCCCCCCCCCCCCCCCACCCCCCCCCCCCCCCCCCCCCCCCCCCCCCCCCCCCCCCCCCCCCCCCCCCACCCCCCCCCCCCCCCCCCCCCCCCCCCCCCCCCCCCCCCACCCCCCCCCCCCCCCCCCCCCCCCCCCCCCCTTGCCAAACGCTACGTTTGCTTGTGCAGTAAGTCGACGAGATTCCACGAACTCTAAATCCTACCAGGTATATGTTGATTATACATAATAGCACCACCTGCTAGACCACTTACAGCGGTAGGCAGCATATAATCAACAGGAACGGGATGTGTTGGAGGAGGGGATGAGGAAGATAGACGAATATTATACGAAGAATTTTGGGACACTATTACGGGGGACCATAGTAAATAGGACCTACGGTACATACAAAAACCTATACATTTCCCTATTTTTACTAGTAATATATGGTCCTATTTGCTATGGTCCTCCGTAATACATAGTCCAGGGAGAAAAACGATCGCTATCGTATCCTATGGTAGGAGGGGGATAGTGGCCACAGGTGGCGAGACAGGAAGGGAACAAGACTGGAATTTTTTTTTCCGTGTACAGTAGTAAATAGAAACAACGCAATGGGCATCCAACTGTTGGAGGTGTCTGTATTCACAGTAGAAACGGTGCCCCGTCTGGAAAGGGATGCGTGGTCAATGGGCATACGACTAAAAGGCAAGCAACAAATGAGTACGCCCCCCCCCCCCCCCCCCCCCCCCCCCCCTCGCTCGCTTATGTACTACATGGAAAAACACGTTTTGGGCGTTTAAGTGTTGGAGCGTCTCTGTTAGGAGTAGGAACGATGCCCCGTCTGGAAAGGGAGGCTTGGTCCCTGGCCAAATGGGTAAGGCAAGCAACGAATGAGTACGCCCCCCACCCCCTTTCCCCCCCCCCCCCCCCCCCCCTCCCACCTCCCGTTTTGCTTTTGTTTTTGGCCAGGGCGAGGATGGCATCCGTCACAGAGCAAGGAATCCTTGCAGCAGTCGCGTCTTTCTGCCAGGAAGGGCCTGGTACCTTATGGAGGCAAGGGACCTCGCCCCCCGACAGACGTGAGACCTTTATGCCACGGGGCCTGTGGGAGGCAGTTGGGCTGTTGGTGGTGGTGTTGGTGGTGGTGTTGGTGTTGGTGTTGGTGTTGGTGTTGGTGTTGATGTTGGTGTTGGTGTTGGTGTTGGTGTTGATGTTGGTGTTGGTGTTGGTGTTGGTGTTGGTGTTGGTGTCGGTGTTGGTGTTGGTGTTGGTGTTGGTGTTGGTGTTGGTGTTGGTGTTGGTGTTGGTGTTGGTGTTGGTGTTGGTGTTGGTGTTGGTGTTGGTGTTGGTGTTGGTGTTGGTGTTGGTGTTGGTGTTGGTGTTGGTGGTGGTGTTGGTGGTGGTGTTGGTGTTGGTGTTGGTGGTGGTGGTGGTGTTGGTGGTGGTGTTGGGTGGTGTTGGTGTTGGTGGTGGTGTTGGTGGTGGTGTTGGTGTTGGTGTTGGTGTTGGTGTTGGTGTTGGTGTTGGTGGTGGTGTTGGTGGTGGTGTTGGTGTTGGTGGTGGTGTTGGTGTTGGCGTTGGTGCTGTTGCTGTTGTCGGTGTTGTGTTGTTGCTGTTTGCTGTTGTTGTTATTGCTGTTGAACCGCTTGATTCACACGCTATTTTTTTTTTTATCCTTTTTTTTGGGAGCCTTCCGTTTTTTTTTCTCGGCACGTTCCCAGAATGTTTTTTGAAACGTTCCCCTGAACCGCTCTCCAGGGCGTTTCCCCCCCGGGGTGTTCGTTGCCTTGGGGTCGCTCCTTTAGGGCGTTCCCCGGAGGTGTTCCCACGGGAACGTTATAGAGGGCTCTTCACGGGTCATGAACAAAATCACGGGTCGGTTCGGGTCGGGTCGGGTCGGGTCAGGAGATTTTCAAAATAGCACGGGTCAGGCCAGGTCATCCTGACCCGACCCGACCCGACCCGACCCGACCCGCGAGGTTGGACCTGACCCGGTAACACTCTTGTTAAATTCCTCCAGATAATGGTATTAGCGGTTCCGAAGTACTGTATAGCAGTATTCACGCCTCGTTGCACAGGTAATATGTTCCCACTTGTGATGACCTACGTACCTGGTACTCATTTTGCCGGGTTGGAGACTTGGAGACGTATAATCTGTGCATGATCTACTGACTGGAGGGCATGCTTTTTTTTGTTTTTTGTTTTTTGTTTTTCTGGAATGGTTTTGTGTACGTAGTACTTGTATTTTTATAGGGGTCCTGCAGCAAAATCTCATAGAGGCAAGATAGGATGGGTCTACAGATGATCTGAGGTAAATCGTGGTCTGCGAGCCTCGTGGAACTGATCCTACGGGTGCCTTGCCATACACCAGGTACACACTACGTGATACGATCATCCTCCTTGTGCGGAGTTGACGTTCTCCCCGCACAAAATGATCTAACTCGACGGCCAGCGTGTTGACCGCCTACCAAAAACAACATAAATAAAAGCAAACGGTCGTACCCAGGTTGTGTAGCTCACGCTATTATTGTCAGTAGTGACAGGCGTGTTTTTGACAGCGTCATCACCAACCGACGCCAACCCAACCTATATGTACCAGGTATATAATATAGGGGGGGGGGGTGGTCATTTATTTGTACCCAAAATGTCGCCCTATGTTGATGCCAAATATACTTTACAAACCTCCCCCTCTACCTCCCTCCCCATAAGGCAGTGTCGGTAGTCCCTATTTTCTGCACAACTCGTTCCTTTTTCTTTTCCTTTTTTTCTTGAATTTCTTTCGCAGTCTGGGGCGGTTTGTTGATCGCTTCGTTTTTTTCGTTTTGTATCGCTCTGTTGTTTTTTTCTTCATGCTGATTTTGCGTTTTGCTTCTTGTCGTTTTGTTTGGACTTTACTTTGCACCAGGCCATGTGATATATATAATTTTTCTTGGGATTCTTCCACTTTTTGAGATGTTTTGCTCGTTCTCTTCTTTTTTTATTATATATTTTTGGAGGACGTACCGGTATTTGGTTCTTTTTTTTTAATTTTTCGTGCTCTGTTTTTTTGTGTTTTCGTGTTTTCGTGTTTTTTTTCGTCTTGCAGGAGCGTGAACGGCGATGGTCGGAGATTCCGACCTACGAACCAGAGAGGGACGTCTTGTTCTACAGCCACATACACAAAACCTCGGGAACGTCGCTCAGGTGTGGGAGGTGCTTTGCTCCTGAATGCCCCCCCTCTCCCTCCCATCCCCTCCCCCCCCCCCCCCCCCCCCCCCCTCTTTTTTCCCTCTCCCTCTGTGTGTGTTTTTTGTGCTATCTATGCATCTGTCAGTACATCTGTCTGTCTGCCTGTTTGCTTTTTTGTTTGTGTGTCTGGCTGTCTGCCTGTCTGTGCGTCTATCTCCTTGTCTATATTGTCTGTCTGTCTGTTCGTTGTCTTGCTGTCTATCTGTGCATCTGTCTATTTACTTCTGTTGCTGTCTCTCTCTGTTGTTGTTCCTTTCTCTCTCTGGCTGTCTCTCCTGTCTTTGTATCTATCCGTCTGCTTGCTTGCCTCTCTCTCTGTCTGTCTTTGCTTCCTGCCCCTCTTCATTGCCCCCCCCCCCCCCTCTCGCGCGCTCGTTGATATTCTTACAACAGCAGCACCGTTTATGTGTCATACATTTTATATGTTGCAAAGACTGCAGTCCCGCTTTGAGGACTGAAATATGAGTGGTTCGCCCCCCGCCAAAACGTCACAGCAGTCCAGAAAGAAAGTATTATGCGTGCAGTGTCACAGCAGTAGTCCACCTCCTCGTTTGAACGGTCTGTCCCCGAAGCAGGACCTTAGTCATGAAACGGCTGTCGGTAGTTTTGTTAGTCCTTGTCTCGTCCCAGCGCGACATTGCTGGTCTCGTACGATACCAAATGTTTTTCTCGAGTGTGTCGGCATATGCTTCTAGCGACAACAGTTTCATCACTTACCCCCCCCCCTTCCCTCGTTGCTGCTGTTGCTACATCGTCGTCGTTTTTGTCGTTTTTGTCGTTTTTGTTGTTGTTTTTGTTTTTGTTGTTGTTTGTGGCCGTTGTTGTGCTCTCTCTCTTCTCTCTCTTTTTTTTTTTTTTTCGAAGTATCATGCTGGGGGCCATGTTCCCTCAGTCTTCCGTCCTTCCCACCTCCCACCCGTATCGGGGTCTCCAGCTTCAGGAGCTGACGGCCACGACGAGGACTGGTGGGAGAATTACCAGGTATTAGCACAGCCGACGTCACCCCCCCCCCCCCGCCTCCCTCCCCCCACCCCTCCCTCCCCCCCCCCCCGGCTGGCGAGGGCCCGATATAGCCGGTAAAAAGACGTTACGAAGAACCGCAAAACAATCGCGACCATTTTTTTTTGTTGTAAATTCAGCTCCGCAGTGCCGGTTTGGTGCCGGTTGCCCGATATGATAGTGCCGGTGAAGTCGCTTGGTTGGTTGGCACAGACGGAATTTGCCAGTGCGGCAGTGTGCGGGGTAATTTGTGCCGGTTGGCTGCCGTTATACATAGTGCCTGCATTGTTATTGGCTGGCGCACATGGTACCGGCACTATAGAGGGGCCGGCACTACTGTAGTGGAAGCCTGTACGCCCTCTGCGTTGAGGAGGCGTTTTCGCCAAAGGCAAACACTGAACCCCTATATAGAACTGCTTGATAGATATCTCACTCTCTTGAGCGTGCTCGGTTGGTACATCCCTGGCCTCTCAAGAGCTCCCACTTGGAAAATCGCCTCCTTTTATTTGCTTGCCGAACCTTGCCAGCGGGTCTTTGTTCTCTC